>OX392449.1:6677359-7877359 GCA_947623535.1 Coelioxys conoideus | reverse complement strand
TATTTAGGGGCATTCAAATGTTTTAAAAGATGCTTGGGGAGATATTTAAAACTAATGTTGTATGAGGTTAACCAGGATATGCTGTACTGTCATATATTTGAGATTCTGATAACATTAAAATTTCGATGCAAATGTATTTTTTTAAGTAGAATCATATGTCTTTTCTTCCGCAGAGTCGTATATCTGTTGTTCCATACGATCGTGTTTTGTTTACAGTAACCGATTTTTTGGTAGATCTTACGTAAAAGGAAAATCACGTAAATTTTACGTTAATGCACTAATTTAATGTTAATGTTAATCATGTAATGTCGAAGAGATTAGCAGTTAATTGTCGCAGATGATTTCAAGAAATACTCCACTTTATCAAAACCATTTAAATTTAATATGACCCGTACAGTTTCGACATCGTCGCAAAGTCGAATCATGTTTCACACAATATCAAATTTAGACTGGAACATTTTCTCTGGTATCATTTTGTCTCAAAACATTTGAGAATTCGTGGAAATCAGACGTATCGAGTGAACGTATTGGAAGCGCGATAAACATGCATAAGCGTATAGTAGTTTCCGAGTATGAATCCGAGCGCGAAAGCATTCGCCGATGGAATTTAATAGATTAGAGTAGGTAACGAATGAAAAATTCAGGTCGAGCACAGACAGCAATCCAATCGGTCGATTTTTCCATTTCTACAATATTCAGATTCGCGATCGGTTCTTGCGTTATTTCCAATTTCGGGAATTACACTTAACCAGATTTTGTTTAACGTTGAATCATAGATATATTCTTGAATGTTTTAATGTTGAAACATTGATCCAGTCGCAAATGTAGCTATCTACCCGATGAATAACTCTTAATATTACATGAGATAATAGGACCGATCGTTATTTAATATTTATTACACGCGCCAAGTGTTAGCGATTAAATTTGCATTCTCGTCGTCAGAATATTATTAAAATTTAATAAACTGAATAATAAATGAATTCAATATTGCATTACAGTATGCAAATTACAATGCATTGTGAAATGATAAAGTAATAGTATAGCAAGTGCTGTAAAATTGATGAATAGGGATATACAGATTACAGAGGAAAAATTATTATGGCAGTATAATTGTCTGGCATCATAATTGTAGACTCAGGGGATTAATTATTATATACTACTATGACAGTAACTTTAGGTCAAGTTAGAAAAGTAGCATAGTAGAAGTACAACCACGAAATAGTGTAATGATACTATTACAACAATTGTATTAAATTAGAATACCAAAACAATATTGCTATACAGCATAACAGTAAAACATGAGTACCACAAAATGCTAAAAATGTAGCATCGTTCGAGCCCAATAAAATTCGATTATGCCTACACTAATTGTTTAATCACCCGAAGATAGCATTTCAAAAATTTTGGAATACAAATTTCCGAAAAGCGAATACGATTTCGAACGCGATAAAAAATAGAATTTACAGACGAAGCAATCGATAAAAATTTACACGCTCGATGTTTCGTTCGTTGCAGAAAAATCGCGACCAATAATTAACGTGCACGTCTACAATCGCGTTCGCCGTCATAAAATTAATTACAAACATCTTGAAAACGTGTCACTGGAAGAATGTACACTATCAACAAACGTAATTGATCTTCGATCAAAGAGTAAATATCATCTAAAACCGATTCGAGTGAATAGAAGCGGAAGAACGGAAGCGGATTGGTAGACATCGAACTGCAACAACATTCGCCCGGTTTTCGAGCAGACTGTTTTTACAATTGTGTGGAAACAGTATATATAATCGAAGGATCATCGAGGACCGATAATAGTGTCCAATGACACGGTGAAGATGAAGATACCGGTGATCTTTTTATCATTTCTCTGTGTTGTTGTCACGCCAGCGACCGAACAGTTGCAGAAGCCGAGTGGACAAACAGAGAAACATGGCGGCATTAAAACGATACAGACACGGGTCGAAGAAGCTGTTTCCAGCAATGTTGAAACGCGTAGTTCCTTGGTGCTCGGACAGCGGAAATCACGACAAGCCGGGACCGGATTAAGCTCCATAGAAACCGGATCAGTGCAGACGGTTTCTAGCGAGTGGGGAGGATCGCTTCATGGCGTCAGTGACGAGCAGGTATGTTTAGACACATCAAACATCCTCAGAGATTCGTCAACGTTGCACAGGGAAATTCGAAACTTCTGCTCCTATCTTGTAGTGATCTATGTCGGGGTTTTATAAAGTTTTATGAACGGATTATCATGCCGTTCGAGGCTCGAGTATCCGAATTTTCACATCCCGAAATTCCCATATTTCCGAAATTCCTATATTTCCGAATTTCTATATCCCGAAATTTCCATATTTCCGATTACCCACACCCCAAAATTCCACATTGCTGTATTTCTAAACTTTCGCATTTCAATATTTCTATATTTCTGAATTTACATACGAATACTAATCTTCAAATTTCTGCATCTAATAATTCAAAAATCACAAAACTCTCGCGACCCCAACCACCGAATTTCCAAACATCCAAATTTCAAAATTCACGAGTCCCCAAAATTTCCTTACTCGCAAGAGCACGTAGTGCCAAATTGGCAAATCCCCAAGTCGACTCTCCAAAAGGTCAATTTTCTAAAACCTTAAATTTCCAAAGAACCACAAACCTCAAACACTAAACAGTCAAACATCTAAATGTCACACATCGTCAATTTCAAACCCTCCAAGCTATTTGCAACACATTCACAAATAAATACTTTCGCCAACACATGAATTTGCTAACAACCGAAATCTTTGAAATGCACAGGGAAATATTATTAAAAAGCGAACAAAGGTACCTCCGATAATAGCATGGCTGGGAAGAGTCAGAAAATCGGATATGAACAAACCAAAATCACCATATCGGCGACGGGTATGGGACTCCTTTGTGCTAGAAGATCCAACCGGCGCTTCCAGCAGCACCAATATCATAAATAAGATTCTCACGGATGCTAAATTAAAATACAAAAATTCCAACGCGAACAGTGAAGTACAAGTTGTCGAAAAATCGAAGAACGGTGATTGGGTGATGCTCGTATTACCACCAAGGGAAACAACATATAAGGATCCGTTGCTAACGCCAGTACCCAGAAGTGGCACTGCGGAAGTTGAAAGTAAACGGCAAATTGAAAAGTGGATAAAAGATGGAATTCATCCGAATTGGAAAACGAATCTAGGGACGAGTGTCACGGACGATGGTATTGGTTCCATTCGCATAAAGAACAATTCACCAGGAAAAATGTGGAACGAAAGGATAGTTGCGCACAAGAAGATAAACGGAGACGGTCACAAATTTAGCGAGGACAGTTCGAAGATGCGCGATAAGTACATAGACAGGAACTGGGGCAGTTTAGATAGTACAAGAGGAAGAATATACAGTGGCAGTCGCTCAATTGCGCAAAAAGACAGTCGTGATAAAGAACATCTACGAGACAAAGCTATATACGATTCTGATCCGCTTCTGTTACTGGCTAAATTAGAACATGGTACTGGATATACTGAACCGAGACTAGTACATAGAATACCAATTGCGAGTAGAAAAAGCGAAACACAGCACGGCGATAATAAATACTTGAAGAGTGAAGAATCTGGCAAAATTGGACATGGTTCAATAATACACAAGTACAGTCACCGAGACTGGGAAAAGGACTTGCAGGCCAAGCAAATATTACATTCGAAAGAAGAAGAACTGAAGCAATTAATAAAATCGCCGAAACAAACGCATGAGAAATCAATCGAGAGCTCATGGAACACATTAAGACAGCACGAAATGCGTGGAAAAAACAAAAATATGGAACTAGCAAGTACGAACTACAATAAAGACAAAACAAGAAATGAAGGGCATAAGGATATAATAGGGAAACCAAAACACAACGAGATGACCACGAAACCCCTGGTAGAGAAAAAACAAAACTGGTGGGATACTGACAAAAACGAACGTAAAGAAGAAATCCAAGAATGGACATACACGAAGGACAAAGATGAATTGAAGGAAGAAGAGTCCAAAAAGGTTGAGCAGGAGGTAGAGAAAACAAAGGAAATTCAAATCAAGAAACTTGAAGAAAAGGAACTGAAGTTGAAGCTCAACGAAGAAAAGAAAGCCGAAACGTGGGGCTCTGAGAAGGGAGAGTGGGGTAAAGAAGAACAGAAATGGTCTGCTGGGCAGGGGAAACAGGGCTCGTGGAACTCTCAGAAAGGTGAATGGACCATCGGAGGACAGGAATGGTCAGTTGGGAAGAAGAAAGGCAAATCTACGGAGGAAAAGAAATCTATTGGAATAGAAATTGAGAAGTCAAAGAAGGAAGAGCTGAAGCTGAAGCACGATGAAGAGAAGAAAAGTAAACAGTGGGGCACTGCAAAGGGCGAGTGGGATAAGAAAGGAAATGAATGGTCTGGTGGACTGGGAAAGGGGGATTCATGGGACTCCCATAACGATGAGTGGAATAACAAACGACATGAATGGGCTGCTGGGAAGAAAGTTGGTGGTGCATCGGAGCATCAGAAGAAATCTCTCGAAATAGAAATTGAAAAGTCTAAGAAGGAAGAGCTGAAGCTGAAGCACGATGAAGAGAAGAAAAGTGAATCGTGGGGCACTCCAAAGGATGAGTGGGGTAAGAAAGGAAATGAATGGTCAGGTGGAGTCGGAAAGGGGGATTCATGGGACTCCCATAAGGGTGAGTGGAGTAACAAAGGACATGAATGGGCTGCTGAGAAGAAAATTGGTGGTGAATCGCAGCAACAGAAGAAATCCCTCGAAATAGAAATTGAAAAGTCTGAGAAGGGAGAACTGAAGCTGAAGCACGATGAAGAGAAGAAAAGTGAATCGTGGGCCACTCCAAAGGATGAGTGGGGTAAGAAAGGAAATGAATGGTCTGGTGGACTCGGAAAGGGGGATTCATGGGACTCCCATAACGATGAGTGGAATAACAAAGGACATGAATGGGCTGCTGGGAAGAAAGTTGGTGGTGCATCGGAGCATCATCAGAAATCTCTCGAAATAGAAATTGAAAAGTCTAAGAAAGAAGAGCTGAAGCTGAAGCACGATGAAGAGAAGAAAAGTGAATCATGGGCCACTCCAAAGGATGAGTGGGGTAAGAAAGGAAATGAATGGTCTGGTGGACTGGGAAAGGGGGATTCATGGGACTCCCATAACGATGAGTGGAATAACAAAGGACATGAATGGGCTGCTGGGAAGAAAGTTGGTGGTGCATCGGAGCATCAGAAGAAATCTCTCGAAATAGAAATTGAAAAGTCTAAGAAAGAAGAGCTGAAGCTGAAGCACGATGAAGAGAAGAAAAGTGAATCGTGGGGCACTCCAAAGGGTGAGTGGGGTCAGAAAGGAAATGAATGGTCAGGTGGTCTGGGAAAGGGGGATTCATGGGACTCCCATAAGGGTGAGTGGAGTAACAAAGGACATGAATGGGCTGCTGAGAAGAAAATTGGTGGTGAATCGGAGCATCAGAAGAAATCTCTCGAAATAGAAATTGAAAAGTCTGAGAAGGGAGAACTGAAGCTGAAGCACGATGAAGAGAAGAAGAGTGAATCGTGGGCCACTCCAAAGGATGAGTGGGGTAAGAAAGGAAATGAATGGTCTGGTGGACTGGGAAAGGGGGATTCATGGGACTCCCATAACGATGAGTGGAATAACAAAGGACATGAATGGGCTGCTGGGAAGAAAGTTGGTGGTGCATCGGAGCATCAGAAGAAATCTCTCGAAATAGAAATTGAAAAGTCTAAGAAGGAAGAGCTGAAGCTGAAGCACGATGAAGAGAAGAAAAGTGAATCGTGGGGCACTCCAAAGGGTGAGTGGGGTCAGAAAGGAAATGAATGGTCAGGTGGTCTGGGAAAGGGGGATTCATGGGACTCCCATAAGGGTCAGTGGAGTGACAAAGGACATGAATGGGCTGCTGGGAAAAAAATTGGTGGTGAATCGGAGCATCAGAAGAAATCTATCGAAATAGAAATTGAAAAGTCTGAGAAGGGAGAACTGAAGCTGAAGCACGATGAAGAGAAGAAAAGTGAATCGTGGGCCACTCCAAAGGATGAGTGGGGTAAGAAAGGAAATGAATGGTCTGGTGGACTCGGAAAGGGGGATTCATGGGACTCCCATAACGATGAGTGGAATAACAAAGGACATGAATGGGCTGCTGGGAAGAAAGTTGGTGGTGCATCGGAGCATCATCAGAAATCTCTCGAAATAGAAATTGAAAAGTCTAAGAAAGAAGAGCTGAAGCTGAAGCACGATGAAGAGAAGAAAAGTGAATCGTGGGCCACTCCAAAGGATGAGTGGGGTAAGAAAGGAAATGAATGGTCTGGTGGACTGGGAAAGGGGGATTCATGGGACTCCCATAACGATGAGTGGAATAACAAAGGACATGAATGGGCTGCTGGGAAAAAAATTGGTGGTGAATCGGAGCATCAGAAGAAATCTATCGAAATAGAAATTGAAAAGTCTGAGAAGGGAGAACTGAAGCTGAAGCACGATGAAGAGAAGAAAAGTGAATCGTGGGCCACTCCAAAGGATGAGTGGGGTAAGAAAGGAAATGAATGGTCAGGCGGAGTCGGAAAGGGGGATTCATGGGACTCCCATAACGATGAGTGGAATAACAAAGGACATGAATGGGCTGCTGGGAAGAAAATTGGTGGTGAATCGGAGCATCAGAAGAAATCTCTTGAAATAGAAATTGAAAAGTCTAAGAAGGAAGAGCTGAAGCTGAAGCACGACGAAGAGAAGAAAAGTGAATCGTGGGGCACTCCAAAGGGTGAGTGGGGTCAGAAAGGAAATGAATGGTCAGGTGGTCTGGGAAAGGGGGATTCATGGGACTCCCATAAGGGTCAGTGGAGTGACAAAGGACATGAATGGGCTGCTGGGAAAAAAATTGGTGGTGAATCGGAGCATCAGAAGAAATCTCTCGAAATAGAAATTGAAAAGTCTGAGAAGGGAGAACTGAAGCTGAAGCACGATGAAGAGAAGAAAAGTGAATCGTGGGCCACTCCAAAGGATGAGTGGGGTAAGAAAGGAAATGAATGGTCTGGTGGACTGGGAAAGGGGGATTCATGGGACTCCCATAAGGGTCAGTGGAGTGACAAAGGACATGAATGGGCTGCTGGGAAGAAAGTTGGTGGTGCATCGGAGCATCATCAGAAATCTCTCGAAATAGAAATTGAAAAGTCTAAGAAAGAAGAGCTGAAGCTGAAGCACGATGAAGAGAAGAAAAGTGAATCGTGGGCCACTCCAAAGGATGAGTGGGGTAAGAAAGGAAATGAATGGTCAGGTGGAGTCGGAAAGGGGGATTCATGGGACTCCCATAAGGGTGAGTGGAGTAACAAAGGACATGAATGGGCTGCTGAGAAGAAAATTGGTGGTGAATCGGAGCATCAGAAGAAATCTCTCGAAATAGAAATTGAAAAGTCTGAGAAGGGAGAACTGAAGCTGAAGCACGATGAAGAGAAGAAAAGTGAATCGTGGGCCACTCCAAAGGATGAGTGGGGTAAGAAAGGAAATGAATGGTCTGGTGGACTGGGAAAGGGGGATTCATGGGACTCCCATAACGATGAGTGGAGTGACAAAGGACATGAATGGGCTGCTGGGAAGAAAGTTGGTGGTGCATCGGAGCATCAGAAGAAATCTCTCGAAATAGAAATTGCAAAGTCTAAGAAAGAAGAGCTGAAGCTGAAGCACGATGAAGAGAAGAAAAGTGAATCGTGGGCCACTCCAAAGGATGAGTGGGGTAAGAAAGGAAATGAATGGTCTGGTGGACTGGGAAAGGGGGATTCATGGGACTCCCATAAGGGTCAGTGGAGTGACAAAGGACATGAATGGGCTGCTGGGAAGAAAGTTGGTGGTGCATCGGAGCATCATCAGAAATCTCTCGAAATAGAAATTGAAAAGTCTAAGAAAGAAGAGCTGAAGCTGAAGCACGATGAAGAGAAGAAAAGTGAATCGTGGGCCACTCCAAAGGATGAGTGGGGTAAGAAAGGAAATGAATGGTCAGGTGGAGTCGGAAAGGGGGATTCATGGGACTCCCATAAGGGTGAGTGGAGTAACAAAGGACATGAATGGGCTGCTGAGAAGAAAATTGGTGGTGAATCGGAGCATCAGAAGAAATCTCTCGAAATAGAAATTGAAAAGTCTGAGAAGGGAGAACTGAAGCTGAAGCACGATGAAGAGAAGAAAAGTGAATCGTGGGCCACTCCAAAGGATGAGTGGGGTAAGAAAGGAAATGAATGGTCTGGTGGACTGGGAAAGGGGGATTCATGGGACTCCCATAACGATGAGTGGAGTGACAAAGGACATGAATGGGCTGCTGGGAAGAAAGTTGGTGGTGCATCGGAGCATCAGAAGAAATCTCTCGAAATAGAAATTGCAAAGTCTAAGAAAGAAGAGCTGAAGCTGAAGCACGATGAAGAGAAGAAAAGTGAATCGTGGGCCACTCCAAAGGATGAGTGGGGTAAGAAAGGAAATGAATGGTCAGGTGGAGTCGGAAAGGGGGATTCATGGGACTCCCATAAGGGTGAGTGGAGTAACAAAGGACATGAATGGGCTGCTGGGAAGAAAGTTGGTGGTGCATCGGAGCATCAGAAGAAATCTCTCGAAATAGAAATTGCAAAGTCTAAGAAAGAAGAGCTGAAGCTGAAGCACGATGAAGAGAAGAAAAGTGAATCGTGGGCCACTCCAAAGGATGAGTGGGGTAAGAAAGGAAATGAATGGTCAGGTGGAGTCGGAAAGGGGGATTCATGGGACTCCCATAAGGGTGAGTGGAGTAACAAAGGACATGAATGGGCTGCTGAGAAGAAAATTGGTGGTGAATCGGAGCATCAGAAGAAATCTCTCGAAATAGAAATTGAAAAGTCTGAGAAGGGAGAACTGAAGCTGAAGCACGATGAAGAGAAGAAAAGTGAATCGTGGGCCACTCCAAAGGATGAGTGGGGTAAGAAAGGAAATGAATGGTCAGGCGGAGTCGGAAAGGGGGATTCATGGGACTCCCATAACGATGAGTGGAATAACAAAGGACATGAATGGGCTGCTGGGAAGAAAATTGGTGGTGAATCGGAGCATCAGAAGAAATCTCTTGAAATAGAAATTGAAAAGTCTAAGAAGGAAGAGCTGAAGCTGAAGCACGACGAAGAGAAGAAAAGTGAATCGTGGGGCACTCCACAGGATGAGTGGGGTAAGAAAGGAAATGAATGGTCAGGTGGAGTCGGAAAGGGGGATTCATGGGACTCCCATAAGGGTGAGTGGAGTAACAATGGACATGAATGGGCTGCTGAGAAGAAAATTGGTGGTGAATCGGAGCATCAGAAGAAATCTCTCGAAATAGAAATTGAAAAGTCTGAGAAGGGAGAACTGAAGCTGAAGCACGATGAAGAGAAGAAAAGTGAATCGTGGGCCACTCCAAAGGATGAGTGGGGTAAGAAAGGAAATGAATGGTCTGGTGGACTGGGAAAGGGGGATTCATGGGACTCCCATAAGGGTCAGTGGAGTGACAAAGGACATGAATGGGCTGCTGGGAAGAAAGTTGGTGGTGCATCGGAGCATCATCAGAAATCTCTCGAAATAGAAATTGAAAAGTCTAAGAAAGAAGAGCTGAAGCTGAAGCACGATGAAGAGATGAAGAGTGAATCGTGGGCCACTCCAAAGGATGAGTGGGGTAAGAAAGGAAATGAATGGTCAGGTGGAGTCGGAAAGGGGGATTCATGGGACTCCCATAAGGGTGAGTGGAGTAACAATGGACATGAATGGGCTGCTGAGAAGAAAATTGGTGGTGAATCGGAGCATCAGAAGAAATCTCTCGAAATAGAAATTGAAAAGTCTGAGAAGGGAGAGCTGAAGCTGAAGCACGATGAAGAGAAGAAAAGTGAATCGTGGGCCACTCCAAAGGATGAGTGGGGTAAGAAAGGAAATGAATGGTCTGGTGGACTGGGAAAGGGGGATTCATGGGACTCCCATAACGATGAGTGGAGTGACAAAGGACATGAATGGGCTGCTGGGAAGAAAGTTGGTGGTGCATCGGAGCATCAGAAGAAATCTCTCGAAATAGAAATTGCAAAGTCTAAGAAAGAAGAGCTGAAGCTGAAGCACGATGAAGAGAAGAAAAGTGAATCGTGGGCCACTCCAAAGGATGAGTGGGGTAAGAAAGGAAATGAATGGTCAGGTGGAGTCGGAAAGGGGGATTCATGGGACTCCCATAAGGGTGAGTGGAGTAACAAAGGACATGAATGGGCTGCTGAGAAGAAAATTGGTGGTGAATCGGAGCATCAGAAGAAATCTCTCGAAATAGAAATTGAAAAGTCTGAGAAGGGAGAACTGAAGCTGAAGCACGATGAAGAGAAGAAAAGTGAATCGTGGGCCACTCCAAAGGATGAGTGGGGTAAGAAAGGAAATGAATGGTCTGGTGGACTGGGAAAGGGGGATTCATGGGACTCCCATAACGATGAGTGGAATAACAAAGGACATGAATGGGCTGCTGGGAAGAAAGTTGGTGGTGCATCGGAGCATCAGAAGAAATCTCTCGAAATAGAAATTGAAAAGTCTAAGAAGGAAGAGCTGAAGCTGAAGCACGATGAAGAGAAGAAAAGTGAATCGTGGGGCACTCCAAAGGGTGAGTGGGGTCAGAAAGGAAATGAATGGTCAGGTGGTCTGGGAAAGGGGGATTCATGGGACTCCCATAAGGGTCAGTGGAGTGACAAAGGACATGAATGGGCTGCTGGGAAAAAAATTGGTGGTGAATCGGAGCATCAGAAGAAATCTATCGAAATAGAAATTGAAAAGTCTGAGAAGGGAGAACTGAAGCTGAAGCACGATGAAGAGAAGAAAAGTGAATCGTGGGCCACTCCAAAGGATGAGTGGGGTAAGAAAGGAAATGAATGGTCTGGTGGACTCGGAAAGGGGGATTCATGGGACTCCCATAACGATGAGTGGAATAACAAAGGACATGAATGGGCTGCTGGGAAGAAAGTTGGTGGTGCATCGGAGCATCATCAGAAATCTCTCGAAATAGAAATTGAAAAGTCTAAGAAAGAAGAGCTGAAGCTGAAGCACGATGAAGAGAAGAAAAGTGAATCGTGGGCCACTCCAAAGGATGAGTGGGGTAAGAAAGGAAATGAATGGTCAGGTGGAGTCGGAAAGGGGGATTCATGGGACTCCCATAAGGGTGAGTGGAGTAACAAAGGACATGAATGGGCTGCTGAGAAGAAAATTGGTGGTGAATCGGAGCATCAGAAGAAATCTCTCGAAATAGAAATTGAAAAGTCTGAGAAGGGAGAACTGAAGCTGAAGCACGATGAAGAGAAGAAAAGTGAATCGTGGGCCACTCCAAAGGATGAGTGGGGTAAGAAAGGAAATGAATGGTCAGGCGGAGTCGGAAAGGGGGATTCATGGGACTCCCATAACGATGAGTGGAATAACAAAGGACATGAATGGGCTGCTGGGAAGAAAATTGGTGGTGAATCGGAGCATCAGAAGAAATCTCTTGAAATAGAAATTGAAAAGTCTAAGAAGGAAGAGCTGAAGCTGAAGCACGACGAAGAGAAGAAAAGTGAATCGTGGGGCACTCCAAAGGGTGAGTGGGGTCAGAAAGGAAATGAATGGTCAGGTGGTCTGGGAAAGGGGGATTCATGGGACTCCCATAAGGGTCAGTGGAGTGACAAAGGACATGAATGGGCTGCTGGGAAAAAAATTGGTGGTGAATCGGAGCATCAGAAGAAATCTCTCGAAATAGAAATTGAAAAGTCTGAGAAGGGAGAACTGAAGCTGAAGCACGATGAAGAGAAGAAAAGTGAATCGTGGGCCACTCCAAAGGATGAGTGGGGTAAGAAAGGAAATGAATGGTCTGGTGGACTGGGAAAGGGGGATTCATGGGACTCCCATAACGATGAGTGGAGTGACAAAGGACATGAATGGGCTGCTGGGAAGAAAGTTGGTGGTGCATCGGAGCATCAGAAGAAATCTCTCGAAATAGAAATTGCAAAGTCTAAGAAAGAAGAGCTGAAGCTGAAGCACGATGAAGAGAAGAAAAGTGAATCGTGGGCCACTCCAAAGGATGAGTGGGGTAAGAAAGGAAATGAATGGTCTGGTGGACTGGGAAAGGGGGATTCATGGGACTCCCATAACGATGAGTGGAATAACAAAGGACATGAATGGGCTGCTGGGAAAAAAATTGGTGGTGAATCGGAGCATCAGAAGAAATCTATCGAAATAGAAATTGAAAAGTCTGAGAAGGGAGAACTGAAGCTGAAGCACGATGAAGAGAAGAAAAGTGAATCGTGGGCCACTCCAAAGGATGAGTGGGGTAAGAAAGGAAATGAATGGTCAGGCGGAGTCGGAAAGGGGGATTCATGGGACTCCCATAACGATGAGTGGAATAACAAAGGACATGAATGGGCTGCTGGGAAGAAAATTGGTGGTGAATCGGAGCATCAGAAGAAATCTCTTGAAATAGAAATTGAAAAGTCTAAGAAGGAAGAGCTGAAGCTGAAGCACGACGAAGAGAAGAAAAGTGAATCGTGGGGCACTCCAAAGGGTGAGTGGGGTCAGAAAGGAAATGAATGGTCAGGTGGTCTGGGAAAGGGGGATTCATGGGACTCCCATAAGGGTCAGTGGAGTGACAAAGGACATGAATGGGCTGCTGGGAAAAAAATTGGTGGTGAATCGGAGCATCAGAAGAAATCTCTCGAAATAGAAATTGAAAAGTCTGAGAAGGGAGAACTGAAGCTGAAGCACGATGAAGAGAAGAAAAGTGAATCGTGGGCCACTCCAAAGGATGAGTGGGGTAAGAAAGGAAATGAATGGTCTGGTGGACTGGGAAAGGGGGATTCATGGGACTCCCATAAGGGTCAGTGGAGTGACAAAGGACATGAATGGGCTGCTGGGAAGAAAGTTGGTGGTGCATCGGAGCATCATCAGAAATCTCTCGAAATAGAAATTGAAAAGTCTAAGAAAGAAGAGCTGAAGCTGAAGCACGATGAAGAGAAGAAAAGTGAATCGTGGGCCACTCCAAAGGATGAGTGGGGTAAGAAAGGAAATGAATGGTCAGGTGGAGTCGGAAAGGGGGATTCATGGGACTCCCATAAGGGTGAGTGGAGTAACAAAGGACATGAATGGGCTGCTGAGAAGAAAATTGGTGGTGAATCGGAGCATCAGAAGAAATCTCTCGAAATAGAAATTGAAAAGTCTGAGAAGGGAGAACTGAAGCTGAAGCACGATGAAGAGAAGAAAAGTGAATCGTGGGCCACTCCAAAGGATGAGTGGGGTAAGAAAGGAAATGAATGGTCTGGTGGACTGGGAAAGGGGGATTCATGGGACTCCCATAACGATGAGTGGAGTGACAAAGGACATGAATGGGCTGCTGGGAAGAAAGTTGGTGGTGCATCGGAGCATCAGAAGAAATCTCTCGAAATAGAAATTGCAAAGTCTAAGAAAGAAGAGCTGAAGCTGAAGCACGATGAAGAGAAGAAAAGTGAATCGTGGGCCACTCCAAAGGATGAGTGGGGTAAGAAAGGAAATGAATGGTCTGGTGGACTGGGAAAGGGGGATTCATGGGACTCCCATAAGGGTCAGTGGAGTGACAAAGGACATGAATGGGCTGCTGGGAAGAAAGTTGGTGGTGCATCGGAGCATCATCAGAAATCTCTCGAAATAGAAATTGAAAAGTCTAAGAAAGAAGAGCTGAAGCTGAAGCACGATGAAGAGAAGAAAAGTGAATCGTGGGCCACTCCAAAGGATGAGTGGGGTAAGAAAGGAAATGAATGGTCAGGTGGAGTCGGAAAGGGGGATTCATGGGACTCCCATAAGGGTGAGTGGAGTAACAAAGGACATGAATGGGCTGCTGAGAAGAAAATTGGTGGTGAATCGGAGCATCAGAAGAAATCTCTCGAAATAGAAATTGAAAAGTCTGAGAAGGGAGAACTGAAGCTGAAGCACGATGAAGAGAAGAAAAGTGAATCGTGGGCCACTCCAAAGGATGAGTGGGGTAAGAAAGGAAATGAATGGTCTGGTGGACTGGGAAAGGGGGATTCATGGGACTCCCATAACGATGAGTGGAGTGACAAAGGACATGAATGGGCTGCTGGGAAGAAAGTTGGTGGTGCATCGGAGCATCAGAAGAAATCTCTCGAAATAGAAATTGCAAAGTCTAAGAAAGAAGAGCTGAAGCTGAAGCACGATGAAGAGAAGAAAAGTGAATCGTGGGCCACTCCAAAGGATGAGTGGGGTAAGAAAGGAAATGAATGGTCAGGTGGAGTCGGAAAGGGGGATTCATGGGACTCCCATAAGGGTGAGTGGAGTAACAAAGGACATGAATGGGCTGCTGGGAAGAAAGTTGGTGGTGCATCGGAGCATCAGAAGAAATCTCTCGAAATAGAAATTGCAAAGTCTAAGAAAGAAGAGCTGAAGCTGAAGCACGATGAAGAGAAGAAAAGTGAATCGTGGGCCACTCCAAAGGATGAGTGGGGTAAGAAAGGAAATGAATGGTCAGGTGGAGTCGGAAAGGGGGATTCATGGGACTCCCATAAGGGTGAGTGGAGTAACAAAGGACATGAATGGGCTGCTGAGAAGAAAATTGGTGGTGAATCGGAGCATCAGAAGAAATCTCTCGAAATAGAAATTGAAAAGTCTGAGAAGGGAGAACTGAAGCTGAAGCACGATGAAGAGAAGAAAAGTGAATCGTGGGCCACTCCAAAGGATGAGTGGGGTAAGAAAGGAAATGAATGGTCAGGCGGAGTCGGAAAGGGGGATTCATGGGACTCCCATAACGATGAGTGGAATAACAAAGGACATGAATGGGCTGCTGGGAAGAAAATTGGTGGTGAATCGGAGCATCAGAAGAAATCTCTTGAAATAGAAATTGAAAAGTCTAAGAAGGAAGAGCTGAAGCTGAAGCACGACGAAGAGAAGAAAAGTGAATCGTGGGGCACTCCACAGGATGAGTGGGGTAAGAAAGGAAATGAATGGTCAGGTGGAGTCGGAAAGGGGGATTCATGGGACTCCCATAAGGGTGAGTGGAGTAACAATGGACATGAATGGGCTGCTGAGAAGAAAATTGGTGGTGAATCGGAGCATCAGAAGAAATCTCTCGAAATAGAAATTGAAAAGTCTGAGAAGGGAGAACTGAAGCTGAAGCACGATGAAGAGAAGAAAAGTGAATCGTGGGCCACTCCAAAGGATGAGTGGGGTAAGAAAGGAAATGAATGGTCTGGTGGACTGGGAAAGGGGGATTCATGGGACTCCCATAAGGGTCAGTGGAGTGACAAAGGACATGAATGGGCTGCTGGGAAGAAAGTTGGTGGTGCATCGGAGCATCATCAGAAATCTCTCGAAATAGAAATTGAAAAGTCTAAGAAAGAAGAGCTGAAGCTGAAGCACGATGAAGAGATGAAGAGTGAATCGTGGGCCACTCCAAAGGATGAGTGGGGTAAGAAAGGAAATGAATGGTCAGGTGGAGTCGGAAAGGGGGATTCATGGGACTCCCATAAGGGTGAGTGGAGTAACAATGGACATGAATGGGCTGCTGAGAAGAAAATTGGTGGTGAATCGGAGCATCAGAAGAAATCTCTCGAAATAGAAATTGAAAAGTCTGAGAAGGGAGAGCTGAAGCTGAAGCACGATGAAGAGAAGAAAAGTGAATCGTGGGCCACTCCAAAGGATGAGTGGGGTAAGAAAGGAAATGAATGGTCTGGTGGACTGGGAAAGGGGGATTCATGGGACTCCCATAACGATGAGTGGAGTGACAAAGGACATGAATGGGCTGCTGGGAAGAAAGTTGGTGGTGCATCGGAGCATCAGAAGAAATCTCTCGAAATAGAAATTGCAAAGTCTAAGAAAGAAGAGCTGAAGCTGAAGCACGATGAAGAGAAGAAAAGTGAATCGTGGGCCACTCCAAAGGATGAGTGGGGTAAGAAAGGAAATGAATGGTCAGGTGGAGTCGGAAAGGGGGATTCATGGGACTCCCATAAGGGTGAGTGGAGTAACAAAGGACATGAATGGGCTGCTGAGAAGAAAATTGGTGGTGAATCGGAGCATCAGAAGAAATCTCTCGAAATAGAAATTGAAAAGTCTGAGAAGGGAGAACTGAAGCTGAAGCACGATGAAGAGAAGAAAAGTGAATCGTGGGCCACTCCAAAGGATGAGTGGGGTAAGAAAGGAAATGAATGGTCTGGTGGACTGGGAAAGGGGGATTCATGGGACTCCCATAACGATGAGTGGAATAACAAAGGACATGAATGGGCTGCTGGGAAGAAAGTTGGTGGTGCATCGGAGCATCAGAAGAAATCTCTCGAAATAGAAATTGAAAAGTCTAAGAAGGAAGAGCTGAAGCTGAAGCACGATGAAGAGAAGAAAAGTGAATCGTGGGGCACTCCAAAGGGTGAGTGGGGTCAGAAAGGAAATGAATGGTCAGGTGGTCTGGGAAAGGGGGATTCATGGGACTCCCATAAGGGTCAGTGGAGTGACAAAGGACATGAATGGGCTGCTGGGAAAAAAATTGGTGGTGAATCGGAGCATCAGAAGAAATCTATCGAAATAGAAATTGAAAAGTCTGAGAAGGGAGAACTGAAGCTGAAGCACGATGAAGAGAAGAAAAGTGAATCGTGGGCCACTCCAAAGGATGAGTGGGGTAAGAAAGGAAATGAATGGTCTGGTGGACTCGGAAAGGGGGATTCATGGGACTCCCATAACGATGAGTGGAATAACAAAGGACATGAATGGGCTGCTGGGAAGAAAGTTGGTGGTGCATCGGAGCATCATCAGAAATCTCTCGAAATAGAAATTGAAAAGTCTAAGAAAGAAGAGCTGAAGCTGAAGCACGATGAAGAGAAGAAAAGTGAATCGTGGGCCACTCCAAAGGATGAGTGGGGTAAGAAAGGAAATGAATGGTCAGGTGGAGTCGGAAAGGGGGATTCATGGGACTCCCATAAGGGTGAGTGGAGTAACAAAGGACATGAATGGGCTGCTGAGAAGAAAATTGGTGGTGAATCGGAGCATCAGAAGAAATCTCTCGAAATAGAAATTGAAAAGTCTGAGAAGGGAGAACTGAAGCTGAAGCACGATGAAGAGAAGAAAAGTGAATCGTGGGCCACTCCAAAGGATGAGTGGGGTAAGAAAGGAAATGAATGGTCAGGCGGAGTCGGAAAGGGGGATTCATGGGACTCCCATAACGATGAGTGGAATAACAAAGGACATGAATGGGCTGCTGGGAAGAAAATTGGTGGTGAATCGGAGCATCAGAAGAAATCTCTTGAAATAGAAATTGAAAAGTCTAAGAAGGAAGAGCTGAAGCTGAAGCACGACGAAGAGAAGAAAAGTGAATCGTGGGGCACTCCAAAGGGTGAGTGGGGTCAGAAAGGAAATGAATGGTCAGGTGGTCTGGGAAAGGGGGATTCATGGGACTCCCATAAGGGTCAGTGGAGTGACAAAGGACATGAATGGGCTGCTGGGAAAAAAATTGGTGGTGAATCGGAGCATCAGAAGAAATCTCTCGAAATAGAAATTGAAAAGTCTGAGAAGGGAGAACTGAAGCTGAAGCACGATGAAGAGAAGAAAAGTGAATCGTGGGCCACTCCAAAGGATGAGTGGGGTAAGAAAGGAAATGAATGGTCTGGTGGACTGGGAAAGGGGGATTCATGGGACTCCCATAACGATGAGTGGAGTGACAAAGGACATGAATGGGCTGCTGGGAAGAAAGTTGGTGGTGCATCGGAGCATCAGAAGAAATCTCTCGAAATAGAAATTGCAAAGTCTAAGAAAGAAGAGCTGAAGCTGAAGCACGATGAAGAGAAGAAAAGTGAATCGTGGGCCACTCCAAAGGATGAGTGGGGTAAGAAAGGAAATGAATGGTCTGGTGGACTGGGAAAGGGGGATTCATGGGACTCCCATAAGGGTCAGTGGAGTGACAAAGGACATGAATGGGCTGCTGGGAAGAAAGTTGGTGGTGCATCGGAGCATCATCAGAAATCTCTCGAAATAGAAATTGAAAAGTCTAAGAAAGAAGAGCTGAAGCTGAAGCACGATGAAGAGAAGAAAAGTGAATCGTGGGCCACTCCAAAGGATGAGTGGGGTAAGAAAGGAAATGAATGGTCAGGTGGAGTCGGAAAGGGGGATTCATGGGACTCCCATAAGGGTGAGTGGAGTAACAAAGGACATGAATGGGCTGCTGAGAAGAAAATTGGTGGTGAATCGGAGCATCAGAAGAAATCTCTCGAAATAGAAATTGAAAAGTCTGAGAAGGGAGAACTGAAGCTGAAGCACGATGAAGAGAAGAAAAGTGAATCGTGGGCCACTCCAAAGGATGAGTGGGGTAAGAAAGGAAATGAATGGTCTGGTGGACTGGGAAAGGGGGATTCATGGGACTCCCATAACGATGAGTGGAGTGACAAAGGACATGAATGGGCTGCTGGGAAGAAAGTTGGTGGTGCATCGGAGCATCAGAAGAAATCTCTCGAAATAGAAATTGCAAAGT
Source organism: Coelioxys conoideus (assembly GCA_947623535.1). Lineage (NCBI taxonomy): Eukaryota > Metazoa > Arthropoda > Insecta > Hymenoptera > Megachilidae > Coelioxys > Coelioxys conoideus. Next base: position 7,858,881 of record OX392449.1, on the reverse strand, counting down.
CTAAGAAAGAAGAGCTGAAGCTGAAGCACGATGAAGAGAAGAAAAGTGAATCGTGGGCCACTCCAAAGGATGAGTGGGGTAAGAAAGGAAATGAATGGTCAGGTGGAGTCGGAAAGGGGGATTCATGGGACTCGCATAAGGGTGAGTGGAGTAACAAAGGACATGAATGGGCTGCTGGGAAGAAAGTTGGTGGTGCATCGGAGCATCAGAAGAAATCTCTCGAAATAGAAATTGCAAAGTCTAAGAAAGAAGAGCTGAAGCTGAAGCACGATGAAGAGAAGAAAAGTGAATCGTGGGCCACTCCAAAGGATGAGTGGGGTAAGAAAGGAAATGAATGGTCAGGTGGAGTCGGAAAGGGGGATTCATGGGACTCCCATAAGGGTGAGTGGAGTAACAAAGGACATGAATGGGCTGCTGAGAAGAAAATTGGTGGTGAATCGGAGCATCAGAAGAAATCTCTCGAAATAGAAATTGAAAAGTCTGAGAAGGGAGAACTGAAGCTGAAGCACGATGAAGAGAAGAAAAGTGAATCGTGGGCCACTCCAAAGGATGAGTGGGGTAAGAAAGGAAATGAATGGTCAGGCGGAGTCGGAAAGGGGGATTCATGGGACTCCCATAACGATGAGTGGAATAACAAAGGACATGAATGGGCTGCTGGGAAGAAAATTGGTGGTGAATCGGAGCATCAGAAGAAATCTCTTGAAATAGAAATTGAAAAGTCTAAGAAGGAAGAGCTGAAGCTGAAGCACGACGAAGAGAAGAAAAGTGAATCGTGGGGCACTCCACAGGATGAGTGGGGTAAGAAAGGAAATGAATGGTCAGGTGGAGTCGGAAAGGGGGATTCATGGGACTCCCATAAGGGTGAGTGGAGTAACAATGGACATGAATGGGCTGCTGAGAAGAAAATTGGTGGTGAATCGGAGCATCAGAAGAAATCTCTCGAAATAGAAATTGAAAAGTCTGAGAAGGGAGAACTGAAGCTGAAGCACGATGAAGAGAAGAAAAGTGAATCGTGGGCCACTCCAAAGGATGAGTGGGGTAAGAAAGGAAATGAATGGTCTGGTGGACTGGGAAAGGGGGATTCATGGGACTCCCATAAGGGTCAGTGGAGTGACAAAGGACATGAATGGGCTGCTGGGAAGAAAGTTGGTGGTGCATCGGAGCATCATCAGAAATCTCTCGAAATAGAAATTGAAAAGTCTAAGAAAGAAGAGCTGAAGCTGAAGCACGATGAAGAGATGAAGAGTGAATCGTGGGCCACTCCAAAGGATGAGTGGGGTAAGAAAGGAAATGAATGGTCAGGTGGAGTCGGAAAGGGGGATTCATGGGACTCCCATAAGGGTGAGTGGAGTAACAATGGACATGAATGGGCTGCTGAGAAGAAAATTGGTGGTGAATCGGAGCATCAGAAGAAATCTCTCGAAATAGAAATTGAAAAGTCTGAGAAGGGAGAGCTGAAGCTGAAGCACGATGAAGAGAAGAAAAGTGAATCGTGGGCCACTCCAAAGGATGAGTGGGGTAAGAAAGGAAATGAATGGTCTGGTGGACTGGGAAAGGGGGATTCATGGGACTCCCATAACGATGAGTGGAGTGACAAAGGACATGAATGGGCTGCTGGGAAGAAAGTTGGTGGTGCATCGGAGCATCAGAAGAAATCTCTCGAAATAGAAATTGCAAAGTCTAAGAAAGAAGAGCTGAAGCTGAAGCACGATGAAGAGAAGAAAAGTGAATCGTGGGCCACTCCAAAGGATGAGTGGGGTAAGAAAGGAAATGAATGGTCAGGTGGAGTCGGAAAGGGGGATTCATGGGACTCCCATAAGGGTGAGTGGAGTAACAAAGGACATGAATGGGCTGCAGAGAAGAAAATTGGTGGTGAATCGGTGCATCAGAAGAAATCCCTCGAAATAGAAATTGAAAAGTCTGAGAAGGGAGAACTGAAGCTCAAGCACGACGAAGAGAAGAAAAGTGAATCGTGGGGCACTCCACAGGATGAGTGGGGTATGAAAGGAAATGAATGGTCTGGTGGAAAGGGCAATGGTGGATCTAAGGAGGAGAAGAAATCTATCGAAATTGAAATTGAGAAGTCTCAGATGGATGAACTCAAATTGAAGCACGAGGAAGAGAAGAAATCCGATTCGTGGGCCTCGCAGAAAAGTGAGTGGAGTAATAAAGGACAGAAATGGTCTGGTGGAATGGGGAAAGGGGATTCGTGGGACTCTCCGAAAGGTGGGTGGAATGAGGAAGGGCCGGTAATGTCGGAAAGAAAATGACATAATAAGGTATATTATTTTGTTGCAGGAAAAATAACAAAGTCTACTGAGGAATCACTTCTAATTCCACATGCAGAGATTGAAACGCAGGTACCAAATCCTTTGGTAAAAACTGAACCAACTACTACTCTGAACCCCGGATTAGAATACAGAAACATAGGTGTCGTCAGAAATAAATGGCCATTAGGACTATATAAGTGGGGTGCTAGTCCTGACGAACTGAAGAAACCATTATTAGATACGAAACATGTAGTGATCGAGAATCAAGGGAAGAAAGAGTCTTCGAAGAGTGAAGACATAGATATTTTGGATAGTGAGCTGATGGAGAAATGGCGACCAATTTCCAGTAAGTTTTGGAAGCTGTCAACAAAGATCCCGAATAAGGTTGAACCATCTGGATCTTGGGATTCAACGAAATCACAATCGTATGAAAAGGAAACCTCCCAGTGCAGCGAATCCTTAGGTTGCACAAAATCGCACAATGCTCCAGAAAATAAAACCTGGAACACCGTGCTGCGCAGAATGCTCGTATCTCTGCTATCGGTTACACAATCTTGGGAAGTCGAGCGAAAGGCAGTTGAAGATAAATCGAAAGCATGGGAAGATCCTGATACAAAAACGTCGAATACTGAAATGCATCCGGCTTCCCAGGTAAGTCTAAGCAAAATACATTCATTTCTTCTGACGAAACACGAAGAAGTGATCATTGACACACAATTCTCGTGTTATAGTTATAGTCCTTGGCTGATCACTTTTGCATTGCATACAATGATTCGTTTTCTTCTTTTGCAGAAATCGGATAGACTCGATATCTTTATCGCGAAACGGGGTCCCACAGGACCCGTAAAGGTTGCTGCTGTGAGCGACAAGAAACCGTCCACCGTAAGGAAATTATTAATCCCGAGGAATTCTTACGAAGACATGATTCGGTTATACAGGAAGCATATAATCAAAGATGTTGTAATACCTTAAATTAATGTCGTTGGCAATTAATTACTATTAGCTTCATTTTTATGAATAACGAAAATTGCGAATTTAATTGTCCTCCAAATATAAATGTTATCTTTGAAACTTAATTCTTTAGTGTTATAAATACTCTAAGTGATATATCTTACGGCCAGGAAGATTCAATGTTAAAAATCCGTTGTAACGAAGACAGACATTATTATCGGTTTTATTAGTTACTCGTTCCACTATTTCACTGATCTGTACACAACGAAGCATAACTTCTCCGACAATCATACATACCTCGTTCCCTAATTAATTAATATATTTATAACGTCCAACTTCTGTAAACACACCGGTGAAGTTAATTCTTCCACGATACATAACAAATATTTTATTGTAAATACACGTACGTATAACGTTAATAAAAATTATTTCCAATGTTACAAAGTGTATCACTGCAGCGAGTCCATCATTAATACGCGATATTTTATTAATAATTCACGTGTAACCTCGTTTTATTCGTAGTTCGTGATCAAAGACAAAAACTTCGTTTATCGATGTTTTCGGTCTCGCATGCAAAAACCCTCGTTTTCAAAAGGATCAGCGCGAATAAATAACCGCAAAGGGAAAAGAAGAAACGATTACGGGACAGGAAATGAGCAAATGCGAGGGAACAACGATGGCCAATTACCGTTCAAAGACACGTTCGACGCGAATCAATTTCGGGTCAACAGTTTTGTGATCGGTGACTGTATGCGTTGGCCGTTTCAATGGGATCCATGGGACCAACGGGGAAAATTACTGTCTTGACAGATTTGCATATCTCCGTATGGAATCGGGCATAAACCGATAACTGTATCGGTTTACCGGGAAACATAAACGAATATCTTTCTTTTGACAATGATCGATCGACCCGGCGTGTTTGTCGTTCCGCCTCAAATTCACAGGATCGAAACTGGAATAAAATAAACTTTCCAGGAAATGGCTGCGGCGATCTCATTACTTTTACGCAATGTTTTTCGTACGAGAACGAAACGCTACAGGACGGGAATTAAATTTCATTGACGATTTCGCGATTTCAACGCGTTCGGCAAACAAAAACCGTGGGAGAATCAACAATGAAACTGGCCACGTTTAACGATCGACGTTTATAAAATTATCGCTCGCGTTTCAACGTTTCGATTTATTACGGCCGGATTATGAGAATGTCCGACTTGAACAGCGACTCACATCCGCCATTTGGTCCAACAGAACAATTTTATAAATACTCTAAGTAAATCTATAGTTTTGTATACATAGTACTTAAACATAGTGAGACGGGTAACACTAGCAATTAATCATTTGTACTCCAAAGCATTCTTTTCGTTGCCAAACAGCAACTGTATAATCTGCCAGATGAAGAGTTTGATAAATTTTTGAAAATTATTATTTTTTATTATTAACACTAAAACTACTTTAAACGACAAAATTTGTTGAGATGGTTTTCTTGACATCTGTGATTGTCAACAAGATAAAGAGTCAATAAGTGTATTCATTTATGTTTCATCGTTGGTTCATTTATATTTCAGCTTCATTTTTAACTTCAAATTAATTGTGCATTATACCTCGGTTTTAGTGTTAATGGTCAATATTGCCTGTTTCACTATGTTCGAACATTCAATGTACAAAATTGTTGCATCGAGTCAAACGACGAATGTGAATCGCCTCTCGAGCGCAAATGGTGAACAATATAAAATATAATTTCCACAAAAATCGATAAAACTCTTCGGTCAGGAAATTGTCGACACACCGCGTGCCGATGACTAAAATCCTTTCGAGGGTTAAAAATTCGAACGATCAAAAGTCTGATGAAATTTCACGCGCGAATCTCTAAAAATCGTGATATCAACAAAGTACCGATCCATCAGTGGCGACTACCGGCGGATGTGTCCCAGCCATCAGCATTTTACCCCAGAGGGTCGCAACGTTCTCGTTCTTTCTTTTCGCCCGAAAGTATGTCAAAGATATGCGCTGAATACGGACAATACAGCATCGAGAACAATGCCGAGAGGCGTTATTACTGAAACGTCCCTTAAATCGGATGTTAGGCGCAAAGATTACGACGGAAAGCGGACTAGAAACGGCCTCGTTCTCAAAGAAGACATCCGCTCGGTGGCGTTTCCATCAACGTTCACCGAGCTCTACCAGCTCTTTCTCTGTCTCCGTTCGCGACGGGGGGTTGAACGAAGGGGTTGGGACAGTAGGGGGGACGAGTGCACGTTAAAACCACAGATATGGCCTCCTTCTGGAAAAGTGGCCGGCGAGTTCGCGTCGCGTTTAAGCTTAAAGAGGACATTACGGTAAACGGTCGGCCGCGTCGCTGACGAATGACCCGAAAAACGAAAAGGTCCGAGGGGTTGGCATCCCTCTGGCCGTCGGTTGACTCGGCCAGTTGTACCGTCGCGAAACTTTCTTTATGGCTTTCGAGGTTGGTACAACTTCATCTGGAAGCGGTTCGCCTCGCCTGCGGGGACCTCCGGCAACACGGAACTTTGCGGTTCGTTACCGGCCGCGTTCGTGGCCCGAAACGTTTAGCCACGGAACGACTTCTCGTTCATGATAACTGCTCGGTCATTTAACTTCGCTTCGATACACCGCCTGTTCCCCTAATTGGCGAATTTCGCGGCGTGGAAACTCGAAAATTTGGGAATCACGGACCGCGGGGATGCGCGGGGCGAGGATGTTCGAGCGTTCGGCAATTTGGCAGCAGTGGAAATTTGGGCATTTTACTGTGCGGGGGTTTCGCGATGTGGATACTTGGAAATTTAATCGTTTTAGGATTTTGGTGATAAGGGTGTTTCGAAATGTAGAAATTTGGGAAGGTGGAAATTTTAGAACGTGGAAGGTTGGAGACTTGAGAATTTGGGGCGTAAAAATTTTGGAATACGGAAATTTGGAAATGTGAGAATTTGGTAGCGTAGGAATCTGGGAATATGAAGATTTGGAAATGGGAGAATTTGGTAGCGCAGAATATTGAGAATGTGAGGATTCGAAAATTTAGGAATTTAGTAGAACGGATATTTGGTAATGTGGAAATTTATAATGTGAAAATTTCGAAATCTGGCAAAGTGGAAATTTAGGAATACGGGAATTTGAAAATTTTTGAATTTGGTAGAGTGGAAATTTAGGAACATGAGAATTTAAAAATTTGGGAATTTGGTAAAAATGAAATTTAGGAATGTTGAAATTTCAGTGTGCAAAAATTTGGGAATTTGAAAACTTTATACCTTAGAAATTTATGAATGCGTGTATCTAGGCTCGTAGAAAATTATAATCTTATTATTCCGAAAGCTGGAAATTGAGAAATAAAAGAACCTACAAATGTGATAATGTAGAAGCTGCAAAATTAGAAACCGGTACATCGTTAAACCTGACATAAAAAGAAGAATACAACAAAAAACGTAATGCACTAAACGAAGCATAATTATCTCAATTACTCGAGTAACCGGTTAAAAATATTCAAAACCAAGTATATTATAAACCTGTTCCCATAATTATAATCCTAGATTACACCGAGTATAATGAGAAATGTACACCGTGAATGGTAGCACGAACTACATTATGTAACGTATACCAACATTCCCGTCTCGTTCATTTTACAATTTCCTGTCGCAATTAAAAGTTAACGTTTAATGTCTGTGCACGCGACACAGGAACGCGTTGCCTTTGAATAAAACCGGTAATTTATGGATCCACATCCACGACACACCTATCTAACTTTTTGCAAGCGGCCATTCGTTTTTGCTAACCGCGCGATAATGGCCGGCCATGCTATTTGCATGAACCATCGGCGAACGGGAAACGTCGTTTGTCGTTCGTTCCCGAAATCTCACCTCGAAATCCGTGAAGGCTTTGTAAGTGAGGATTAGACAGCCGCCGAAGAATAGACAGGTCGCTAAATTTCTTGTATCGGCTAACGAGGCGACCAAAGGAACGGATCCCATTTGCCAATCGTGTGACAACGTCGCTGGACAAAGCAGCAACCAGCAATTCAATGCCGCCAGGTAGCAAAACGTCAGTAATCTGAAACAATAAAATAATTATCGTCTTTTAACGATGGTGATTCGGACGATATATTAGGTGAAACGTTTCAATGAGAACGCTATTATAATTTATTGTACATTAAGATTCTTAAACATTATTTTGCCGAACAAGTATCATTGTTAATACACGTACTAATCGTTCATACATATATATCACTATTCATACATATATATCATTGTTCATACATACGTATCATTGTTCATACATGCATAACATTATTCATACATGTATGTTTTAATTTATGTACAACCAAGGGTCGAACTACAGGTGACTACTGTTAGAAACTGTCTCAGATGGACACTAATTTAACACAAGGTATAACTTCCTATCACTACTAATAAGTGATCGGTCTCTATCATTAGTCACATTGCACAGCAACATTATTTTGAAATGTTGATAATTTAGAAATATGAAAAATTTCTAATTTAGGAATTTGGGAGGTAAAAGTTCACGAATTGTGAAACTGAGCAATTTACAAACTTGCAAATTGCAAAATTTTAGAATTGGAAAGTGTGACATGCTGAAACTTTGAAAAATTTGGAAATTCACTGATCTGAAAGTCTGAGAATTTGAGTATTTGGAAATTTGAACACTCGACTATTTAGAAATTGGAATATTTGGAAATTTGAACATTCGACTATTTAGAAATTGGAGTATTTGGAAATTGCAATATTTGACTATTGAAAAATCTAAAAACTCGAAAAATTAAATATTTGAAAATTTGTAAAAATGAAAATTTCGTTATAGCATCAAATTTCTGTAAAGTATTACAAAGCAAGATAGTGTAATTCTGACTAACGCCATGATCAGTTTCGTAAGTAGTGCATTGCAGCGGAAATCGTTATAGCGTTGTGCGAACACGGGGTATAAAAAAGAAGTGGCACAGAGCAATTTTTGCAAAATAATCGCATTTCGCCAGAGTGCTTGTCGATGCCATGCTTCTGGCACGTACGGCTTATTACGATCCAAAAGCGTCAATCAAGTGTCACAGAAGTGCTCGGTCGAACGTGTCAAATCCAGATCCGTCAGTGCTTGTTAAATAACAAATTTTACGTTGTGTTTTTTGGATCAATGTGACTTCGAAAATAATGCACGCTTCATTCGATCATACTCCTCGCGTTAAATTGCGAACTATGTAAATCGCTGAAAATTGAGGGCAACCGTAACGAACATGTCCATGCTTCGTTAATTACGTTCAAGGAAGTATATATCAATTACATTTGCAAATTATATGTAAAATATTGGGAGCCACAATTTTCAATATTTCAAATTTCCAAATTACAGATTTCTGAAATATCCACATTTTCAAACGACTAGATAGATATTAGGTAACCGAAGATAAATATTTTTTAAATTTCCAGGTCCTAAAATCCCTAGGCTTGTGATCCCTTCAACTCGAGTTCCCCTAGTCTCAAGATCACTTACAGCCGAGATCCCCTATTACTAAGACCCCTTTGACTCAAGATCCCCTCGTAAAATCCCCTTGTCGTAAATTCTCAAATCCCTAATGGCTACTTCCGAATTTCCCTAGTTTCGAATTCTCGCGCTTTTGGATACCCCTAACCCCGACTTCTCCCAGTCCCGGATTCCCTAGTCCCAAATTCCCCGCGCCACGAAATTCTCGTATCTCGTATTCTCCAAATCCCGAACGTCCCAAACCCCATATACCAACGTCCATAAATCCTCAAAACGTGTCGAAATTTTTAAATTCCCAAACTAGCGAAACGAAATAAAAATCTCTCCCTGCCTCATGACCGCGCGTTATCGAGTTCCTTCGTCGTCTTTTGTTTTTCGTACTCGCGCAAATTGATCGACGCTACTCGGCGCGGGAACAGCGAGTTCTCGCCGCTGGTATTGTTCGGCCAGCGACGACGCTGAAGATGACGAGCTCGACGCCTGAAGAGCCACCATCCTCGAATGCTGACGCGGTGCTTCCATTTTCCCCGCTATCAGCATCCACCGATATAATCACCGATATAATGCCTGGCCGTTCCACGGCAAGCATCTCAGCCATCTTCGAGGAGGATGGCCCCGTGTATCGTCGCGCCTACAAGCGGCTTACTCGGCAGCTCTATTGTCTGCCGTGGAACCGGCGACGCGCACAACACGGCCGACATAACCCGCTATTAAATATTCACACCGTTCCTCCATGGGTGTTAATCCTGCCACCGTATGATCCCACCTAATTGTACGCGCCAGTCTGCGCCGTACGTGGAAATGTTCGAGGGCTCCCTGAAATTATACCGGGTGTCGTATAATTGATGGCGCATACAGGATGAATTTTATGCGAGCACCAGGAACGTACGAAAGTTTTATGGAGCAGCTCCGTAATAACCGTATACCCATACGTAGATGTATATCGATGTCGTTGGCGCGACACGGATTGTTAAATAATTTGTCCGGATCGTGTGTTCCTAATTATCCACGAACAACCGTTAAATACGTACGTGCACGATTTCTTGAATAATATACCGAGGTTATTGGTTCTTATGAAATTATTACGCGCACTTCGAATTTTGATATCGTCTGATTTTATTCTTTGAACGACTTCTCGGTGTAATATCGCTTTCAATTATTTTTCGAACGTACAGTTTTAACGAGACGAGTTTAAATATTTCTCCGTTAATTACTTTCCCTTCGAGTAACGAGTTCTGCGTGCGTTATCCTGGTAGCAATATAGCGCGATAAACTCGGAAATGCGCGTATATTGTTCGGCTGTATGATGAACTACGTTGCAACAAAATTTTGAGGAGCATAATTATTTTTGTTAACGAAGAGCCGAGGAGGAGAAGGAGGAAGCAAGAGTGCGAGACAACTGGAAAATATAAATATAACGAGAGCAAAGTGGCATTGTTTCTCTTCTAGTTACCTTCTAGCTAACGTAAAGAGCAATGCGAAACATTCCTCGTTTTCATCGCGTAGTACGTACGTTGGCTCAACAATAGACCGTCGCCGGATTTGTTTTAAAAGAGCCTTACTCTGGATTATTAACACCCTACACTCGAGTGCTTCGCGTTGCTTTTCATTGAAAGGGAAATATTCGTGGCACGGAAACGCACCGTACGTACAGCTCATCATTTTTGCATCGCGTGCACAATGCGGGACTTAATTAAACGCGTTATGCCGTTACGAGTGCACTTAACTAGGATAATTCCTTGTGATTATGATTCGTACTGTGCTCACAGGGTGACGGACAAGTAGCCACTTTATTGTTAACCACGAGACACCGACAGTACAGCCGATCTCTTTCGTGTTTCTGTGTTAGGAGGACACAGTTGGGATTCTTTAAAATTTTCAGATATTTCGAATTTGAGAATTGCGGAATTTCATGTTTTCGGACGTCTTTTAATTCGCGAATAAAACTGAGGAAGAAGTAGTTTTCTAATTTGAGATCGAAAAATTTTTAGATCAATGTGGTTCAAGTATTCAAGTTTTCAGATCCAAACATTTCAGAGTTAGAAATTTTAAATTTATACATTTTTAGATTTAGACTCTTCAAATTTAGAAATCTTCAGATTCAAACATTATAAATTGATGAATTCTTAAATTTTCGTGCGAACAGAACAATTATCATACATGTGTTTATAAGGCCGTACAGCGAGACTCGACTGTAGTATATTGTTTTATATTAACAGAGTACTTAATAAATAATGTTAAACGGTCCGATCTGAGCATATCAAAAGGAGAATATTGATCTTCTTAATTTAAACATCTACTTGTAGTAAGCACTCCTAATGAAGCTCAAAACTCAGTCGCTAGTATTCCAATTGAATTAAAATCATCATGAGCTGCTTTCTCCGTTTTGCTCATATTATTAAAACTCCTGAAGCATTGTTTAGATAACTATGAATATCGATGGCAGATAAATTCGACCCACAAGCGAGATATATTTTCCCTAAACATGCTGATCACCACATTGATCCAAACATTTACTCCTAGAACGTTCACGATACACCAAAACACTCAATCGTTAGTGTTCGAATTGAATTAAAGGCACTATGGACTGCTTCTTCCGTTTTGCTTGTAGTATTAAAACTCCCGAAGCGTCGTTAGGGAAACTATGAGACCCGATGGCAGATAAGTTCGTCCCGCGGGCACGATATGTTTTCCTCTGAAGATGCTGATCATCGCGTTCGAAAGTCCAAGACCACTCACGAAACGAGTTCTCGAACAGAAACGACGGTACGCAGCAGTGCCATTATGTGCAAAGAGGCGGTTTCAGAGGGAAGGATATGGGACAAGGTACACGGGATACATGGCATCCCGAACTGCATTGCGGTATACTCGACTTCCCACTGAGTAAAGATGACCTTCCGACTCAGCTTCCGTCACGGTAAACTGATCCGAGCATCGTCGGGCACAATGTGTCTTGTGTTTGCCCTTTCGTGACTGGATTTCCCGACACGAAGCCTCTTGATTTCGAGTGTTCCATATTCGAGTTAATCCTTTGAGCGAATCCTCCTCCTGTTTCGAGATGGAACGATACGACGAGACCCTTCATCCTCTTGGGTACCATTCAATTCAATTTCGACACGCCAGCGAAACTGATAGATCATTTACCGGAACGTTACTTCGTTTATTTCGAGGAATGTTTTTAATTGGAATTCGAGGAACACCATTCGATTTTGTCCCTTTCTGTAAAGTAGCCTAGTCTTACTGATAATTTTAAAGACACACGGTAATAATAAATTTTACAAAGGTTATAATAAATGTTACAAAGGTTATAATAAATGTTACAAATATTATAATAAATGTTATAAATGTTATAATAAATTTTACGAACGTTATAATCAATTTTACAAATGTCATAATAAATGTAGCAAATGTTACAGATGTTGATTGAAATATTATTATCGATTTATCATTAAATAAAAATGAAATACGAACGCCAGAAATATCAACTTACTGGAGCAAAATATATCTAGACTATATACTACTCGAAGTTTAAAAGAGAATAGATAGAATCGATCAAAAGTGAAATTATTTCTGCAGTCAGACGATGTATGAAACACGGAGAAAAATAAGTGGATACGAATTATAAAATTATCGAAGTGTTATGTTTGAGTTACTCCTATCGCCATTGGTCATATATTCGCAATATTATCAATGTACCGTCCAGTATGGATAAAACGTGAATAATGTTTGGAAATTAACAAGCCTTAGAGTTCGCGTAGTGTACACACGCAAAAGTAGGCCATATTGCGTACAAACGATGTCCGTTTTAAGAACAACGTGCATTTTGTTCCAGGTCAGTCGTCACATTTTTAACGGTGCGTTCGTTCGTGAAACATTTCATTTTTCGCCTCACAGCGAACCGCGGCGCCATACTTTACCAAGAATTGCGCTGAAACGGGCTACGTGTATAGCAACAACATGAGCATGGATTTACAAAGAACACGACTGTTTACACTGGTTAAAGAATTTTTGACGCAAACATCGCATGTTGCCGAGGAAAATACCGCCGGATTATTTTCTTCCGGCAAAGATTAATATTTAAAGGCTTCCAACATGGAAACTGTATGGCGCCGCGCATTCTAAAATCCTTGTGTCTACAGAACGAGCGTACCTCCAGCACGTTTCGCGTTTCAGAATTTCCTTCTATATCGTGTTCGATCCTCGTGCCAGAAAATTGAAAGTAAATTAACGAAGTTGCCCGATTATTTGATCCCGTTTATTCGATCGACCATGTACGTTTCTGTTAAATTCATCGATTCAGAATAACACATGGTATTTTATTTAATCGGTAATTCAATTTCAGAATCGTTTCGAAATCTTTAGAGTTCTATCGTATACACCCTAATAATAAAGGCATATTAATAATAAAAATTAGATGCACGAATATGACAATGCATCGTGGATTTAGACGATGAAAAAATTTGAAAATTTATCATTTTAATTTTAAAGTTAATTCAAGCACGTTGTCTATCGTTCGTATCCTTGATCTTCCATGATATTGTCTGTATACGATCAGCTTCGAAATTATTATATTACCAGAAGATTTTCTGCAGAATACAAATAAGCTGCAAACTTATCACCGAGGACTTTAATTACTAAAACATAGAATTACCGAAAGTTTCAGAAATTGTTCCAACAAGTTTTTCATGAAATACTTGGAAATACTACAAAGTTTTTCATAAACTACATCGTAAAATGGATAAAGAAAAAATGAATAATTTAATCCAATTCTCAGACGCTTATTCGCTTTCGTATTTACTTTAAAACTTCGTCGTTTAACGCGTTGATTATCGCGTCACTCATTCGCGAAGGGTAACCGATAAGATTTTTAAACGCGTTCAGCGTAGTTAACGGAGTAATAAACGAGGCTTTCTTCGTTCCCTCCGTAACATGCATTAACGTTAATTAACGTTGACCGACGTACGCGAATAATGGAAAAAGGGAAAGCGAGATCAAACGAGCGAGTCGCGAGAAACAATAACAATAATGTATTCCATTCAACGGCCGACGATCATTTTTCCGTCGTATCATTTTTCTCGGCACCCGGTACACTTTTATTTCGCTGACATGATTAATGGCGTTGGTCGGCTTAAGAAGCGTACACTCGAGACGTAGGAAGAAAAGCTGACCCGCAACGTCCAAATAATAATTCGACGCATATATCAAGCGGCACGTGTCTACCGTTGTACGTGAAATAGCGTCGCTGTATGTTCGTCCACGAAACGCTGGACGGTGTTTCACGTTTTCAGACAAAATCGCATACAGAAGAACGGACCACGATTTTTGCGAGCACGTGTACAACGCCGGATATTGCCGCGAACGCGCGACGAATACCCCGGGATTTATAGGCTTTTATGCGTTATTTGGAACGGATGCATATTGTTGCACTCGTTTCGCGCGAACTATGAATCAAACACGCGAAAAATGGCGACGAGACGACGGGCAAACGCGTTGTTACGGGGACCCGACACGAGAAATTGATTTATCGTGCGTGGCAGTCTTAACTTTGACGAGGGTGCGGAAAAAAATTGTTCGAAACGTTAGCACCGTTTACCTTCGAACAACTTGGCTCCTGCTATGCGAGAATTGTTTTATTCTTTTGAAAAATTGTCAGGCCGAGTACGTGATTCTTTCGAATCACACTGTTCAATTTCTGGTTAAAGAGGACACTTTTATTTGTGGAACGACGGGAGTACATTTATGTTCGAAACGAGATGGCGAAGGGTTTGTGTTGGGTTAAATTTAAAAATATAATGATTTTAAGTTTTTAAAGGTGTCACGTTTATCATCCCAATTATCATAATTGACACACTTTTAAGAAGTAATATATTTTTGATAGATATGAATGCACTTACGCCACTTTCAAAATCAATGAAATGACTTTTCCAATTCTTAAGAAAGTACAAGTCCATAGCAAAAGTAAATTTACTTGTAATAAAAATAAATGTATACACTTTTATATTATGAAATCAAAAAAATATTCAGCTTTTATTCTTTGACAAATAATTTTTTACCCAAATTAATATTGTTCTACTAATTATTATTCACTCTTCTCCAGTTTGTGTATGCGGAAAGTATTTAAAATAACTATGCTGTGCAGGTGGTATATAATGTAATGAATCCATTAAGTCATTGTATTTAGGTTTGTCAGTGGTCTCGTTTCTTGTCTAGTTGTGCCAACTTGATACAATGTTTTGAATGGTGCATCCTCGTTACAAAATCTTAATGATGTTAAATATATTACTAACAAGTTGATTTAGAATAAAAAGATCATATAAAAACATCATTGTTAACGTAGCTAACTCGATATTTTTTTTAAATGGACTTAGGTAACTTTCAAGATAAACGTCTCAATTGTTCCACGTCGGTGTTATTTTCTAATCGAGCGTAATCGCGATTAATTTATCAGATTGAACGGAAAGATCAGCAGAAATTTACGGGCAGAAACGAACTTATGATTTAAATTCCTGCAACGGCGCGAGCACGATTTGTATTCTGCAACAAATACTTCAACGTCTGGCAGGAATAAAAAGGAGAGCAGAAAAAAAAAGGAATACATTCGAGGTACGCAACACGTGTCTCCAGAATTTAATTTACTCGGCACTTGAATCGCGTCACCGTTGAAGGTTTAATTCGATAAAGTATTTCTTCCGCGTGACTGCGGAACAATTAAATTCTCGCAACGGTCTTAAAGTCGAGGTGCCGTAATACGCGTGCCCTTATTTCCCCGTATTAATTTTTCGCCGTGAAGCCGTTTCCGAGCCGGTCGCACCTGCTCGTTCGTTCATTACGGTCCGGCGACAACCGGAACTTCGAAAACGAAGTCATTCTGTTAAAAAAAAAAAAATGGGAACGAAGCAATAGAAGGAAAGTTCCGTAGTCTGGCGATGCGTTGAAATTGGTTCGGTAACTGCACGGCCGAACGCGAAATTGTTAATCCACTTTAACCAGACCATTATACGTAAAGACAGGGCCACTAAAAGTTCGCGGAAGTTCCGCCATCGGGGCCGAACAATGGCCGATACAGCATGCAAAACTTGGCGTTTCCCGCGAAACAAAAGAGCATCGCGAACAACCCGACCCGGTATTTACCCATCACCCGCGTTTTACGCTTCCTACGTGTGACATTTCCTTTTTTCCCCTTTCTTCTCATTTTTAAACGACTCCGGCACGCTCCTATCTTTATCGCAGTTAAACTCGATTGCCATTCAGGGAGTAAGAATACGTTTCAGGGAATTGTATCGCGGCTCTAACAGGTAGCTCTCTATCGTGGATTCCTTTGAAATTGGAATACAAATCGGCGAACGAGCGCGGGGACACAGGCGCGCGTGTTACGACCACATATTTCGGGTTTTACGATCGCGAAACTTAAACAATGAGCGCTGTCATCCATCGACGAAATATATCGGTGTACCGCGGGACTTTATTATCCGGCTATTAGTATTCAAACAGTTGTACCATTCTTGCCTTTTATACGCCGTGAGAGGATTTGCTCAACGTTCCAGCGATTACAGTAAAGTCTCACGGATAACCGACGAATCGTTGGGGGATATTAGTTTAAGCGAAGGCAAGGAATAATATTCTTCGGGATCGCGGAGAACCTCTGTCTGGAATACGAATGGCTACTCGCCAGTTACACCCATTTTCTTCTAATATACCGTGCTAGATTTTCTTGGATCCGATGCACCAAGACGGCGTAACAGAAGGGATTTTGATTTTAATAAAGATATCACATCGATTTTATTAATGTTATTTAAGGCGTCACAACTGACAGAAACTTTTCTACGATCTTTATTTAGAAAGCATGAATGTATATCTTGTATATCGTACATAATATAAGATGATAAATAAACCGCGGTTATTAAATTGTATATTCTTATATTCAATTATTATTCTATAATCCTATATTTACTTAATATCTTGCATGTTCAAAAGAGCAAAAGACTGACACGATTTGATGACAAATTAATTTATGATGTCATGATTTTAAGATAAAATAATATCACGTGCGACACTAATGGTTAGTGTGTGACCTATTAACCTGCACTTATTATGATCCAAATAAACGCGATCCTCGTTACTTGCAACAATAAGAATAAAAATAAAAATCTAATTTAACAAAAAAAAAAGATGAAAGTATTTTCAACGACCTCGGCCATTTTCTTCCCCTACAACAAAATGGATACAGCCCTAAATTGCTAACGATGTAATTATTGAACGTCTAAGTTTTCGAATAAAGTTAATGTATATTCCTATACACACAACAGTTTCACCCCCCCATTATTATAATTACATGTGACAAGTATGAATGATGAATTGTGTTTTGGCAGCGTTCTGGAACAGGAAACTCCAAAAAGCGCCGAGGGCTGAGGAGATAATCAAACTCGAAATCTAATTTAAAAATAAAAACAAAAATATTTTCGACGACCCCCTAAGCTTTCTTCATTAACAATAACATGTATACAGCTCTAAAAACCTAACGATATTCGCAATTAGCGAACGTCTAACTTTTCGAATAAAGTTAATGTATATTCCTATACATTCAACAGTTTCACCCCTCCATTATTATAATTATATGTGACAACTATAAATAATGAATTGTGTTTTGCGTCAGCGGCTGGGAGGTTAATAATCAAACCCGAAATCTAATTTAAAAATAAAAATAAAAGTATTTCCGACGACCCCCGTAACTTTCTTCCTTAATAATAAAATGTATATAGACCTAAAAACCTAACGACATACGTAATTAGCAAACGTCTAACTTTTCGAATAAAGTTAATGTGTATACCTATACATTCAACAGTCTCACCCCTCCATTATCGTTATTATAATTATATGTGACAAGTATGAATGATGAATTGTGTTTTGGCAGCGTTCTGGAACAGGAAACTCCGAAAAGCGCCGGCGGCTGAGGAGTTAATTGACGCAATAAACTTCAAGTCATCGTCTTGCCGGCTGTTCTATCGGCCGCGCCTAAAAGCTTTGATCATCGGCGAAAAGCGTGCTTTTGAATTCGTACGAAAGCAATTTCCCTCGAATCGCCGGTCTATCGAGATAGTGTCGCGATCGATTCGTTCAACGTGTTTCTAAGCAGCCGCCAGGCGATTTGGTAGTAAGATTAATCGCAGGCATAATATATTGTGTTCCCCGGCTGGCAAACACGCGAACGATAGTCATTTTTCAGTGAGAAATTAGTCACGTACGTGTTTGCGATACGATCTCTCTCGTCTCCTTTTTTTCTTCGTTCTGTCCGTTTCGACGATGACGGGACAAGTCCAGCGGACATTTCGAGCAGACTCGAACGAGTTTCGTTTGTTCGGTCGGAAAAGGGTTAATGAAATTCTTTCCGCAAAAAAAAAGAATCTCGCTGAAGAACACGAAATACTTGCGATACGATGAACATCAACCTCGGAGGAAGAAATATCGCGGAAAATTTGCGAAAGACCGGAGAACGATTTTATCTCTGCGCTCCGAAGCTCGACTGGATCATCTCGCTTCGCGGATGAATGGAAATAGATGAACAAAGCTAAGTACGACTACAAAGTGTCTCTCGTAACGGGACATTTCTTTTACGAGATTTACATAAAGTCGCTGAGAAACTGTTCCTATCTTGTACGTGCTTCTTTCTTCAGCTGGAGCTTTACTGTCCTTTTAATGTTCTAATATCTTCACTCATTCGTTGGCAGCAAATATTGCCATTTCTATAAAAATATGTTATTCTATAAAAATGGCAATTTTTTTTTTTAAATTGTAGCAACGAGGTTTTTACATTTTTTGGACCTTTAAGCAACATTGTTTCAAAATCGAACGTCTCTAAGTTCTTACATTTTGAGAATTCCAAATGCACAAAGTTCTGAATCTTGTGATTTTTAAATTCTTCAATTTGTAAATGTCGAATGTGTTAGATTTGCAAGTTTACAAGAGCGAGGGTTGATTTTTAATTCATAATCACGAGATCTCTTTGCTCTACATCTTTGTGATTATAACCGTGAAAACCACGAGGTAATAATGTAAATATCTTGGAAGCTAACAATTTCTACGTAGCAAAATTTCTATTGGCTGCTGAAAGCGTCAGGTCTATGGGATTAACGTGGTTAGGTTAGAGAAGTTACCTTGTACACCAGCAAGCATAGTAAACACTCGTGGGTAAAATAGCAACGCAGAAAAAAATCTCGTGCATTGATTGACTAAATGTTTACCGAGAAAATAAGTAAAATATGTACTTTTCAAAATTTACAAATTTTCAAGCTAACAAACATTCAAGATTAGCGGCATATAAATTTAGAAACTTTCAAGTCCAGAATTTTTCAAGATCATGTACTTAATTCTCCAAAAGCAACGCATTGAAGAACTTCCTCTACATTCGTTTTGTTCTATGGCACATCTAAATGTAGATCATCATTGTAGTATCACAATTAATACAAAATATCCAGTTCTATAAAAAGTTACAGTTACAAACCTTGATCAAGAAGGAAAAGGTATCTGATTTTCAACAATTAAGGTTAGTTGTCAGACCGGTAGATGAAATTTGATTATACCAACCATTGTTCAAAGCACTCTCGAGTTCACAGAGAGCGTGGTCACTTTGTGCGGCGTTCGAAATTGCCAAAAAGACACAGGATCTTGTTTCAAACAGGTTAAAGTATAACTAAATTCCAGACAAGCAGAGCCTCGTTGAGTAACGTCCATGTAGTGGCGGGAAAGGGTGTAGGAAGTATGTGGGCGGGAAACGACACGGGGTCACGAGAAGAGTGACGCTACGGGAAGAGGTCCCTGTAATGGAGGTTTATTGGCAATTAATCTTGTAGACCGGATGTGCCCGCTTCGCCGGCCACGATACACTTCCGTCTCGTCGGGCCACCGGTAAACCGACCAGAGATCTATTGCACTGCCGCACGGAATCAAACCTACACTCGGATCCAATGTTGGCTTCCTTCGGATAAGGATAAGTACAGGGAGACCCTTCATTTCGCTTCGATTTTCGGAAAGCGAATATTTGCACTTGAAATGTTGCCAAACGTCAAGATTGCAGGATCTTCAAATTTTTAAACTCTCGTACGATTCGTATTCGGGAACTTACAAATTCTTATGCATTCCACTTAATCAAATTCCACAATTTTCAAATTTGGCAAGTACAAAGTAGGATCTATATGAAATTTTGGAACTTTATGGTCAAAAATTTCCAAATATTTCGATGTTCAGATATATACATTCGTGAAAATTTGTATCTATACATGTTCAACTGTTTTAATCTCAAATTTATACATTCTCTACGTTCTAAATTAAAAAATTCTTATATTTACGAATTTTTTAATCAAACTTCAAAATGATTTTAAATTAGACGAATTCAATATTCGCAATCTTTAAAATCAAATTTTAAAAAGATCCTAAATTAGTGAATTCCAATAGTTACAAAATTTAAAATCAAACATTACAAAGATCCTAAACTAATGAATTCCAATAGTTACAAAATTAAAAACAAACATTACAAAGATTCTAATTCGGTGAATTCCAATATCCATGAACTTTAAAATCAAACTTTAAAAATATCCTAAATTACTGAGTTGCAATATGTAAAATGTTTTAATTGTCAAATTCCTTGATTCCTAAATCTTCAACTTCTCAAGTATCTAACTCAAATTTATGTGTCTCTAAGTGTTCAAATTCCACTCCAAATTTCACCATTTCTAAATTCGTAGATTCTACAAACAAGAATCGACGAATCAATAAATGCATATAACGGTACGATCACGCCTCTCTCTACATCGCCACATTCCCTACGGAAGTGTACCACGATCGTACCTGCATGCATCGCGGTTGATCGCACATCGTGGTGGATCCTTTGACTTATTCTGTCGATAGCGATCTCTTTGCACAGGTACCAAAGCGTCTTTGTCCCGGGACATAACCATTATCGAACAACATCGTCGATATTCTCGTGGTACCTATCAATATGATCGGACGAGCCGCAAGGTTGAAAAGCAATGGAGGTCTTTCGTGGCCGCGCTCGTTCGATCCATTAAGGAAATACGACAGGAAAGAAGATTGTACTCGGCAAATTTTATCGACTTCAGGAATTCGGTAGTACGGTGTCATTTTTACAGATAGTTTCGCGTGGTTAACCTTCATGGTGCCCTTTAACCTCTTGCGTGATAATGGCGAACTACACTCGTGACGCATTCGCAGTTCATATATGGTAAATATTGTTTATACTTGTTTATACTTTTAATACGGTTGAATGTTCAATTTTAATCTAATTGCAATTTGCACAGTCAAGGATCGCTAAATGCAAAACTATCTTTACATTCTAACTTTCTTTAGTCGCCATAATGTTCTAGCAATTAATAGTTCGTTATGTCTGACGCACTTGCCGAATTAATCGTAGCACAAGAGATTAAGAAACAAGCGAAACTCGCTTAAGAGACTCACTTGAAAGTGGTGAAGATGGACATGTGTAGGATACGCGGATATAACGAGTGATCCGGAAGGATTAATCATGTGTATCCAAGAAAGAATACATAACAATCGATGCAATTAACCCAGTGAATATAGATATGGGATTATGTAAAAACATATTTCTTACCGTAAACGCTTCGCAAAGGAAGGTAGAACGAGCACAAAATTCATTAAAACGTAATACGAAAAGTGTAACGAGTAGTCTGGCGAAGGATCAAATGTCTCGAATATCCCGACTGTTCAAAACCTTGACACAAAGTTAAGGGACTATGGTTATAACACAACAAAATATCCAGACAGCACGAACCTTTTGCTTCCATCTTTGTTTCCTGTTGCGAGTCAATATCAAAACGCGTCCAGAGTTTTAATTACGGTAGTACCTAATGATACAGAAAGGTACAAAGAGAATGCATCTCCGAGACATCGTCGCGCTCGTTTTCGACGGACTTGAAATTCCCTCGTTAGAGTTTTATTATTATTTGGTTAAAGAGATTCATTAAAACCGTGACAAAGACGTTTCTCTCCAATTACTTCTACACGGTGTACACGCATACACACATGTTCTGTGTGTCAGAAATTAGCAGAGCGACATGTGCCCCCGACGACCGGGGAAATCAACATCGTTCCCCTTTAACCGACTATTCCGTGGTGGATGTGAAAAGAGAAACGGATCGAATGCGGGGATGGCGTACAGAGGTGTTGCCTGGAACTCGACGCCGAACCACCCTCTCCATCCCCTTCTTATTTCGCCGTGTATCGCGCTACGTGCCCACCACGAGCCCCCTTCGCGCTTCGAGAGCACACGGAGAGAGAAATAGAGAGAGAGTTCGCTTCGTTCGTCGTTAATGACCGCGTTCGTATTAATTTGACCCTCCTTTCCGTCGCTTTTAATTGAACGTGCACGCGAGCATCGAGACTCCTCCGCCGATGCGAGCACAAGAATAATTACTGGCGAACCGAGGGACGATAAGCGTCTGCGTTGCTTAACTTCAAGATCCTTCGTGCGAACGATGGAAAACGATTGCGACCTACCCCACATTCCACTTCCGCCACAAACGGATACGTTCCGTGCCGTTCTTTTTTTTATCGATACGCCATCTTTTGTCGTGGGGCGCGTTGTTTGAGTTTCACAGCTCGTGTTTATTGTGGTTATAGATCACTATGTTCTTGGAACCGTCGACTCCTCGTGTTCTTACATTCAATATTTCTGGAGACTTGTATTACGATGTTTTGATGCATCCACGTTTTTATACGTTTTCCTGTATCTTTATATCGCAGGTTCCTTTATGTCCATGAATCCTGAATCTCTGTATTTCTGTGTATTTTCATTTTTGGTTCCATATACGAATCTTACGTCTTCGAATTTCTATATCTTCGAATACCTACATCACCGAATCCCTATATCACCACATTTCTATATCACTTAGTCCTAATATCATCAAATCCTTACATTTTCCTTTACATTTTAGATTCTACATGTGCCCCAATCCTATATAATCGATCCTATATAATTCCTATATTACCAAATCCCTACATTGTAGATTCCACATGAACTCCAATTCAATATCATAGAGCACCTAGATCGTTAAATTCCTGTATCACCACATCCCTGTATTGTAGATTTCACATGTACTCCAATTCTACATCATTAAATTCCTATATCAACGAATCTTCATATCACTGTATTCCTGTATTAACAAATCCTTATGTCACTGAATTTCTATGCAATTCCATCTTTATACCGGGCAATCCTTGTATTACCAAGTGCCTATCCCTGACAGAGTACCTATATCAATATAGGTACAACATCGCAACACCTTATATTAAATACATCTGTGATATAAGTACTTTATCGCTATGCTTTACTCGCTATATCGTATCATATCCGAATATCCGTGTCCCCAAATGATGTAGCAAATTTAATTTCGATAAGTAAAATATGATTGTCGAGTGTGACCAATTTTCTGGTACCACGATACGGCATTGTCTTCGACAGAATAAATATGGTGCGAGCTCGTACGATAGCAAACAATTACGAGTTTTCAATTGCGAAGCGTTAAAGCAGCGCTTAAATCGGACGCTTGCCTCTTGCCGATTAAAACGCTCGAAAGGACGATAAGCGATTTACACGGCACAATAGATGCGAGAGGATCATCCCCGTTATATTTACTGATGGCTGTTGAATGCTCTCGATACACTATCAGCCAACCAATACGGCTCGAATGGCGCATATCCGGCTTCGATAATATTTCCGAAATTGTATTTGGAAATTTACCAGAATAGGTTGCTCGATTAGCTGCGATCGAAATCGGTTTATCCGCGGCGTACTGTGTTGCTGTATCAATTGGCGAGCTTCCTGATTAGATTACTTTTGACAAGTATCGCGAACACGTATCGTGTAACGTGCAGTATTTGTCGCTGTTGCGTTGATTTCTGAACGGTAATAAAATTTCAGAAATTTTCGCGATTTCATTTTATTCGGTCTGTCGGAAAGTTCTGTCTGTTTATGAACAGGTAGAATCTAGGGTTTTTTTATATCTAGGTATTAGGGGTTCCAGGGATTTCGGTGTCTAGAAATTGGGGGATCCAGAGATTTCGATATTTAGTAATTAGGGGATTCAGGGACTTTGATATCTAGGAATTCGAGGATGCGGGGATTTCGGTAGCTGAGAATTTGGGGACCCAGGGATTTTGATATCTAGAGATTGGAGGATCTGGGGATTTCGGTGTCTAGAGATTGGGGGATCCAGAGATTTCGATATATAGAAATTGGGGTATCCAGGGATTTTTATATCTAGGAACTGGGGGATCCAGGAATTTCGGTGTCTACCGATTGGGGGATCCAAGGATTTCGATGTTTTGGAATTGGGGGATCCAGAGATTTCGATATTTGGGAATTCGGGGTCAACGGGACTCCGATATCTAGGAATTTGAGGATCCAGGAATTTCGGCGTCTTGGGATTGGGGATCCAAGGATTTCGATATTTAGGAATTGGGGATCCAGGAACTTTGATATCTAGAAATTCGATGATGCGGGGATTTCCGTATCTAAGAATTTGGGGTCCCAGTAACAAATCGGGAGTATAAGTTTATCGATATCTATGAATCCGAGGATCAAAAGATTTCGATATCTAAGAATTTGGGATCCCAGGGATTTCGGCATTTGGATTTATTAAGCGTCTAGCTTGATAACGACATGTGATATATTCACTGTAGATAGTTTATTATATGGAGACACATCCACATATGGCTAAAAAGAGCATGCGCATACATGTTCAAACTTGAAACAAAATTATCGAACAAAGCTTTTTGGTAGACCTAATATTTCTATCGTTTATGTATCTGGGATATACGACCAGCAGATGAATTAATCGAGAGAGAAACATTTGTTTGGGGGTACTGTCAAGTTCACGGTCCAGCACGAACTGCAGTTTTGAGTGAAAGTTTCAGGTCAGTGTACAGACATAGTATTTGCATGACTATGGCCATGCATCACCGCGCACCCAAAGCCAGATAAACGCGATACTTCGTGTCATCTGCCAGATTACATCAGGCAACACCCGCAATCCGCGGCGTTGTCGTAGTTTATATCCGTCAGAGTGCAATAGTAAGAGAAAAACGATGCAAACACGATTTCTAGGGACGCGATTTCTTTGCGGGCTCGGTACATGTGAAACTTCATTTTCTCGTCGCCATACGTTCTTGCATCCGGGGGAGAACGGAATCACTATGTAATGTCGATCTTCATGGTGCCCGTAAAAAGCAGAATCGTCCACGAAATTCGGTTGTCAAATTGTCCATAAAATTTAATCGTGAAATTGTGCATAAAATTCGGTCGTAAGATTGTTCATTAAATGAAATTGTTAACCCGTTTATGAAGTTTAACTGTGAAACCGTTCACGATACCGAATTGTGAAACTCTTCATCAAATTCATTCGCGAAACCGTGCATGAAATTCAACTGCGGAATTAATCATAAAATCCGGCCATAATATTGTTCATAAAATTTATCAATGTGATCATGACATACATCTTTGAAATTGTTTATAAAATTCGATCGTCAAATTCCTCATGACATTCGATCGTTCTCGGTCGTTCACGGATAAAAAAGTAAGAGGTTCAATTAAAATCATGATTTATAATTGCGCCAACCGAAGAGGACAATGCAGAAGAATGATCAAAAGGGCGAAGAGTATCGCGTTCCGTGAAATTCTATTTCTTCAGGAACAAAGGATAGGTGTCGTCACAAACACGAAGCCGAGCAGAGAAATACAAGGTGAACGACAACGTTGCAAGGGTGTAACAGTAGAAGCGGAGAGAATTAGTGGGTGGTTCTCTTTACGTGGATAATTTGTGGCGTGTAATCCCGACCCAGCCATCAAGCTGGATAGCTAAGGCGGAGCTATGGTTTTAGTTTCGTAGTAATTCAATCGACTTCCCCGATGCTCCGGAACGGTGATGGACGCCGATGGATAGCAGCCTGAATCTACAGTGTGCAAATTTAAGTGCCTGACGATTCGATAGTTTGGAAATTTACCGACATCCGGATTTGAAAATTTTCGGATTTCTCATATTCTAGAATTTCGGCATTTCTGAATTTTCAAAGTTTCGGATTTCTCGAATTCTAAAATCCGGGGATTTCCGGATTTCGTGAATTCTAAAATTCGGGCATTTCCGAATTTGGGATTTTCTGGATTTCTGGAATTCCAGAATTCGGGGATTTCCGAATTTGGAATTTTTGGGATTTCGTGAATTCTAGAATTCGGGATTTCCGAGTTTCTGGAATTTGAGAATTCGGGAATTCCCGAATTTGGTAATTTTCAGAACTTGTAAAATTTTGAATTCGGGAATTTCTGGATGTAGAAATTTCCGGATTTCTCGAATTATAGAATTCGGGGATATCAAGATTTGGAAAATCCCGAAGTTGGCGAATTTTAGAATTCTAGGATCGGGGATTTGGTTTCTTGCAAATTAAAAATTCGAGAATTTGGGGAGAATTTGTTATAATTTTATAACAATAAAATTATTATTGGTACTTATTAATACTGAATTATTAATACTAAATTTCTACTATTAAAACTGCTAAACTTGAATATGCTAAGAAAAATAACTTAAACAAAATTCATCAGACTTTTCAACAAGAAACATTTACAGTTGCTATTTGCCAACGGTAAAGAATCTTCCATGCGCGAAGAATCAATCTGCCCTTTTCTTCTCACATTACTAAACCAACTCCGAAATGTCCACCACCGACGAACACGAAAATGATCAAAATTGCGTTACGCAAATAAAGTCGGAATTTCAAAAGTTCCGAATTTTACGTCGCAAGAAACCAGCGATTCGCTAATGTCCCCGAGGGAGCGTGCCGCGCAAGCGGTGCACACGCGGAATACTAATACCATCCGCTCGCATCCTGTACGAATTTTGTATTACACGGTATTTCTGGTGAAATATCGGCGACATTGGTCGTAAATCGAAAATGGTAATGGTAGTCAGGCATCGCCTGAGAGCAAGAAATTCTGCAAGGCGTTAGATTTATCCCGTTCCCCGTCAACGATGATACATTGTCCCGGAGCGTCGTTAAGACTGAAAAGTCGAGCCATTATCGTCCTGTGACGTCTCATCAGGGGAACGTTACCCCTTCGACGTTGTTGCTGCTCGAAACCGTCTCCGTCAGTGGCTGAAACTCGTAATTGAGTACACCGGTCGACGATACGTGAACACGCTTATGGTGTGTTACGCACCAAGGTAAACCAAGATCCGTGCCTCTAGACGCGGCTACGGTATGCGTCGAGGGTCCTGAAGGATTTACACTGGGTAGTTTCAATGACTGAGTTACATTCCTATGGCTGGGTAGCCAGCAGTGAAACGCGCGAGACCCTCGTGACGTATAGCCGAGTGGTCGGCTGCTGCAATAGGACGAGCTTCACCAACAGATTCTCCACCATAATTAAGATAACTAGTGGAATACTGCGCTCGCGTTTCGGGAAAATAATTTACCGAGTCAAAGAATTGATTATCCACCGAGGACGTGGGCGTGTGTGTGAATGAATAGTAAATAAATTAACAATCGCTCAACAACATATCAATATGTCAACGCAAACTTAGGTCCGCACAAGTCTGGCTGCCAAATGTGCAATCTGACAATGACCAGGCTTGTTCGAGACCCTGGAAAAATAGAAAATTGTAGAATAGGCAGCGAGTGCTTAGAAATACTGAGACAAAAGAGAAAGTTAGAGAAGTTTAGGGGAAAAGATTAAATTAGAAATAACGCCGTGGCGGGCACCGCCACATCACCAACCACCCAAATTTTCGTACCGCGTTATAAAATACAATTTCCCCGCAAAACGTGTTTATACGATATGCACAAATACTGCAAAAATAAAAATCTAAGTTTACTTCGTTCTCTGAAGATGTAAATGCAACTTTATCAACGCTATGAACGTGTAAATATTTAATGTGTAATTGCATAGTCACTGTGAAGGTTATCGCTAATCATCACATAGTTATCGAATTTCTTTAGTGACGTTCACTGTAATCTTACAAAACGAATATACAGTATGTAGTCTATAACATGAGCATACAATCGACAATTAAGAAACATGTACAAAAAATTTCATGACAGCAAAATTTCACCTATTGCGCCACAATTCGATCTCTAAAATTGTACCTTCCATATTCTGAACAATTTTGAACACGGAAACAAATCAGATAGACAAGCTATTCTAACCTAACAAGTTGAAAATAAACAAGTTATACTACATGCAAAGTGTATGTGATTCGTAACTGGATCACGCGGGTCCACTTATACCAGCATCGAACGTATTCTTATCTAAATTGTGGTCATGTATGCAAAGCACAAAGCAAACATCAAGTATCGTTTAAGTTGCAGTTACCCGGTATTCACGGCACGCTTTTATCCCGTACAAAAATCTAGAATCCGTTTTCATCCCGCACGAATTCCCTTCTCGTGCCAATAATTCACCACTTATATTATCCAGAATCGTTTTGCCTCGACTTTACGACACGATATTACATCCTACCTACGCGTACCGCAACCCACCGCAGTTTAATATCTGGCGAAAAACGTGCAGGATACACACAGGTATCAACCCTAATATGAACACCCTTCCCAAAGGAAGTATTCGCGTCGTCTTTTGTTACAGCATCCTTGCTACATCTCTGTTCATATCCTGACTATGGGTGTAGTTAAATACGCGCGCATTCTGATGGATGTTGATTCGAATTAATGTGTAAATGGGTGTCATGTTGAATTTGTTTCATGGTAAGTGAGATGGTATGAGTTAGCCATGATGTGCGGTAGAATAGGCAAGGAAGTAGACAAGTTCATTGACAAGTATTTAGACAAGTTGTTCGACACGTATCTAGACAAATAGCTTCACAAGCAATTAGATAAGTAGCTTCACAAGAATCTAAACCAATAGCTTCGCAAATATCTAGACAAGTTGCTTGAGTACCTGTGCAAGGAGCTACACAAGTATCTAGACTAGTTGCTTGACAAGTATTTAGCTTTGCAAGTGTCTAGTCAGGTATCTAGGCAAGAGTCTAATGGTCAAATATCTGAGAAAGTTGATCGACAAGTACTTAGGCAAGCAGCATTGCAAGTATCTGGTCAAAAGTGTAAAAAGGTTGTTTAGTAAGTATCTAGACAAGTAATTCTGCAAGTATCCAGCTATCTAGTCAGAAGTCCAAACAATTATCTGCACAGATATATCACAAATTAGCTTGGGAAGCGTCTAAATAGCTCCACAAGAATAAAAACAAGTACCTAACCAAGTATCTAAGAAAATCGCTAATCAAATATCTAGAGAAGAGTCCAAGGAAATGTCTAAAGAAGGTTCCAGGCAAGTTGCTAGACAAATCGCTGGACCAGTTGCCAGGCAAGTATTTAAGAGGGAGAAGAGTGCGATACCGGGGTGTTTTCTCGCTCCTAAATAGTTGTCTGTCTATTTGCCTAGTCTAAACGCACCCTCAGACGGTTTTCCGCTAGTTTTGTAGCCTTGAATGAAAAACATCGAGCTGAACGAGGAAAGAAACGCGACAGGCTAAGGGGAAGGCCAACGATGCTCGTTGAGGACCAACCAAGCGAAGTTAAGTAGCACTATCGTGCACTAGAAACCGTAACGCCTCGTAGAAACGCGACACGGATGAGTGGCCACGTACGAGCTGCAGAACCGAGACAAAGTTGTAGGCCAAGATGCCCGTAGGCGATCTTCAGCGCACCGTCTACTGTCCTTGCTCGAGTACCGGCTAATTGGATACTCTGCAGCCGACACTCGGATGACTCTTTCTACGAGTCAACTTGTTTTGTTCCGTTTCATCGTGTCGATTCTTTTTTTCTTTCGAGAAGCTAACGAGTTGAACTGCGTCGCAAAAGAGAATTATGTTGATCGACATCTACGGCATGCTATATCTAGGACACGTGCGACGTCACGTCCGTCAACGTTGTGTATGTGGATATTAACATTTTTATTACGTAACTTTTGTACGGCTAATTTACATAAATTTACAGTAGACAGGTGTTAATTCATTTATTATATTGATTCAAAGCATTCTTCACTCAATATGAAAGTTTTTTACCCCTTATACATTGATTTGTTATTTTGTAATTTTGCAACAAATGGCAAAAAATATATCTGATATTTTGTGCCTTGGTCTTTTCGAATAAACGTTATTTTTTATTTTTTATTTGTTTATTCTTTATGTAATTTAACTTTGACATAACATAACACGACACTAACTTGCTTGTTCACGACCACGGTCAGCCGTCACGTTCAAAGCTATCGCTCTCGCGTCTGAGCGCGCACTATTCACGCGGTCAGATTGAACGACATTTTTCCTCAATAATTTTGAAACTCAGCCACAAACCCCATTTTTGAAAAGGAAAAAGTTGTTTAGAATCACCCTTGCCACATCCCCATTCCGACTCACACTAGTTGCGAGACTCCCTGTATAACCGTCGCGGATCTAAAACGAGTAAAGTCCTAGTACACTCAGAAATCTCATTTCCTTTTCTAACCTCGAAAGTGTCATTCCTGGAGAGGTTACGATAGGAATCATTTATTTCCTTCTGTTAACCGCAACGGAATATTCGAGTTACTAGAATTCAGATATTCGATACCGCGTATATATCGTAGTGTTACAATACTAAAATCAACGGAGGAGCAAAAACGCGAGTTCGGACCATCTCCGAAGATCAAAGCGAAAATATAATCTCGTATTTCCTTAAGACCTTCGCGCAGAGCCCCCGGAAAATGAAGAAGGGTAAAAGTAGCACCACCGGCAGTTCCCGGTAAGGAGATCCAGAGACGATACGAAGGAAAGATACGCATTGAAGAGAAACGTTTGCCGTCGCGGCGCAAACAGAAGGGGAAAGAGCGTTTCATGTCGCATTCACGGCGTCGATGTCGAAAATAAGATTTCAACGGGGCAAAGGGAATCGGGCGTGGCAAAAAGCCCTCAATAACCAGACGGTCGCTAATTCTTTGATGTCGGCTGACCCCCTTCCGGGAAAGTCGGAAAAACTGTTTGATATCATCTTCGTTCCTTTGTCCCGTCGCGAAGTATAAAATTTACTACCGCGGGGGACTCGTCAGAGTGCGGCGCCGCCTAAGCCCGCCGGATATAACTAATTACGTGCACTCAGCGGTGCCGTCATGCTACCTTTGTCAGAAACGCTTTATCTCAGCCAACGTCGGAATTTTCAGTGGTCGGGACATTTCGCGTTCGCATGTACCCCCGGGGACACGACAGGAATGGTCTAACGGCATTACCGTTGCCGTTGTTCTTCTTCGCCGTTGAAATCACAGAGCTCACCCCGTGCTTCCTCTCTCTTCTCTTTTCGCCTCGCTGCCGAACTACCCTCGCGTTTCTGCCGATCGTCGATACCGCAAAACGAACGAGACGGTGTTTCGTTCGCGTTATAATACGCCGATATCGGCGATGCGTCGCTATGGCGACGGCATACGCAAATACGTATCGCCGATGCCGATACCGGCAGGTTATAAAATTCGAATTTGAAAAGCAAATACGAAATTTGAAAGGAAAATGTACATGCTATTTTGCGGAAATATTTTTGGTACGACACTGACCATTTCTATGAATATAAACAGCTGTTGACCATTGAAACGCAACAGTGTACACATACGTGGTACAAACGAACGACAAACTTGTACGTATTGCTCTTTCGTCTTGCTCTTATGTCTACATGTGTGAAAAATCGCGAAGCAGTGTGTGCATCACGAAGATCGATATACTGAGTAGTTTTGTATATACAATACCTATATATTTATATAAATAATTATATTCAACATATACAACATAATATAATTATTTATATACAATATATAAAACATAATATAAATGTACATAGTATAAATTTATATATACAGTGCATGTATTCTTGCAACGTGCACAACTATACATATGCATCTGTATGTGAGGTACTATCAACTTCAAAAATAATAAATAACTTAGATTGTTGCTCCCAGTAACTGTTCATTATGTAGGCAAAAGTAATATTGATTGATTGGTAACACAGGTCGAAGCCCTTGATCGTTGTACGTTCGAGCTGAACGCATATTAGCTTGCAGGTTCGTATAAAACGCAAAGTATTATCTGAAGCTAGCCTCGCAGACGCCTCATAAATATTACGGTTTCCACTAAGAGGCGAACCCACTTTCAACGTGGAAACGAAATATTTCATGGTACTATAAAATCTCGCTTTACGCTCCTTCGAACGTAACTCTCGTTACCCGTGTGGCTTCTTCGTGCTTGCTACACTGATGTTCTGGCGATATTATTATTATCGGGTTATAACGTATTGATGTATTATACATGCTCCTTCGAGATGACCTACTTTGTCATATTGTTTGCCCCGTAACCCAGAATGTTTCTGGCCTGTTGCGGGTGGTTTTGAATTTTAACCATCTGGCGGTAGAATTTTCTTTTGCGAACGTTCGTATGCGCGCGTAAATTAAAACGTATTTATGTATATATCAAATGCGGAAAAATCGTACGTATTAAAAGTTTGAAATAAATTATGACGAAGTCACGAATACTACGAGTTCAAAGAAAAATAATTTCATGCATTCAAGATGCATTAACACCAGAAGTGCCGGCTTTAATTGCATAGTTGCTTCAAAATTAAAAATAAAGTAGAAAAGTGAATAAAAAAACATTGCAGCATCACCTGACATATATTAATTAGCTCAATGAAACATGACAGATATCTCGACAAAAGGACGGACACGAAATTTGGTGATATAAAATGTCAAATCCGAAACTAGTCCTTTTGACTGGTTGATAGTTCTAGCGTTAATGTAACGTATTAGAGTGTACGCGACGAAAAGAAAATATTGGCGATGAAAGAATATTTTTATTACCAAAAGATTTAAAAATAAAAATGTGTACGACAAAATAAAATTAGCAGAAAAACTTTATATGTACAATTTACATTAGCTTACGTTTTAAGAATTTTATTGCGCGCTTTGAATGGTCACGTATCGTATTACATATATATGTGTTCACACATGTATGAAAAACCATTCACAATTTTCAAAGATATTCTTGTCCAAAATATGTAACAACTTCAGAAGATATTCTTGTGCAAAAATACCCGTACTAACCGCGCGTATTAGGTAATTGTAAACTGTAGGAGATCTTAGACTATTGTCCAGAAAAGATTGCAAACACGCAAACGTAGAAACGAGTTAAAGCGTCAGTTGGAAGCAAACTTTGCGACCCAGCTGCCTCGTACGTTTACGTAGCGGTGATTCTAAATTTCCGGGATTCTAGTACAGCTCGTGCCCTCAAATTGTTTATGTGCATTGTGAAATACATCATGCGGGTGTGTAGAAGGAAGACGAACAGCGGAAAAGAAAAGAGGGTGAAACAAAGGGCGGAAAAAAAAGGATACCGGAGAAAGAGAGAGGGAGAGAAATGAAACCGAGCGTTTCTCACCGGCAAGAATTTGCTCACGGGCAACTTTTATTCGCGCCATAAAAGCTTTTACGGGGAATAAATTTTTTTCCTTCATTGTATCGAACGAAATTTATCTATCCATCGGAAATTTACGCGCAACGATCGCGGGTACGTGTAACAATTTTTGCTGGTCGGGCCAGGGGGTCACGAATGGTTGCTGTTTTATCGGCAACGCGGTATCGTTAAATTTCATGATTAACTATCACGATTAATTAACGTTTTATCGCAGTTCCCTAGCGCCTACCATTTCTTTCGTAAATTATCCAAAAGGGTGAGTTTAGTTTGTGTACAACGCGTGTCTGATAAGTTGGCAGGTGAATTTGTACGATGTAAATTGCTTCCGACTGTGAACTGGACGTGTACACATTGTACACATTTATTTCTATGTGTATTATCAGTTTATGAATGATTGAATAAAGAAAGGATCATAAATTAAAGTAACTAGGTTCGAGATAATTATCTTCGGTTGGAGCGATCTCGAATAAAGTTTTTATCGGACTTGAGCAATCAAAAGGGATTTTCTTTTGTGAGGAAATATTTGTAAGATTCGTGAATTGTTATTAATAATTGGAGAATCATAGGTTAAAAGCTAGTGGCATTAAGATACCCTGTTGTGCAAACATTCTGTTCTGCAATGGAACTTTTGAATCTTCAAAACAGTTTCAAGCGCACAAACGTAAACAGGAACTTTCGAGAGGCCACACTGAATACATATTCTGGCGAACGTTCATGGCGATTTAAGAATGTCATAAACCTCGGTAATAACTAGCGTAAAATCATTCCGAGTATACCGGCCGGCGAACCAGGTCCGTGTAGATGAAACAGTATTCATAACGTTGCGCACTTGGCTATAAACAGAGTTTTCAGACGGGATATTAAATGTAAAAAACATGCGAATTTTTTGTCCGTTTGAGAACTGTTTGAACTGTAAAAAAGACTGTTTAATGTCCGATGGCGAAACTTCGACATGCTAAAAATTTCTTTTATCACAATTTACTGCGTGTTTCGTATTGCAAAAATAATGTTAGTATACTTTTAGTTTCTGAATTAAATACATTTACGTTTTGGTTGTAACGAAATAAAGCAGTCGTTATTTTCACGTGTATTATTCAATTTATATGTTTTTAAAACCGTATATTTCTAGATCACTATACCTCTAATACTACTAGATCTCCAGACTCGTAGATCTCTAAATTGCTTCATTTCTAGATTTCTAGATTTTTAGATTTTTAGATTTTTAGATTCTTAGATGTTTAGATTTTTAGATTTTTAGATTTCAAGATTTTTAGATTTTTGGATTTTTAGATTTTTAGATTTTTAGATTTTTAGATTTTTAGATTTTTAGATTTTTAGGTTTTTAGATTTTTAGATTTTTAAATTTTTAAATTTTTAAATTTTTAAATTTTTAGGTTTTTGGATTCTTAGATTACCAGGTTTCCAGATTTCCAGATTTTTAGATTTCTAGATTTCTAGATTTCTAGATTTCTAGATTTCTAGATTTCTAGATTTCTAGATTCCTAGATTTCTTGATTCCTAAATTCCTAGATTCCTAGATTCCTAGATTCCTAGATTCCCAGATTCCTAGATTCCTAAATTCCTAGATTCCTAGATTCCTATAACCCTAGATCTCAATATCCCCAAAATTCTAACATCTATAGCCCAGTATCTTTATGTTCCAACATCTGGAAATCCTTATTTTCTTATATCCCTATACTTTTATATTCTTAGACTCCTCAGTAACTCTATATTCATATATCCCTACATTCTATACGCATACGAGTATATTCAAGTTCCCTGCGTAGCGAACAATCGCTGAAAACCGAAAGTAACAAATTCGCATTAAAAATAAATTTCCGAAAGGCAAAGAAAAATTTGATTCATTCGAATATCCTAAATAATTCTCGTTGAAAGGCCGAGTTTTCCCGGAATAAACGTTGCCCGAAATAAATCCGTGCCCTCGAAGGAGAACGTTCATACGCTTCTCCGTCGTCGATTTCGCTAAAAACAAAATTCAATTGCCGGCCCATTTATTTCGCCGCGAATAATACCGTTCATATCGAATCGATAAAAACGGGCGGTTACCAAGCTGAAATTCATCGGGTTTTTCATTCGGCCTTTGTTGGATCCGCGGAACGCACGTAACGCACGTTCGAAACGCACGAGGCTCGGCTCGTTATTAATATTTTACGCGAAAACGTCGCGGCCGTGTACGAACAGAGGGGATATAACGAAGTTGTCACCGGGACGAGACACGATAGACGAGACTGGGATTCCACGTGGAATTAATCACCGTGGAACACCATACACGGGATACGTGATATCGCTGTAACGTGGCCCCTTTAACCGTTTCAACTGTCGTGTTTCCTGCTCTAGCACGCTCAACCCGACGTCTTTCGACCCTCGACTTCGCTCTTTTATGCTCCCTTGTAACCTGACTGCGAAACGATTGTCGTCAAAGCTTGTTATACACCTCCGGCGTTCTTGCGCACGAATATTCCTGGTAGACGTTACGATATTAGGACGAATAAATGGTTACTACCGAGCTTTACGCCGGGAAATAGTAATACCACCGTGAGAGCTGTTAATCTGCCCTCGGATGGATGTAACTTTGTACCACGTTATTGCGCTTTCATATTATAATTATTTGTCCTGCAACCTTTTAACACCGTCGCGTCTACAGTTTAACGAGGAAGCGGCTACAGGTATTGCGCCATACATAAGTGTCAATAAAGAACACAGTTACTTAATTTGCAAACTTTAGTTTTTAGATTTTATACTTCAGACTTTGCCGATTGTTATATTCATTACTCGGCTGTGAAAAATTTAACGTAGTTGTAAATTGCAGTTTGAGACGGAATTGTGTTATTTGTATCATAATGAGGTTACTAATAAATTGTTTATACCATTTCTTTCTTCCACTGAGTTTGCGGAACGACATCTACTGTGTGTACTTATTTAACGGTGCTCACCATCTTGTATTAAAAATGTTGACATTTTTAAATATTTAAATTGTCGAACTTATTAATTTTCATATTACAAAAAACTCGAGTGCCCTCCTTATACATGTACCACAAATTTTAAACATACAAGTTCCAAAATCAACAAGTACCACACATTTCAGGCATACAAGTTCCAAAATGAACAAGTACCACACATTTCAGACATACAAGTTCCAAAATGAAAAGTACCACAGTTTTCAGGCATACAAGTTCCAAAATGCACAAGTACCATAAATTTCAGACATACAAGTTCTAAAATGGAGAAGTACCACAAATTTCGGACATACAAGTTCTAAAATGAACAAATACCACAATTCTAAAGTTTGCTTGTTTCAAACACAGCATCGAGTGAAAATTTTCGCTGTACATTTTAGATTCGTATTTCCATATCGAACTATCAGGCCGATTGCGCCTGATTGCAAATTTTTTCCGTCCACGTCGGTGAAAAAATGACCATTCAACATCTTCCTTTGTGCAGATATGACACACCCGATTTAATTTCCGTCCGGTTAAAGTAGAGGCTGAATTATTGATTCGCTCTAAAATCCGATAGGGAGGGTTATTTCTTTTGTTTCCAATGGCAAAACCGAAGGCATGGAAACTCAATTTTTAAATTGCAAAGCGGATACGTGCGCCGCACGAAATGAATATCAGGTTCAATTTTGTCGTCGGAATTCCTTCTCGGGGTAGAATTATTATCGAACCCGTCGTTCATGACACGAACGAAAATAACGCGGAACACGGTGGGGACCAGCCCCGTCTGAAATTGTAGTTCCGTGCATGCCGCAATAAAGCCATAATTGCGGTATTTTGCGAAAATAAGCGGCAGTAACAAAATTCACGTTGCTCCGACCACTTTGCTCGACACCACGGCTTACCCTTAAACCCCCACCCTCCCTCGGAAACGCGGTGCTCGAGTATTAAATATTTCGACGAACCGGCATCGTAATTTCTATACTTTCGCCGGTGTTCTCGAAAATAAAACGGTAACCAGACGAGAAAGGATCGCTTAAATAGTTGCAGCGTAAATATTTCAATTCCACCGAGCGGACAGAGTGAAATTTGCTCGACACCGGGTCTCCTCGGAAGCACGAACAGTTCTTTTTATCCACCGAAAAATGGCGCGACCGCTATACGCTGGTATTCAATCTCATCCAGACGGTCCATGGCGGGGAAGTAATTTCGCAAATCTTTCTAGGTCGCACGATATTAACAGACGGCTGGAGAACGAAATATCGCGCTCGAATTTTCTCCGCTTGCACCGTCGTCCCTGGGACACGTGTTGTCGACCTGTACATATGAGCTTGAATCGTCAAAAAAAAAAAAAAGAAATAAGAAGAAGGGAACATTGAAATTCAACTACTCCTTCGCAAGGATGTGCAGAAACTCCCGAAGAGCTGCTGGCAAGGACGAACGGCGAGGGGAAGTTCCAGCGCCCACGGTTTAACTTATGGGAAATAGCGAGCATGGTGCGTGCGATATGGTAATTTCGATATTCCTACATTTTACATTTCTAGGTTTCCGGGAAAAACAATTTCCGAATTTTTTAGCTCCCAGGATTTCGAATCTTTGGGTATATCAACTGACGAATTTTAGAGTTGTCAAATCGTAAATTGTTAAATTGACAAATTGTTATATAATCAAATTGGCAACTTGTTATATCATCAAATTGATGAATTGTTAAATTGTCAAACTGTTATATAATCAAATTGGTAAATTCATAAATGGGCAACTTGTTATATGATGAAATTGATGAACTGCTAAATTGATAAACTATTATAAAATCAAATTGGTAAGATGCCAAATTGGCAACTTTTTATATGATCAAATTGGTGAATTGTCAAAGTGACGAATTGTTATATAATCAAATTGGGAAATTGCCAAATTGGCTACATGTTAAATGGTCAAATTGATGAATTGTTAAATTGACAAATTGTTATATAATCAAATTGATAAAATGATAAATTGGCAACTTGAATTTTCCTGATCGGTGCCCATAAGTGCCCGCGAGGACCCTCGAGTGCCCAAAAGTGTCCGCAGTTCACGTGACCACAAACGCACTTGTCTACCGCGGCGTTAAAAGATCGTGTCGAGCCGAGTTACAAAATTCTCGAAACGAAGATACATCCGGGCAAATTATACGTCTCATAAAGTATTCCCGGCCGGTTTCTTGAAGTCGGGCAGAAAGTATTTCGAATAATATCACCGCCGACCCCGTCCGTACAGTCGGGTGGTCGCGGAGGTGGAAGAAGAACGGAAAGAAGCTCAGCCACGAGCAGCACCCGGGGAAAAAGAATAAATACGAGAACAGGGGTTTCGGGGTGAAATGCCTCGATACGCTGATACGGCGGAACGGCACGAGAGAAAAAAAAAGAGAAACAATATTTCAATATGCTAAAATTATCGAACGTTTTCTAAGGCTGTACTTGCGCTAAGTAAAGCCTCCACTCTCGGCTCTCTCGCATCGGCGAGCAACGGAGATGACTGTTAACGTGCCGCAAGGATCCTATTGATCCGGAATACGATTTCGTTAGGATATAGTCCTCGCCGATAATGGAAAATATTAATATTTTCAGCCGGCGATAAATCGGTTTCATTTACCGATATCGTTTACTGATTTTAATGCGGTATCTTCGCTCCGACCAGACGGATTGCAAAATGGAGTTCGAACTTAGTTTAATGGAATAATTTATAGAATCGCCGACGCGGAAGGATTGCGGATAAAAGCCAATATAAACTGAAAATTTCTGATTGTGGTCGAGAATTTCGTGAAACGCCGTGGTAGTCCAACTTTGATTTCGTTCCTTTTTGCCGCACGTTTTTAGAATATGTGTATGAAGTAAATTCAAATTTATTGAAGCCGTTTGATTCGTTTAACATTATCTAACAGTCACTTAAAAGTTATTCCATAGTTATTTAACATTAGAAAAATTTTAGATTCTTGGGAAAAGAAAGAAACATTGCGTAAACACTATACATCGAAAGCAGGATGAAATAAATAATTAAAATGAACGATAATCGGGGTAGAGTTCATTCAGTCATTTTCATGTCAAAAGGACTTCATTTCAAAACAGCATATTTTAGTAAACGAAAGAAATTCCTTGAACGTAATCCTTTCAATTGCTCTGTGTGCATGATTTTTATTGTACGGTTGTTGTAAAAATATAATTCCCCGGATGCAACATAATTTTCACGAACGTTTCGGAAGGTGGACACCAATCTTTTATCCTTCAAAGTACCAATTTCGCAACCTCGTGTCGAAGAATACGACAATCCGAAATAAATTGCCTCGAATTTGACATTTGAAAAATATACCCGTAGCCAGATACGCCGCGTCGTTCGTTATCGGGCAAACGTTAAAAAAATGAGGACACAGGATGGAAAACGGTTTTGGCAGAGACCCTTCCTCGAATAATACAATAATTCTTCCGTTAGCGACAGCGGAAGTAGCCATGGACGTTCCGGTGTAACACGATGCAACGTGGACCAGAACAGAACGGGACAAAAAGGAAGCGCGTCGCGTCATATCGAGATATCGAAATGGAACGTTACACCGGGACCGGTTCTATTTTCCCGGTCCCGTAAACCAACGGGACATATTCCTTTCTCCCGGCGTGATAGCTACCGGGTCCAGTCGATATCGTCAGTCTTCGGCGAGATAGCGAAATCGGATTTGCCGGACATGCTCGTCGATCCGTAAAATCGAGTCGTATATTTCGGAATTTTTCGTTGAACACGCGACGAGCTTGCGACCCGCGTTTCACCCTTTTCTTACTCGAGACCCTCCGTTTCCTACGTTCTCAGATGGAATAATTTACCGTCTCTCAGCTAATCTTCGTCGGACAACTTTACGTTCAGCGATACGTGTTTCACGGACACGGACGATTTTCCCTCGCTGACTCTTCCGAGTAAATTCTCGGAACCTTTATCTAAGAATCAGGAAGCTTTGGATTTATCGCCTGCAAAAATCTTCGATCGCTATTTAATTCGCTTTATGTTGCACGTGATGAATTTTCATCGGCAATTTCCTCAATAAGAGTTCATTCAGACTTACCAACCTTAACCCCTTGCCATACTTTGACGAGTCTGACTCGTGATGCACTCACAGTTTAAACATGATATACCTTACTATAATTTTGAATACCCTTATATGTAAAATTCATATCCAATTAAAAATAGAAATTTTGTTTGCTGAATCAAACTTGCAGCAAAATGTATCAAACAAAAGACGTGTATTTCTTCACGCGTATAATATGATTCGGACATAAAAGATATGGGATAAAAGGAACAAGATGATTTTCAATTAAAGGATATTAAAGGATACGAAGAAATATTAAAAGACACGAGACAGTTCGTTTTTCTTAAATCACGCATCTTCGAGATTTTTTACAATGTCAACTTAAACAGGACACCCTGTATCACTTTTTGTCCACTAATTATAGAACTTATTAGAAGTTATTATATTACAGAAGTTAGTACGTCCATGAAACATTTACCTTCCAAGAATCATTTCAAGCATCTTACTAAATTGTCTATTCGCTTTGATCCTACTGAAAGCAAGTATAAAATAAACACCCGCAAAATCTCAAAGAAGACTACTCGAAACTGTAGGAACGCTCATTTCATCGACCTTAAAGGCGTAGCCGTTTCGCGCGAGCCGATTGGTAAAATCTTTTTTTCGAAGTTGCACGAGCTACGGTTCTTTGACGGTGCCGGCACAGTCGGTCGGCGAGTTCTCGTCGTATCCGACTAGAAGAAACGAAGAAAAGTAAGCAACTGCGAAAGTTGAGGGCGAGACGGCCGGTTTAAAACCGGCTACGAGGCTCCTCTCGTCTGCAAAACGATTCGATCGACGCTTCGGAACTTGAAGATATCGCTCGGAGCACGGCCTAAAGGAAAAGGAGAGAGGCATTTTAACTCGAGCATCAGCCGGTAGATTCGGGTCAGCTTGAAAGCAACGGCGCCGATATAAACGATGGCTCTTCAGACGCAAGTGGAGGAAGAAACCCCTGCGCAACGATGGATATCCTGCAGAGAACGAAGCTCAACGTGGCGTTCTGTTTGCTTGGCCTGGGGGTGACTGTTTCGTCCGGTAGATAGCCACCCTCTTTCCACCCCTCGGACCCACCCGCAGCAACGTATGTTTTGCTGGAATAGGGACAACCTTGGATCCGATAGCTCAAAGAGTGATATTGATTTCGAAGAGGTACAGGTACATCCCGACGTGTTGTCCGATGGCGAACACGATCGTATATTGTTACACCAAATGATTAAACTTCATTCCTCGATCATGGGACACTTATGCCTTATTAGACAAAACTTTATTAAATTACTTATCCCTTATCGCTCGTACAGTAGCGGACAAAAGTTTAAGACTAAGATTTAAGACGTAAATAGTGTTCTACTGTCGGTGTTAACTAATTAGACATTTATTTATACACTTATAAAAAAAAATTCATTTTGATATTTTGCTCAGTAAATTAGTCGGATAAATAGGATGGTCGAATATATGTTCATTTCTTTACTGCTTATAATAAATTAAAAATATATTTCTTGAACAATTTTGTAAATTAATTAAGAAGCTGCGGATAAATGAAATCAAGGAGGATTGCAAAGTTTAAAATATGTTTTGAATGTATTTAAGAGCTACTTCAATTCTTCAATGCATATATATATGTATAAAACACACACACACACACACACACACATATATATATACATATATATATACATATACAAATATTTATATATGTATATTATACAAATACATATTCATATACATATATTCATATGTTTATATACATATTTATATGTATATATATATAAGCGATACTGAATGTATGCGAAGATAGATTCCATCTTGGATGTGCACGTGTGTCTTAACACAAAACGAGGCTTAGCAGGATCACATTGCCTTTAGCAATCTGTCATTATGATTTCGCGAATATCCGATAACGTTTTGTTCTCAGTGCAGAGATACAACCGTATACGCTTCCGGTAAGTTGTTATCCACGATGAGTTTTGAAACATTGTAATAGGATTCCCGAGTACGACTCGTGTAGCATAAAGGACTTACGCGGCTACTCACCTGACGTGGAAACAGGGATGAAAAGCTGCCGGATTATCCTGCGGCGAGAACTTCGGTAGAGCCCCATGAAGAAGGGCGAGTCGCACGACCAGCAGCACGCCAAACTGTAAATAAAAGAGAATCCTTTAATAAAGAGGGACCCTTTAATTGTGACGGTCGCGTATTTACGCGGAAATTTTTCTCGTTGGCCATCGTCCAAACGTGGCTTCGAGCGAACATAGAGAGTTTAATCCCACAGAGAGGAAACGTATCTGTGTATTTGGTTATTTATTTGGGTGTACGTGTGGTACACTCGCGTGCCATGTACGGTAAATTCGGTTAAGAACGGGTTTAGGGAGAGGAGCACCTCATTCGTTATTTACCATTCTGGGAGAGACGTAAATTTAATGATTTCTAATGTCACCAAGCTGGAAGTTTGAAAATTTACAAATTTCTAAGTTTTTGAACTCATACAATTCTTAATTTTTGAACTTATACGTTTCTAATATTTTGAACTCATAAATTTCCAAGTTTGGAAATGTCCAAACGTTCAATTGTCCAAACTTTCTAATTTTCGAAGTAGTGAAAATTTTCATTCCCAAATTTAGTGTGACAAGATTCCCATAATAAAAATCCCATAGTCCCAAATCCTAATAATTCTAATCCTAAGACAAATCGTAACAAATTCCCAAATTTGTAATATTCACATATTAAACTTCGCGACCGAATTCCATAAGATAATTACGGTTTTTTCATTTCAACACAATAATCTGATCAGCTTTATCTTGGAGTTCTAGCTATGCAACCTAATGTTGAAAAAATTTGTTTAGAAATTGAAGCCGAAAATAATTATCGATGAAGTACTAACTTCAAAATGAAAGAAGTCTGACCACTCGCAGGTTCGTACCATTTCCACGATTTACCAATTGTTCCGCTTCGTTTTTGCGAAATCGAGGCGTATACACGAAACACGTGGTTTTTATTACGATTCATTTTCGCGAACCTGAGATGCATACATTTTCGAAACGAAACTAATTTATGCGCCGAAGCACAGAAACTTCGTCGGCTGCTTTACTTTTATTTACACTATTCGCTGCATTATCAACTTGACCCAGGTTAAACCTTCCACCGACGGGTTCTCTAGTATTTTCTAAAACACGAACTTCCTATCTGCCGTTTACACGGCTCGAAAGATGAATGGGAATAAAACAAAAGAGAATCCAGATTGCGGAAGAGCCTCTTACTAGCTTTTTCTGGAGGAGGCTCTCGACTTGTGGCTCAATGACTCGCTACACTGCTAGAAGCATTGGAAGCTTTCATTAGCCGGCTCGGGATACGGAAAACAAGAAACGAGGCTGCGAGCTGAAAATTTCACGCGGGAATAAACCTTGCCGC
This sequence comes from Coelioxys conoideus, assembly GCA_947623535.1. Lineage (NCBI taxonomy): Eukaryota > Metazoa > Arthropoda > Insecta > Hymenoptera > Megachilidae > Coelioxys > Coelioxys conoideus. The sequence continues at coordinate 7,815,206 of OX392449.1, read as the reverse complement.
GTCTGCGTTCCTCTACCGTCCTCTTCGTTTCTTAATTCATAATATTCGTTTATTAATCACGGTTAATTTGCGCACTGGCGACGGACAGAATATCCAAATCGCCTACAGATAATAAATCACGTATGCCGCAATCTATTTCGGCGCTCAATTCGTACTCCTTCGATGTTTAATAATATTCTGGTTAGCAGTAATTAACTTTTATGACGACATATTCTATTAAATTGGGAAACTTTTATTATCCTCTATAAGAAATAATCGCAAATGATATATTCTGTATTATCCTGATATTTTTATTCGTATCATAATATTGCTTTTTCTACGATTGCATTGTACATTGCAAAATGTTTGAAGTATTAATGATATATAGAAACAGACAGTCACACGTGTGGCTATCGCCGAGTTAAAAAGAAATTACACATACATGACAATGTCCTTGAATTTGAATACATTAAAATAACAACGTCCGACCATTTTATCCGCGAAATTGTATGATAACTGCATACATTTTATTTAAACTGTGTACTTCAAATCATAACCTATTTCATTACTAGTTAGCGAACGTATGTGCACTTATACGTTGACATGTACGCTATTTGTCGATATATGCTCAAACACGAGTATGAATCATACGTCGGTTTGTAAAATACAAATAAATCATATAATCTATGAAATGAACAATCCATAGATCTCGTAATGCGCGTTTGCCCCGTAAACGTCGATACGCAACAAACGAATAAACATCCGCGGGCTGGTAGATACGCGCGGTATGAATGATCGAGCTAATAACGAAAATTATCATCCATCGTCGAACGTGTCGAGCTGACCCAGAAACGTTGCACTCTGCGGACACGAAATCGTAGGATCGTCGGTTGTCGCATTTCCGTCACGTTTCACGTCAATCCGGCTAAACCCGATCGTCCGTTCCCACTTAGAAAGATGGCACTTCGCGCCTTACCCTCGTCCACCATAGAACGCCATCAACCCCTTTCTCTCTCGATGCCAGATCCCTCTGTGTTCTTGCCAGCGTGCACACAAAGGACGAGTGGTATCTAGAAGGGTCCTGCAGTTGGACAATATCTGCCAATCCTGGGTATTCATATCTTCGTCGATCGAACACGTTACCGGAACACGGAACCCTCTTCCGATCCACCGTGCACGATACACGTGTCGTCTCGACGTCTCTTTATGACGTCCTTCTCATTCCGCGGCTTCATAAGACACGCCTTCGTGCTCCGACAAACAACCGACGTCACTATATTGCTATTATTGCACCAGACTCAGTTTCTGCATCGCGTTACTGCAGAAACAGAAATATTCGACCTATATTCTCCGCTTAATGGATGACTGCCTCCACCATTAACTCTGCATCCAGATGACGTGGTGAATAAAAGTGACACCTTGTGGCAGGGAGTAAAGTTTTTAGCGATATAAATGGGATTTCAGTCGAAGCCTCGAAAACATCTTACTCCGGGGCGGATCTAGGGAGTATCTAGGTTGAACCACGACCATCTTATAGTCTGTGATAAATTAGCAGTTATACATTTATAATTATACATTTGTGAGCGTGTGTATTTGAAAATTTTTATATTTGTAAATATGGAAATGTATAAGTTTTCACGAGACTAAAGTTTGCAATCAACAAACTTTTCAGATTCTCGAATTTGGGAGTTCCAGAATTTTCAATTCGCCAAATTCCCAAATTCTCAAATTTCTGAGTTCTCAAGTTCCCAAATTCTCAAATTCCCAAATCCCAAATTACTCAATTCTCAAATCCCAAATTACCAACTTCCCAAACTCCCACAATTCTCAAATTCCCCAATTCTCAAATCCCAAATTAACAAATTACCAATCTTAAATTGTCAAATTTCCGAATTCTCAAATCCCAAATTGCCAAATTGCCAAATTGCCAAATTGCCAAATTCCCCCACCTCTCAAATTCCCCAATTCCCCAATTCTCAATTTCCCAAATTCCCAAATTCCCAAAGTCCCAAATCCTAAATTCCTCAATTCCCAAATCTCCAAATCCTAAATCCCAAATCCCAAATCCCAAATCTCCAAATCTCCAAATCCCAAATTCCAAATCCCAAATCCCAAATCCCAAATCCCCAAATCCCAAGTGCCCACATCATTAACCCGCAAGTTCCCAAACATCCGAAAATTCCTAAATTACTAAAATTACAAAGTATCCCAACTCTCCAAATTTCCCAAATCCGTAAATATTGAAAATTTCCACATAGTCAAAGCTCCGTTAGTCCAATTGCGCATTTGAAACCGTCATCGAGCATTAACGTTCGTATCGAGGTGTTAACCTGTCGGATAGAATTATAATTACGCCGGAGGTCTTAAGATAATTCGATGCACGCAGATAAGATTCAAGCGGCAAACCAAATCGACTAACCGACGGCATACTGATGTAGAATCAGTCAACAATGCGTGTCCCTAATGCATCGGTTTATCGATTACGTCCGTTACGTTGCACGAAACCGCAGCGGACTCTCGACTGTAACCGGAAGTAAATACTGCTCGATCAAAGCCAACACAAACGCGCGCTGCTGCATCGGTATTTGCTAACTCGCTCGGTAAATTGCATAAAAATTTCAAGTACCGAAACGTCCTTGTTTACAAATACGACGGGTGAACCCACGTGTGTAACCTTCGAATGTCAAATTAGTACAAGATTGTATGTTGTTCAGGTACATTTTATATGGATCAGACAAAATGATCGCACAATTCTTGACACAACTCGAACAATTTCTTCGCTTGCGAACTTCGGTATTCGAAAGAAGGGGAAAAATGTTGAGTAACCCTCTCGGGAAAGGACATACTTTGAAACGTGTAAGTGGCAATAGGTTGTTAGGAGGATGGGGGTTAAATGTATGTAAGGGGTATGTAAGGGGAAACCATGTACGAGGGTTTCAGCTCGCATGCCTCCTTCGTTTCTTGACATAAATTAGCATAACTCGGAATCGCGTTCGATTAAACCGCGTTCCGTGCGCACCCTCGACTTTTTACAGCCTCTATGATACTTTACACGCTTCAATAACCTTCCACCTACGATACAAATTACCATCGAGAAAAACGACGCAATGTGTGGCGGTAAAGTCTACCGCGGTTAAACTTTCACGTATTAATCAGGTTTAACGTGTCAAGAATAACTGTTGTAAATTTAACCTTGCTTTAAATTAACCCTCCATCACCGCTCTCTCCTTCTATCCCTCCATGACACTTTCTTTAATTTTAAGAAAAAATCTCGCCTACAGAAAAATGTAACAAAATGTCCTTTCTTCGAAATTCGTTATGTCCTCGTGCACCCTTGACTCGTAATTGATATTTCTGTTCGAGTGTTCATACCGGTGTCGTTAATTAAATAAATGTCCTTCAACGAGCGCCGTATCGCAGGACACCGACTGTTACGCGTACTTTATAATGGCCGTATCGTCATTTACTCGTTACATCGTCTTAATTAAAGTTAACGAACGACTTGCGTAACGCGGCACGCTATATTAATTGGCAATTTCATGATTTTTAATAACGGCCCTTATCAACGCTACACCGGCAATTCGACGGAACAGTTTATCTTGCGCGATCGTAAAAAGAAACACTCAACGGAGAGTGTATCTGCGTTAACGATCGTTAAATTCGCTTAAGGCACGAGTTGCTGTAAACATCGGTGGTCGACTGCAACCGTACGATAAAAACGGTGAGGATATCGGTCGTTAAGGATTAACGACGCGGTTCTCAGCAGTTTGCAAATACCGCGGTATTGCCTTCTTACAGTTTTCTACCCCGCAGTTGGCTTGTTTCCTACCAACCATCCACTTTATGCGCCCCTTCAAGGTCCTCTAACATTATCGCATTTTCCAATGGAGAACAAACACCTCCTTCCAACCATTTTCTATGGTACTATTTGATTTCTATGTACCACTTGATTTCTATGTACATTGGTGCCATTTTACGGGGTGATCAATTTCTGTTTAATTGCGTTTACTATTTAACCCTAATCAGTTTTACGATGCGACATAATTATACTTCTACACCTACTTTAATTCCTAGCTAGAATCTACGGCACGCAATACAATTCGTCAAATAATTTCCGATGTTTAAATTTGATTTGTTTCTCTTTCAAACGTATTGATTTGTAATGACTTAGTTGTATACTGTTGTTATTGTTATAATAGGGTAAATACGGTTATTTGTACGGTAAATAAAAGTAGAAACAGACTCATTTTTCTTTTTCTCATAAAAAATACAAGAACTGTATGTCTAAACTGGAAGAAAGGAGGAAGGACACAATATTAATGAACTAGTTGAGTACATTGAACGAAGAAAATTTTAATTAATTCAGGGAAATAAATTTAGTTATTTACGTAACTTGTTACTATAGATAGAAAGTATATTCGGAACAGTCTGCTCAGTTGCATAATATTCCTGTAATATTTTATTGAGATCTCCATTCTTGATCAACTTTGATCATTAATGAAGGAGTTATTGGTAGATGAAAAATGTAATTGAAGAGTACAAAGCACATGATGTCCCAATTATCATTGCCATGTTCGAACGACACTCATCGTAACAATACGTAATTGTTTAAAATCGCTTAAATTCCTTTATTCGAAATTTCACCCTCGTTATTCGTTGACAAAGATATTTGTCAATAATACATAATAATGTAAGGTATAAGCAAGTTGAGAAAGGAAGTTCGACGTTGGTACAATCAACTCTGGAAACGCATAATCAAGCTTTCGTGATAAAACGCTGGTAGTATTTCCAAGTGAGCCGCTAATGCAGCACAAAGGTCATTGTGCCACCGAAACAATGCGCGAAATGCGAACCGCGAAAACAATATTCCGAGCCTACGATCGATCGTAGCGAAGTAACTTTTGCAAATTTTTGAACCACCCACGCCGCACAAAGCCCATACGTTCGCATTATGCCGTCGGCGTGTTCTCCATCGGCCGACTGGATTCTCGGTTATATCCGTGTAAACGACCTTCGCGATAATTCCGACTAAACGGTCGAATAAATTCAACTGAAAACGCTTGCCCTCGGCTGTTATCGATTGCCGGCGCCATGTTACTATTCTATTGAAACATACCCACTCGAAACTCTCGCCGATAATGACTTATCGTTAGCCAACAATGCAGTCTATTTCAGATCAAGGGAAAACCTAACGAGAAACACGAACGCGGCTTTCCGAGAAACTCGAGAGGGATTAAATTACGAAATTTACAGTTTAACAAACATTTCAATTGACAGAGTACTAGTCACAAGTTTCCGAATATAAAATTATTCGGATTATCAAGCTCTTTTAGTCTCTAATTCACAATTTTGCAAAATTTTTTGATTGCTACATTTTCAAATACAGTAATTGTTTAATTTTGAAATCTGCATAGTACCATGTATCTACATTCTCGAAAGTACAAATATCTGAAATCTTAAATTTTCAAAATTTTTACTTTCTAAATCCCTAATTTTTCGTATCACCAAATTGCGGAAATTCAAAATTTTCACAGCTCCGAATTTCTAAATCCTAGAATTCTGAAATCTGCCAAGTCTCGTACTTCCCCGATTCTTAAATTCCCGAATTTCTACATCCCGAAATTCTAATATGCCCAAAATTTCTAAATCCCCAAATTCTCCTATTCACGAATTCCTAAATCTCTAATTTTCATCTTCCCAAATTTCTAAATTCTCAAATTCTCATCTTTCCTAATTACTAAATCCCAAAATTCTCAAATTCCCGAATTTCTAAAACCCCAAATTCTCAAATTCCCGAGTTTCTTCAGTCCGAAATCATCACATCCCAAATTTCTGCATCCTCATGTTACCACATCCCGAATATTCGAGAGCCGTAAATTTCTAAATTTCCAAAACATCAAGGTCTCAAATCATCAAATTCACGTGTTCCTATTTTTCGGAGATCCAAATTTTTAAATTTACAAATCCCCGCATTTGCAAATTTCCGAAATATTCAATAATCTTCTACAGTCCTATTAATACACTTTGGACAAACTACTCTATCTCTATTTCTTCCTTCCGTATTTTTCCATAACGTAACCATCATGTCAGTAATACGATAACGACGCATTGAATGCGCTTCAACGGACGTTTCCAACTCGTTTGAAAGTCTTACGAGGTTTCTAGACACGATTGAGTTCGCATGTCGCGTTAAAAAGGTTTCGACTGCGTCTTTCTTTTCTGTCTATTTCATACTTTGCTTCTTAAGTACACATACAACATAACACCCTGTCCTTTATTCCTGAACAGATGTGTCACTTCTACGAGTTAGATGTTTGTTCGATTCGAGTGTGACGTGGAATAATTGAATTATAAGGGTAGAGTCTCGGGGGATGATTTGTTGATGGGTAATTTGTAGAGACACGCAGGTGTTGAATGAGAATCATAAGTTTTCTTAGCGGCGTATCTGATTTAATTGGATTATATTCGTTGGGTAATTTGTTACGAGAATTGTGTATAAAGTTTGGAGTTAGTAAGTTGGTTATTCATCTGTACACAAGTTGCAAGAGGGTGAAGTTACAACGCCAATTAAAACGGGGATAAATTACAACATTTGTTATAAACAAGTTGAGTTACAACATAAATTATAACGGGATTAAATTATAACATAAATGATAATATGGTTAAATTGCAACATTATTTATAACACGGTTGAGTTATACCATAAGTTATAACAGACTTAAGTTGTTACATATGTTAACCTCACCAGGAACTATGTTTTCTAAGGTTACAAAAAGAAATGATCTAAGAAAATTTCTAGAAAGAATTATCATCACTCGAGCATATCAGCTTTAGGACATAACTTTCAATTATATTGATGAAATATGTTGGAATCATTTTTGAATATCACGAAAAATTAACGTCTTAAGGTAAATCATTATTACTTTAAACATCTCGGAGAAATATAAGTGACCGTTCATTAAGTTATAGTCAAACTTACTCTGAATGAATTAAACAAATAAATAATAAATATACAAGTTAATTAAATTGGAGGTAGAACCAGCAAACTATACACATATGTACATGTATACTATATCCAGTAATAGACAAACAAAATTTATTCGTACAAACTGTACTTTTAATTCAATAATGAAAATACATATTCGAGCCTAAAATGAATAGGTTTGACTGACACAGAAACTACTTTTTAATATTTAACTCACCGAAACCAGCAGAGCCGCGGCTCGACGTGAAAAGTGTCTGGAGTCGTCGTTCCACCTGGCTTCGAAGATGGACCTAAAACACGAAGAAATGATTTATTCGGCAAAGTTCAAACAGCTATTTTGCCAGCAATGAGTCTAACCGCAATAGAATTTAATTGCATCGATTCCCGTCCTCCGAAGGATCGAGTTTCGAACTCAGCGGTCCCCCATAATCCATTGTAAACAGTTAATCCGATTCTGTTGTTTTACGACCGAACATTGGATATCGTCTTTGTCTAACGATGATAGCCGAAGCTCTCTATTAACGCAAATCTTCCCGTTACAAATCCCATTTTACGCTCGCGTACGAAGGATCAGCTTGCGATACACGTATTTCGCTTTTCCACTATGCATATGGCCGCACCATTTCGCATCTCGATTTAGATTGTACTATTATCTAATTTGAAACTGCCACGTGGAAGCAATTGAAAATTAGGTAGTATTTTAAATTTTAACAAATCTTACCAAACATTTTCACAATACTTTGTTATATTTATAGTTTCAAGTAACTACTGCGAGTATTTTCAGTTAAGTGAACAAATTTTTAGCAATATATCTGTTAAATCTACAGTCGTGAACAAAATTAAGTGGACAGATATCATAAATAACAAAAGGTTAATTTAATTTAACCAAGAATGCCTATAAATCAAAACTTTATTGTATAATTATATACATTAAATAAATGTTTTTTCAAGTCTACAAAAACATTTCACGTTCTAAATTTAAAATTTATTTAAAACATTGTAGTAAAACAAAAATTTGTTTACATTTCTGCAGTGTCCACTTAATTTTGTCCATGAGTGTATGTAGAAATTTGGGTTTTCTATATATAATATATTAGGGTTTTCCATAAGTTCCTTCCTTTTTTAACAGTAATTAATATACAATGTTTATTGTTCCAGATTGATTTGTTGCATTACGAAGGGTTCTTCTATATTACTCTCCTCCATCCCTCAGGAAACATTATTCACTCTTTCAATAATTATTGTAAATTATTTACAAAGTTCATTTTTGTATCGTATAAAGAAAGGAAGAAACTTACGGAACACCCTAATATATGTAGATCTGATGTATAAATAGAGTTTATTGAAGTTCATTCGTATTGTTCTGCCTCCACGTTCAACTACGAAATATGAGGCAGTGATTTGTGCTAGTTTACGTGCAAAACAGCCGGTCAGCAATGTGCTCTTAGTTTTATGAGTACAATTTGTTCGATTTAGAACGTACTTATTTTTTACGAGAATAATTCCTGTCGCGTTTCGCGCCGATACTCGGACGATTTTAATATCCCCCGGTGGAAAAGCGGACACTTCACGATCGTCGCGACGAATGCATTCGGTATGTCATTAATTGCTACAAATATTTGAAAAAATCTCGCTATAAATGGTGGCGCAATCGCGCGAGAGCTTCGACCAAACGTTTCCACGTATCGGGAGACGAATTACGCGTTGCCGAGTTGAAATATATTTAATGGAAGAAGTGTCTCTGCTTAATGGACAGCGGAAATTAAACGTGAAGCTCGACGGAGAAACAAACTACGAATAAATCAAATTTTTTAGTTCTTAAGTATTTCCATTCGAGAGGTCGGTTTAAACTTGTATTCGATTTAATTTAACGAGTTCTGAAACTGAATTTCTAATTCTACGAACTCGCTGTTCCTTTGTGATGTTTTCTCGACTCTTATCAAGTTTTGTCAGATTCAATTAGAAGCGGGTGATATAATAACGAAACAGCTTATAATTTTATTGCGTGGTTTTGTTATAACAGGTTTGAAAAACACGTTAGCCATTTTTGCTTTCATCGTGACATTTTGTCAATTGTTATCAAACGTTGTCAGCTTCAATTAGAAACGGGTGATAAAATAACGAAACAGTTTATAATTTTACTGCGTGATTTTGTTATAACAGGTTTGAAAAACACGTTGGGTATGTTTACTTTTACTATTATAAAATTAGTAATAATATGAAACAGCTTCTATTAGGTTAGGTATTTTTAGACATTGTATCTTTCGGTCGGCTAAAATTCTAAATTCAGATTCAAAACTATATCGTTATTTCGATTCGAGCGGAGAGAGAAGAGCTGTAATCTAGATCAGAAGGAAGCAGTATCGTCCTTCCGGAAGCAAATGTATCCCCAGGTAGACGTTATAAAAGAAGGAAACCGGGAAGATCCGAGACGAGAGCGTGGGACAGATCGTTATTTCTTATTTCGGGATTTATCGGCGGCAGGCACGTGTCGCGTTTCCAAATTGCTGCACGCGCTTAAACGCTTACCTCTTGATTGAATGCCAGGAACGGCAAAGGTCGTAAAGAAGGTTTAGAGGCAAAACAGTAATGCCAGTCTCCTTCGCCAGCATCGACAACGCTCCAAGACACACGCTGTTCCATACGTAAGCCGTCTGCTGTCTGAAACCATAATAAAATTTCGCTCATTTAGCATGACCCAAATTGGTTCTACTATGTTGTTGTTTAAAATTTCCGAGCAGCTTTGTTTTCAGTATATATTATTAATTTTTAATATTGTATATTTCATTAATTTGCTTCCTGTACTCTGAATCCTTAAATTCTGGGAATTTGAAAATTTTGAAAGTTTTCATATGTTAAGAACTTAGCAATTGTACAAATTCTAGTTCTAGAATTTCAAGTCGTGAGATCTTGAAGTTTGTTAACTTTGGAATTTTGGAAACTCTGGGAATTTTTGAACTTGGGAAATTGGAAAGATCGGAAAACCGGCACTTTAGAAAATCGAAATCATTGAATTTTTGAAGTTCGAAAATTAGACATTTAGAGTTCCGATAAGATAGGATTTTGAAGCAATGAAAATTCGGAAAATTCGAATACCAAAGCTTTTTAGTTTCTGTACATAAGCATTTTAGGATTTTGAGAATTCGGAAAATTGCAGAGTTGAACATTTAGGCTTTCGAAACATTCAGACTTTGAAACTTTTGAAATTTGTAAAATTGAGAAATTGGAAATTCGAGACGGTAGGATTTCGGAATTTTTGAACTTTGGAACCCCTTTGATTTCGAAACTCTGCAAACATGAAAAATAACAAAATCGATGTTCAATTAGTTCTCTAGAACTTCAATTAGTACTCTATTCAATATATTGACATATTCAGGCAGAAATTGACCCTGCTCACCATTAAAAATTTAAGAAACTATTAAGAACACACAAAACATCTTATAAATCGCATAATAATGGCAACATCGTGAAAACATACTTCACTCATGAAACGAGTCACTGTGTAACCGCACAAAAATTCAGAAGAACAAAATGAGACGTTAGGGTAAAAAACCGCCACGATAGTACCGCATTGCTATAACGTGAGTCGTAAAAATGAGTATAATTATAATTACATAGAATTACACTCGAAAGTATACACAAGTTCTGTGAGTAATGTTTCGAGCGAACCATAAGAGAAGTATAATGTATAGTGCTCGGTAAAAACATAAATTTCTTTCTCTCGTAATGGCCAGCGAAGCTTTGTAAAGGGGAAAACATACCGATAATTTTTTTTTTCTTGCCTCGTCATGCACGAAATACATTAGATCGAGATAAAATCCAAGGCTGAAAATGATCGCTGACTAAGCAACGTAATGTATCAAACAGAAGCAGAATCTACTTTCAGCAATTCTTTGTCGACTTTTTCTCGATCCATTCTTCACGAATTATCGTATAATAATTATCCGTTAACGACAGTAGGCATTCGACAAGAATGATTATTGCCAGAGTTATTTCATTGCGAGTCGATTCGACATTTCGCAAAGGCAAAATACGTAGCAAAATAACAGCTGCTCTTTTGCAAAATTATAACAGAAGAAACTGTGAAAAAATGGCTAGAATGAGTTAATATAAAAATAAAACACCGTTTGGAAAATATAATTATATTATGATACAGTAAATAGCGGGTATTGGTTTGATAACAGTTTATTTTAATTTTCGATTAAATTTTTAAATCTATAACTTGTGCCAAATATTTCAGAGAATGATTGTTTCCTACCAATTATGAACACAATTTCATTCGTCATCAGATAAACTATGGAAAATGTACGTGATATTTCGTAGACATCAAAATGTACCATTATTAACAATATTTCCGTATTTCATTAACGAAAGTAAGAATATCATTAAACGAGAGTGTACGTACATTTTTTACTCCTGCGATTCGTAAAAATGTTTGTAGCACGTTCGCAAATGATTCCGTCAACGATAACAGAGCAAAAAGAGAAACGGTGACAAAAATGGAGAAGAAAGAAACGTAACGAGACGATTTTTAGTCGCGGCTAAATTTGGAACGCGATTTTCTCCGAGTTCCATTAAAAATTTACTTGCCAGTGAACCGAGGTCCTATTCTGAATGTAATCGGCATTGAAAACGTTTAAATTGAAGGAACTCTCACGGAGTTAATAACGCGTATCGGATAAAGGTTAACGAGGATCATTATAACGTATAATAAACTTGACCCATCTTTGTATCAGACGGCGGAGAAGAATAGTTACTTTCGCACCTCTCTCATCATATACCTAAATTGCAATCCATTATACCGGATAATTGCGGAAAGTGGGTGAAATATAGGTAGAAAAGGCGACGACCTTTGGGATTTTCGTAGCACGGAAAAATAATGAGACCCCGGAGGAGTCGTTTCGCGTTAAATCGCCACGTTGAATCAAAATTTGACTCCGCAATCGTTGATTCTACGCAATCGTTCATTCCATAGGTGAAGACCATTTTTTCTCAAACTTCTGCATTTAGAATTTTTGAAAATTAGTAGGTGCAGTCTATTGTGAAAAAATTGAATAGTAAAAGAGAGACGCCTGTCTATAAATTGTATCGAGACACAATATTCAAAAATTCCTAGGTCTCCGTATCCCCATGTCATCAGATTCTCAGATATCTATTTCCCTAAGTACTAGACTACTAGGTTTCTAGGTGACTATATTCCTAGATTACTAGCTTGCTAGATCTGTAGATCATTAAATTTACAGATTTCTATATTTCTAGATTTGTGTATTGTTAAATTTCTACAACTTTAAATTTCTTTTTAATTCCCCAGATTCTTTTATCTCTACATTATTAGATCGTTAGGTTACTATATTCTTATACTAGTAAATCCCTAGATCTCTAAATTCCGAGATATTTACATCCCCAGATTACGTGGATAAATTTTTGTATCCCTGAGTTTCCACATTCTTATATTCCTAGAGTTCAAGATTCCTAGATTCCTACATGCACACATGCCTACTAGACCAAAATTCCTATAACCTCGAATATCTGTAATCAAATTCCCATGTGTCCCAGTTTTCATAGCTTGAAATCACTGTATGCAAGAATAACCTATGTGTCTCCAACTGCTACATATTCAAGGCCTAACGTTTTCATATTGCAAAGTATCAAAATCCCAAAAAGCTCAAGTTCCTACATCGCTAAATCCGTTTATCTGCGATAATGCACTTTCCTCCGCGAAACGACGAGAAGCGTATAAATAATCGAACGAAATCAAAACGAGGACATAATTCTTCGCGATAAACTCGTTGAAAAGTGTCAAACGCACACTGCGGGCACAAACGCGTTTTCTTTAAAAACGCAACAGCTAACGTTTCTTTCATAACCGCGCTTAGTCTTACTCCGACAGCTAACCGGAGAGCGGTTTCAACTTTCCCCGAACAAGTTAAATTGTTTATTAAGAAACTTTCCGGGATGTCGTTTTAACGTGACAGTTCAGGAAAGTTTCCCGTCCAGGACAAAAATATGAGACGCATCGTCGATAACAGAGACGTCGCGGCTCGTTTCTCTTCTTATTTTTATCATAACGCGGTTCTCGATGCAGAATGGCCGTTTCAAGAATTATTTCCATCTCTCGAAATCGAATTAGAGCGTTCCTCGACACGAACCTCGAAATACCAGAACGTTCTCGACAAGTATAATAATTCTATATGTGCGTTGCAGCGTCCGCAGTATTAAGTGACGATTAAACAATGCGTTGGACCAGTAGATTCCCAATAAACCATAAAAGTGGACTGTATCCAAATGAAATGAAGGAATGCCTCTCCGAAGACGTTTTACATTTTACCATGACTCGGAGTGGGTGTACAAAATTGGGAAAGTTGGTGAGGGAAAACAGTTACTATTTTCTATTGGCTAGCTAAATTCGAGTGGAAATGGAAATATCGATGACGTATGAAGCTATCTGTGTTTTCCTCAAAATTACCGTTGCGAGTAATAAACTTAAGGAGTACCTCGATACGAATGGAAAACAAAGACTCTAAGACTTAGGCTAAGGGTTCTGACATCCAGGTATGACTGACAATAAATCAATAAAAAAGACACGTTAGAATGTAATGACTCCTGGGGTCCTATTTCTGCTAAGGGTAAAGACTGTTACTCTAAACGACAAGTGTATCTGAAGAAACGCAAAAACCTTTGAACTATTGCATCGAAGAAAACGTTGACTGATCCTCTTGCTGCAATATGTATTCTACGACCTAACAAATTCAATTTTTCGAAGATGCTGGGGAGGTGAAGCAGGTATCATCGATAACAATCGTACCGGAACACGCTAGATGCCGGCCCATCTTCCGGTCTTTTCTTCCGACCTTCCTAACCAGTTAAGTAACTATTTAAATCCCCTCTCGCGTTTACACTTTCGCGATAATTAAACCACAATTTTCTCCGTTCAACTACCTGCAGTTCGTTTCAGCTTCCCTCGTTTACCGGGGAAAAAGGAAATCGCTAACCTTAAAGAACCGGAAGGTTCAACGTTACCTTCGTTTCCTGCTTTCGCGAATTAAACCGGAATATGCGACGGGAAAGCCGTATAACCATATTTTCCTTCTCGTTTGCGTGCGTACGGTACGATTGTTCCGTATGATATTTCTTGCTGCTCCGGTAAAATGTTCTTGCACTTGGCTGTAAAAATTTAGACTACTTTTCTGCCAGCAAGTACAATAGGTTGCGGTTATATCGCAGTCTTTACACGAACAAACAAATCTCCCGTCATTGTTGGTGCGAAAATTCAGTGAAACAATAGTGGTATATAAAGACCAAGTTTTTAATCCACCTAACCTACATTTCCGTTTGGCACATCACCGTTTGTGGCACTCTAATAAGAGTTTTCTGTAGTAATTCTGTTCAAAGATTCTATCAACCTGTCTACAATTTGATTGTGATGATGATTGTAAAATGACGTATTGTTAAATACTTGGCATATTTTTATTAGTCTGACAAGTGATGTACTCGATTTGAACTGCAATATACCTTAGTCGAATTTTGAATACGATTCAATATGTATTTTAAGTCCAATTATAATTTTTATAGATGAAAATTGTTGAATAAAAAGTTGTCATTATATTTTATCTTTCTCTACCTATTTTATTATGGTAGCTGTGATTAATTACTTCTGACTGACGCAGCTGACAAATAAATCATAAGGCAAGAGGTTTAATTTATTTTCACTTCTAAAGTAGAGTTAAAATGGTTATAATTTTTACATAACTATTGTATAATAGATATAATTTATATAATATATTTATATTATAATAATATTATATAATAGATATATTCATAATAGGTATAATTTTAGTTAAAAATGTGTTTCATGAACTAATTAATGATGTGTCTATAAATTGTAACATTTCGAATGTTATCTGCAACTCCCAAATGACCAGAACAAACTCGTTTTTTACTTTCGAAGAAAAAAAAATAGTCTCGCGGACTGAAATCAGGAGGAGGGCTCCTATTCGTGTGATTTTGTTAAGGGCACAGCGTCTCCGCAAATGTTACAAAGTTACAGATGCAAGTCGAAGAAGTCTAAGCCGATGAGAAGTTTCCTACTTCGTGAGAGAGTTCGAATTCGCGCAGCTTCAAGTTCGTTCGTCACGGTTCTGAACGTGGTTCCGAAGTTCCCAAGTTATAAGCGGATCAAGTTCGATCATCAGAGTTCAAACGCATCTGATTATACAAGTCGATCTACGGTTTCTAGTTTCGAAGTCTCTTCTCGAAATTTTGATAGCGCTAATTCTTACGGGTCACGAGGTTTTATTTCATTGACTCGTTTTTGTTTCTACTGTCGTATTTATGCGATTCGATAAACGTGAAAAGTAAAAAATATTTATTTTTTTGATACACTTTTGTATATTTATTTTTTTAATATACATTAGCATGTTTATTTGTTTTTCCAATATATAGTACATGAGTATATTTATTTCTTTTTCTAGTGTACAATGCATGATAACATTTATTTATTTTTCCAATATACATTAAACAGGCAATAAAAAATAGGTTAGCATGTATGCATCTAATTTATATAATTAAATGACCGAGGTATGTATAAACTAATGTACATAAAAAAAACAAATACATAGACGATGAGAGGTGAACTAGCACATCACAAAATATTTTTAATTTCTGTAATTGAATATAATTTATGTGAAACGTATCAATTTGGGGTGTCGTGTTTCGATCAGAAATTTCGAACATTTTTCGTCATTATTTCAAATAAACTTTCATTATTTATAATTAATTATCAGTATCTAATGTCAGTATGTAATTCGGGAATATTTTGTTAATTTATGAAAAGCATCTTATGAATCGTTAATTATAAGAAATATAATGATTTAGTATAAAGTGATGGAACAGCACCGATCAAAGTCATCGAAGTAGATCGATAAAATGAGTAGAAAAAAAACGCGATAGTATTGTTCTTCTTGTTCCGAATTAATTTCGTTCAGCGTCGTGATTCGTTACAAGGCATCCGAGGGATCTCGAAAGCACGGAGCGGGTTAACACGAGACAAGTCCTGCGGGAGGCAAAATCGCGAACCGTTTGCCGCGTAAAAACGAAGAGGACGTCCCGGCCAGAACGGCACGGCATTTCTTATAATTTACATCAAAGCCCTGCAAGTAAGATTAATGGACGGATGTCGTAACGGGGCGAGGTGCTGAATTCCGTGGCTCGTGGCAAAAACGCCCGTTCGTGTGCTCGGTGTGCACGGAAGATTATGCGCAGAAATTATTACTTATCGGATATTCCACGGTAATTGCCGCGAGAGAAAGAAACTGCGACGGAAGGGAAAGCCTCGCGGTGATAAAAATTGTTCCGCGAATTGTAATTTGCGCCAGGAAACCGAATAAAGAAACGCTCGCTGAATAATGTTGCCAGCTGACAGCAATATTGGTACCCTTTGTACTTTAAGTACCTTTTTAGACAAATTTTTTTATACGAATTCGATGCTCTGTCGGTGTAATTTCATTCCGTTCGTATCGATAACGATGTACCATTACCGGTATAATGATTAGGTTTTATGTCGTTTATCGAAATGTAATTTAACTTTCTAACCTTCTTTTGATTTTAACAGTCTTAAAAAAGATGATTTAATTCTCCGGTTAGTCTTCTGTAAATTTTATCAATTTTTCAAATTATTTTAAACGTGGTGTATGTTATTTTGTAATGATAGCATGAGTTCACATTAGGTATGACTGAAGTTTGAATAAAGATAAATTGATTTAAACGATGAAATGTTATTAGGTCGAGTGTCGTATGAAGTGTCGTATAAAGTTGTGTGACATATGAAGTGTTATACAAGGTTGAGTCATATTAAAAATTTGAAAAATAATTATTCTTGTATGGTAAAAGTCTGTCGAGTAAGACTATATTTAAACGATAGAAATAGATTTGAGTGTCCAGGAAAAGTACGATATAACTATCATAAAAATATGGAAACGCTCTAGTTTGCAATTCCTTGAAGTAAAATAAATAATTGCCGAAGAAAAATACAGATAGCCGTTTCCCTGTAAATGAAAGTTTCACTATGCATAAAAGATAATTCAGTGTCCGAGAGACGAATCATAATCTGCGTCGTAAATATGACAGAGGTTAATCGGTGAGCGTAATCGAGGAGCAAAGAGTACTCGAAAAAAGACGCAACGAATGAGTCGATTCAATCACTTTCCGATACCAATCTCTCGAAATTATCGAAGAAACAGCGGAGGTCGAGAATCGAAGGACAGGGAACGATCAATCGAAGCGTCTGATCAACACAAATGGTCGACTACTTAATTTCCGAGCGAGCGAACATAAGCAGCTGCAGAATGGATGGTCGATTCGGGTCGACGGTTTTAAAGGCGGCAATTACGTGAATGAGAAGCATCGCCGTTGAAAGGACAGGTTATAGCAAAGCGAAATGGAAACGAATTCTTCCGATTCTGAGACAACCGATTTATCCTACACTCGGTTGTCCATCGATCGTTACCGTCTCGTTTCGAAATTTCCTTTGAAATACTTCTCTCCTTCCCCGGCGAACTTCTATACCGTTGAAACGGTTAGAAACTTGTTACACTTCTGATACAATTTGCCGAGAGATTAAACACGAAACAGCATTTAAATTAGCGACAAGTTTGATGAAAAGAACTCGATCCTCGTTAAAACTTATCGATATGAAGCTACGCGATTTACGGTTACAGTGTTGGTTTGATTGGAAATTTCTTCTTTCGGTTTCAAGTATTGCGGTGGATTCTTACAATACCGCATTATCGATTGGTAAATTCATAGGAGACCGAGTTGTCAAATTTCTGCATTATCGAGCTTCCTGATTCATTGAATTCTAAATTTTCAAATTGCGAATTGGAAAGATTCCGAAATTCTCAAATTTCTGAATTGGTACACTTTCGAGTACCTGGAACCACGAATTTTTCAATTTCCATAATGCGGATTTCTGAATTTATAAGTTTCTAATACACGAAATCCCAGAATTTATCTGAATGTATAAAATTCGATTTTGTAATCTTTCTGAAATTCTTGTTATTTAAATTTTCAAAACTCCAAAATTCTTAAATATCCAAATTTCGGGAAATATGAATATCCAAATTTTTTGATTCTGGTATCTGACAAAATGTCCTAAATTTCATCAATTTCACCAATTTCACCAATTTTATAAAATTTCCCAAATGTAATAAATTTCATCAATTTTATACATTTCCCAAAAGTCATAAATTTCATCCATTTTATAAATTTCATCAATTTCATCAATTTCATCAATTTCATCAATTTCACAAATTTCATCAATTTCATCAATTTCACAAATTTCATAAATTTCACAAATTTCACAAATTTTATAAATTTCATAAATTTTATTTTCCCAAACGTCATAAATTTCATAAATTTTTCAAATTTCTAAGTTTCTCGATATGAATCATCCATTAGTCGAATTGCCATTTCGCATAAAAATATACAGATTCTCGACATAGGGGTAAATCTGTCTCGCGTATAAAACTTGCGCGCACGTACGCGCATCGAAATACGCGTGGTATCTCTACAGGGCGTTGTCACAGAATAATAAATATTCCGTGCGACGTTGCACATTGAACATACACTCGCAAGTAATTCATCATCTTCGTAACATATTAGTTTCCGCGATATTCGCCGAACGACCGATTACCTCCTTAATTTTACGAAAGGAATGAAAGGGTCCCCGCAATGATCCGAATGAAACCAAATATGGGGGATACGCGAAAAAAAAAACGAGCATTCAAAGGAAGCACAACGTTTGCAACCGGTCGAATAGGTTTCCGCAACTCAACAAATCGTGTCACTGATTCCGAACAATGACCATTTGTTCTGGAACGTTTCATGCAGCTTCCTCGTTCCTCTGTCTTCGTCTTCCTCCCTTTATATTATTCGTTTTTTTTTTCAAATCTTTTTCTTTTTTTTTAAATACGTATATTCATTCGAGATTCATTACCTAAAAGCCCGAAGGTTGACACAGTGACCCGATTCGGTGCGCGTTTCAACCGAGAGGTAGTTTTCCCCGTCGTTTGCGAACTGTACGAGCCCGTTTCTCTCGATGTACCTCGTATTTTGCACGGTTCGCGCCGCTTTCGATATTTGTTTCTCTTTTCACCGTGGCGGAAAAATGTGCGCCGTATCGGCCCGCGTTCGTTCCGGACATGTCGCTATCGATTGCGATTTCCGGAACAAGCGTCCCCTCATTTCAGCCGGACCGTGAAAGGTTCAAGTTTAATTACACCCGTCTCGCGTGGAAATTAATTTCAACGAACGGTGAGTGTTACTTTTATTGGATTACATTTTCACCTCGGAGGCCTCGTTTCAACGGCCGGGGAAAAAAAAGCTTTTACTTACCGCTACAATGAAACGTTAAACCTGAATGAATTGTCGAGATAAAAAGGGTTCGCTGAAATAACCTGCGCTTTGTTCGAATCTAACTTTTTCAACGCGAATAAATAATAATTAATTAATTGCTGATCGTGCAATTATTATTTCTCTTGCTCCCTATCCCAATTATTTCCTATTCCTAGTCATTAGTATTCGTTATGCACGTTTCCGCATCAACGCAGAATTGCCATTAATGTTATTTATGTTATCGCATGGTTCTACTCCGTTCTCGTCTATAATTGAATACTATCTATTTCCAACTACCAGGGAAAATTTATTTAATAATAATTTACAAATTTATTTATTTAATAAAAATTTGGAAATTGTTTCAAAATATGTAAATTATTTTTTAAATATTTGATTGCCTTTTACATAATTTCATTTTATATTGGTATCGTACTACACTTCATATGTTTGTAGAACATATAGAACTGTACACATTCTATACATAAAACGTATGTACATATTCTACAAGAGAAATATATATTCTATCTATGGAAGTGTACATGTCGAACATATCTACATATCTATGGATCCATACATATTCTACATACGTACAATATAAAACAAATAACTTCGGAAACGTTATACATACACGTGAAAAAACAAGTGAAAAATCACACACGTCGTATGCACATATACGCGATATTAGTAGCAATAATGTTGAAGCATAAAATCGTCATAGCAATTCAGACGAGAGTAACTAATCATTAAAATCCGACCCCAAACGAGGAGACAGAAACGCTTGACAGAAATTAGTCAACGAAAATACGTAAACTGCTCTCTCTTCCCCCGTCCGCATCTGTACGTTTAGGCTATGAGTAATCTAATAAGGTAGCGGTGTCAGAAGCATAATATAGCCATAACTCCGGAGAACTTAGCTGGTGCACACACATGCACACACTGGCGACGTCGAGCGTCGCTTACCGTCGGAACGACGCCAGTCTGACGTCGAAACAGCGGCCCATTCATTCACATGAGCACCAGGGCGGCACGGCGTGTGGAAATTATAAACTAAACTAATTTATGTGGATCTGGAAGCTCCGCCAACTAAATACAGCTCGGTAGAGAACGTTCAGCTACTCGTTTACATCGATCTATTAATGACAGAGGCAACAAAAAATCAAAGAACCACGAAACTATCGGAAAAATCTTTTCCTAGACAGTGCAACGATTTTTTCTACCTTTGTGATACTAAATTGTACCGCAGTATGTGAGTTGTATTTATACTTCGAACATAAATGTATGACCTGTACTTATGCACCTGCATAAATATACTTGTTACATAAGACTATGAGTTGTACTTATTACATAAGTATGTGAGTTGTACTTATTACGTAGGTATATGAATTATACGTGTCACAACATGAATCGAGTTAAACTTACCCGTGATAGGCTAAGAAGGATAACAAGAAGAAGATGCAGGCCAGCACATCTGCTCGTCCTACAATGCCAGTCACCTGAAACATACAAGCAACACTCAGATTAGTCTCAGTTGAAGTAGCATGTCATGACGTCTTCCCGAAGAATGACGATAAATGACAATTTCACAACATACAATAACGATCATACACTCCTGACACCTATAGTACAGTTATTAATTTGTACAGTGAAGAATGGCCAACTTCAAAGTATACATAATATTTCAACTTTCGTAGGTCATTGTATCGGTAGCTGGAAGATGCGAATAATTAAAACAGAGATATGACACACGTATTATAAAAATGGCTAATTTATAAACTTAATACCAATTTTAATTTGTGCAGTCAAGAGTGGCCGAATTCAAAGTATACATAATATCTCAACTTTCGTAGGTCATTGTATCGCTAGCTGGAAGATGCGAATAATTAAAACAGAGATATGACACACGTATTATAAAAATGGCTAATTTATAAACTTAATACCAATTTTAATTTGTGCAGTCAAGAGTGGCCGAATTCAAAGTATACATAATATCTCAACTTTCGTAGGTCGTTGTATCGGTAGGTGGAAGATGTGAATAATGCACGTTTTCAATTAGCGGAAAGCGGTGTTTCATTATAAAAGTTCAACATTGACTGACGCGAATCACGTCGTGGGGCATAGGAGATACCGCGGAGGGAAACAAGCTCGAGTAAAAGCTCGAACGATCAGTTTAACGAGAAGGTGGCGCGTATAGCAGTACGTCGGTGGTCGTGAGGAACTAGGGAAAATGGCGAAAGGGTACAATGGACGGTCGCGTTACCGCGAAGATCCGCTGTGGATGTGCGAGGCGGTAAAGCGAAATTGGATTTAACGGCGTAAAACGAGAAGGCCGAGCGAGAAAGCGACGATGAAAGCCAACGAGAGGATTCCTTTCACGAAACGCGCGATGACGGACAAGCCGAGGCAAAGGAACCGACGAATTGAAAGAGAAGAGAGGCTGGCCAACTTATTGACAGCTCGCCACGAGTGAATAACCAAGCTTCTCGAGGATCACCCTGAAGCGAAGTGTCTCGTGTGTGCCAACATCCTCGAGAACCGGAGACTCCTATGTACCGCTGCATCAACGACGCTTTCTCGCTTTTACTTTTCTTCTGCTTTTTTTCTCTTCTTCGTATTTTTCATTTTACTCGACTTCTCTTGTTTCGCTTCGACGCCCAGAATATTATGGCGGACGCGCTTTGAACATTTAAGAATATTTTTACAGTATGTCATCTTTGATTAATTCATTTGACATAATGTTCGTACTTAGAGTCGGATCGATACTATAGAATTTTGTGGAATTAATGCTCGATTTTGGAAATTTGATAATTCAGAAAAAGGTTCTTATGTGCAACGCTTCAATTCACAAGACTTTTCGCAAATTTGTAAATGTATTAATTTGAAGGTATGTAAATTTGCAGACCTGTAAATATGCAAATTTATAAATTTGCTAATTTGAAGATTTTTAATATCACAAATTTTTGAATTTGTTAATTTGAAGATTTATAAGTTTGTACATTTGTAAGTGTACAAATTTATAAATTTGCTAATTTCAAAATTTATAAGATTACAAATTTGTGAATTTGTTAATTTGAAGGTTTCAAAGTTTGCACATTTGTAAGTGTACAAATTTATAAATTTGTTAATTTGCAGGTGTGTAAGTGTGCAAATTTTTAAATTTGCTAATTTGATGATTTCTAAGATTGCAAATTTAGTAATTCTATGATTAGTAAATAATTAAATTTGAACATGTAAGACACTAAAATTTTGAAAACTTTTGTGTTCGTTTGTTGGCTATCAAGTTTAAAATTCTTATTTCGTGGATTATAGAATATAAAAAGCTTCCGATAAGACTACGTGTAAACAACTATACCGATTTTCGAGAAACAGTAATTATTTCCCGCTAATTTGCAATACCTACCGTTTATACGAAGTCGTACTTCGGTTGCTACCGCAAAATATTTTCAATTTCTACTCAATTAATAGTTATAATCGGCTTCGCTGTTTGCGTTTAATAGCGTTTATGTTTGCGGTACCCTTGTTATCGGTGTTACGAGTTAACTCGCTGTTACAGTTACAAACAACAGGAAATGGCAGTAACAATAAGATGGTCGAATGGCTGCAGCCGAAAACAAGGAAACAGGAGTTTGAGAAAACAGGGAGTTTGATAACCGAGGAAACCGTGATCGTAATTGCTTGTCCACGGAAATAGAATATAACGAAAACTATTGCAATTAACGGTTTCAAATACGACCGTGTAATAACACACATTTCACTGAAGGAGCGACCCCTTGTAACTGTCGTGCTATGATAAAGCATGTTCGTTCTTTGCATACTATTGTACCATTATGTTTGTCATCATACATCAAGCAATGAAAGGAAGTGACATTTTCTAAGTCCTTTCACGTTAATTTCTCACCGAGGTGCTAGGCCTGTTAACAAGGTACATAGACACGCAGGTATTTTTTACGCTCGAAAAATGATTAACGTTTGTCTCGGAAATTTCCAAGTTTCCCCATTAAATTCTCATCATTATTAACTGTCCCGCACGGCAATAAATTACGTCACCGTTAATGAAGCACGGCTACATACACCGATCCCCTAATTTCATGCGTTTTATAGACGTTGCAAGAATACCGAGGCAGCGAAACCGATATAGTTGCCGATGTTATTATTAAATTCCAACTGTAATTACCAGAGTTATGGACATTGATGAATATCACTTCCAGCGCGGACGCTCATATCAGAAGGCGATAAATCACCGCTACGTTAATGAAAGGAAGTCGAAAGAAGACAAAGAAGCCGTTCGTTCTCTACCGTAGAATGAAATATGTTAACGAGAGAATAATTGCATTCGCGACGACGATCTTATGGCACTGCGATCGGGTTTTTGAAATTTTCCGACTTTGGGAATTCGGGAGTTTCTCATTTCGGTATTTCGGAGATCGTGATGTGGAATTTTGGGATTTCAGAAATTTAAAATTCTGGGATTTACGGACGTTGGAAATTTGGAATTTCACATTTGGAAAACTTGATGTTTCTAAATTTTCGTATTCCAATTTTTAAAGTTTGGCATTCTGTAATTTTTTAACTTTAAAATTTTTGGTGTACTCCGAAATTTGGGATTTTGGAATTTAAAAATTTTAGAAATTCAAACTTTCGAAGCTTTGGGACACCATGACTTCGGAACTATCATGTTTCGAGACCTTGGAATTTCTTGATTTTACGCCTGTAGAGCATTCGAACGTTGAAGCTTCAATTCAAAATTTTCGAACATCGAATGTTAGAAATTTTGAATCGTCGAAATTGTACAAGTTTTAAGTTTTCGAAATGTGGAACATAGAATCTTTGAGGCTTTGAAACTTTGAAACGTCGTTATTTTAGCACTGCGGACTTCTTGAGCTATGGAACACTGCAATATAACGTAAAAAAGGTAGACACAGTGATATCTGAATTGCAATAAGCGATATCGTGAGATTGGTTGTCGTTAAATGGGTTGAAACAAAATCGGTATAAGATAAACAAGGAGTGACGTGTTCCGAGGAGCTAGTCGTTGGTCCTCTTATCTACCCTATCCGTTTAGTGGAAGGGGTGGTCCGGGTAAAATCTCGGTCGAGGAACAATACTCCGTCAACGTCAAGGGGATGAGGAAGGAGTCGAAAGTGGTCTCTTCAAGGACCAAGGAGCCATAAACGAAAGGTCTACTTAAGATAACAGAGATTACCCTGGCCACTTTGTGATAGATTCTTTCACGCGTCTCTAGTGTCCCTCGGATTTATAGGTGGGGATAATGGGCAATTTGGAAAAAAAACATCCAGCGACGATTACCCTAAGTGGTGGATATATCCGAGCTTCGAAACGGCTAGCTGGATTAAACCGCGGCGGTAAAATTCTGCAGGATTCTCGTAAAGTTTTGACGTAGTCATAACGAGAAACCAGAAGGTAGACTCGTTCCTGAAGACTGCGAGTTTTAAATCTTGAATAAGTCAATCTTCGAAGTATCGCATATTTTTCTGGATATTTTTTTGGGTATTTAATTATACAAGATATTGCATGTCGAAGGAGTATATTAGTTCTGTTATTCAGGATGGTTACACGCGTGGTTACGAATCGGGTTATTTTAGGAAACTGATTTTGCGTACCTCTCTCTTGCGTTTTGTTCATTGTCTTCATTTTGTTCGGCGCTTTGTTAGTGTTTTTGGTTAGGTTAGGTACTTATCAATCAGATACTGCTCCATTCTTTAATTCTTCAAGAATTGCTCAATTTTTTTATTCATCTAAAATGGTTCAATTCTTGTGTTCTTCAAGAATTGCTGAAGATTTGTGTTCCTCAAATATTGCTAAATTTTTATGTTCCTCGACATTGCTCAATTTTTCAGTACCTCAAGAGTTGTCCAGATTTGTTGATCCTCAATAATTCCTCAATTTTTGTGTTCTTCAACAATTGTTCAAGTTTTCTGTTCCCCAAGAATTTCTCAATTTTTTTATTCGTCCAGAATCGCTGAACCTTTTGTTCGTCGAGAATTGCTCAATTTGTTTACTTCTCAAAGATTATTAAATTTTTTTATTCCTTATAAATTGCTACACTTTGTTATTCCTGAAAAATTGCTCATTTTTTTAATTCCTTAGGAATTGAACAATTTTTGTATTCGTCCAGAATTATTTAATTTTTTTATTCATCGAGGGTTGTTCAATTCTCTAATTGGTCAAGAAATGCTCGATTTTTTCATGTGTCAAGAATACCTCAAAATATTCTTCCGCAAGAATTTCGCAATGATTGCAACTTTCAAACATCCTATTTGCACGAAACGTTCGTATTTAGCGGTAATTTCGATAAACGGCGATAGGTGGTGAGAGATGAATGGACGCGATGCCGATTCGCATAATACGTAATAGATCCAGGTATTATCGAAAATCGAAGGAGAAGCGAAGAGGCCGATGGAGGCCGTATCGAGAAGAGACGGCGGTTGATACGTTCGTTCCAGTCGACGCCAGTTTGCTCCAGTTTGTACTTAGCTCAACTCCATTACCATCTCACTCGTTCAAGAGTTCTAATTGATTATATGAGGTGGTAGTTCCGCAGGAGTTCGCTCGTTACTCCTAGGTGGATCATCCTCTTCTTCCGCCTCTGGTTTCCGCCTCGAGCAGTCCCTGTTCGTCGTTCTCTTATAACCTATCACGTTCCTTTCACCTTCCCACGCTTTTACAAAGTCGCAGACGCGTATAATCGATTGATGTACTCGCGATTCGATTCGTCGTGCGACTCCTTTGAGATCTTCGTTTCGAACACCTTCGAAATCTCTGCTCGGAGCACTTTTTAACACTTTCGAATACTCTTTTTAACGCTTCGGAATACTCGACAAATTTAAATGGAAAACAAGCACGACGCGGAAGATTCACTGATACTTTCTTGGTAATCGCAGGGTGCAGTTATGTCAGTCAATATCAATCACATTTTCAATATCAATATGTGTATCGCACGTTTGCGTAACCTACATATTATGGACGTATATTATGTACACGCGTATAATATATGTGGGGAACGAGGTTAACCGTGTAATATCAATATTCCAACTAATTAATTAATTTCGCGGTGCCACGCGGTTTGCGAAATTAAGGAAAATAGCGTATTAGTGTTCACAGGGAAAATAGTACTTTATCCATCTCGTAAACAAAGTTCGAGTTAACTCGAAATTGGAGATCGAAATTATTATACGCCATCGACTAACACTTTGCCACGTCATTCACATACGGATGACATTTAAATTCTCATCCGACTTATTAAGAATTTGTTCACTTATTCAATTAGAAATATTCATATTCACTACTTGGAACTATGAATAGTAGATATAACGAAATATTGTGGACATATTTGGTAAGATTTATTGAAAATGATGATATTATCTAATAGAATTTCCTGTTGTTTCAGTATGGCAGTCAACGTGTTAATCACTCACAGGTCACTCATTTTGTTTCACGAGTCTGTATCGTGTTCACAGCGATTTTTCCAGACCGCCATGTTGCTTTTCTAAATTCAAAAATCTGAAATCGCTCGAACCCAGGAGCGCCCACGAGGTGTTCGATGAGCATCGAATCTCACCAACAGTCACCATCTACTCAAAAATACTTCCAAAAATCCGAAAATCTGCGAGAAAGCGCGCAATGAAAATTTGAACCGAACAGCGTAGCTACAGGGGTCGTAAAAGGTGGTTCTCGCTTGAGAAAGATAAAAAACGACATTCGCTCGCGAGATGGTTTGATAGTAAAAAAAAGAAGATACGAGCCCGGCGAGTTGGGAACATCCAATGCATTATTCCACCGAAAACACCACGGGAGGGAATCTGTTGTGAAAACAAGGGACGACAAGAGAGTGATAACATAGATTATGAAAGCAGTAAACTGTTCTATTACCCCAATCAAAACACGAGGGTAGTCCGACAGCACTTTTTACTCCGGGTTCATGTAAGCGACGAAGAAAACGTCCCGCCCACGAAACGTCGCGCTTAATTTATCCTGAAACCCAACGCCATGGATAAAGTGGTCGTTCCATGAGCCGTGTCCCTCGCGACTGAATTCACCCTCATCCCCCGTAAACTCCCGGCATTCTTTCACCCCTCGACGTACACCGATACGGTAACGACGTCGTAACCGTGAAACGACATACACGCGCTGCTTCGCGTTCCTGTCTCTACCTAACCGTAAATGAACCACGCGTAACATTGCCAGGCATTAACATAAGGTGTACGAGTGTCAGGAGGGAGATGTTGAAGAGAACCTACGATTACCTTATCGCTTTTGTACGACCATTAATAATGGACCGAGGACGGGAAAAAAACGATTTTAACGCAGACTGCTATTGAGAAAGTTTTCCTTTGTTGACGACTAAAACGTAGATATGCAGGGACGACCGATAAGCGCGATTCTTTTTATACCGTTATCCGAATTAAGAGATTTGCGTTTCTTTGGAATTGGTAGAGTTGCGGTCGTCGCTTCGGATGATTTTAAGTAAGGATGAACGTAGATGTTCATAGGTCAGGTACGATGAGATGGAGTACAAATAGATATTGCCGGAAATATTTATTTTGTGATGTATCTTTAGATGCACGCTATGACGTGCAAATACCTGTACCACGAAATCTCTATCTGGTCGCGTTCTTATATTTAGCCCACATATTCTTAAAATTTCTATATCTTCAAATCCTAGCTACCCCAAATTTCTATATCTTCAAATTCTAGCTACCCCAAATGTCTATAGGTTCAAATCCTAGCTACCCCAAATTTCTATATCTTCAAATCCTAGCTACCCCAAATGTCTATAGGTTCAGATTCTAGTTTTCCCAAATTTCTATATGTCCGAATCTCAATACCTCTAAATTCTTATAGAATCGAATCCCTGTGTGTTCAAATTCTTAATATCCCCAAAATCCCTACAAGTCTAAATCATTATTTGCAAATTCCAAAACTTCCAAACATCCTTCATTTCCGTATACTGAAATCTCCATGTTCTCTATTTCTATGCACAAATCTTGATGCCCTCTATATCTCTATACCCAAATCTCTATGTCCTCTATATCTCTACGTCCCAAATCCCTGTATCACCAAATTGCTATATTCTCAAATCTCTATACACTCGAGTTCCAGTCTGCTGGAATAGGTAGCTATAGAAAATATAGATTCTCATACTTCCTCGCGCCCGAATTCCTATGCACAAGCACCTGCACCCCCAAGTTTCGGTATCCTCAAATCTCTATGTCCCAATATTTCTTCATCCCCAAATCCCCACATTCTTCTATCCTTATATCTCACCCTCTCTATATCCCTAATATCTTCACATTCCATCATCCATATGTCGCTGTACCCCTCTAATATTCCACTATTCCTACATCCCCGAATTCCTAAGTATGCAAATCGAATAGTTGAGCACATAACAGCTCGGTACCATAACTCTGATAGATTTATGGAACCTGTCGAAATGACAGATCTCAGCTTCCTTCATTCAAATGACGAGAAATTAATAAGAAGCCTCTGTAAAAATATAAGTTATCCTTCGTCGAAATAAATAATCATGAGATAGTTTACGTAATGTCCATAATATATTTTTGTACATGCCTCATTCTCAATTTAAATATAAATCGGTCACTAACACTAGACGTACCGGAATTAAATGCATGCTTACTTCAAAACTGAAAATAAAGTAAAAAAATAAATAAATATTGCAGCATCACCTAACATATACAACCATTCATTAGCTCAATGAAACAGGGCAGACATTTTGACAAAAGGACGGCAATAGAATTTCGTAATAAAATACTCCAAACCTGAAACCAGTCATTTTGACTGGTCGGTAGTTCTAGTGTTAATCGTCCGTGAATCCAGCGTTATTGCGGGACAAAGGTCCAACAAAAAGAAACAATTAATTCCGCGTTAAAAGGCGCGAAGAAACATCAATGAAGCGTTCGAAGTTGAGCCACGACGCAAACGTTGGTAATTAAGTAAAATAAGAGGACGGTGAGAAAAAAGATGACTCGGTGGCTTTCTCTTTCGAGCCATCCATTCCATTACCGTTCCACGGTCAGAACGGGGTTAACAGCGTCGTTATCACGATATAAAGCGGAATAGAAGTAGACGGGGCTGAAAGTAGACGATATTGTCACGTTCCAAACCGTCGCTTCCTTAATAAGCCTGTTGTAGTAGCGAGGATTATTGGTATTCCGAGCCGCCCTTCCGTCTTTTCGTTCGCTGTTCGCCGCGGACGAAATTCGAGGGAAGTTAACGACACCGTTGCCACGGTTACACTCTCAGAATGGAGTTGGCAGCTTGTAAGAAGATGGTGCTTTAATAAAGACCGCCATAATATTAAAACGGCGGATTGCCGCAACGCGTAACCGCGAATCACGTGGCTCCGCTAATGTTTCCACGGTTCACCATCCGACGTTTCTCACGTACAGTTGAATCTTTCCGTTCCTGCATTTTCTACCGTCGCGTCCTCCCCGTATCCATTTAGTCGAACGAGATGCAAATTGCTTCGACGTCGTGGAACACCGTGGATAGAATTTTCTCTTCGCTTCGAGACATCGTTGCGAGTCTCGCGAGACGATGGATTGCGGATGCTTTCGGTTGTCGGGCGAATTCTTAACGAACACGCGGGAATTTCGTGCACGAAATTGACTGTTTAAACGATTTCGAAATTCTATGTATTTATATCCAGCCAATGGATTCGAATTTTTTATATTTTTAGGGATTCACGAACAGAAACATATTTTCCGAAGCTCGTCAAAATTAACCCCTTTGCCACAAAATTTATTTGGTACGTCAGTCGGAGGTAACTATTTACAGCTACAATAATAATATGAAGAAATTAAAAATTGTATGCGTAGTACATATTCAATGATCCATTATTGCGTAAACTATAATTGTATATCAACTTACATATAAACGTACTAAAAATTTTAGTAAGATTTATTACGTTCAAACTGCGAATGTGTTACGAGTCAAATTCGTCAAAGCATGGCTAGAGGTTAAATAATTATTAGTGGTATGTTAGGAAGTCAGGATTATATTTTAATACAATATTTCTATTACAAGAGAAAATATTAATGTATTATATGCTTCTGACAAGTTGTCAGCCAATAACGATACAGACTCTATTCGTTTCCTTGCAACTTACTAATTAGCACAGTACAAATGTATGTCTACTAATGTGTATTAATGTATGCATATTAATGTGTAATGTTGATATATTAATGTATGTATATGGATGTCTAATACAGATGTATTAATGTATGTATATTAATGTGCAATACTTGTGTATTCATGTATGCAGATGAATGTGTAATGCTGATGTATTAATATATATTAACACACATAATTATAACATCATCATTCTATTTAAGTATACATTAAATGTATTCTCTTAAATTCCTATAACCCAAAAGACTTTACCCGCAATCGCTGGTACTGGAAAGCATAAATTTTACATTTGATAGTGATTGACACGAGACAATTGAAATCCACCAAGCACAAAAAATTGATCATACCCTGAAGACATTGATGCAGTGTCGTACACCTTTTTGTAATACCTCGAATTTCAACGTGATGTACAATCGCTAACCGATGGCAACTCTTGCATCCATCATGCTTCTATCAGCGAGTGCCAAAAAGTTTATAACATCGGATCGGCACTTCCCCGTGACATCATATTCCAGTTCGATTTTAACTATCGGAGACGTTTCGTTAGAATCCCGTCGCGCCCTCCCGCCACCCCGCCCGAAGTAGAATCGGTGCAATCCCATTTACTTGACGAGGATAAATCTTCCCGGAGAATATTATTATCGACAAAAATGCCAACCCTTAAGAGGCATTACACTCTTCCAGCGTTTCCGTCCCGCGACATCTGCTGACGTTACATGGAAATCGCTAGCTCGCAGCAAATAGCCGCCACGAACGATGCACTAAATCGCGTTCACGATAATCGAACAGCCACGAATATCCTTGGCAAACTTTCCCCCCTTTCGTCCTCGCGGCGTGGATAATCGGTTCGTTAAACGTGGTAACGCGATGCTCGCTCTACCAAATGCTCGTTAAAAGCAAATCAACATGGTCCCTTTATTTCCGTTGCAAACTTGCTGCTCGAGTTCGGGTAATATTCTTTAAAGGAACGTCTAACTGCTCGCGGAGGGCACGCAGATGAGCACCAATGCCATCAACGGCTCTTCCCTCTATTTGAACCCAATTAACAAGTCTGAGGAGAAATACGGTCAATGGTTCGTCTCGTCCGACCATTCTCCTGCATTCTAAACGAAACTGGGATTCGGGATCAATTTCTCCGTCTGCCGGTATTTACACCGATTATTATATTGCTGAAGAGGTAGTAAGAAACAGATTTCTATAGGGAGCGATTCGTTTGGTACGTTAAAGAGTTGGAGATTATATTGTTGCGTATTGGATGATCGATAATTATTTATCCATTTTTTATGTTATTTTGTAATAGATGTGTAGTACGATAAGGCACATGGAGATACGGTAACATAAATATATGACGAGCTGAAATATGGCATGTAAAAACACGGTGCGTCAAAGTTTGGTGTTTAAAAATATAAGGCGTGGAGATACGATGCGTGAAAATACGACACGTGGAAATACAGCGTGTGGAGACGAGGCGCGTGAAAATACAGTGCCTGGTAATTCAACGTGTCAAAATTACAATGCGTGAAAATTCGCCGCATAAGGGGTAGTATGCGTGAAGATACCACGCGTAGCGGAATAACGGTGCGTGGAAATATGGTGTGCATAAATGCACTGCACGGAAATTCGACATATGAGAGTAGTATGCGTCGAATTACACCGTGTGGAATAACGGTGCGTGGAAATATGATATAGAAATACGGCGCGTAGAGACTCGACACGTGGAGTTACAGCGCGTGGAAATATGATGTGTTGAAGTACGACGCGTGGAAATATGGCGTGTGAAGATTTGACGCGTGGAAATAACAAACGTAGAAATTGAAGGCGCGGAAATACAAAGCGTGGAAGTACAGCGCGTGAAGATTTGACCCGTGAAAATAGTAAATGTAGAAATTCAAAGCGTGGAAATAGTAAACGTAGAAATTCAAAGCGTGGAAATACAAAGCGTGAAAGTTCGAACGTATGGGAACCCAAATCGTGGAGATACTTGTACGAATACTTGTCACGAATGTACAACCACCCGAATATAATCTCACCTACATAATAAAAATATACTAAAGTCCAAAAAATTTGTTGAGAAAATAAAATGTATATCCGAATATTACTTTCAAATAAATAAATATATTAGAGGCTTTCCTCGCGATCGAAAAGTTTACCGGGTTGCGTTGCGGAACGCTTTGAGAAAAATGTCGTCGAACGACGACGAGGAGAAGGCTGGCCCGCGATTGCGAAGGCCGACGGTGAAAAGGAAAAGGCAGAGATTTAGAAACGAAGAAAGAAAGCGAATGGTCGCGGTAGCAAAGCCCTTTGCCCAAGTAGAGTTGGTAAGCCTCTTTTCTTGCAACTTACATAAAACCATTTTCCATCCGCAGTCAAGGCGGGCTCCTATGAAGTTTCCTTCTGCGGCCAACTAATGCGACGTTTCAGACACTCGCCGTGCGCTCGCTGCCTTCGACGTCGTTGGGTCTTTTTATACCCACACTTCCCGACGGTAATGTTTGCGCAATTACGTGTACCCACGTTCTGCAACAATCTTAAATATTTCCTCCGTAATCTTCTTAGAACGCCCGATTGTCTTCGTACTTTGCTGAACATTTTTTTAGCGCTACCAGAATGTATTTTATGTAAGCGCAATTTTTACTGCATGATACTGTGACATTTATTTTGTGCATTTACTATGTACATTTACTTTGTATATTTATTTTGTACATTTGCTTTGTACATTCGCTTTGAACATTTACTTCGTACATTTACTTTGTACATTTACTTTGTACACTTACTCTGTACATTATAATCTTTTGTACGTATACATTAATAATGTGAGGTATACATTTGAACGTGTTCATTATTTTTTTATGATGCATAAGATTTTTAATATTTTTCTGGCAAGAATTATTATCTTCTATTTTATGTATATATTAAAAAGTGCCTTTGAATTTTACATGTTGGCTGCCACAGTAGTAATTAACAGATGCGAGCAGACACACTGATACAAATTATAAAGAATGCAGGTAATTAACTTCCGCTTAAGTCACAGATAATTACCCCTTCAGTTTTATCTTTCAATTTGGATGTATATATGAATATCTGATTCGATATCCAGAATAAGCTCGTGCAAGTTTATTTCTCATCATTTTCTACTGAATAATTTAAACGAATCTATAAATCCATTCATCGCTTCATTCATCGAGTTAAATGAAATTGATGTTTCGAATATCTCGTCAAATATTAATTGATACTTATTGATATAATACAAATATTAATTGATACAATTAGTTGATGCAAGGCAAATATTAATTGATACAATTAGTTGATGCAAGGCAAATATTAATTGATACAATTAATTGGTACAATACAAATACTAATTGATACAATTAATCGATACTCAAAATTGATTATCCGTGTTGAAACCGGTGTTCGCGACAGAAGTGGATAATTTGAGAAGCAGTTGCCAGTAAACCGAATCAATTTTGTATGACGCGAAGTTGCGGATCGCGTACTCGGTCAAAAGTTCGCGTGCGATGTGCAGAGAATCTATCACGGCTTGTGTTATCAACCAGAAATTGTTATCTGCGGCCCGAGAATACTCCAGTAACAACTCAGCCATTTACATACCGTCGTGATAGCGGCTGAGTTATGCCGACTAATGCACTTGTCGACTAATGCTTTCGAATTGCTCTAGATAGGCGGGGCCACGATTTAACCCCGTGCCGTATCAGCTCCTTCGGGATAAGGCGAATTTTAAACGCGATATCAAACAGTATCGGGCAAAAAGAATGGTAACGGTCGCGCTACCGTTCGAACATTATGGGACCACTTCGATAGTTTCACCCGAAATTGAAGCTTTTCATTTCACCCAACGAAATCGAACCGTTCGTTTCGATCGAAATCTTCGGTTCGCTGATGGTATTACTTCCGCGGTGTTTCAATGGCGTACCGAAATTTAAAGCGTCGGGATCGTGAATCGGTTCGATGCCCATCTACTATGCACGAAAATCGCCCTCTTATTCTGCTATTAGGAGATTAAGACGATCGTCGACCGATACCGATAACATAGAATGGCTAATACGTTCGTTCATTGGCTTGAAACATTTTCTTGCCGAGAGAAAATTTACGAGAAAGCCTGTTCGCGCGACGACTGAAGCAGTTCAAAATTTTATCAGACAGTATCTTTATTTTTTACACATTTTACCAAACAACTTCGCAATTATTATTCGTTACTTTAAACAGTTAATAGAAGTACTTCCAATGAAGTGAGTTAACGAATTCTTAATAATATTAATGATACTTTGAACCCCATTTACTTTATCGCTCACATATGAGTGATTCGATAGCCAAGGAATTGAAATGGTTAGTCGGAAAACAACTTTCTCTAACTAAATTATGTAACGAAGAAGGATCACAACGATACAGAAAGAAAGATAGCAATGCAGAAATTATGCGAGTACCAATGTGCAAATACAACTGAAAGTTCATTCGAATTTAAAAAGAATATACTCTTGTACGCGGTTAGTTAAAAGCTAAATAACGAAGTACTGTATTTATATTCCATCATCATTGTTAGTAGAACGGTAAGAATATGAAGTGACGCAGGGAATAAGGTCAGTGTTTGTTCACACAAATGTAATAGGGTTAATATTTGGTCAGGCAGATTCAATACGCTAGCACTTCGCTGAGCAAGTAGTTAGGTCAATGCTTAGGCAGACAACTCGCGTAACAGCACGGACCTTGCCTTCATAATAGTTAAAAACTCACGAACTTATTTTAATTAAGCGATCGAAAAATGTATGTTAATTGAAAAATTTCCTGTTACAATACAATTGCGTATACTGTTATTGTACATATGATATAAATACGATTATATTTGTGGTACAAATATTTCGTACGTTAAATATAAATTTATTAACACGATCGTTTCATTTATCGATGTAGACTTTTTTACATTTTCACGTTACACTTGCCTGGTCACAATAATATATATATAATATTAATTCTACTAAAAATTGTTCGTCGATAAGTAGTGACAAAATATCTTACTGCTTATAATATTACTAGAAACCCAACCAATTTTTAGATTATGATTTCTTTCAGCGTGAACTGAAACAAAAGTTTTTACCCCATAAGCGTTAATATAAAAATTAACAAAGCACATCTGAAATTCCGGAAATCCAGATAAGTTCAGTATAAAGTACATCGATTCAAATCTAACGTTCCAACCTTTAACCAAAAGATTTTCACCAGAACGATTTTTTTTAGTAAATAATACTTAAAGAAATATTTTAATACTTAAATAATGAATAGTTACACTTTACATAACATAACTGGCTAAAAAGAAGTAACATAACTTAGAGAATTGACAAAGGTTCGAAACAATAGAGTTGGCTTTGAATTGTTCCTCTCTGAACCCGGGACCGAATCAGTCTCCAGGGGATCATATTTCAGAAAGATCGCGAGTATATCGAAGTTCAAAGAAGACTAAGTAACGTCGTTGAAGTGGGAAACTTTTTTTTTGGTCAGTAGTTTGTTCGTACGTACGCTTCCGGAATAGAGGGCAAGATATATCTTTCGGTGTGTCTTGACGTCGATTCAAAGGGGAAGAAACGACGCGACAGCGCAAACGAAAGAGGAAAGTTTCGTCCACGGGAAACGAGGTTACCTCTTCTGCTTTGAATCGACTTCGCGCGCGAAT
This sequence comes from Coelioxys conoideus, assembly GCA_947623535.1. Lineage (NCBI taxonomy): Eukaryota > Metazoa > Arthropoda > Insecta > Hymenoptera > Megachilidae > Coelioxys > Coelioxys conoideus. The sequence continues at coordinate 7,779,003 of OX392449.1, read as the reverse complement.
CGTGTACGGATTGCGCTGACGGCCTCGAATTCCGTCAGCATGAATATTTCACCACAGAATCTCGGAAGCTCGTGCAACTGCCTGTAAGACGCGGGGACAAGTTTTTCCCGGCAACCAGGAAATGCTTCTGGATCAATTATGTACGTATCTGCAGTCAACTGTGACATAAATACTTAGGCGAGCATGAGAACACTACTAGGTTTTTCATAAGTGAGGCGTTACTGCTCGGATTTAACCGAGATTCGCATGAATAGTTATATAATACCAATCTTGCTTTATGGTTATTAAAATATAAGTTATTGGAATTACTTCCACTTCTACTATAGACATATTTTGGAGAACACCAAAAATTATATTATTGTACCTGGTTAGTTATTTGTTTATTATAATAGGAATTTTTGCACGTGAATATAAAGTATTATAGGTTGACACCCACTTTCACTATAGACATGTTTGGCAGAACGCACCCGATAATTTGTTTTACGTAACATAGAATGACATGCTAATTATTTCTCCGTTGCAAAATTGCTAATATACAGTGAGGGACTAAAGTATTCGTGCACTTGGAATATAGAAATAAAAGCACCAATATTTTCGATATTATTAAGTATATTTACACATATTTAGCTGTATATTACACGTAACACCTACAACAACAAATGAGCATGACTATCCTACAAAGTATTACTTCAGAAAATTCGACTTAAAATAATTGTATAATTTATAATAATTAAGTACACGAACACTTATGTTGTGTGGATATAATATCAATGTGTGAATATAAACGAAAGTTCATTTGAATGTAAGAAGAATAAGATTTAACACTGAATCTTCCAAAGGGGTCAAAGGACCCTTCTACAAATTTCCTATTTCATGTGACAAAATTTGTTAAGCTTCGTGACATTTATGCTGATTTGTCACCTCGATCAAGCATCTATAAGTGTATCCATTTATGGTTCGTTTGTTTTGCAACTTCATTTTTAACATCAAAATGATTGTGCATTACAGGTCGGTGGTTTTAGCCTGTTCGATCGAAGATGCATCGAGAATCGGCGTGGTACGCAAAATTCTTTGCCGGACAACGTACGAGCCGCCATTGTCCCATTCCCTTGCGATCCAACGACGGAACAAACGGCCGTGGGATTCGACCTGTAAACGATATCACCCGCCTGTCCATTGTGCCCGGCCGATAATTCTTTCCGCCTGGTCGCCGAGGAGCCGAGAAACTTTTCGGCTTCCGAAGTCGGTTTCCTTCCTCCATAAATCAGAGATAAATCACTTTTAAAACTCGCCCTGTTAGCTCCACGGCTGGTCGCCGGCTCGGCCGTGCCGGTGTTCGCGTATTCCCATCGGGAACGGGAACGTGGGGGGTGCGGGATCGATGGCTCCCGAGATAATGAATATGTCTTCGCGAACCTCCTTAACGTTCGGCTACCTCGTGCGAACCAGGTCGTTCTTAATTAACATAATTCGATAACGAGCCGAATTACCCGTTTCGCGGCCGGGGCTATCTGGGTTACCGATGACACGACGCGTTGTTCCGCGATCGCTCGTTAACAATGCATGCTCACCGGAAGCTTCGATCGACCTTGTTACCGTTCTTTCCCGCCAATGTGGCCCACAGGAACTACGGCCGCATCCTCAATGCGAGCGAGATCGAGCTTCGTGGAAACGCGAAATTACTGCGGCCGAGAAAGTTGGTATAATTTGGTTCTTAAGTTGCAGGCTAGGTTTCAAAGGTAGCCTCGACCACATCCTCTGTTTTATGTACATGTACAGGGTGGACCAGTAACTTTGTCCACCTCTTTATTATTTTTAAAGATAAACTATTTAAATCTATAATATAAATAAATTGAAAATTAATATATTTAATGGTAAACAATGAAATAACAAAATTAAATAATCAACTATGTTACCTGTTACAGTTAATATTAAATTAATATTGAATCTAGAACCCCCATGATTAATATATCTAAAAAAATAAACAGAATATATGAACCTTAATAAGCAACAAAGAAAATAATTCAACTACAGTAATTTTGAAATATCAAACTAACCTAATTATTATAAAAATTTCACTAACTAAATTTAAAGATATTGGAGCAGCTACATTTGAAGAACACAACAAGAATCATATTAATCTAATCAGAAATCCTTCTTATACGAGTGTCGAATGGTTCTGGAGGAACCGTAACATTAAATTTTTGTGACTCATTAAAGTAAATACCTTTTATCCGAAAGAAAGTTTCATAGATTCGGCATATTTCGGACAATACATTCTAACGAGTTCGTTACGACGATTCGGTATTATCATATTTAACGAACGGATAGAAATTACCAGAGAGAGTATCGCGGAACTGTGAAAAAAGTATCGTCGATGCGGAAAGAAAAGAAGTTCGTGACTTATTGCTTAGAAAGTTCGCCGATCGGTGTCATCGATTTATTTTTTTGGCAAGCAATCAACAGGAACGCCAGAAGATACAGACAATCTCGTTGGCAACGCAGTTAAACCGCAAAATCCACGACCTCGGGATTCTTCACCGACTATACTGTTTTTACTGTCGGTGATCCATGTTATTGGCCATTGCACGCAACGATTTGACGCGTGTTTTGTTCGCGAAGTAACGATCCGCCATTATGGTCAGTTTAAACTGCGACGAAACGAATAGCTCACTGTCAAGAGTGTTCCATTCTTTCTTTATCCAGCTTTCCCGTTAGACACCCTCAGTTTCGTTGATACAGGCAATGATCACATTATTCGAACCATCTCCGTGTATTCGCAATATTATATTAAAAAGAAATTTTCAATTAAAATCCTGACTTCGATCGAAATACTGAATTCTTGCTGGTTATGAGTATTAGGGTGTTCCATAAGTTTCTTCCATTTTCGATGCGAATCGAATAAGCCATATGTATTGTTTAAGATCGATTTGATGCATTAAATATGAATTGTTCCGCTCTATCACCCTCTTCCATCTCTCAGGAAACCTCGTTGTATCTTGCTTCTAAAATTATTGAGGCTTCCTTGAAAAATATTCCTGGAAACACGTTTTCACTTCGCATCAAAAAATGAAGAAATTTATGTGACAACCTAATACGTTCTTAACGACGTTATAAATAATAGTATTTACAGTGAGGGACAAAAGTATTCGTACACGTGAAATGTAGAAATAAAAGCAACAATATTATCTATATTATTAATTATATTTCAACGTGTATAACTGTATAGTCCACAGAACACTTACAAAAACAAATGAACATGACACAACGTGGAAAGGACACATAAACGAAATATTAACATGTGTTATAAACATAAATAATGTATTTTTGTAAGGCTGAAATAGCAAAGTAGCAAAATAGCAAAATAGTAAAATTGGTGCTCGTAACGCTGGAAAAGGTTCCGTGATCCTCGATCCCAGAAACAACCGATCTCTGTCCATATGGAGAGATCCTTATCGGCACCGAAGCTGCAGAAGATGGGACCATAAAGTCGCAGAAAGGAAAGAATGGCCTGCGAAAGGTCGTCGAAGACATACGAGAGGGATAACCCAGAAGTATTCCTAAATTACTTCGTTAATGCGCACCAAGCCGGACGAGTCCTCCGTTAATTTAACTGGAGGACTTCCCATTATCCTTATCGAGCCTGTGAATTATCGCGTAGGTGTCGTAGTTCACGCAACTTCTCGCTAAACAGGAATAAGAACGTAAGCGTGAATACCGTGAGAGCCAATGTTCGTAACGATCCACAATTATCCTGGAAACCTTTCTCTAATTGGTTGAAACGGAAAGAGATGTTTTCTGTCTGGTGAACAATTTCGCGAGAAAGGGGCTCGCGCAAAGGATTAAAAGGATAGCGGCGAATCTTCAGACTTCCACGCCGGAGAGAAATCGAGGGAGCATCGTTGCCGCCTTTCACTGTTCTTTCCTTTAATTATTTTCGTAATCAGCCGAGGAAAATTTGGATTCTCATGAAATGTTTACGCTTAAAGGCGAATCTCTAAGAGTAACGACAACAATCGTTTGGATGCCAGATCCTCTAACAAACGCCCTGCGTATTTCACGCTCAAGTAGGTTAACTGGGCCAATCGTTGTTTCCTAGGATTCGTACACTTGCATATGCTCTCATGAAATTATGACAACTCCGTTTATTATAGAAATGGATTCATAGAAATAGTTTATAGAAATGGATTTGTGAAAATAATTTTTAGAAATCGATTTACGAAAACAATGTACAGAAATTGATTTATAGAAATAATTTATAGAAATGGATTTATATAAACAATGTATAGAAATGGATTTATAAAAATAATATATAGAAATGGATTCATGGAAATAATTTATCGAAATGGATTTATGGAAATAATTTATAGAAATGGATTTGTGGAAATAATTTATAGAAATAATTCGTGCAATGCTTCCTTTAGATCAAATTTTTAAGTACTGTTAAGAATCAGACATATGTCCGATAATGCATTGTTTACATGAAATTTTTCAAGATTGCTGTTATCGATTGATTTTCCGTTTCATTTTTATCACTTATTTATTTCCTCGTACCATTCATCACTTTCGTTCTGTACAATCGATTACACTTCGCGCGTTCCCGCAGCCCACGAAATTCGTTCGCTTTTCGAAATACGCCTCAGACGTATCGATGCCCATCGTATTTTTTTTTTATTACAAAAATAAAAGCTAACGGCTCCTGTAATATTTCGAGGCCATCGATCGCGTTTCTACATCAGGTTGACACGTTGCATCTCACGCGTGCGTATATCGACGACGGCCTACTTTAAATTCGACTTCTATTCACGCCCCCCCTGCACACCCGGAACTCGACTAAAAGTTCCTTTTAACCGGCGTAGCCCGGCTTTTACCGGATATATTCGCTCGATGATGTATGGTGGCAAGAAAATTTCTTGTCCGCGTTCGTCTGGATCTTCGGGGTGAAAGAAAGCTGGCCTCGCGATCAGCATCCACCCACGTGAAATTTCTGCCCGCCCCCGTGGAATGCTTCGGCGATGTCCCCCGAGTCGACGTCGTCGATGTGTCCTGTCATTGCCTTTAATTTCCATCATCCGCCATTCCACCCTCGATGACGCGTTCGCGCGAATAACCGAGCACGCCGTTACGACGGGGGTTCGCTCGCGATTTCACGAACGATTTCACGGGAATGCGTATAACTCCGTAGAAAAGTGGAAAACGTTCCGCGTTCCTCGCGCCGAGTTTTCTTCGGGGTAAAAGAGAGATTCTGTTCGGCGAAACGCGTTCCTGCCCGCCGCCCCCCGTGCGCCAACACGCAAACATTCCGGATCAACGATTCGCGGAACGCGTATTTTCTTCCGTTTCCTCCGCGATTTTCTGCCTCGAACGGGATTCTTCGACAAGAACGAAACGATCGGGCCACTTTTTACAGTTAATACGCTTTCGTGATTCGCGTTACGAACAGGACGTGCACCCTCGTTCGAGGAATATTTATTTATCGGTGTTTGTATTTATCGATATCGCAGCAACGCGATAACGCCGAAAACAATAATGTAATTGTTATCGCTGACGGTCGTTATAATTTTTCCAACAATTGTTTGATTAATTCCGTCGATACACGCGAAATCGGAATAAATTCGAACCAGCTGTAATTGGAACCCGATTTGTATGGCGAATGATTAAAATTTACTAAAAACAATTGCAATATTGTTACGTGTTATTGACACTTTTTCAGCTCGTGATTGTTCCACTGCAAATTGCAATAGATATATTTGGCTACCGACACTGATTGACCGCTTTGAATGAAAACGAATGCTGATAGCGATACAACTTTTTTCAAGCAATTAAATTGTCGCGTGTGCTGTATTTTCTCGAGAGTGTACCAAATTTACGATTAAAACGTCAAACTTAACACTGAAACTACCAAAGCGATCAAATGATCCTTTTACAAATTTCTTACTTCAAATGACAAAATTTTTTAACATGGTTTTCTTGACATCTGTGCCGATTGTGATCGAGATAAAGAATCAATAAGTGTTTATATTTATTCATTTATGTTTCATCGTTTGTTCATTACTTTTTCAACTTCATTTTCCACTTCAAAATAACTGTGCATTACACGTAGGTTGTTTTAGTGTTAAAAGGAATCGAATTTCGATATTGCATGTTATGTCGCATTAACACTAGAAGTACTGACATTAAATGCATGCTTACTTCAAGACTGAAAATAAAGTAGAAAAATAAATAAATAAATATTCCAGCATCACCTAACGTACACAACCATTCAATAGCTCAATAAAACATAACAGTCATTTTGACAAGAGGACAGCAATCAAATTTTGTAATAAAAAATGCCAAACCCGAAATCAGTCATTTTGACTGGTTGGTAGTTTTAGTGTTAAACAGTTACTGTTTCCGGAATGTCGAACGAGTTAAAGGATATCGAAGTTATCCTCGTGTCGAACACAGACTTAAATCGAGAAGATGATTAGCTCGAAAGATCGAACTAGATTGAAACTACAGCGAAACTGTATTCTGCTAGCCGGTTGTACGGTGGCTGAAACTTTGAAACATTTCCCTGAATAACGCTAACCTAACTTATCTCAAGTTTATACATACACGCTGCATGTAAACACGATGCAAAGCTATGGAGAGATCTGCGAAGTTAAGATTTAGTCGATAAGCCTTGAACCCATATATTTCCCGGGTTAGTTTTCACGAAACCAACGTCGAAACAATTGTGGCAAAGTTACAATCTTCCGCTACGCGTTCGGCCATCTTTACAATTCTAAACACTTAAAACGGCTCGTTTCTCTCAAAAATATTTCCCACCGTTTCGCCTCGATTTACGTTACGCTATTTCTACGTTACAACGGAAACGCGCCGGTTATTTGATAACATCTTACTACCCTCTTTGAATTTCCTCCTTCGTTCTCGATTTTCTTACGATGCTTCTAGCTATCAAGTTCTTGCTATTATAAATTGCACGTGAAATTGGCTACATCGATTTTCTTCGATACGCGGCCACTTACAACAATTTTTGCTACTTGGATGATATCAGATTTCTGGCGGAAACGTTTTAGATGGAAGATATTCGTCTCTTGGTCACGCGTTTAAGAATTCCTCCATTTTGTAAAAATTAATTATCATTTTTGTTCCAGGTACACGAAAGTAATCTGGGACTTAGTAGTAATTAACAGTAATTTTTTCAGGTCCTCTCTTCGCCGAGCGTTTAAACATTTGATTGATCTAATCATACCGTGATATTGAAAATCTGCTTAAACGACGGCATCCACTTTACTCTCACCGTTTCCAATCGATTCGTTCTGATTTCAGGCGTGTCTGTATGGCACCCCACAAGAGAACAAAATGGCGGATGCTACGCAAGGAAATAAAGCTCATCCATCTCCAGAGATTTCGTACCATTTTATGGAGTTCGGTCTCTCGTTTTTCAATAATTGTAACTTGTGGATGTGAACGTCTGTAGTAGAAATTACAACTTTTGTCCTATATACTTCACATTATTACTAGTTTTCATGGTAATTGTACTTGAATTTAAAAGAAATATGAAAAATTACTTGGTAAAGTAAAAAATTTCTTAATTTTGAGTAAATTACCACCATGGATATAGTTTGCAATATTGGTCGAGTTGGGTCAGATCTGTCAGGGTGACTAATGATGTCAACACATCCCATGTTATCGCATACTTTTCAACCACGACAAATGGTTTATAGAGTTCCAGAAATTCCACGGTATTTACAAATTCCACAGGTTAAAAGTTTATAAATATCAAAATTTCAAGTCTTTAAATTACAAAACTGAGTATATATCGGTATCTACAAAATTCCGTCGCTATTACAGTTAACACTAGAAGTACCGGCAGTAAATGCGTGCTTACTTCAAAACTGAAAATAAAGTAGAAAAATAAATAAATAAATATTGCAGCATCGCCTAACATATACAACCATTCATTAGCTCAATCGATACATGACAGACATTTTGATAAAAGGACGGCAATAAAATTTTCTGATAAAAAATGCCAAACCCGAAACCAGTCATTTTGACTGGTTGGTAGTTCTAGTGTGATGGTGCAAGCAACTATTAGACAGCTGCACCGTCGTCAACTAGCTGACCAACGTGAGCTTCAAATAGATGCCGAGAAAAGTGGTAAAATGTTTTCGGTCGTATCCGGTTCTCTTGCAGGCATTTTAGCGATGAACTCGCGGCGAGCAGGGTGGAAAAGCTGACCCGAATAACAGGTTCGACAGGCGTGATGATCGATCGATCGCGAAAATTCGCGGGTTCGACGAAGTCCAGGGGCGGTCGGTGACCCTCTTCATCTCCGTTCGAGGCCACACTCTCGTCGCCCCTCTTCCGAACCGGTTCATCCTTTGTTCCGCAGGGTTTACACTGGAAACAGCCGCTTCACTGCTGTTGTACTTAATTAACGCGCTTCCTTTCAACGCTCGGTCGAGGGCTTAATCTGACAGCCAGCCAGAAACCGGCCGGTGCTTTCATCGCTTGATCATTTCGGCAAACACCGGCTACCCCGGCAACGCAAACTGATTCGACAAGGAGGACGTCGTTGTCCTTCTCGATGCTCGACGCGTCCGACGGACAACAGAGCGCCGTGACGCATGCAGCCGCGTCGAAAAGCCGCGTTCTGAACCGGAAACGGTACAAAGAACCATTCGAACCGCGCGATAAATGGCCGTCGCGATCAAAACAGCCACCTACCGAGTCTTTCAGCCAACTGGTAGAACGCCTTTTCCGTACCGGTTTGCCGTTCAGCTTGATTAACGCTCGATCCGCTCCCGTTGTTCGATCGAGGATTCAATTCCGACAGGGGTTTAATGATTTCGCCAAACAACGTCTGCTTCGACAAACAAAGGGAGATTCTGCGTCTGTTGTCGGAGCAGTGGTTGAATAGCAATATGATGAGGGTTACCAATCAAATTGGATGCGACCGATGACAGACACGCGTTCAAATTTCGATTCGAGAACCGGCAAATTTCGATTCGATATTTCGTACGCGCGTGTGAGGTGGATCCTTTGAAGCTCTTATGAATTCCTCCTCTTGGAAATCGATGGTGGACAAATAATAACTTCCAAGAAAGTCGTCAAACTTGTTAATCTACAGTCTTGGAGTTGCCGACAATGCCTGAAATACCTTCGAGTATAAAAGTTTAATATATTCTGTCGAGTTATTTTCGATCGGGGAAATCGACAAATTGATAGAATAAACACTTTGCACTAGAGTGTCGAATGATCTTCGCTGTTCCAACTTTAAATAAATAACTTCATGCTAAATTTGCAGTATCGTGCAAGTGACGTTTAAACATAGTGAAACAAACAATTTTGGCGATTAATAATAGAAAAAAAATAATAGTTTCAAGAAAATTTGTCGAATTTTTCATCTGGAACAGTAAAAATGCTTTCGAAAGCCAAGGGGTAAATGCGTAAGCACCTTGAACAAATAGTTTCAAGATCAATGAATGCGTTCTGTACGTATTTGATGAATGCTCACAAAAAGCTACACGAACTTCAATAACCCGATAAACATCTACCGTTCATTTAGTAATAAAACGATACCATTTATAAATAACTGCAACTGGTTCCGGAACAACATGCAACTGGTTCCTGAAATCCACTCTCTCTAAAATTGGCTGTTAAGGTTCTCATAAAAAATTAAACCGTAATCGATTCCGTACCGAAGAATGGAACGGGATTTCAAAGAACAGCATCAATAAACTTCGTCTCTATCGAACTGCACCAATGATCAACGATCGAAATCGAACGGAAATTTGTCAGCGCTTCATGAATTATTAAACGAAGGCTTTAAGTCAAAACAGTAAGACGCTGTTAGAGTATCGTACGAGTCACGACATCGCTTTCAACTTAATGTCACAGCAAGTTAACGTCGTACGTGCATATCCGACTTCTTTATACGCGAACATCACACATGACACCGGCAGACGCTTATGGTCGCGCACGCGAGCATCCACGCACGCAAACACGCGTGCACGCAGCCGATGTAACAGGAATCGATGTGTTACCAGCAAACGGACTCGGCCATGTAACGTGCAATCCACCCTCTTGGATAATCGATACAGCGAATGGTAATTCTTACTCGAAAGCGTGCGTCCAACGCTAATGACACTATGCCAGAAACTTCTGTTCGTGGAACGCAACGTTGCAGCAACGTGTTTCTACGCGAGTTTCAACATCGGAAAATCCATTACGCCAACCCCTATTTTTCCTCCTTTTGCCAGTGTTTTCTCGCTTATCGGAAAATCTTTAACTTTGCGAAATGCAAATTTCAACCCTCTTGCCGCGCGCTATAGGAAATTATTGATATCCTAGCTTGTGTAATAGTTCACTGACTATTGCGATGAAGGCATTCTACTTTTTGGATGTTTGGAAATTGATGGCTGATACGTTTCTGTTCTGTGCTGTGATGCGGAATTTTTTGCAGATTATTATTGAGGATTGGACTTTCAGGATTCGACTTTTTGGGAATGTGGAAATTTGCAACTTTATTAGGTTTTCAAGTGATCAAATTTGAAATTTCGATCATTTCCGATCTTCTTAGTCATTACTGTTTCTAAACCTTGAATTTCTAACTTTCTGGGTTTCTACATTTCTAAATTTCAAAATTATCAAATTTTCAAACATTGCAGAATCCTCCATTTTCAAATTTCCAGTAGTATCTCTCATTTTCAAATCGCCCCATTTATAAATTCTAACATTTCCAAATCCCAAAATCTTCGAACCTCTCACTTCCGAAATTTCCCTGTTGTAAAATCCTCAAACCTGAATTTAAAAAATTTCAGATATCCAAACCGCAAGTGCCCAAATTTTCCAAACAATATTTCGAGACATCAAATTGCAAGGACTAGAAAATTAAAAAATTCGGAACTTTAGAAATACTTAAATTTCTTATATCTCCTAGTTGGCACCAGTAGCAAAACGTCCTTTCCTCATATCGCCGAGCCCTCTTTAAACCCGCACCGTCTGAAATAGCAGATAACCGACAACAGTGACGAGTACAATGTCAGTATTATGCGCTTATCCGACGCATATTCCGTAAGCAAACATTATAGCCGATGTCAAAGTTCATTGTTCTTGTGTATCGTGCGATATACGAGAAGTACAGGAGACTTGCCGCCGATCGAGCACACGCCACTCAATCGGCTTAAGTTTGCAGTCGCGTGAAAATTGCAAATTAATTTCAACGATAATCGGCCGAAATTATCGCGTGCCTGTTCGTCGCTCGTTAACATCCACGGCAATTTAGACATTCGAGCCGTACATAAAAAAAAAATTAATTCTTGTTACATCCACCGCCGTTTAAATCCACGGTTTCGCTTGACGCCTCTCGTAATTGAACTTCTGGTTTCAGAATCCCGTCCTGTAACCCCACTTGTGTTCGTTAATGGGTTGTTAACCCTTTGAGGACGGAACACTTCTAAATTCAACATTGCGTGTGCACGAAATACTTCTTTTATTCGACACGTCGCGAAAAAGGCGCTGCCAGTTTCGCCGGGTAGCAACTTAATTTTTTATTTATTTAGCGAGGTACATGTGAAAGAATGAGGTACACGTGGAGGACGTGACGTTTTACTATTCCATATCTTACAGCCATACTAATCCGAGTACATATTTTATTGTCTTCTTTCTATTTAATTAACTGTAATGCAAATAATATACTGCATAACATTCATGCATGATATTTTTGTTATCGTTATTTTTAACGAGTAAGTTTGATTCGTTCAAATTGAACAGTCTATTTCTCACCGACAAACGATGTAATAAATCAAGTTTCCGTGCAAATATAAATTGTTCTGTGCAATCGGTGTCTCTCCTATCTCCTTAGTCCAAGTAGTATTAGCCTTATACCCAGTTGCATAATTCGCCGTCGCTTGACCTTATACTAGTTGCATAATTGAAACACGTACTTCGAAGTTGAACGTTCGAAACGATTTAAATGTATAAGTGCAGATTGTGGAGTGACTGTCTTACGAGTTGAACGATAGCGCAAGTTTCTAGGTTGAGATTTACTTACCGCTTCAGTATGCACAGGATGAGCAGCAAACAGCAAGCCTGCCAGAGCAGCAAATCCTGGACGAAGCGATGCCACAACTAGGCTCACCCTCGTGACCAAAACGCATGCAATAGCGTGGAGGGCAATATTCGTCGCGTGGTACCAGCTTGGCGTTAATCCTGACATCAGGTAGTTCAACCTGAAAATACAAAATGAAAGTGAATTGAAATTTGTTCTGGAATATCTGTGCAATATGCGCGAACGGTATAACGCGGCGTTGAATATTTATATTGCAAAAAGTGTTTAATATTATACCGGTTGCGATTGCATATCCTACGATCATTTCGTATAAATCTATATTTTAGCATGTGGATAATTAAACATACAGTATATATTCCGAGCTGGCTATTTGTACGTACAATATGTATGAAAGTTAATAATTTTAGTTAGGTAAGTCATGTTAAGTTAATCTTTTATTATGCCATTTTAATAATTCTGTACAGATACTGTATGTATTAATAGCCAATTGTGTATACATATTATATGTATAAATAGTCTCATTCGATAATTTAAACGAACCAAGTGGTCGAAAAATTTTCAGTATAAAATCCGATTTAGGAAAAGAAGAAGAAAAAGTGGTACATACATTTTTAATGTCGCGTTGAAGCTCCTTTAAACGTTCAAACATTCTTCGATGCACAAAGAGCATCGTGTCCTATCTGACTCTGTTAGTGGTATATCGGAACGAACAGTCGATATCGATAGATCAAATTGAAAGATAATCGAATCACCGGATTGTTATATCGAGGGTTTAAACGAAATCGATAGATTTAAATAATTGTATGTACTCGTGACTTATTTATTCTATCTTTAAAAGCTTTTAGTGCAGTCGGAAGTGGCTCGAATGAATTTCTAATGTGAAATGCGGTTCCCAGTATAGGGGAGTAGGAATTATGTATGCTATTTCAAGCTTTTAGAATAAGCTCTCGAACTGGCGTATATGGAACTATTTCGTTAATGTTTCAGTATCGTTGTTACGTATAGAGTAAGTTCGTGGATTTTTCATACATTCGCTGCGACTAAACTACGTTTGCTTCGACGTATAATTCACTAATTCCCAAATAATGACAATATTTCTAAATTTTCTTCAAATTTGTCTTCTACATTTTTTTTTAAATTTTCTTCTACATTTGTTTTTTAATTTTCTTCTACATTTTTTTCTAATTTTTCTTCTGAAGTTTCTTCCAACTTTATTTCTAATTTTTCTATTTAATTTTCTTATAATTTTTTTTTCTAATTTTTCTTCTAATTTTTCATCTACATTTTCTTCTAAATATTCTTTTAAATTATGTTCTAAATCATCGAAATTTTTTATAAATTTTAAATACGTAACATCTAAATTTACAAATCTACAACTTGTCAAGTTCATAACCCGTCGAATTCTCGCATCTTAAAATCCAGATCCCAAATTTTGAGAATCTTCAAAATTTCAAATCACCGAGTTCCCTCGTTCTCTGATTTCCATAACTTCAAATTCAAAAACAGCCAAATCCGCGAATCCCCGGTTTCTCGCGCAGGCAAATTCGCAACATCGCAAGTTGTGAACCCACAAATTCCGATATTTCCCAATTCCGGCGATAAGATAATTCTAGCGACGACTAAACCGTCTCTGTTTAAACGCGAAACCGTGCATCCTCGGTTGATCCCGCGGAAAGCTCCCTGATCGTTGGTTCTTTTCATCGCGCCCTCAACCGTCGGCAATTGAAAAACAATCGCCGTCGTCTTCCCGTTTGTAAGTACAACGGGATACTGTCGCATGGTCGCGACAGAGTTTCCACGAAAATCCGCTTAAGTCTCGTAAGATAATCGGATTCTGCATCGGTCGCGTTCATTCTTTCCTCTATTCACCGCGGCCGCTTACACAATTTCTTCCGTCCGTATCTTTCGCTCCCGTTCATTTTCTTTTTTTTTTTCGCCTCGCTCTTTCTCGCCGCTTCAAAGAGCACACCGAACAGGAGCGACATCACGCGTTTCACCGTTTAATGAAAGCAGCTTCCCGTGAAACTTCGTACCCCGGCTATCGATCATCGAATGCTTTATTCCCCCCCCGACAGACACGCTCGTCGATATTGCCTGAACATCAATTCCAGTTATGGGAGGAAACGCCGGGAAAGATGAGGAGGCGCGAACGCGACGAAGGAGGTCACGACAAAGGCGGGCCCGGGAAAGAGGAAACGGAAGAGAAATAGGTGAGACAAGCGAGCCGCCATCAGGAGGAAAACAAACACCGTAGATGCTGACGCGGCCCGGCAATAATTTTCAAAGTCTGCCGACGGCATAAGTTCTACGCCCCTGACGAACCCAGGGCTTGGCCGAGTTCCAGGTGTCAAGGATCTTGCCCCAACGGAGGCGTATCCTATCGTCTCCTTGGCCCTGGATCAACTAAAGAACCCAAACGCGTCAGTTGCAAGTTTGCACGCAGATTTTACCACCTCGATAAATGATCGCGTTCCTGTGTTTTGTACAGCGCATACCTTGTTATGTAGATTGCAGGTTAGTTATTTGAGCAAACTTTGATACGTTCGATGCAGACCAGCGTCTGGGTCGATCTCGATATTACCCACGCCTGCTCTAATGGCCACAGAGTTCAATTCGTACGTTTCTGATAAATTAACGCGTTACGAACCAGTCGTTTTGGTCTGACTTTTAAACTGTACATACAGTATAGTGTCTAGTTAAGATGGTTCCTTCACAAACTAAATTCACATTTTAACTATCCATATATTAAAAAATTAAATGTCCAGTTAACTTCGAAATATTCGTCGATTGGTGTCTTGATATAAAACATCGTTTGACACAAAAAAGTTCCAAAGTACAGGATACACTATGTGACAAAGTATACGATGTGACAAGTTACAGGATACATGACACGACGTGACATGGTAGAAGATACACTAAGTGACAAGTTACAAGATACATGATGTCACAATTTACAAAATACACGACGTGACAAGGTAGATGATACGCTAAGCGACAAGATAAAAGATGCACTAAGTGACAAGGTAGAAGATGCACTTTTTCGGTCATGCCTGAACAGCAAGAATAATCCCAAACTCGTGCATTTCGATAAAAAGTGGGTGTTCAAGTATTTTATCTTCGCATTGATCCACGATGCAACGGCGTTCTCTAAAAATAGATACAGTCAATAAGTTTCACGCCCGTCGGGAAAAGAGACTCGAAGTGGCTGGTAACGCGCGCCAGACGTTTCACATAATTCCATCTCGGCTAACTTGAAAACAGTCGGTTTGTTTGCCTCGGTAATTTTCCGTGTGACGGTAATTCATGGATATTGTATTTATCATGAGAACGAAGAAGTACATCTCGGCTCGTAACTAATGCTGTTACCTCTGACATGGAGGTGCATACAAGGGATCAGGCGAATCTCTTTGAACATAAAACATCGTTTCATGTATAAATCCGTTTCGTAGCCGGCTCATTCTTGAGAATACAACGATAACCGGTCGTATATTCAGAAACGGATGCTTTCAGTTGCAGTATACGCCGTATGTATTTAGCAAACGGAGGCCGGCGAGCGTCTCGAAACATCTCCGAAACGCAATCTCGTTTCACGAGACACCGGGCTATGTCGGAACTCCTGCTCTAAACGGTATGAGAGTTGCATATTTAGCATCATCCTGCTTGCGCTTATAGGACTTCCTGTTACGCGATGCACGGGTCTCTGGTTTTATTGTTCATGACTAGTCAACTATTTATTCGAGATCCTGTATTTTCTTCAGCTTCGGCTGATTGTTTGCAATAACCACATCGACAAAACTGACTAGGAAAAGTAAGTTCTTCACACTCTGATCGTAGCTCAGATAATATGATTGCAAAATCTAATATAATTTTACGTAATTCGATTGCCAGCTCCAATATAATTTTAGGTTGCCTTGCAATCTCTAATATAATTTTAATTTCAGGTAGAGTAATTACAAAATGTAACATAGTTGCAAATGGCATAGTTGAAAGTTGTAATATAATTTCAGATAATATAATTATAAACTCTAATATAATTTCGAATAATATAATTACGAACTCTAACATAATTTCAGATAGTACAACTGCAAACTCCGATGTACAGAAATCACTAATCTTCTAAAATGTGTAATAACATGCGATCGAGTTTAAAAATGTTAATTCTGATGCGACGTTCGAGTTCACTGAGAAAAAGAACTCTCGCGTAAAATCTGTCAAAGTGAAAACAGTTTCAAGCTCAAAAATAAGCATCGTCGCTTGTTAACCGTTCGTGTCCACTTTAAACGAAATATCGCGTTTTAATCTTGCGTACAATTTGTATCACAAACACAGAACGCAATTTCTGTGTCCGAGGCTGGCACACGAGTACGCTGTATCCAAGTATCCGCTTGAATGTAACAGAGCACAAATTGCTGTAACGTTGGCTGATTAGGAGGATATTACATCAGTGCGGTGTATACGAATCGTAATTCTCTTCAGGGTACGATATTCGTTCGATATTCAATTCCCCGCTGAATGGCCATGGAATCATGCTCGAGGTGACACGCGTAATCGTGTCCCAGGTGCATGATCGTGTAAAACAAAACGGTCCGTTACCTAATTTGACGTATTCGTGTTAATGTTCGGCCACTAATGGCCAATTTTAGATGGTCGATACCGTACAGCAATGATATGATCAATGGGATGAATACCGAAATAGTTAGGTGACATGTTCATTCGATAAGGATTAGAAAAATATTGTTTAACGCAACGGTGGGCAGATCAAATAATTGCCAGGAAACATACGGACACTCTCGTGTATCGTGAATGTTGATATCTGGTGTTATACATTTGTGGAGATTTCTGATTTAGAGAGTGGGTAATTTGCAGATTTGGAGATTTGATAATTTTGGGAATGTATGAATTTATTGAATGTATCAATATAGGATCGTATGAGGTTAGAGATGTATGAATTTGAGGATATAGAAATTTGTAGATGCACAGGTTTAACGATATATGGATTGGATAATTTTGAGAATTTAGGGATGCATAAAATATTGAGATACAGAGATTTGAAAATGTAGCAATTTGGAGACCTGAAAATTTGGAAATGTAGGATTTGGAAAACTTGAGAATTTGGGGATTCAGGAACATGGGGATGTAGAAATTTGAGGATGCATGAATTTGGTGAATTTGTGATATCGAACTGTGAGAATTTAGGGATCTTGAAAATTTGGGGATGCAGCAATTTGAAGATGTAGAGATTTGGAAGCTTGACAATTTTCAGATTCCCAAATCTAACAAGTTAGTAATTCAGAAACTTGACAATTTGGTAATTTCGGAAATATGCAAATGCTGGAATATGAAGATGTAGAGATTTAAAAATTCTAGAACTTGAAGATTTGTGATTTCCACAAATATAATAATAATATAAATTCCGATTAAGTATATCTCCATAATGAATAACGTCATATTTTCGTATAAGACCGTCTACGAACAAACGGCGACAGTGTATCATTTTCATTTGTTTCCAACTGTTCCAAGGAACACGTGCGAGACTATCGGAACGCTATTAAAGACGATTAGGAGTAGAAGGAAGATCGAAGTCACTGGATGTTAGCGATATATATCATCGTACACTTTCGTACTGATACGTGACTAGAAGCAAGGAAGCTGGTCGGTTCCTTAAATCACTGAAACAGCGCCAGAGAATAGTAACCGGTATCCTGACCCTAGTGCCATATTCTGCTCACGATTTAGCCGGAATAGGAATGTCTCGTGATCGTGTTCCACGGTTCAGGACAATTTCTCGAGTGAATATAAGGGAATAAAACGAAAGTAAACGGTCTCGATTACCTGCAATTATTCGTCTCCACAAACTCGATCATACGCGAAAGCCCGCAATAAAGCGGAGGAAAAACGATGACATTAATAGACGTTTAAAACCCATTGCACGGATTATTACAATATTTAATTAGCGAAAGATTTCAAGATAACTGCAGAGGCAAAAATTATGATGTTCAATTAACGCGATCCGTTAAATCGATATGTAATATCATCTTTTAACGCGTCGGTGCGATATTATAACATGACACATTAAAGGCAGCGAAAATGAATTTGCGGATTAAAATTAAAAATGGAATGTTTTAATTGATCCCCTGATTCCAATCCGCGTTTCGTGGCGGAAATATGTAGTCGAAATATGATGGCAAATGTAGTATGTGGTTTATTGAACTTGATAGTGTAGGCATTTGTTGCTTATGCAAGGTCAAACAGGACCTGACCAGGGATAGATGAGGTCATCCTTAGCAACTCGTACAAAGTCGTAAACATTGGCTGCACCGTATATGTGCATAGTAGCCAATTTATTCAGAAAATCAACAGAACTGAGACTGACTAGCCCTAATTGTTAAACAAAATAAAGGAAGAACGAGTCTCTGCCATCCTCGATGGGGTTTTGTCTAAGCAGTCTCATTTTTGCCGTAATCGGGAGAAGTCGATCTTCTCAACCCGTTAAATTGTAAAAGATATAATATGCACAATCTATATCACTCGGATTTGATTTCTGTTACCCTTTGATCACGACAAACCGCATCATTCATCCCCTACAGCCTTAATCATAGCAAGCTTCACTGGTGTCCACCCTTCATCACGCACGTCTCTATGTCCCTTTTCGAGGACAAGGCAAGTCCTCATCTTAAACGAACTACGCCACACTCAAAATTCTTGGCATCCACATACTCTTTCGTAAATAATCATTCGTTCGCAAGAATTCGTCATTCATTTGTGCATTCGTCTCGTAACTTTCAAGGTTCACGCACGCCACACTCTTTGAAAATTTCCCAGTAATCTTTTTCATTTCTCCACGAATTTTCGAGAACGGTTATGCCCTTCGCATACCGCCACTTTCCCGTGCGATGCAAAATGCTACGAACACAATGTTTCATTATCGAAACACAGCAGCGAACGTTGCGAACGGAGGAAGCGTCAAGAGTAATCGAGGCTGGTACCTCAAAGCGAAATTTTTCCCCCCCGATACGTACACATACGTGTTGGCGGCAAACACGAAAGCGATAATGCGTGACGGAAGAGCAGGAATAAGTATCGATCGGCCGCAGTGGCCGACTGGTAGTTACCGGCGAGCATGGTCAAACAGTAGTAATAGAACCGGTCGTGGTTAGCCAGTAGTAAGAGGGTAGTTGCGGTCAGACAGTTAGTATCAGGTCTCGCTGTGGTCGCTCGCAAATAACAGTTTTAGTCCATCATACTGTATTCTTGCCTCGAAAATGTCAACGGTCACGAACTCGTTAATGCCACGAGAAACTTACATCACGGACGAAAACGGCGAATAATTCTGTCCTTTCTTAAATTACCGATGAGCGTCTCGTGCTCAAACCGTGAAGCTTACGAACAATCGATGTTGCACCGTGAATACAATTGTACGATACTGTAGTTAGAGAGTTAATGTTTGAAGCTTGGTGGTTCGAGTAGCTGGAAATTTCGGGATTCGAAAATTTGAGAATTTCCACGTACGAGCACTCGAGTGGTGGGGAATTTTACGATTTCAGTATTTGAGAATGTGTTTCAGCGATGCAATTGCGGATTCGAGAAGTTGAGAATTTGGGGACATCGAAATTTGAACGTTTGCAAAATTAAAAATTTGGGCATGTGGATGTATGTGGATTTGAGAATTTTGGGATTTGAACATTTGGAGATGTAGAAACTTGGAGATGCGAGAATTTCTGATAATGGAAATTCGGGATGTAGGGAATAGGGAATGTTTGATGTGGGGGTTGTAGGAATTTGGGGATGTAGAGTATAGGGGATGCAGGAATTCAGGAATGTAGGAATTTGTGAATTTGTAAATTTGCGAATTAGGAATTTGGTTATTTAGAACTTGGAATGTGAAAACTTGGAGATATGGAAATTTGGTTATTTTGGAATTTCGGGAGTGGAAACTTGGAATTGTGTGAATTTCTGCATGTGGGAATATTGTGATATAGACATTTCAAGGTAAAAATGTTGGGATATGAGAATTCGGTCATGTAGCAATTTGCATTGATAGACATTTGGGGATATAGCAATTCGGGGATGTAGCAAATTGGATTTATAGAAATTTTGGGATATAGGAATTTTGAAGTGCTGGAATTCGGGATATATGAATGTGCGAACATATGAATTTGAGAATTCGAGAATCTGAGAATCTTTAAATTCGAGGAAATAAAAATTATGACAACGGATCCGAAAAGATCTCCCTGTAAGCCCACACATCCCCTAACGATTTCTAATTATACCTGATTTCAGCCCTCGTTTCATATCGCAGGAAGGGACATTAGTGCTGGTACTCGAGCAAAACAATCTGATCGCGTGCAATTTAACCCGGCTAACCGATTTCACACTTCTCCCGGCCGTAGTTTTTCATCTTCAACCGCAAAATATTCGCGGTTCATGCAAATTGCGTGACTCGGCTTATTAATCGAACGAGCATACAGCAGATTTTCGAGGATCTCGACGCTATTTACAGCGAATTTTCACCGCTCGGCGTCGAGCTGTAAACGCCGTCGTGTTTCCTCGCTCGCGATAATTTAATCAACCTCTTAATCCGGACGTTTTAATATTTCACGGAAAACTATTCGTTGCAGTTGGCTGGTTTAAACGGCAAAAGTATGTAAGGGTCGTTTGTCAACAAGTAACGGCTTCGAGGCACGAACCACGGAAGACAGGCTGGCCTGGCTTACCCTGCGTTTAAGAGGATGTCTGGTTGAAACAAAGCCGATTAAGAGCTTAAGACCGAATCGGTTGAATGCCTAATTACGTCCTAAATGGTGTTCGGGTAGATTCCTTTCATCGCCAATAATTCGACCCTCCTGTATCCCTTTTCCTTTTCCCTTTGTGCTCCATCTTCTCTGACTGACAATAACTCAATTTACGGAACGTTTCAGCGATTAGATTTAAAAAAGCAACAGCATACTTGCATCAACAAATTGTTCGAACCATTCGGTGCGAGAAAATTCGGGTCCGATTATAAAATTGTCAACAATTCGAGAAACATTGTATATTTTTATCGTAGCACTTATTTCTTCCATCTAAAATTATGAACTAGTAATGTTTTTAACGTTGCACTCGATACTGCTTTTGTACAATAAAGAATCAATTAACATGATAAAATATACGGTATTCGAGTATTATTCTCGTGCAATGTTTCAAAGTGATTACGAGGTCATACAGATGGGTGCACAGTAGACTTCCTGAAATGTTGCACTATGTTTTTTATGGAAATACAACGCATGTTTTATTTATACTTTTCGAGATATCGGCGTTTTTCGTGCTCTATTTATGTTCCTCTCGGTATAGTAGACCGAGCAAGGTAGTGCTAAATGTGATTAACCAATTGAAACGGAGATCGTATATTACAAGGCAAATGGAACGAAGGTGGTATATGGCAAGGCAAATAGATTAGAACACTGTGTGGTTGCTCAAGTAGAATACGGTGTATTTACGGTCAGATAAGTAAACGCGGACTCGCGTGTAGTCGGATATGTAGAATAGATGCATGGTCGGACGTGTGGAATCTGAACTACCTCTATGTGAAAATGTACAAATGGATTCTATGAAATTACGCAGCTGAAATATGTATACTATTTAATGTACGATTATGTTCTGTTATGCATAATATTTGATATACAATCGAGTATAATATATGCAGACTTTCTGGTATATAATTGTGCACAATATTTGCATACTATCAGATATACAACTGTGCATAATACATGCATACTATCTAGTGTACAATTGTGCTAAACGTGTGCACATTATATGATATACAATCTCGCATAATATATTTATTGCACCGGATATACCATCATAAATAATATGTGCATACTATCTGGTATATAATCATACTTAATGTATGCCTACTATCTGATGTACGATCATGCACAGCATATACATACTAATAAAAGTGTAATTAGTAGTAACAAACATACAAAGTTTTTAAAATAACTATCACGTTAAAAATAATGTAATTCAGTTTAAAAAATAAAAACGTATAAAAAACTAGCACAATTAAACTGGTACCAAAATTTGTTAAAAAATGTAGACATTACCAAACGCGTATCATTCGATCTTCGTTAAAAATAACAACATAGTAGAAGAAGGAAGTAGTAGTAAATAGTAAATGGTCGAATTTATCTAATTTCTGAGTTAGCAGTAACTATAACGATCGAAAGAACAAAATATAGAACGCGATCGAAGAAAGAAAAGATTCTCGCCCAACGCGAAGCAGCGTCTGAAGTTTCCCAATGTTCAAAAACGAGCCCCCGTACAGCACGTCCGAAAGTCTCGTTCATTGTTCAGTTTCCGAGAGGAGAAAAGGGTGTACGATCGTTAAAAAAAAGAGAGGGAGAGAGAAAAGGAAAACGTCCATCTGACTCGATAAATATTACCGAGAATAAACACGGGAATACGGGCGGGCAATTTCGTTTCACAATAAGCAATGCAGTTCATTCGCGACTGCTATGGGACACGATGAATGCGACTCATTATTCCCTGAATCGCGAAAATCACCGGGAGAATTTAACCATTGTTTAGAAGCCTTTTTCCGGGCCAATTAATTACGAAAAATATAAACCCGGGGCCCGCGAGGCTAACTTGGTGGTGGTAACAAGAAACGCGGGATAACGTGGGCAAGAAGCAGCGAATAAAAAGCCTCGACGACGGTAATAATGGAAGGAAGGGTTGGGAACGAAATAAATGACGGAGGGTAGTCGTGAATTTCATTAAGAGAACAATGGGCTATAGGGACGAAATTCGTCGGACCAAGTGCCCGTGGTTACATCGATGTTAATTGAATGCCACGAGCGAGTCATAAATATTCCCCAACAAATAAATATAAAATTTGTCGATTATTTGTGGAATCTGTGTATTTCTTTTTGATCGATCGTTAGTGGTCTAACGTTGGTATTATGAATGTCATTTTGAATGAGAGGTAAAGTAGAATAACCAATAAGCGTTGAAGGTTTAGCTAAATTATATAATTATTCTTTAGTACATTCTCACAAATATATTTTAACGACTTCTGAATTGTATTATTAAAGTGTACTAATACCCAGTTCCTTGATATAAGATAAAAATGTAAGACTTCCATGGGGTCGGTTTTAGTGTTGAGTTTGTGGTGGTAAAACACGTATGTAGCGCGTGACAAACACCATACATCAGAACGAGCGACACCCGAAGTGAACAACGAATGGGAAGTATAATGCGCAGACAGTACAATGCGTGAAGAAAACAACACGTGAGAAATACAACGTATGTAAACAGGTCGCGTGAGAAATGCAACGCATGGAAACACAACGTGTGAGAAATACAACGCATGGGAACTCAACGTGTGTGAAATACAACATATGTTGAATATAACGCGCAAGAAATACAATGCGTTGATTCGGAATTCTATCGAACACATATAACACACAATGGCCGTATAATAAATGCGAACATAATTAGTGTCCACTATGACACATACCATAAAACACAATCAGCAGCATCGCATCACGATACAAAGGTCTGGTATCGTTCTCAAAAAGCGGTCATATAACAAAATAGCGAGCGAAATCGGAATGTATCGATTTACCGAACAGTATGAAGCAAATGCCAAGTACAATCTAGTACAATAAAGTCTCTTCAACCACGTCCAGGTTGTACGTTGCCCAACAATCGACATACAATGTCGTGGAACACCGCATCGTAGGCTCGCGTTTACTGCACTTTATCAAAGGCTACGTGCCAAAGCATCGATTCGAATCGATCGAATCAATACACTGGCGATCCTTGGTAAACCATCGCCAGGGATAACCATTCCTCTTCTATTCTTTTTTTCCTTTTTTTTTCCGTTCGTCATCCCTTCACCGTCCTCCACACTATCCTCTTGTTGTTACTCTCGTGCCTGTTATCCGCTTTCACATAGCCACGCATCCAGATCAGATAATACCGTGAATTACTGCCGCTTATACGCCTTGAGTGGCGCCATATATCAACGGACGTGCTTCATTCCTTTCCCAGATTGTGTATTGGAAAGTATGGCGTGTCCATGTCGAACATGATAAAGGACTTTCCAAGGTGTGTGCACACGATGTTCGCCCGTAATACCACGTAATCATTGTACATTAGCCCGGACGGCCTGGAAATTATCGCCTCGAAACACTTCGCTACTTACATTAAGTAGATCCTCCTCGAAGATAGATACTCGTTAACATTCAAGGAGTGGTAATCTTAATTAGCCATCCCCTAAATTGATTAATTAACGAAACCGCGAAAAGCTGCTGGGCGACTCGTGCGAATCACCGCGTACGCTGGATTATGACGAAGCGAGCGTTTCGCTAATGCGGAACCGCGAGAGGAATGCACGGGCAAATTTGATAATTTCCGAATTTGGGGATTTCGAGGTTAATCGTTCGAGAATTTGGGATATAGAGAGATAACTAGATGTTTCGTTATTTGGTGAATTGTGAACTTCGGAATCTGGAAACTTAGCAATTTTACAGTTTAGACACTTAGAAACTTAAGAATTTTTGAATTTTCAAATTTTAGAATTTTTGAATTTTCAAATTTTAGAATTTTTGAATTTTCAAATTTTAGAATTTTTGAATTTTCAAATTTTAGAATTTTGGAATTTTCAAATTTGGAATTTTAGAATTTCGGAATTTTGTAGTTTTGGAATTTTAGAATTTCGGAATTTTGCAATTATGGAATTTTGGAATTATGGAATTTTGGAACTTTGCAATTTCGAAATTTGGAATTTGGAATTTCGAAATTTGGAATTTTTTAAATTTGGAAATTTGGAAATGTTGAGTTTTCAGATTTTAGAATTTTTGAATTTTTGGAAATTTGGAAATTTGAGAAACTAAGAATTGAAGAATAAAAATTAATGAATTTGGGAAACAGGGCTTACGGAGATGTCAGAATGTGGGGATTTGATGCGTGCAGATTGGAGGATTTGGGTATTTGTACTATGCAAATTAAGGGATTTCAGAATTTGGAAATTCAGTCATTTGTGATTGTGAGGATTTGGGGCACGCAAATTAGAGGATTTAGGAATTTAGACATTTCAGAACTGGAGGATTTGGAAACATAGAAATTTCCCCTCATATAAATTAGAATATTTAGAATATTAGACTTATGTAAAAGCAATTTTAAATTTTAAGTAATTGCACATTTGAAAATCTATACATATATAAATTACGCCATTTGAAACTACGAGAATCTAAAAAGTGGGGTATCTAAAAATAAAAAATGTTCAGATTGTGTAGTTGGCAACCCATCACTGCCCTCGAGTATACGTCACTGTGTACGTGCACGGCCTCAGGGATGCAGCAGTTCATCACTTCTCTGACAGACTCACATTCCGACTTTTCTAAAAATATTTCTACCCCTTACAATATTCAGAACCTACTCTATACTCTTATCTCAAACGAATTACAATGTTCTGAATACAAATATTCGGTGAATATTCTTAATACAAAATACATTCAAAAATATATTCAAACACACCCCATCACCGAAATGCTCTCAACCAACGAATAAAATCTTCTCAAAGAAAATTAGTAATAAAATTACACTCATGCAACATCCACAAGGGAAACAAGTTTTTTTTTATATTTAAGCTTGCCAATACCTCTGTCAGAGATTTATGCAGCTAGATACATCATTGATCTTAGAATTTTTTACATATTTTATAAACTATTATGTACAGAAACATATTAATATACACATATTTATGAAAATAGATAAATATAAATTTCAAGTTTACAATTTAAAAAGAAAGATTATATTATTATTAGCAAGGAAAACAAGTATTTCTCGAATGTCCAAACGTCAACGTGTTCGATAGAGGCGAATTGTAACAAAACCGAAGAAACGCACCGACGAGAAACAGGAGATTCGCAAGAGAGTTCCACTATTGTGTTTCATAGAGTAAAAATCGGACGAGTCCGCAGTCGTTTTTTGCAACCGTAAATAGACGGCGAAATTACACGTCGCTCGATTTTCCAAAGCGACGGTGGAAAAAGTGATCGCCGGGCCGAGAAAAATGAACGATTCCACGTTGATGATGGGACGGTTTAAAGGGTAATTTGGAACGATGCCACCAATCAATGGTGTCGGACGTAACCCCGATATCTCTAAGCGAAAATCCGACTTAGTGCTTGGCCCGAATCCCTTTGTATCAGGATACGGCGAGGGGTTGAGGGAACGTGCCGGGGGTAGTTGGTTTCATTGCGTCGAAATTAACCGTCCGTTCGAGCGTGTCCCTGCGCCGTGGGCTCGTTAAGGAGCAGATTACAAGCGGAATGCAAGAGGGGAAAAATACTCGGCAACAGCCACCACGAAACAACGATAATTACTCGATCCTCGGCACGAATTAGCCTCCGCGTAATATTACGTGATCGTACAATTTGTCCGGCGCGGTTCTAATTAAATGCGGTTAATCGGACGCTTTGCCCGTTTGTACAAAAATTCGTAAGAATACACAATTTTTTTTTTTTTTTTACTTCTTTGCGATGTACGCGATTTCACCCTCCGTTGTATTTATATCCCTGGAACCCTCGTTGCATGATCTCTCGTTTCGATGAAAATTACTTTACCGGAAATGATGGAAAATAATACACCGTTGTTCTTGAACAGTTTAAATAATGTTACTTCATTTACTATATTTCTCGATCTAACAAGTAAAGCATAGCTGTGATTGTATTGCAATTTTTACTTGTATTGATTACGAAATCTGCAGTTCATTTATGTTCTGCATATGAGTCCATTCAGTAAATAGAGAAAGGTAATGGACAAGTAGGGGATGAATTGATACTATCCACTCCTGAAATAACTATTGTATAGAAATATGTTCTTGATTTCTATAACTTCAATTTTTTTTCAGTTCACCAGAAAAAATAACCTAATTTTTGCACCGTGTATATTGTAAATTGATAAGAATTAAATAAAAGTAATCGCAAGTGTATACAAAAAAGAATGTCCATATGCGTAATCTGGGGTTATTGAATTTAAGAAGCTGAAATTATATGAAAATTCGAATGCTCTTTTAAAAATGAACTATACCGAATACGAAACATAAAGGTTCATTCTCGGTCCCTTCAGACCTGATCGTTGATTCGGAATGAATGGTGTCATTGTAAGGGAACAAAGTGTCCGGAGACACGACTACAGGGTGCGAAGATGAAGCTGCATTAATTATGCAGATTAAGTCGAAGTTGGAACAATCGACGATAAAATTGTTAATGTTACGGCAAGCTGAAGAATGGAGATATAAAAGGGTACTTGACGCTGAAGCCAGATATACATTTTTATCGAAGCAGTTGTGACTCGAAAAAGGAGAAAAAAAAATTGTGCGAAAGACTTTTTATATTCTTTACATCCCTTCCTTTTTATGTCGAGATGCTTTGTTGCGTATCCGCGTTAAATTGACCATAAATAATGAAGAACAACCGTTAAACGAACGGTGCTGAAGATATCGCTTCTTTTTTCTTTTTATTATGGCTGTTGTAATTCGACGCGTTTTATCGACGTTCCGAAGCGAACGATCGATCTGCAAGCTTTTGTTGCCGTTTGCGAATTAATTATTCGTATCGTCGGTAAACACGTGTGCGGAATTTCGATTGAAAATGCGGTACAAGTCAAATGGAACGAGACCCATTGAAAGTGACCTCCCGCACGTTTCTGTAACCATTGTTTAACTTCGAATAGACTGGATCAGACAATTTCAATTTGCCAAAGGGAACGGTATTACGGAAGGGAAAACAGTCTCCTTAAATATAACTAACTCTACAATGTTTCTCTAACTCGCAGAATCTGAAATATTCGAAACCTCTAATTTACAAATTTAACATATTCAAGTCCACAAATTTAAGAATTCCTAAATCGTCGAATAATCTGGTTCCCAAATTTCTAAGTCAGCAAATCCTAAAATTTATAAATTCCTCAACGTCGAACACTTAAATCCCCAAATCCCTAAATTTCGAATTCCTTAATGAGCAAATCCCTAATTCTCAGGTTTCTACATCAGCAAATTCTTAAATCCAAAATTCTCAAATCATCAAATCCCTAACCCCCAAATTCCAAAATATCCAAATCCCCAAATCGAAAATGTCGGAATCACCAAATTCCTTAATCCCAAATGTCAAAAGCCCCAAATCGCTATATCCCAAATTCCTAAATCACCAAATCCCTAAATTATAAATGTCGAAATCACCAAATCGCTAAATCTCAAATTCCTAAATCACAAAATCGCTAAATTCCAAATTCCTAAATCACGAAATCCCTAAATCCCAAATGTCAAAATCACCAAATCCCTAAATCGCAAATTTCAAAATCACCGAATCCCAAAATCGAAAATTCCTAAATCCTCAAATCGTTCAACCCCGAAAACTCCCCGAATTCCTAAATTCCCAAATTCCTAAAAATGCACAATCCCAACTTGCCAAACTCTCAAAGTCCCAAAATTCGAAAACTCGGAATTACCAAATTCCCAAGTCCTTAAATCACCAATTATATAATTATTCACGCTAATACAATACTCTATCGCGACTTCCCGAAACGATCCTAATATAATCCAATCCTAATCAAAACGATAACAAACCTAAATAACGAGTCCACGTCAATTTATCGACGATTATTATACGAAGCCGCCTGTCAAATTAGATAACGTCGAAACGAGGGAATAATTATTCGTTTTAGATATGTATACCGCGAACAAAACTTGAAACTCGCTGAATAATAATTATTATTGTGGCGTTATCGACGAATTATAATAATTCTGACACACGAGAAGAACGTTTTGGTGGGCTGTCAATTGCGATCGAGGCCGGTTTAAAGCGTCCGTGGTCAAACAATTTACCCGACATCGTGTTACGAATCGGTTCACAAATTTTCTCGCTCCTTTTCGTAATTGTTTACAGGCCGCTTGAATGGCCGAATTAAATTGGTGGCTGTGCGGTTTCCGCGGCGGCCATGATGACGGTACTCGATCAGCTTCAATGGATTTCGCCGATGCGATTGTTCCCCATCCATGGGAATATGGAAAATTTTCAAGCCTGTTAACGTTTAATATTGAAAATCACTGGCCCGCGGAAATCAATGAATCGGACGGTTCGTTTGCTCGCCGCGTCTCGAATAATTTACGGTGTAATTAGTTGTACGGTTCTTTTTCTCTCGTAAAATTTCATCGGTGGTTCGTTCGTTTGCATGAGTTATTCATGCGGTCAATAATCATGGCTAAAGAGACGCGACAGAATTTACGCATGCCTAAAACCGTATTTTGTTTTGAAAAATTCGCGGAATTTGGGAAATTTGAGAAATGCAGATATTTGGATACGGAGTGGTTGAATGTTAAATTAAGGATGTGGTTATTTATACATGCAGTATGTATACACAATTGGCTATTTATACATACATTGTGAGTGAACATTCTGTATGTACGTGTATAAGTAGTCACATTCTTAAATTACATAGAATATAGAATTTGTGAATATTGAATTTATTGAATCCGACTCGGATGGACATGTGCACGTGCCTGACGACCATTTTACACAAAAATAACACTCTGGATCTGCAACATGTTCGCCCAATTGGTCTTAAGCTAAAGGTTTTCTTTATTAGAGACCCGATGGCTCTCGACAAAAAGATTTATTTTTGCTCTTCACTTCGAATAACCATTCAACAGCAGAGAATTTGCAGAATTTGAGAATTTCGGGATATGTGAACTTACGATTCGGAGATTTCGGGATTTGGCAAATTTTCGAATTGCCGCTTTTTTCGTTTCGGTAATTCGATAATTTGACAATTTCGAAATTATAACATCTAAGAATCTGAAAAGCGAGTAGAAAAATTTGGAAAATTCCAAAACATCGAAATATCATGACTCGATCACCGAATCGTTAAATTCTAAATTCCTAAATCCCACATATCAAAATAACCAAATCGCTAAATTACCAAATCATTCAACCCCCAAAACTCCCAAAATTCCCAAATTCCTAAAAATGCACAATCCCAAGTTGAGTAATCACCCAAAACATTTGTCTCGGATCGTCGAAAATTGAGAGAGGGACGATTAGGGCGGTGTTCCAATTTCGTTTCGCAGCTCATTGTTCGTTATCATCGCGCGTTTCTTCTAGGCCGGGGAAGCGTGAGATCGTTCGAAAGTCGTGTTTAATGTTCAGCCACGGGAAGAAAGACCAGAACGCAATTAATCTCGGACCATGAGAACTTGCCGCTGCAGTTTCGTGCAGTTCGTTGCAGCGGCATGCAACTGTAACGATCGTATCCTACGGCGTGTGCAACGGGACCGGTGGCAGTTCGCTGCTGGTTTTCGTCCTGCCATTTTGCTCACCCTTTCCTCCCCCGAAGAAAACCGGATCAGCCGCTCGTAAACCGCCGCTCAGCTGATTGTACCGATAAAAAGTGTAACGATCAAACACTTTTATAGCGTAAGTAGCTGGTACGCCGGTGTTAAATCGAGTCCTTACCCCTTATTTTTTATCCGCACCTTTCCTTTACTTCGAATGCTAAGAAATTTGGATTCGCGTGTTCTCACACTTCTCTGATGATCTCTCGAAACCGGTGAAAAAAAACTCGCGTCAATTCTTTCGTTTTAGCGTTTTTATGAATCATTTTTAATGTAATTTGCAAGTCTAGGTACAATCGAACATAGACACGATTTGTATGTAGTTAAATGTATACACGCGTATGTAGAATAAAGTATATATTTATATGTAGTGAAATGTAAATATATACACTTTTTGTATGCTTAAATTTATACACACTTTATGTATAGTAAAATGTATTTATACATTATGTACAATAAAATGTATACACGCTTTTTGTACAATTAAATACAGTCATGGACAAAATTAAGTGGACATTACAGATATGTACACAAATTTTTCGTTTTATTACAATGTTTTAAATAAATTTTAAATTTAGAACGTGAAGTGTTTTCGTAGACTTGAAAAAACATTTATTTAATATACAATTTATATATTTAATGTATATAGTTGTGCAATAAAGTTTTGATTTATAGACATTATTAGTTAACCTTATATATTAAATTAACCTTTTGTTATATGATATCTGTCCACTTAATTTTGTCCACAACTGTATATGCACCTTATGTGCAGTGAAATGTGTACATACTTTAGATACAGTAATATTTATCTACACTTTATGTGAAACAAACTGGGTAGCGAAGTTAGGCGAAGTTGATACACGCGAGGAACCAATTTCTGTCGGGCATCGTTAATTGGTTGGCAGGCCGGATATACGAGAAGTGACGTGACACGGTTAAACGCCAAAGGTGCCGATGCGCATCTTGATTATTTACTTTCCCTCCTCGACATCGCTGATTTAGGGCCGGATTTACAATCAAGCTCAGCTCGTAAAACCGAAACGTACGTCGAGCTTCAAACTTGCACGGAGGATTTCCAAGCGCGCTGATGTGCTTCAGATTTTCTTTCTATTTCGTTCCTGCCTTTTTTTTTCTTCCCGAGTTTACGACGACGGATCGGTGTTGACAACTGAAAAATTGCAATCGGCCGGGACATCGAATATTCCTGCTCGTTTCCGTTGTCTTTCGCTCGTTGTTTCGGTTTGTCGCGCGTTCGAGTCGATAACAACCACTGAAATACGGATACGGATTTTGAAAAGACCGGCGATAATTCGCTACTGACTTCTATTCGCGAACGAACATCCTCGGTTTCTCCTTCACCACTCGCAACTTCTTTGGCTTCTTCGAAAAAGACGAATTCCCCGGTTTTGTCAAGCAGTTTCTTAGGATATTTCCAACGCGTCTTATTTATTAACCAATTTCAAAAACAAGAAGTTATTCAGTCAAATATTGTCAATATATAAAACCATTTATAGTCTTTGTTTGTTAGTATTTATTATACAAATGGATTAATATTATGTTTAAGTTAATATGCACGGTTCAAATGGATTTATATTTTGTTCAAGTTACTCTGCATGGTTCAAATGGATTAATATTTTGCTTAAGTTACTTTGAATTGTTGAAATACATTAATATTTTGTTAAAGTTAATCTGCATTGTTCAAACTTTATATAAATCAATGTGTGCACTTGTCAGAACGGGTCGAGCTAATTGTTTATAAAGTATTCAATAAGTACAACCTAAAGTATATAAAATCCACCCTAATTATTCACTTGAACGATATACAGCACCAAGTTACAATATTCGCAAACAAAAATGATACTACGAATAGCTGAATAAACGCTGTCAGTCTTTGCTGTCAATCGTTTAATGCGATAAAAAAAGCTGCACTTCGCTCAATCAATGTTCGACGGAGGGATTTTTGTTCGAAGTTTCCGAGCTTTCGCCGCGAGTCAATTTCAAGTTAGATGAATCGAACGTTAATGCAGAAAATCCGCAGAGACGCAGGAAAGAGTTGGAATCGTTTCACTTGGAAAATTCCGAAAATTTTTTATGAAATTTAGTCCCGGAGGTAGACAGAATCGAGGTCGTTCTAGTTAAAAAAATCCGAAAATTTCGATAGAAGTTCAATCTCGAAGACCGAAGGGTCTCTCGGCTGAGAAATCTAGAAAATTTTCCTAGGAACATTCCTTAGGAACAATCCTTAGCATTCCTCAAACGGTACCCGGGTCGATTATATTCTACGGCCATGTAAAAATAACCGAAATGACTGTGACACGAATATGCGCCTGTTTGTCCTGGACTTCGATTGGTAACCCTGTAAAACGCTGGACTTAGACGACACGCTAACATCGGTCGTCGTCGATTCCAGGGATTTACCATTCGCGATTCCGGGAATCCAAGATTTACTGTTTCAGAAATGGTATTCGCATTCGTCAATCAAATGGGAATTTAAATGGCCGAACGAAGTTCGAAGAAAATCCATTTGCTCGCGTGTTAGGTTTCATGTAGTTGCATTCGTAAACAATCTAATATAGTTATCACATTTTTGATACCGCGATCGGTTTGTGGCAATCAGTGCGTGATTTGATAGAAGTATATTGGATACATGTGACACGCGGTGATTCGACGTGAGGTAATTATTGAACGTGGAGATACAATGCGTGGAAATATTGGCGCGTAGAAACTATATCACGCAGAGATACGACGTATGAAAATTTGACGAGTGAAACTTACAGTAAGTAGATGTTCGAGGTCTGAAGGCGAAGAGTGGAAATTATGGTGCGTGGAGATACGACGCAGGGAAAGTATGGTGCGTGAAGATACGGCGCTTAGGAATTACTACGCATAGAGATACCACATGTGGAAATTATGGTCCATGGAGATACCACGCATGGAAAGTACGGCGCGTGGGTGTACCACGCGTAGAAAGTATTACGCATAGAGATACCGTGTGTGGAAATTATGACACGTAGAGATACCGTGCGTGGGAGTTACATCGTGTTGTGATACGACGCGAAAAAATTACTGCAAATAGAAACACGGTGAGTAGGAATTACTATGCGTACAGATACATCGCGCAGAAATTATTACGCGTAGAAATTACTGCGCGTGGAGATACGAAGCGTGGGAATTACTGCGCGTGGAAACACGAAGCATGGGAATTACTGCGCGTGGAAATACGAAGCGTGGGAATTACTGCGCGTGGAGATACAGCACATATAAATATTCCACGCAGTGATATAACGCGTGAAGATTCGCTAAGTGAAAATTACAACGCGTAAAAATTGTGCCAAGCATAAATTGCAATGCATAGAAATACAACGCATGTATGTAACATTCAATCATACGAATGGTAATACAATCAGAATATACCACAAATTTGTTCGCCGTTGGACATATTTAACCCGGACCGCATAAACTCTTTTAACAGTTCCACAATCGCAAACAGCAACAATTCCCAAACAATTTCACTTGCAGTTTTACAATCCGAGGGACGAACGCGTTCGCGAGAGGACGGAGAAGAAAGCTTTTCTCTCGTGAAAAAGTTGTAAAGCGAAAAGCAGCGTGCGGATTCAAGTTGCCGTGAAACTGCAACATTTACAGAATATGTTAATTTCCTGTAACACTTCGTCACGGTATTAAGAGTTTATACGGTAGGACAAGTGAAACCGTTTCCTTTTATTCCCGTTTTTCGCTGTTTCACGCCGAAAGTAACAATATAACTTCGCCGAGACAAGTGACAGGTGCGAGCTGAAAGTGAAATAGAGAAAATAGGAAAATTCTATCTTATTTCGTGCTCTTCTTATCCCTCTTCTTGGCCTGCTTTTGGCACGGAATAAGAAGAATAGGGGCGACACGTTCCTGTCCCAGCCTGACACAGCACACTTCGCCAGAAGTTTGGCTCGGAATTTTAAAACACCCACGTCGACGAGTTGAGCAGTTAGGTCAGTCCGGGGCGCTTGGAAGGTTGTGGAAAAATTGAAAATCTTTTAACGCGTGTTTATTGCCTATTCCGTTCTTTCAAATTTTTCATCGTCGAGTAGTTGAGTTTAAACCACAGAAAGTTTCAATTTCACTCCTTGTAAAATAGCATTTACATCATATTTGACACTTGATTAGATAAAAATGATTATTTAAAAACGTTGTCAATACAAACTAATCTAATCTAAAACTTAAGTAATCTACTACTTCATAATCTGCTACTACTTAATGGACATCCTCTAATAAACAATTTCAATTGTGGCCTATAAATCGATTGATACAATTCGATAAACAGTTAGACAATTACTTTAAAAATATTTACATTGTATGTGAAGAATCATTTTCTTCAATGTATACGTCCATTCATCAATTTATACGTCATCAGCATTATGTTGTAATA
Organism: Coelioxys conoideus; assembly: GCA_947623535.1. Classification (NCBI taxonomy): domain Eukaryota; kingdom Metazoa; phylum Arthropoda; class Insecta; order Hymenoptera; family Megachilidae; genus Coelioxys; species Coelioxys conoideus. Next base: position 7,744,140 of record OX392449.1, on the reverse strand, counting down.
TTTTCGCGTCATCGAAGAATATAGGATCGAATCATTTGACACGCAGCAGTTTAATAAAACATGATAGTACAGTACCTAGTAGCTATCGTTAGTAACACCGAAATGTATGATGACTATGAATCGAATTAATGTGATCGGAGACATTAGAACTGTCCGAATTCGTGTGGGTGCCTGCCGAGGGTCATACATCAAGCGTCAAATTCGAAAGCAATATCGATCATCTCCTCCGGCATCATTTTTATTAAACAGATTCTGCACGACCTGTTGACAACTCGTCGGACCACTACACGGGTCAAGTACAATGCGCAAAAGTATCCCTGGCCTATTTCGTTGAACCCTAGGTGTTCCCTGACCATTTATAGCATCGTATTTTCCGAGTGGTCAGCTTTGTACCAACGGATGCGGGACTCGACAATTCGAGCGTTCGCGCGCTGACCTTTTCTCGAAATTACACGAAATCTATCCCGAACAGGGGTCCGTCGATTGTTTCCAGGCTTCTTCATTGTTCGGCAATATCCGACGGAGTTTATACGACGAACAGGAGAAGAAAAGAAACGAGCGGAGGAGAAAAGACCACGTCGTTCCGCGTCGGGCTTATCGTCCGGGGCCAGCTTTAGATGAAGGATCTTCCCGGTCCACGGACAAACGGTTGTCTCCCCTCGAAAGTTCGTTATATCTGGCTTGGAAATGTATTTCAATTCGCTAGGAAGCTACCGTCTACTCTATTTCATATGGAGAGTCCCCATATTCCGGGCGGTGGCGAGAGGCGGTGCGTGAGGCGGTTGGCGGCCTACGCAGAAAACGTTTAGTGCGACGCCGCCATTTTATCCCTTAAATACCCGGAGGTATTCTTCCCACGGAATTGTAGCTCCCTCTCCCTCCTCGTCGTCGAATAGCCTTGGATATCCTGCCAGGATGAAGCAGTTACCTCGCCCTATCTAACCCCCTTTTCTCTGTCAGCCTCCGCCACCCTCGCTCTCTTTTTTTTCTGTCTTTCGTTCACTTCCTTTTTCCTGCTTCTTATTCCTTCGTTTTCCCCGCTCGCGAAGCAATTTATACGCGCCTTCACCTTGCAAACAGCCGCCCATTACTCGACGACGATAAAGCTTTCCGAGCTTTGCGAACACGTCCCCCGGTTGCAGCCATGGGAACAAGCTAGTGTCTTGGATTTATGCTGTTCGTAAGTTAACAATCGCTATAAATATCCTTGGCCGAGGGAAAATTAGCTCGTGACAATTGCCTGGTATCGCGGATCTTCGATCATTATTTTGTAGGACGTTCGTCGAAATGGAGGCCACATTGGCGTGTGCGCTGTACGGTCAACTGTCGTGTTTCTCTGTGTTGCATGATCGAGCGTTTTATTGCCACGCCACTTTATTCCGCGCGTTCTATCTCAAGGCGATCGACTTTTCACGCTATGTATCAATTACGCGTGGCGCTTTTCTCGTGTTCGATATTTCTCGTTCTCGTATATCGAAATGTTTGAAGGTTATGCTTTTTAAGGGGTTGCGTATTCTACGTATCATTTTCGCATGCATAACACTCCCCACGCTCTGTATTTTGCTTCTCTCGTATTTCTAAGTGCCGTTCTTTTTGTGATCTTCCAGACACTGCATCTTCATGCCTCGTATTTCCACGCATTACATCTTCACGTGTTGTACTTTCATGCGCAACATTCTTACATGCCGTACTTCCATGCACATCATGACCCATACTTGTATACAGTATATCTTCATGCGTCGTATCTCCACGCGCTTTATCCTCACGCGTCGTATCTCCACGCGCTGTATTTGCTTATGTTGCGACTTCATGCAGCGTATTAATAATAGTGCGTTGTATCTTCACGCACTGTATTTCTGTATCTCGTCATAGGTTCATGGACTATACTCTTCGCTAATAAATACATCCGCTTACTTCGTGTGTCGCCTCGCGCTATATTGCAGCGTGATATATCTCCACGCACAAGATCGTCGAAGAAACAAGTTACAATTTAATCTCGGTAAAAAATGATATTTTCCGCCATGTGTCAAAAAAAAAAAAAAAAAAAAATCGACGAGATCGAAGGAATACGGCACGAATCGAAAGACCATCGTCGATGTCCCATCTTCTTCTTGACCCAGAAAACGAGAATAGGATGGTGCACGCTCGACTTTCTTCGTGCAACGGTAAAAAACTTTGATACAATCGCGGACCCTCTTGAAGCTGCCTTCGATACAATCCTTTCGACTCCCCTAGAAATCTCTTCTTACTTTCCTGGTTATCCGCCCCCGGGGGATGAGTTTCTGTGTTCCGCGTAACTGTAATGGCCCACCTGCTATTCGTCGATCGGGGCGTCGTCGAGCGTGGAAAATATACGGAGAACTAAATAAAAACAAACGAACCATTTCGCCAAGTGGATTCGCGAGAACGCCGCTTCGAAATCGGATTAATTGTTGGATATCTCCTAATTGTATTGTACGTGCCACGTACGGCCGCACTCGAATCGGGCTACCGATCGGATTCCAATTGTGGATCGATAGGATTTATTCCGTCGAGAAGATTCAATTTACGATTCGATGAAAATAAGAAGGTTCGCGGATTCTGTTTTTTTAGGTATTTGTGTAAAAAGGATCGAGGATGTTATGTACGTTCCTTCATTTCATTTATCAGACAGTTATAATCTCTTTCTATATATTCAAATCCCGAGGATCTTCAATTCCTATGGTTTTTATATTTCTAGCTTTCTGTATCCCTAGATATAGATTTTACATTGATTCCAAACATCAAAACTCTCGAATCTCTGGATTCACAAATACCGCAGTATTAAAATTTCTAATCGTCAAAATTCTTAGTACCGGGACTTCCAAGTACTAGGACTGTCAATTTTCTAGATTCCCATTCACAAATGTTCGAATTTTCAAAAATCTCTATGGAGTCCAACTTACATAGTTATCACGTTTCGCCGGGAGAGTCAGATTCGCTTCTGTCTATACATACGCGACGTGGAAGAGCCTACATGCGCGTGAAAATAAGCTCACGAAGGTCGTCCCAACGTCGGTCCCTCTCGAGTTAATATCAACACCTTGGTAGATCTTGAAGGGACAGCGTGAACGAATGAGACAGTGGAATTAGCCGGTGCCAATGGCGTGTCCTCGTAATTAATGCAGTCGAGTGAAGAGTCTCAGGATCAGCGTGCATTGTTCGCGAAGCCTCTTTTCGCCTGGCAACGTTCGTCCAGTCGGCCACCTGAAGACGCCCTTATCAGCGTTCTCCAGCGTGGAAAAGCGAAACAAGGCCAGCCTCATTATGCGACGACTGACGGAGACCTCTCGTCTCGAGGGCCTCGTATTGTCTCGAAGCACCTGTTCCGCGAAAACACCGTGCCTCTGTACCCTGAACGTGTACACACGCTGCTGCGTGCATCGACCTGTGTTTCACCTGACGCGGAAACTCCTGACCTGGAAGATCAACCTACAAAGTAACATCTTGCTGAAACTTCCTAGGCAGCGTTGTGCATCTTCGAGATAGCATTCTTTGTACACGGGATACTCTGATCCCGGTTTCTCAACTTTCAAACGAGCACCTGTACTAATCCGAGTCGTTATTCATTTTGAAGGCACTCCAGAGGCTAATGTTACGCTTAGGTATAGTTTGTGGGGTTGGAGTAAGTGGCGAAGTGTGTTTGAGGCGGAAGGAATTTTGGTATTATGCTTATGCGAACGAATAATCGGCTGCTCGGTGGGGCAGATAAATTTTAAGGGTAGTCTCTCCCCAGCTGGGAGAGTAGTACTAACAATTGTACTGATCCACAACTTCACTATTCCGAGTGCCAGGTTCTAGGATGTTAGGTAAGATCCGTTTGAGTTTCACATAATTAATCCTTATATTCCCAAATTCATGAATTCTCAGAGTTACCTAACTTTACGATTCCAAATTGTAGAATACATTCTTTTGACGAAATCGGTGACTTCAGAAATACATATGTGTTTAATAACATATATCAGAAAAATCTGACTGACCCTCGTTGACAAACACCGCAATAAAAGAACCCCCCTTCGAAATATTAAATAAAATAGTTGTAACGGTGATGCTTTAAGCTTACGGCTAACAAATCATACACGCGATGTGTGAACATAGTGAAACAGATAATACTGGCGACTAATAATAAAAGAATAATAATTTCAACCAGAAAGATTTACTTATTTTCCAACGATGAAAATAATATCGACTTTAAAGGGTTAAGTTTAATATTTAGTCGCATTTGGTCACGTTTATTTACATGGACCAACATTGCAACGTACTCTTTCGTGAATAGATACCACGCGAGAGAATTCGAATTCTAGTTCTGAAATATATCCACCGTTTTGACGGTACGATTTATGAAATTAATAAATTCCCTTCTCCTTGAACGGTCTACAGCATCTTCCCGTAGCCTTGACTCGAAAGCCATAAATTGTCGTGCACCCTGTTCGTTTCACTTTTGCAACTCCGCTGGCTGACGTGCTACGCGGCATGAAATATGCGACGCAGCTTGGTATTAGCTCACGGCGTACTTTTACGTCGCGAGACGCACGTACTTGTTACTTGGCCCGAAATATTCGGGATCTCGGGCGGGATTCGCACATGCAAATTCGTCGAACAGCACGGATGTCGTATCGCGCGGCATCTGCGGCGGCAATTACCGTTGTAAACGAAAAGATGCGCGCGACCGAAGAAAACACGTTCCTGTATCGACGTTGAAGCAATTCGCCGCGACGACGTCCTCGTGGATCCTTCGATATGAGATCTTCTCGCCGCAATCTGTCTTCGTGCGCCGTCCATGAAACTATCGTATGCCCCTTCCTTCGATTTCCTTCCTTTCTCGTCATCTCGTGTCTCGAGACGTCATCTGTGAAACGAATAACACGCCATCTTGTCTCCCATCGCGATTCGTTCTACGGCTGCTCGGATATTCGTTTCGTTATACACTCATATGTTTTTATCCGGGTTAAGATGCTTTATCCATCCTTATCGCTAACTAATCAGCAACTTTTGCCATGATTTGTAGACGTCTTTTTACTGTCCAACTTTCTCCTCTGTCCTTTCGAGAAGTTCATTTTTCGAAACCTACAAACAGCCCCACTTTCTTGTCTTTATAATAAGTTACACTCTGTAGTATCTACGTTGTATGTAGGTATGAAACCAAATGAATAAAATACAAAATATTACTTCGGCTATAGAGATTGTATCCTTTAGCAACGATATATCCGTTACTTATATACCAGTGGAGTCTCTTTATTGTAATATTAGTAATGTTGCTGTGAATGAATCAATATATAGTATTTGTGTTGTATATTACGTCTTCTAAGTACCTAGTAAACAATGATTCTTCTTCACAAACACTATATATGAATGTACATCAAAATTCCACATCAACTTGATTTCACCAAACCTTCCAATCCCATATATTTAAATATTTTTCATTAGATTAGAATTTTTTTGGGTATTAATTGGATGTAGAACTTTATTTATGTATGTATATGTGTATATCCAAATTACGCTTAAGTTTGATTTCAGAAAACCTTCCAATTCCACGGTAATCGTCGCATCTGGACCGTGAAAAAATGTCGGCAATAATAATTTTTCTGTAAAAAAAAGTGAAAATTGTCGGTTTAATAGGCATGTCGGATTTTGTTCTTGCTGCAAAACGGCGCAATCTGAACAACGACGAAGTTTTTCCTAATACCCGTCCTCGTTGGGACTAGTCGGCACGTGATAAAGGCTGTAGAGCGGAGTCATTATGGCTCGCGACGGGACTAAAACGTTGGACACATCGTTTCTACGTGGGCAGGAAGTTTTCGCGTCGTTGGAAACGTGTCTGTCCGGCACGTCGACGTTCCCCGTGCATGCACTGTCGCAGCTGCCTCGAAATAAGAGGATTTCCTCGTCGCTTTTTCTCTTACCGAGAAACACCTATTTACCATCTATTCCGGCTCATACATATATCTATGTATATACCGGGATGACGTGATTAGCGATTAAAACTTTTCCCGGAAATTTCTTCCATCACGGATGGTTGACCGCGTTTCACGGCCGAACTAGCCCGGATTTCTATCTTCACCGTCCCTCGATTTATCGAGCTCAATTTCCGCCACCCTTTTCTCGCCGTTCTCCTTTTTTACGTGTCCTCCTTGTCTTCGTTCCTATTTCTATCCGTACCCGCGTTACTGCTCCTTTTACCGCCTTGTTTGCAATACGGTTTTTCTTTTTTTTTTGTTCGGTAGTTAGCCGACTACTTTGCGGCACTTGTTGCCTTTCGAGAGCCGCAGATGATTCTGCACGCATTGCGCTGCTTGTTGTTGCGTTGGATCGATCTATTGGAGGATTCGTAGATTTGGGAATTCGGGAACTTCGGATTCGACGTATACGGGATCGTTGAGATTTTGCGAGATCGAGGTTCCGGGGTTTCGAGAATTTCGTGATTTCCAAGCTTTGATTCAGCAATGATTTGATTGCCAAGCTTCGAATTTCATAGCTGAACTTTTAGAAATATAGAATTGTCCGAGTTTTGGAAATTTGGAGATTCGAGGATTTGGAAATATAGAAATTGGTGGTGCAAGAATTTAGGCATATAGAAATATGGGAATGTTTAACTTGTATACATATTATAGAACATTGTGCTTGTATCGTGATAATTTGATCCGAGCTTTTTTGCGAAATTCGGGATTTGGGAATTAGGGGATTACGATTTCGAGATTTTCGGAATTCGAAAATTTCAGAATTCAGAGATTTAGGAAAGTAGTGGTTTTGACAATTAGTGGATTTGGAAATCCGTAGAATTTGGAAAACCAGGCATTAAGGAATTCCATACTTTAGGAATTCTAGAATTTCGGGATTCGGAAAATTGAATATTCGAGGATTTTATATTATTTCTCGCGTGTCATGGCAGCTGATAATTGCGTTCACTCGAACGGAATACATCGAACAAAGTTAGTTGGCGTGAACGAAATTCTCACCGCAGCAAGTCGTTCGATCTTTCTTGCGAACGAGATCCCAATTCCGATAGGCAACTTGTAATTACTCCGTACAGATGGCATCGGTGAGTTACAAGACCACAGGAGTGTCCTAGGAGTTCGCTGGAGTTATTGGGCGAACGCCAGCCCAATAAATTTATTGTTGGAGGCGTTGATAATTTTGTGAAACGTTGGCTCGGCCATTCTCGCTTTATAGTCCAACTGACTGTGACGTAACAATTGAACGTAGGTTATAAAACACATATACGACTTCCAGAATTTCCGTGCACCGTGTCACGGTTCTCAAATTTTAGACCAGATTTGTATCAATGGCGCAGAAACAGGATTTAAATTTAATAATACAATGACACATGTTGTTGACGTATTTACGTCCTATGATATTATTGTTTTATCATTCTACTACTGTTTCACCTACGAAACACATAAAATCGATTCATAAAATCTGCGAAAATGAACGAACGTGTAAATGAAACACGCAACATGACAAATTCGCAAAGAACACAGGAAAATGAAGAAGTTCTAAAAGCGAATATTTATATTGCAAACATCCTAGTCTTCCCCAGAGAAAATTATCACATTAACACTAAGTTACTAGCAGAATCTTCTGCCAGTTTTTAAAAGAATGAAAAACTATAAACAGCAAAATGGATGCAAAATAAAATTTTTATTCGTAAAATTCTTTCATCAAATTATTGATGGAATCAGTAACAAGTACTTCTCCTATACCGCTATTCTCTCTAGAATCATTTATCGAGTCCATGCTGCGAATCAGGCAAAGTGATAACCTTGTTACCTCAGAAGGTAACCGTCTCGTCGCACGAGCATCCATGGTCCAGCGATTTCCGATCACCGATAACGCGATTGAAAACAAATTCCACGCCAGCTCCGATAAACCGTTCGGCTAAATATTTAGCCGGTTCTCGGTAATTAGCAGGGACCCGTAGCCGAATCCTAGTAGTATCATCGATTCTCAGCTCGGTGTGTCTATGAAGGCTCAGCGAAATCGCGTGCAGCTACGTATGCGTAATAATCGATAATTAGACCACTTCCTCCCCCGGTCCCGTTCGACTGAAGGATGTCCATTTGGGAAACGCGATAGCCCGACCATGCCTACTATTATCAGCGATAATCCCTAGATAACACCGGCTAGGCTAGTAATCGTGGTGCTCGCGTTATTGGGGTTGCCGGGTATTATTTCGAGGTTGCGCGGGATCCACGGGATTTCTCGATTTCTTTGTTCGCGATCGTGATCCACCTTCCGGTACGGCCACGGGTGTTCATCTCGACCGCGAGAACACGGGGTTAACGGTGCTACGCCGGGCTCAAATTAAAATTACAAAGCCCATGGAAGCCGTAGTTTACCGGGCCAGAAGCGGCTGAAACGTGTTCACCGCGGTGTGAATTATTAACGCGAGCATTTCTCATTTCCGGCCCGCTCATGCGCGACAGAAATTATTGGTGATCTCTGCAGATATATTATGCGGCCAGCACGATTTATACGTCATCGTGCGGGTTGGTGTACGGCTCGCATCGATCCACCCTGCAACCCGTACGAGACCCTGTGCCTTTTTTTTCCTTTTTCTATCTTTTGCTATCCCAACCCCTTTAATGTAACTTTACCAGCTTCGGAGCTGATGCAGGAACAACGGCCGGGACAATAACCGTGCACACCTTAAATAAGCGCATGTATTATTAACGGTGTAAAAAAATGGCTCGCACGGAGGCGTTGCGCTTCTTCGTGCTACGTGGTTGTCGCTGCGGTCCACGTACTTTTATTCGGGACGAAAGTGTACAGGAAATTTAAACGTTCGCCTGGTTCCTTTTTTTAAGCTCGCTATATTTCTTGTTGGACGGCCGAGGCGTAGCACTTTAAAAATGATGCCGCGATGTTAATTATGATCTTGGTTTACGAAGCTACGCTTTTGTTGCCTTGCGCCATCGCGCGTTGCTTTTTAATCTGACCGTTACATCGCCGCACGCTGTATGGCCGTATTGTGTATCGTCATGCATTATGTTTCACATAGTATAACAGCGCGTGTACACGTACGGATTCTGTGCGTACACGTTGTAATGACTTGCGTTGAGGAGTCTTTCACATTTTTGCAGAGCTTTGTTTTTCGACTATCAAATTTTTGGCAAGATCTAACATTATCAAATTTTTTCATTCTTAAACTGTCGGGATTACAAGGTCTCGAATTTCCAAACTTTTAAACTCCTGAAAGTGAAACTTTTCTCCTTCCCAATTTCTGAATTTCTTAGTTCCTAAATTACTAAGTTTTTGAGTTTCTAAGTTTTTAAATTTTTCAATGTCTACATCTACTAACTCATATATCTTTTAATATGTATGTAAATTCTCATTTTCAACGAAAACTGTAATAATTTCGAAACATTCCTCGTTTCTTCGTAATTATGATCGGAAATAGCTTATTTGCATATACAGAACAATTATCAAGTACAATTTATATGGCACAACTCGATATAATTAATTAAAAATGAACTTTCTATCGCCTCCTACTAACGAACCTCTGGTACTTAACACTTTTCGACAAGCGTCTCACATTCGCCGTTTGACTTAATGCAACAATTTTAAATAAACAACATCGAATTTGAGACAGAGACTATATCCAGCAGTAATAAAATTAATTCAACGAGTGGAAACGATATAGAGGAAGTGTGCGTTTTGCGCGGTTAACAGTCGCGTGCATAATTATGAGCTTCTAATCGTACGAAGAAAGGGTTAACACGAACGGCACGCATATCGCAGAGTCGTTATCCGATGCGTATCTTTTTCTGTGAACCCGGTGTCGCACGCTTCGATGTAATCGCGTTATCTCGCGAGCTGCACGCACGCGTCGCATACGCGCGTATAATTTATTTCGCGAGCATGCAACTTCTCGTTTGCAACTACCCGGCCAGTACTTTCGTCCCGATAACGCTGTCGTTCTAGTGATAACCGCTAGATATTTTAATAAAACCGCCGAGGTTTACGAGACTTCGCGTAGTAACTTCGACATCGTTGGGAAACATAGTAACGGCTTGATCCTTGGAACGATGAAAACTGATCCGCGGGAATAATGAAATATAATGCGGAAACTGTACAGGTGCCATGGAAATTTTATGCGATACGACGGTTAAAGGGAGTCTTCCGTTGGAACGCGATTGTTGAAATTGCGACGAATAATTCTGGTTCGTGCATCAACATTAAAAATAATAATAGCGGGAACATTCTTGCGAAGAAGAAGCCATTGTGTGGCATGTGGCAAGATATTGCACACCATTATGAACTGCTTCATAAAGTCGCGATTATTTTCTTGGTACACAGAAGAGATCGGTTTGATGAACAGACATCGAATATTGTTGGGGAAGGAACAGCCCTGGAACGTGTGGCCGCCATGTTTCGATGTTGAGGGGCGGGGAGATTTTTTTGTGTTTAGAGAACTCTGGGTTTGGGAATTTGGAGATTTGGGGATTCGAGAATATGAGAAAGTAGGGATTTGGAGATTCGAGAATTCGAAAAATTAGAGATTTGGGGATTCGAGAATATGAGAAAGTAGGGATTTGGAGATTCGAGAATTTGCGGAAAATTAGGAAATTTAGGGATTCGAGAATTTGAGAAATTAGAGATTCGGGGATTCGGAAATTTGAGAAATTAGGAATTTGGGGGTTCAAGGATCTGAGAAATTAGGAATTTTTAAGATTTGAGAAGTGGGAGATTTGACAAATCAGCATTTTGAGAATGCGGAGATTCGGAATCTTGGGAATTTGCAAAGTCGAGGCTTCGATGATTCGGAGATTCGGAAGTTATGGGTATTTCAATACCGAGATTTGGAAATTCGACGATTATAATTTCAGGACTTTCAGAGTTCGTAGATTTGAAAATTAGAAAATTTCGGAATCTAGGCATTAAAAAATTCGGGGATTTCAACATTCAGAAATTTAAGAAATTAAGGGTTTGAGAAATGGGAGATTCAGAAAATGGAATATTTGAGGATTTATCAATTTATGTATGTGTGAATTAAGAAACTTGTGAATTTGTAAATTTGTAAAGTTTGGAATTTGTGAATTCAAAAATTGTATAACTTTCGAATCATGATAATTCAAGCATTCAGAAATTTGGAAACTCAAAGACTTTTAAATCTCATATTTCTGATACCTAGAAACTTGGAAATCTGGTACCCAATATCTAATACCAAATAATTGCAGCATAGTCCCTAACATCTTTGAATTTAGTACCCGGAACCTAGTATAATACACCTAATATAACACTCAATACCTACTCCCTTAAAATCGAGTACCAAAATTGAACTCCCAAATAATTGCAAAACCAGCTTCGCTCTTCGAGCATCCTCTTGTCCACCGCACATAACTTAATGGCCACGAACCTCGCGCCTGCCTAAATAAAAAATACGTCCAAATGAGTCGAGTGGGGAAGCAATCGCTGTCTACACACATCTTCTCGAGTAGGGAAACCTAAATTGAAGGAGACTGTAGATCGCAGTTAAAAAGAAACGTGGTTCGTTGGTGAAAACGGGGTCTCGTTGGACGAGGTCGAGCACCTTATTTTCTGATAATAGAGGCGGAAATGTGGTGCGACGGTGGATAATGGCGGGACAGAAGGTTCTAGACGAACGAAATTGCGAGCTTTGTTCTCGTCGAGCACCAGATGAAGTCGTCCTTACGTTCACCCGAGGATCGACTTCACGCAGCGTTGTCCTAACATCACACTTTTTCACCTTCCTCCTTTATTCCCGACGTCTTCGCGATTTTCCGTCTTGTATTCGCTTCCGTCTCCGTCCGATTGCCAGCCCCGTCATCGTCAACTCCCCGGATATCGTCGCAATTCGGTCATATTTAACGGAATTAATTTGACGGCATTAATTAGGGAATACTGGCACCAGGCACGATCGAATATCGTTCGAATATCGAGGCAATTAACTGGATATGAAACATGCGATTAACGTTCAACGTTAAGAACCCTGTTACGTGTAACGCGTTTATTTGATACCCGTCACGGTAATGATGTTAAGTTGAGGATTATGACGAGGAATTACGATGACAAATGCGACGGATACCGTCATTAGAGTCACTGCATCCCGGTTGCCTCGCGATCCAGTCGTTAGATATTAACGAGCGAGTGGTTGAAAATTAAGAACAGTAATATTCGACCGTACCACGTAATCAATTTTATTTATTTGGAAAGGTACGAATTTGCGATATTGCGTGAACTCTCGTCGAATATATTTCTCAAGTAGAACAAACTTATTTATTATTATCTTGTTAACACCAAGTTCACGGAACCCGTCAAAATGACGGATCTTAGAGTTCTTATTTTCAATGACGAAAATTATTATATAATCTTCAAAATGCACTTAATCCTTCATCGAGATATAGAATGTTTCTAGAAACTGGTATATTTACTTATTTTTATAATTCATCTTTAATGTAGCCATAAGTGATCATTAAACATATGTAAATCTAGTGCTAATATTGCGCGAGAAAGTTCAAACGATATCGTTTATTTATAGTTTCAAATATTATTGTTTCCTTACGATCAAAAAACATGAACGACTTCAATGGTATTTTTGAAATTGAAGATTTTGAAGGACTATTATTACTTGAATCTACTGCATTTCAATTTCGTCAAATTAGTATTTTAATATAGTGAAAGTTTATTAAAAAATTGTTGGTCCGCTCGGAATATTCGTGTCATAAATTCCTAGTGATGCATCTGGATATATTTTATGCGCACAACATTCGCACGAAAGGTATTTGTTTTACGCAGCTTCATCGCGCTAAAAGGGATACGGACGTTCCATAAATTTCGAGAGTGCTAAATTATAGTATAAAGTTGAACGGCGCATTTATCCCATCGTTTTTCGTGCCATAGCCATTTGAAATTTCTAGCGAAACGTCCTCTCGCACGCTTTTCGCACCAACAATTTCCCCCCCTCATACTTCACTTTGATATTCACATCGACAGCTTTGTAAGACACGACCTATATTGCAACGATCTCGTTCGCTGAATCGACGAATAAGCCGTTTCAGCTCGTAACAGCGATATAACGCGACACGCGTTATTACCCTAATCGCCTGTTCGATCGCGAGAACACAGCGAACGAGTACTAAAAGGTAATCGTTGACTGATCCTTTTACTAGGAAAAAAGTACTTCAAACTACCTGCTGTTACGGGTAATGACAGTTTTCTTATTTCGAGCTGATATTCGTTCGAAAAAATTCAATACAATCGTATTTATGCTATAAGGGAGAAATACGAGTGCGCGTGTTATTTCGACATAGTCTTAAATTACTGGATCTATCGATACTTTATTAAACTTTGTATAACTATACTGCTAAATCCTTGTATCTCTAGATCTCTATATTTCTGCATTATAATATTTCTAGAATTTTATATCCCTAGGTCTTTATGTTCTTAGATGTTTACGTTTCTAAAACTCTACGTACTTGGATCTCTACATCACTTGATCCCTACATCCCAGGATTACTATATCCCTAGATTCCTATAACTCTACTCTCTTCTTCATACATGTACGTACAGACCTACATAACTCTAGATTTTATATCCCTTAAACGTATGTCTCAAAATCCCCATGATTTTAGATCTCTGTACACCTTGATCGATATGCCTCAAATTCCTGTATCTCCAGAACTCTATATCCCTAGACTTTCATAACACCTCTACCTCACATCCCTAGATATCCGTGTGCCAAAATCCTTATTTCGTTAGATCTCTATCCCCCTATTTACCTACATCTCTAGATCTCCAGATCTTCAAAACCTCGATCATCAAATCCTTATATTCCCGAAGTGCTAAATGTTCCAAATTGCTACATAGACCTTCGAAGTTCGCACCGTAATCCGTTCCAACTTCGAACTCGAAGTCTCTCGAACTTCGAGCTTTCGCCCGACCCCGATGTCTCCATGATTCTAATTCGACCACAACGGATTCTGCAACCAGTCACAACCTTACACCGCCGTTCGAATAAAGAACGTATCTCCTGGTACGATCGGCTCCGGTGTTGTTCGGGAAACACGAATGCGTGTACGAGCTCGTAAATCCCTTGGTGAACGCAAAAGAAGAAATCACGCAACGCGATTCTCAATTTGCAGGCAACAAACTGCGGTTTCTGTGAGCCGTCGCCGCCAATCCACCACGCAAAAGTGGACTTCGCAAGCATGGAAAATCACTCGACGAGGGTGTCTCTCTCTGTTAACACGCGAGGATCGTTAAAGATGCGCATATTTCATGCAGCCCGGGCCACGGAGAGAAATTCACGTGGCCTTCGACGGTGTAATTATTCATCGGTTCGAGCACGCTGATCGATCCTTCCCCGGTTAGGTTGCGTGGCAAAAGAGGATTGTGTACCTTCGAGTTTCTCCACGGAGTTGCACGGTTCGCGTGGCAAAAGTAGATTGTGTATCTTTGGATTTCTCTACCGTGCGAGTCGTAACGCGTGTTGCGAACGGACTTACTGCTCGATCTGAAAATAACGAATCAACTTTATGATGTACTTCTCAAGAGTTCCATCGTATCGCGACGTTACTTCGCTGGCAATGGGAAAACGGCGAGATAACGACCGGCAAGGCTGGAGTTTCGCGAAAGTTTGTCGCGTTAAGCTGATTAATCTGTTTCCATGGGCATTTTTCACGCTCTCGTGCACGATGTATTCGAGATTATTTGTTTATTCGAGTTTTTACGTGATCTCCACCGGTTTTTGATATCACGGTCTCCGCGTATTTGGCCTTCGACACGTCGTTTTTAAACGAACGTAGAGTTAACGGGAAAGTACATCTTGTTACATGCTCGGTAGTTATTAAGAGTTGCTTAAAAAACCTACGAAGTTTCTGGTTTCGCCTCACTCGAACGGGTAAATAACTTTTAATGAACGCGTACGACGAAAGCGCTGCTAAACACGGCCGACTTTTTCTACGTTTTTTTTTTTCCGTAGTATTTGGTTTAGATCGTGTACAAAAACGAGTCGTATAATTCACGATTAATTATTGGTCGATCGATGTTGTAATCGCGACGAAGATAGAATCTGTGGGTGTAGCCGATTTTATTGATTCGACTACTAGCAGAAGAAAATGCGATTCAACATTTACTGCGTGTGTCGTAAGCTCGGATATATCCACACGTTACAGCCAGTTTCACGAGTCCATCGTACCGAACTACTAATTAATTATGTAAATAGCTGAGCAACATAATTAGCTGCTGAAACTCCTCTAATTATATTATCTACGTTCGCCGGTGTTCTCGATACCATCGTACGATAGTCCCTCTATGTTATCGTCACGATAATGAATCTCATCTTCTTGTCGAATCGGTTACATCAGTAATTAGTTATTGTTCTCTATCTCTCGAAAATATTTAATCGTATCGTCGAATTTATTTCGCCGAATTGTTTTGTAAGTAAAAGTAAGAATTTAAAAAAGAAGCGAACTAAAAGTCATTGACATGTATTCGACGTACAAGGTATAATCGTAGTACAATCAGGGAGTACCATATATGATAGTAATCAAGGAGAATGTTGAAGTAAATCAGGTGGTTACCATATTTGAATAAATTCAAAACGATCATTCTGTAATATATTCGATCAAATTGAAAATCACGATGCAAATTGTAAATCATCATGTTGGAACGCATCGAAATATTCTGAAAATCAGGATATTGAATTAAGCTGAAAATTACAATGTTAAAATACGACACAGCTGATTACATTGAAAAAAGAAAATTATAACATTGGAACCATCGCATAAATCAAAATTGAAAATACAAAATAAAGCTTGTTAGTATTAGGTCCTATTTTCCTGAAAATGAAATTTGAACATGTGAGGAACATTGAATTCTTTCAAACATTATTCCCTACATCAAACTTTCATTTTCAAATTGTCTCTGCAAACAAAATCGCCTGCAAAAAAGCGTGATCTAGAGAAACAAAATTGATGCATCTCATTAACTAACCATAGAGCAAAAAACTGTTTAAAAAATAGAAATACTCAATTGAACCACACATTGTACTCTTCTACTATCGCCAAAGAACATGTCTACGACATAAGTCACAAAATGTCGTCGTTTCGCGACTGCCAACGATCAAATATTTCGAGGGTAAAATTATTACCAAAACGATCGAACACGCGTTATCGAATGATATTCAAATAAGACAACGACGCGAGGTATCGATTCGTCAAGTGAACGACGAGTTTTCAGCGGAAGAAAGACGCGTTCGTCGGACACGGGCAAATAAATGTCACGATACTCGATGTTCGTCGCTGCGATATTAACATGGCGGCGATAAATCAGCCGGTCGTAGAAGCGAACCGGAGAACCCGCAAGCGGCAGCAAGATTTACAAGCCGATAGGGAACGGTACGATTTAGATTTTTGTGCCGCGTCAGCCGCTCACGAACGCAAGAATTAGAGAGCATTAGGCTCTATCGTGCACGTTGATTTAATCGGCTCGAGCATGCTAGAGTGTGGTCGGCGATTATCGCGACGCGTGTTACGCGTACGTTTAATCGCGTGCGCATTCGTCGATATCGTTGCGAGCGTATCTCGTTCGAGGTCGACGCGACGCTGAAAAGAACAGCGACGAAAACGTTACCGGCTGCGTGACAATATGATAGTCGCCAGGAGACTGCTGCTTTTATTTACGATTAAATTTTCATGCAACGGAATTGAACGTTTTCATGAAATCGTCCGTAATATGTGCGCACACGCGACGAAACAAGGCACTGCGTTTACCCCGCGATCGGGAAATAGTCCCTTCGGGAGTTTCGCTGTTGGAGTGAATGGGTAAAAAAAATAAGATGGTCAAAATGTAGCAAGGCCGGCTGAAGTTTATTAGAAAGCGAGTTACTTGATTCGAATGTTAGCCCACTCCTCGAAACTGATTATGCGTTAGTGCACCCTTCGTCGTACTTGAGGATTCGAGAATTTGAGAAATCTGAGATTTGGGGACCCGAGAATTTGAGAAATTTGAGATTTGGGGATTCGAGAATTCGAGAAATTAGGGATTTGAGGATTCGAGAATTTGCGAAAAATGAGGAAAATTAGGGACCGGAGAATTCGAGAAATTAGGAATTTGGAGATTCGAGAAATTAGGGATTTGAGAATTCAAGAATTTGCGAAAAATGAGGAAAATTAGGGACCGGAGAATTCGAGAAATTAGGAATTTGGAGATTCGAGAATATGCGAAAAATTAGGAAATTTAGGGACCCGATTTGGAAGGATATCGAAAACGCGTCCGTCTTCAAGGAAGCTCCAACTTGTCGGCACTTTTGCCGAGCCAATTTCTGCGTGACGAATAACAGGATAACGAGGTTATTAGATATTTAACCGAATCATTTATCCTGCTCGGCCAGCCAGCATCTCTTTCGTTCCGCGAGAGGATTCTACGAGCGGGTTGCATAGAACGGACACGGAGCCTTAATGAGAGTTACATTTTTAACGAAACTTTGGAGTTCACGCTGCTAACAGGGCACTTAACCTTTCAACCCCCTCGGCAGTTATACAGAACCTGCGGGATTATTTTTTTTCTCTTCCTCTCTTCTTCGCGATCCAACCTTCCTCGGATCAGGCTATTTATGTTCCTTCGCGAAAGGATTAATTAAATTCTGTTACTCTTGCTCGAGCAATTTTGTTCGTCGTTTATAATAACGAAGATTCGGCGGAAATTTTCTTTGTTGCTGTAGGTAGTCAAGGAGATCGTTTACTCGAAACGAAATCGAGAAAAATTTTGTCGGATGAGATTGCCGGATTCTTTTACAGGGGCGAGTGAAAAGGGTGGAGTTATAAATCATTTATATTTGATTCTACATTATTAGATTTCTAGATACCAAAATTCCAATTTCCAAGTTTACAAATTCCCACATCTTCAAATCCTTACATCGCCAGACTCCAAAATATCTAAAATCCCAAATTTTCAAATTCCTAAATTCCTAATTAGCTGATTTCAAAATTCCTAAACTCTTTAAATCCCAAACACGTGAATTTAATATCTGCGTGTTTAAAAATTTCGAAAATGAATCAACTATGAAGCAAATGCCAAGAAACAAGGGATCCTCGTATGGTTCATATTTTTCCAGTTTTTCGCAGCGTTTCACCGTTCTTCTATGCGCGAAAGCAGCTTTCAATTAGTTGAAATTGAAATTCCTCGTCGCATAATTTTTTCTCTTAGGAGGGACTTCAACGACTTTCAAAGTCAAAGGCAGAGAATTGTGGCGATTCATTAAGAAAATCCATCCGGCAAAACGGGAAGTTATTTTCCGCATCGGATCGTTTCGCGTATAAACACGAACCTTGAGGATTCTTGCGAGCGTAATTGGATACCAGACAATTACGAAACGTTGCGCAGGTAACTTCCATCGGTATCGATTAATTTTACTGAACTATCGGGTTTCAACCACGATAAAACAAACAAGCTCATAAGCAACGATTAACTGGGCGAAGATAACGATCGCGTATGGGGGTTCGAATTTGATGGCCACTAATTGCCAATACGAACAGAGTATAATGGAGGTTGTATAGAACCCTAGTCGAAGTAGTAACGCGATCGGTAAGCCATCAAGGCTGAACGGCCTCCGTTTAGATTTCAGATGTACGCTAGATGGTAATGAGAAGTGATAATAATCGATAGCTCGAGCTTATGATCCTACGAAACTCGGAATATAGATTTCTGAACACCACCTGACCGCATACTCCTTATCGCTGATTCGGCCCCGCTTCTAATGTTACCTGTATCGTCGTTTCTAATTAGCTATTTCATAGATTACTATCCCGATAGATTACTGCAGTCGATTCTGATTATGCAACAACGAATGGGACTGTAGATGGGAAATTCTTGAAATTGGCCGTATACACGCACCTCTTATAATTAGACGCTATAAATTTACGTATCAAGATAATATGTCGCGAGTAACCAGTCTAAACACAAAATGTTGTATCGATGTTTCGACGATGAATTGGCATTTTACATATTTATAAACTGCATGAGATATAACATCGTTACTTGCACAATCAGAGATATCATATACATATAACATCATTACATATATATTCATAAATTTGAAATAGAATATCATTGCATGTATATTTGCAAATATGATGTACATATATACATAATAAATGAGTATTCATTTGAGTACAAATTATGGTGACCAATCATGGACCAATAATTATGCAATATCAAATGTAGTAGCTAATTCATCCTGACAATGATTAAGCGATCAATGATTATGATTATTGGTACCCTCAATAATCAATCGCAACAGCAATGTAATGTAATCGATACTAGTCAATACGATAAACAATACTGTCTAATAGGATAATCAATACTGCACAAACAGTCCCCGACTCTGAATATCACAATCAAACGCCATATGAATAACAATATCATTAAGACACATGGTCACGGCGCATGCAACTCGTAAATATTAATATTATCCAAGTGGAGCTAGAAATATTAGTCGCCGAAGGATTTTTAAGAATATGTTATCGGATTGCTCCACATGCCCAAATCCGTTGGCCCCGTTTCGAACGAATATTTGCAGAGCGTGTCTATGTTTCGTTGTACAGTATCAAAAATGCTGAGGAACAAGACAAGAACAATTTACTATCGCATCTGAAATAGGAGTTGGCGATAAATCTTGCAGGTCGTCGCGACAGGGCCGTAGGTGCACGAGATCTGGTTTCATTTTCCATTGTACGTGAAAGGCGCGCGAAAACGGCTTGCAAGAGAACAGAATCGAGGCAGAGAGTAACGATTTATATTCGTCAGGGAACACAGACACCGGCATGTGCTTCATGGAATATTGCTGCATACACACAGAGAGAGAGAGAGGGAGAGAGACCATTCCCCTGAGAACTTTGACCCCGTTGTCATTCATCATATTAATAAACCAAATTCTAGCTTCCCCGAAAGCGCTTCTTCACCGGGGGATGATTACTTGTTGCGAGAAAGGGATGCAGATTGTTCTGCATCCTTGCGAAATAAATTAAACACCGCTGTAGGGAAAACTTACGGCTACAAAGCTTAACTTCCACGAAGGGACGTTAAATTAATTACCACGATCTTCATCGACGTTTCGTCGTTCGAATGGTTTTTAGGTTAATTAACTTTCGCTACCCGTTAGCCCTTATTACGTAGCGCCAGGGAAGAAAGAAATTTTAAATTAACTTCGTCCCGGACACGCGTCTACCCGCAGAATTTATGTTAATGCACAACCTGGGATAGAAAACACGAACAACGTGAAAAGTTTCGTACGCTTTCGAGGGGGTGGCTGTAATTAGTTACTTGCGAAAAAAAGATTTCTCGCGGTTTATCGTAAGACGTATACGCGGCCATAGTTCGAGACGTTGAAAATGAACGAATTGTTCGGAGCGAAATTTTCGTATAAATTTTTCAACGAGCCGCAGAATGTAACGTAGCAACTTTAACTTCCCAACTTGCGACGCTAATTAACTTCGTTACGTATGCGACTTTCACAAAGGAATTTTAATGCGCGTACATTTCGTTCGCGAATCAACTTTATTAGCTAACAATTCTGCCTCGTGTTACATCTAACCTTTTATTTTTATTGCGTACAATTTATATGCTACTAAATATAAAACGATCTTTGTGTGGATGATACAGTTTTGGTCTTACGTTTAAGCGTTAACAAGTTCGATATCTTGAATTATTTGCGTTAATACAAATTTATATTTGTTTCCCCTAATATGAATAGTTAATATAATTTATATTTATACAAATGATTTAAATTAATATAAGTAATTTATACAATTTATGTTTGTACAAATAACTGGTAGAATTTATGTTTGTGCAAATAAATGGTACAATTTATGTTTTTACAAATTATTGATACAATTTATGTTTGTACAAATAATTGGTACAATTTATGTTCGTACAAATAATTGATACAATTTGTGTTTGTACAAATAATTGATATAGTTTATATTCACACAAACAATTAGGATAATTTGTATTTATACAAACGATTTGTACGATAAAATGTTGTCGTACTGCGCATAATTTTATAAAAAACGAAAGTAGTTGACAATGAATGAATTTTGAATTGTTACCAAGCCGAAAGGAACTGTTTGTGTTTAATAATACATCTGAGTGAAATTTTTCTGCGACCGTCGGATCACGAGTTATAAGACAACCTGTAGATCCGCTTATTTTCTGGTAAACTGAATCCCCGACTGTCGTCTGATCGTAACTCCCTCGCAGGGAGAGTAAACGAAAGATGCGAAAGTGGATGAAAAAGATCGAAAACCCTCGGGGTGTCAGCGAGGGTAAGTTATCGCTGACTGGAATAAAGGTGGTTGTAAAAGTGCCTTTCGATCAATTCCTCCAACATCAAAGAGAAGAACACGTCACTCATCTCTCGGGGGAGGACACACCGTTGCAAGAACGTAACCAAAAGAATACGGTAAACATGGTAGCAACTCGTTGTCGAGAACGACAGACTCACGAACATGTGAAAAGAACAAGCAAGGTATATAAATTTCTAATTTACTTTATTCAGCATCGGTTGAAGTACATATGTCGAAGTGTTAGGATTAAATGTTGAAACGATTCTGTCCTTACTTTATAATAGTTTGGTAATTACCAGGTAAACAATTTCTCGGTTACAGAGTGATGGTTGTACCAATCCGCCGTTAGGTATATACATAGAGGAAAAGAGGCTGAGTTAACGGTTGCTCATTCAGGTGGGCTCAACAAATTTATGATTTTTAGGGGATAACGTACCAGCGATCGAATACCTCTCATGTCCGAATCCTAAACACGGTCTCCTAAAACGGTCTTGGGATTATCCGATCATGAGACGCTACAACAGCCTTAGGTACGCCCCGTATCTTGGCAAAAACTGAAAATTATTTATTTTACACGTCATTTCGAGATCACGATGTGTTATCATTTTGAGTCCTGGTTCAACCGTTCCAAGGTGTTCGGAGCTCACGCGAATTCCCGGCGACAAAATCGTGAAGAAGTCCCGTCGCGTTTCATGGATACCCGTCCAAGATACGTCAAGCGACTCTTTTTATCCGAGCTCCACTCTCCGTTCGTTGAGCGCATTCAACGTTGAATCATCGCGACAACCTGATGGCGCAGATGTCGCGATAACCGTAATACATGCAAACGTCGACGACAGCAAAAGTAGAATTCGTGCCGTATCTTCCGGCGGCAAAAGTCTCGTTTCATTCCCCCTTGGCGAGGGTGTTGGGTGCGCCGTGAGTTCGGGGGTTGATAGCGGCCAGAGCAATTTACCGATTACCCTTAATTGAAGACGATGACTTAACGCGCTCGTATAACCGGCCCGGAAGCCTGGAATCGCAATAAACGATCTGTTCTGCAGCGTCGGCAGAGGCTACGTGACTTCGACGACAGCTCGATTAAACCGGGAAAAGTATTTTATGCCGGGAGAACCACGTACCTTACCGCGCCCCTGCCATTTCCTACGCGTCGCGTACTCGCAAAAGTGATTCGAACGAGCCTCGTTTTCTATCGCTTCTTCCGCCGTTGTCGAACTACTCGTCTTTCCTGAACGCCTTCTCGCGTTGCCGGGACGCGAGCATTCATTTTCGATCATTTACGTGGAAATTGCACAGAAACCTTGAACTACAGGGTACCCCACAAATACTGCGCGCTCAGAAGCGGGAGTGTAGACACGAGTAACGGTTGACCGTGGTCGTGAACAAACATATCGGTATCGCGATGGTAACTCAACGGATCGTTCTTCCTTAATAATTTAAAAATTAGCAGATTTAAAGAATACCTATTCCACATTGCTGTATTAAACAAAATGGTGAGTGTGAGTCACCTTTTGAGCACAAAGGGTTAATCTCTGTTACCTAAAACTCCTTAATTTACAAAATAGATCAAGAATTGGGCTTACAATAAATTTGACTGTAATAATGCAGGCGTGTAAAAATCATATTTTTAATTTATTACAAGTGACAAAGAAATGAAAATATCTTCAACCAATCTATTTATATAAATGATTTCTACGAACCAAGAGGAACGCGACAAAGTACCGTCAAGGGTTAAATAAAGGCTTCGGTTTATATACCATTAACAAAAAAATAAATACAATGAAAAAAGATCTTTTAAAATGGAATATCACTTCAGTAATAATACTCTTGTGTCTGTGAAAGGTACCCACAGTTAAGGGGTTAAGCATGTAGACAAGAGTTCGTGGAGCACAGGAACCCGTTGTTCGCGACCTGCTATCACGGGATTTTTATTTCCCGCCAACATGCGCGAGGACAGGTTCGGCCATAAATCGACGTCGGCGGATGTTCGCGGGCGAAAAAGCCGAAATATAAAACTGAAAATGACGGGCCGGGACAATGAATATCGATGCGTCTCATCCGCGCGAATATTTCAACGTGCGTCGCGGCTACAACGGTGATCAAACCGCTCGATCAGCTTCGTTCACGTGCGTTCGTTTCGTTCGTTTGTTTCTTCCTTTTCCGTTCGGGACCTTTCGTCGTGCCGTCACGAGGCGGGCGTGGATTAATCGGACGAATTTTTACGTCGTCGTCGTTAAGGGGGGACCTCCATGTAGATGCAATTAAAAAAGTAATTTTTGTTTTTGTTTAAAAAGTTACTGCAAAGCCTGTAGAATACGAAACGCATTGGTATTTGGAGTAGAGTGCAAAGCTATTGTTGTAAAAATCTACACATGTGACCCATTTTGTTCGGTATCTTAGGTTCATCCATTTACTACAACTACGTACTAATAAAATTTCATCGTTTTGGCTGTTTCGGATAATAAGAACCGACGCTTAAGTATGCACCGTTTCAGAAGTCGCTTTACGATGCTTCTAGCACAACAGGCCGTACCTCCGCCATTTTGTATTTTATTTCAACTAAGAAATTCCAAAATGAAATCGAAGTATTGCTTAAATAGTCCTCAAAACCATCAAAATATTTATTCGCTGCTTATCCTCCAAAAAAATGATTGAAATTCGGCTTAATTTCGACTTTCTACATGGAGGACCCCCCTAAACGGGCGAAGTCGTGCGAGAGTCATTATCGCGCGGAAACGCGAGCCGACCGCGTGCATCCGCGCTAAATTCGATACGTTGTAACGTAATTACGCGCGCCGGTTAATCCGCGAGCGGAAAAAAGCCAGAAGTGCGAGGTGACGGGACGGCGAGCGGATGCAGGAGGCTGCAAAGGCCAGCGACGACGACGCTCGTGTGCATTCATGTGTCCGCGTGAAAATCAAAGGCTCTCTCCGTGCCGTTAACACGCTCAGCCTTAATTTTCTTTTACACCTGCCGACCTATCAGCCGTTGATAATGCGAGTCACATTGAGATGCAGCTAGCCCCTCCTGGTTTCACGCCCCCGCACCCACTGTGGCCACCTTTGTAGCTACGATGCTGGACACCGTGTCACCGCGTCGCGTTGGACATTTTTAAATGGCGCTGTACGGAGGAAACGTATGCATTTAACATGAACGGACCCGTGTTACGATCGTCTCGTGTATTATGAAACTTTCCGTCGACCGAACAAATTGCATGCAACACGGTGCCCGAATACCGCCCGCTGAACCTCGATTGTTCGACAAGTTTTCGACGATCGCGATTC
The DNA here is from genome assembly GCA_947623535.1 of Coelioxys conoideus. Classification (NCBI taxonomy): domain Eukaryota; kingdom Metazoa; phylum Arthropoda; class Insecta; order Hymenoptera; family Megachilidae; genus Coelioxys; species Coelioxys conoideus. Next base: position 7,719,533 of record OX392449.1, on the reverse strand, counting down.
TATGGAAACTGGTTACGATCGAACGATTTCAGATATTCATACACGTTTTCATACTTTTCTTGAGCGTTCGGATACTGGAAATTTCTGTATGTCGATATTTCGGGATTTTTGTGTTTCTATGACCCTGTATCGCTATCTTTCTTGAGTCTCAAACTCCGAACATAGATTCCTAAACTTATACTTCCAAATATTCGTGTCCGAGCTTCAAAATTCGACTCTTCAATTTTTCTATATCTTTACGTTTATAAACTTGACACACTTCGCTTCTGTATCTCTATATTTAAAATAACTCACAAATACACAAATAATTGTCAAATTCACGAGTTTATAAATTACACTCGTTGATGTGACTTAACACTAGATTTACAGAACGAGCCAAAATTACTCATGACACGTTTCTTACTTTAAATTATAAAAACTATCAAGAAGCTTTTATCAAATATATATGTTACCTTCTGTCAAGATAAAGGATCATTTTATAAGCCAGTTTAGGTATCATACTTTATTTATTTTCTTTTCTACTTTCGTTTTAATTTGAAAATCTTTCGTGCATTTGTCAAACTACGCGCAAAAAAACGCGGAATCTAAACAGTGAAAAAGAGTTAGAGACTTCGAATAGCGCACCGTGCTATAACCAAAAGATCGCCAAATAAAAATCACCCGGCACCCCTAACCTTTGTGCAATCACGAGCATGATTCGATCGTTATTCCTTTCGAGTTTAATGCGAAAAGCTGACAAATAACAGGCGTGCTGGCAAAACTAACAAATGATAGGGGAGCAGAGGACCTAACGTGTCAAAGTCGTCCTCGTCGAAACACGAAACTACCAAATTACATTAAATAGAGCGAAGTCTTTAATCAACGTTGGAAATTCAGACGAAACGTTCGCTCTCGCGAGCGTTGAATCTCGAAGGGGTTGCTTTTGACGGCGACTGAAGACCCGAAACGCGGTGGTTGCTCGCGGGAAGACGAGTATTTGTCAGACCTTCTCACAATGTGTCATCGTGACAAACACCAAAAGGGGTCGTAATCAACGTCACGGACATATACACGAACTTCGAGGGAATCAAAATCCCTGAAACAATAGGCGTTCAAGGGAACGTAACACAAATGATCGGCCTAACGCGTAGATTCTCTAATGTCGACACACTCATTGATCGGGAGCTGATTTTGGACGGGTTGGATCAACCCTTTGGCTCCGAAAGCATTTTTACTCATAGCAAATAACAACTATAAAATTTTCTAATCGAATAGTTTGACGAAATTTTATGAAATTTTTTTTTGTATTTAATCGGCAATATTGTCTGATTCATTTTGTTCAAACGTCACTTCGTATAATAATATAAGTTACAAATTATTTATTTGAAATTGATGCATTAAATCAAATGGTGAGTATGACTCATGGAGTTTTGTGACTTTGATTTTGTACAACTTTGTAAAAGTACAATTTAAAAAACTTGAAACTTGAACACTAAAATTTTGCAAAACAATGCGTTGCAATTAAAGCTTTAAACCATTAATGCAAATGCGTTGCAACTGAAATTGGATCCTTTAAAATTTGACCAATTAACAAAACTACACACAAATAAAGAAAGAATGCGGATGATATTTGCATTCTCATCCAGCATTAGTCCATTTATTTCCACGAATAAAATAGTATGTGCTTACAAATATTTAATAGTGTCCATTGTCCACTAATGATTTGAAACGAGTTATAACAAGTAAGAGATGTTTGCGACGTAGTCTTATTTAAGAAAACTATTCGGCACACTAATTATTCCGAAGCGGATTAACTTGACTGCAAGTAGGGCGGGCAGCTGTGTATCGTTTCTGTTCAAAACATATTCATTTCAAGCACGGCCATGTTTATAACTAGATCGCTCAAGTTAAATTTCATTTGTCGCAAAGATCCGTACCAAGAAATTCCAGTTTCTCTCTAACTAGATCAGTAACGAGAACTTCACGGATCCTCTTCAAGTTGAACCGATGAAATCGAGTACAACCAGCCGGAAGATCCTAATAATTATTCTAACTTCGCTGCAACAGCCATTTCCGTTATACGACCGATAGAGCGAGAGAGAGAGAGAGAGAGAGAACTTCGAACGAGACTACAGAGTCGCCCATTTAAGTATCAAGCGTCGTTGTAAAGTATAAAACGCGATGATTTATTCAGTTTACGTGTTCATAGTCTTTCAGAGACATCCAAGCGAACTGCAAATTTTGTTTCGGTCAACGACGAAGAAACACGTACGGACAATAAATTGTATCGTGACAGTCTTTGTCGAATGGAGAACAGTAAATCGAAACGTACAACTGGATCCTACGCTTTCGTCCATTTTATTGACACCGCATTACTAATGGACGGCCGCCATTTTGTTCACTCTATGGAAATGTCGTGCAGTTCGTATGTCATATAACCGTGTTAATATAACGTTCAAACAGATGCATATGGACGAAACTTATATTAAACTACAGAACTACCGAAATAGCGCAATATATTTTATTTGCAAAAACAAATATTCACAAGTTGTCTGATATTTTATTTGAACGATGCTTTGATATTTTATTCATTTTAATTAATTTTTTTTCTATTCTTAGCAAACATGCTTTTATTTGAGTTGCTTAACCGATTCTCGTTGAAATATTTACAACGTTATCGACATCTGTCCGCTGTCGACCCAATTTTTTCTTTTTAGAATGTAACTTTTCAGAGTATTGCAATGAAAATATCGTAAGGTGACTTTTTCCTGGAGCTTGCCTGATACGAAATTCACCCGCCTTTACCGCTTTCCGAAAGCAAAAACTTGGCCCACATGAAAAAGTTTTATCGTCAACACCGAAGCAAGTGCATCGTCAAACGCCAGTGCTTACAGCCAAATTGCTCTTAAGAGAAGCGTTTCCGTTGCCTCAGATTTAGGACACGTCATTGTCGTTTGAATTTACACGCGTGTCGTAAATTTTGAGCCACGGTTCGAGCATCAAGAAGCCGGAGTGCTATTCCCGGGGAAAAAATGATCTTGTGTAACATTTATCAGGGTTGCTTTAAATCAGAAATTGTTTCGGCTGCAAGATACGAAATAACAATTTTTGCACGAATTGGACATTGTCGAAATGCTTAACACACATTTTTATAATAATCCTGATACCGTGAAAATTACGACGTATTGTACCCGGAAATAATTTTTCCATTATCGAGTAAAAAAAAATATTCATCAACCACGTTTCTCCGCGATGAACAGACGGTTTATAAAAAAGATTTAATCAATTTTTTCAGCACATTCGACGACCATTCATAATGCCGTAGCTCTCGCTGTACGGAGTTTCACGAATAATAAAACGTGTACACCGAAAACGTTGGTTGCTCGAATTTGTAAAGCCTTTTTCCTATCAGGCGCACAATCGCCCTGTTATTTTCTCGTTAAATAAACTGAATGACGCCGATCAACGCGTTAAAAAGCGATAAAAGGAAAATGATACGAAGCTATTGACATTCCCCTATGATAAGCCTTTTGATCGTATTTTTGAATGCTGCATTTACCGGATCGGGCCTCGAAACACGTCGTTGAAAATTCGATGAAATTCAGCCAACTGATCGGGTCATCGGCGCATGGATGAACAAAAATTTATACCATGAGGAAAAAAAACAGAGGGGCAACGAACGATTCACTGAGGAAGACCGCAAAGAAAATGGCAGTCTTGCGAGCCGTTCGTGTGTTTCCCTCTTTTGTATCATTTGTCACGTGACTTTGCGCCAGAGTCACGTTTTAAAAGGACGGTTGACATATTAAAATGGCGCGTGAGGTGGGTGAATTCTTCCTTCTGACCGTTTCATCCGCTAAGAATTTAATATTAATGAGACATCCTCCCGTTCTTTTTGCCCCGCTCAAGATATATTCCTACCGAAGCCAGCAAGGACATTAAGAAAATTACAGATGTTAGACAGATTAATCGGTGGCTTTACCGAAGGAACAAATTTTCATAGGAATTTTAAAACTGAATTTTCTGACACGAAAAGATAGGTCTCATTATTTTCGGGTCAACGGGCAAATGGAAAAATTATGTACTTCGCGCTTTCCATGATTCAAATAATAATATGGTCGAACAAAGATTTAGACTGACAATTGTGACCTTGTTTAAGAAAAATGGCGATGCGAGGGAACATTTTTTTTTTTTTTAAATCAAGTACTAGAAATATATTTGACAGACTAAGTACCACAAATATTTTTCATAGACTAAGTACCACAAATATTCTTCACAGACTAAATACCACAAATATTCTTGACAGACTAAGTACTCAAAATATTCTTCACAGACTAAGAACCACAAATATTCTTCATAGATTAAGTACCACAAATATTCTTGACAGACTAAGTACTCAAAATATTCTTCACAGACCAAGAACCACAAATATTCTTCATAGATTAAGTACCACAAATATTCTTCATAGACTAAGTACCACAAATATTCTTCACAGACTAAGTACTCAAAATATTCTTCACAGACCAAGAACCACAAACATTCTTCATACATTAAGTACCACAAATATTCTTCATAGACTAAGTACCACAAATATTCTTGATAGACCAAGTACCACTGCGTGAACGAAGTTCTCAAATTTACAAATCTCTGAATTTAGAGAACGAGCAATTTTCAAGTTCTTTTGCAAACATATGAATATACGAATTCAAAATTTTTCCCATTACATGTATATTTGCAATTCTATTGGATCAGGCATTAAATACATAGATGATAACTTCGAAGTGCCTAATAACGTGAAACAGCCAGTGCAGCCTGCAAAATTTATTCTCAAGAATAATTTTTAAAGAACCCCAATGTTCTTTTGCAGCCTCAACTTTTCCAAGCTTTCGTTTCGCGTACCGTTCATGGGACCGTAAAAGGATTGTTCAGAAAATATTGTCCACGGACCGAACGTAAGCGAATTTGGTGAAAAGGCTGGTGAAAAGGTCCTTTAAAAATTATGCGCGCGAAAAGAAGCGAGGCAGAGTATAGCGGGAAAATGAGCGTAAAGCATTGCAAGCCGCGCATCCGTTATTTATGTATAAAGGTTGCACGTGTTGCCGTGCATCGATGAAGGTTAATTAAAGCGTCGAACGAGTTTTCGCAATGGTCGAATTTTCACGGGGAAATATCGTTCGTTAATCACCGACGAGATATAAAAACATCGTACAGCCGCGAGAATATCATGACGAAACGTTTCGATTCGATTAAACGCGACTGTTTAATCCACCGTGACATATTATCCGAACCAATTGGTATTCACCTGTTGTACAAAGTTTCGTGTACGTGTCCGGTGTCTGATTAAAAGTATAAATTATCGTTGTTCGTGCCGTAAGCCACGAGAAAAATATTGTTTGGCAAATTACTCGGCGAAATTTAATTTTTCATCGGTGAATGGACAAGTTTTAATGAGAAACGTACGGAACTTCGTTGAACTTTTAACGCGATGGAACTTTGTAATACATCATGTATACGAAATCCTCCTACCCGCCTGCGTGTCTTGTGTTCCTTTTCTTCGAACTCGATGGAGATCGCAGAAAAATTGTAATCAGGATGTAAAAGTTTTACGGAGGATGCTCCGAGAAACGAAAGAGAAGATATCTCTTAAGGATCTGAATACTTAATAACGGGGGTAGGGAATTAACACGGTTTAAGGCATAAAAATTTAATCGGCAATCCAGAGTGATGTTTATAGCGGAATGGAATATGCAATAAACATGTAAATGGTATGGTACGCTGCCGGATTGCTATCTGCAGGATGTGGATAATTACTGGGCGTGGTTGGTACATTGCTTCCCTTCGATTATGGGATGTTTACAGATTTACAGATTTTCAAATATTATACTTAAGCATTCAAGTTCATTAGTTTTCACATTTTCAGATTTTCGTATTTATACATTTTTTCATTTTTAATTTCTAAATTTTCCAGATATCAAACTTTTTTAATTTCATAGTTTCCGAGTTGCTAAGTACAATATTTCCAGATTTCTAAAATCACAAGTTCATCAAGTTTCAAATTCAAAAATTCCCAAATATCCAAATTTCCAAATTTCCAAATTCCCAAATTCCCAAATTCCCAAATTTCCAAATTCCCCAATTCCCCGATTCCTAAACTTCCCAATTGGCAAATTCCTAAACTCCTAAATTCTGATTTCAGCAACCATCCAATTTTCAACTTACCACGATAAAAAATTGTCAACTTTCCAAATTACCGGGTTTCCAACACAATGTGTTCAATTACCAAATCACCAAATTTTCGGCATTCCAAATTCTCAAATTTCCGACTTTCCAATTTTCCAGCTTTCCAAATTTTTTATTTCCAAGCCAATTCACCCAGGAGATGGCAAAACTGGTCCTGCAATTGTTATATATCCGCAATATTTCGGTCGATAGTTTGAAAAAGTATCTCCTGACCCGAGAAAAGCCAAGAAAGGAGGATAGCATCGGTAACCCGAATTTTTAATTACTATCCAGAAAAAAAACCGGGTATCATCGACAGCAGCGTAATATCGAAATGGCGGAAGAGGCTAGAAATTGATCAAAACCGCGAAACAATAGACAAAAGAAAATGACCCTGGATTCGAGCGTTACAACCGTAAAAATAACAAAAGGGTATTCACAAAAGGGAATACGCGTCGAATGAACTTATATATATGTAGAGCACGATATGCCGTCAAAATTTAAAACCATCCATTGTCGCTACAGCGACTCTTAATTTACCCCGTGTTAAGGGTATAGCGTAACGGGCTGTTCGACGATTATTAGACGCCATTAAACCTTTCTAACTCATTCCTGACTAAGGGATAATCATATCACGGTGTTCTCCAAAGTGTTCTGCAAACGAGGCTATGATGGTAAATGGTCGAGGAAAAAGGAATCTATAAAAAACAGTAGCATGGTTACAGCCAAATATGAAGCAGGAATAAAGGAATTTAGATTAATTTTACGGATTCGCAGATACTTAAATTCCACAATTGGACAAATCGGGAAATTAATCATTTTTGATCTTATAAAGTTCTATGTCTACGAGGCATTAAAAATTTCAGTTGTTCGTTGTTTCAATCCTTCAATTTTGTAAATTTCAAGTTGGTAATTCCTGACTTCTCTCAATCCTCGATTAACAAATTTTTCAAATCCTCAAATTTCACATCTTCAAACCTCCAAATCCCAAAGTTTTCAAATCCCAAATCAGAAATCCTTGAATCTCCAAGCTCCTAAATTCTGACATTCTCACACCCCAAATGCTGAAATACCCCAATGTCGAACCTCCTAAATCAAAAAATACCAAATTCAAAAATTCGCAAATTCTCATAACCCCGACTTTCAAAAATCTGGATATCTAAATACTGAAACCCTCCAACTCGCAAACACTAGTCCCAAAATTTCAAAACTCGTAAAATTCTCAAATACCCTCTTTCAATTTCCCGTTATCAACCACGCTGACCAAACTCGCTGCAAGGTGCTATCTTTCATAGCGATTCCGGCCAAAGGGTGATCGACAAAAAGGAACAAAGGCTACCCTTGTGGAAACAATTATAAAAGGACCGATGGTACGAGTAGGCCGATGGATGATAGCCACCAACATTCCCCGGAAGAATTATAATGGAAGAAAGAATAGATATAATAGGGAGCATTTGAAAGGGATGGACAAAGAGGAAAGATGGGGGGGGGGCGAGTAGAGGGAGACAAGGTTAGTTAAGGAGCAAGAGGTGCAGACGTCGAAGGAGCGAGAGACGACCATGGGGTGCCAGAGGGAGGGTAATTCACGAAGGAATAACAGAGAGGGCCACGGGGTGAAAAAGGGGGTTAATTCACGAAGGAAAAACGGAGAAGATCACGGGGAGTGCAAAGGATGCTGATTTACGAAGGACAGAGAGGTCCACGTGATACAAACAGGATGGTTTACGAAGAACAGAGAAGACAATAGTGGGTGGTTCACGAAGAACAGAGAAGACCATGGGGTGCAGAAGTAGTAGCTGATGAAGGTAGAACAGAGAGGACCGTGGGGTGGAGAGGGAGTAGCTGATGAAGGAAGAACAGAGAGGATCATAAGGCGCAAAATGGGGAGGAAGGGTGAAGGCAAAGGGCGGTTTGCCCAGCGCCGATTCATCAACCACACGACTTTACGGTATCGGGACCAAAGCAGCAAACCACGACCAGCCATTTCATCGTTCATCCTCATCAACAACGATTGCCAAGAATCTGGCTGGGTGGAGTCTGGCCTCCGGCCGTGGAAACAATTCCGTCCTCGGTGTACGATCCCACAAAGTCGCATTATTTCCATCTCTGAAAGCTCGATCTTATCCCCGCGGAAAAAAAAAGGAGAAAATTCTCGTCTCTAACCGAGCGAGGATGATCAGCGGCCGTCGATTACAGACGGGGTAATTATTTCCGATGGAACGGCCAGCCAAAGGTACGGAAACGAATCGAGCAACGTCCGATTCCAGCGCACCTGCTAATCCGGTGAAAAGTACGGCCGGATACGACGTAGCTCACGCTCGACAAACTTTTTTTTTTCACCTCCCTCTCTCTATCGTTCGCCATTTTCTACCTTTCCTCTTTTAACCGAGACTCCCGCGTTTTACGAATTTCTTCGATGAGGAACGGGATTCGTTTTCGTTCTGTTTTTGTTTCGAGACTTTAGGAATATTTTCTGACGAGTTCAAACCCTGTTACCATCAGTTACTTGCGTAAAGAGGGAATCAAGTTGCTTGTGTAACCAGAGAAACAGAATTTGATGATGTGTGAGTGTTATATGTGTGATTTTGATGGAAGATCAACTGTCGAAAGACGACATTTTGTTCGGGAAAAGTACCGAAGGAAATTAGAAGTTTCGTACAATGATCGAAACGTCTCGCGAGTTGTCCATTTTCTTGGTAATGTGTCTTAATACTTTCTTCGCCTGATGGTTGAAAGAATCGATCCTTATTGAGTAAGCTATGATATCACCGTTAAAAGTTTGTGTATGAACTACTTTTTGTTATAGAACTTTTAGTAATTTCCCACCAAGTGGTACTTGTAAAATTCACATAAAATTCTCTTTTAAAAGTCACATTTAAAATTGAAGTTCATAATGGAGGGTTAAAAAATGTTCTATTCATAAACAAGTTATATTTTATTTAAAATGTATCTTGATACAAATAATGATACACGTGTATTGTATTTTGTTCAGTTCATTTATAGAACTTTTCAATACTTATAGCTCATCACATGGTCAAAAGCATACAAGTATATACTTCCCATAGAACGATCACTGATTAACTTCGATCACTTTAGAAATACATTTACAACAGAAACTGTAAGTTCGTAAATAACCCAAATTGCACCAAATCGAAGATGAACAAACACAAGTAAGGATGTGGCTGTTTACACATACAGTATGTACACACAATTAACTATTTATACATACAGTATGTATATAAGTTAGCAAGTTTAGTTATTTAAGTTATTTAATTAGGTTATATTAAGTGAATCGTTTATTATGCCATTTTAATAATTGCGTACACATACTGTATACATAAGTAGCCAATTGTGTGTGCACGATGTATGTATAAATAACCACATTCTACAAATAAACACCAATAAAGAATATACACGACGTTATGCCGCCATTTTCTGATCATCCGGCACAGAAAACGAGTGGCAGACTGGAATTTCGCCACCTTTTCTCTCGTCCAGACGCCGCGAATGACGAATAGCCGTTCGGGCTTTCACGAATTCGTCCAACACTTCCGTTTCCTGCTCCCCTGTGTCCTCGTCGCGGTTATTTTTTCATCGAGCAAAGACACAAAACGCGTTCGCGATCGACGCGCGACGAGAAACCAGCTCGCAACGTGCTTTTTCTCGTTCAGCGACCCGCCACGCTGATTGAAACCGGTGACTTGCCAAAATGCTGAGCATTGTGCGACCAGGGACGCATTGTGAGCGACACTTGCTAGGTTTATTCTCGGGTCCGCGTGAAAAATGAAGCGACGAAAGCAATTCGTTGCTTCATTCATGCTCCTTGGAGAGACTGGCTGATGGCCGACGATAGTCTAGCCGAATTTCCTCTTGAAACAACAAACTGGATTCTGGCAGCGTTTTTTGGCGAGCTTTCTGGTTGGTTCGCATACGTTTGCCGACTTCCGAAGTTGCAGTATGTGCGAATTACTAAATTTCTGTATTCATGAAGTTCGGGTTTATTAAGTCGGAAACGCTAAAAATTCTGAGTCCACGAATACTTAATGTCACTGAGTTTTCGCAAACTTGAAATCCCTCAACCGAAGGTTTCGGATCTCCAGAGTTTGTTGTCACTCGAATTTTCAATATTCTTGTATTGCAAAAATTTGTAATTTACAAATTTAAAATAGCGAGGTTTGCAAGTTTTTAAGTAGTCGAATATCCATATTTCTAAACTTTTATAGTTTCGAACGTTCAAATTACTAAATTTTCAAATCGCTAAATTCCTAAACCTCCGAATTCTCAAGTTCCTAAATCCCAGTTTTTGAATTCCAACTTTCCCGAATTTGTGGATCATTGAATTTACAAATTTCCTAATTTTTGAATGCTGAAACCCAGAATTCCTAAATACCTGAATTCACAAATTTTCAAATCTCAAAATTGTCGCCTTTTAAATATCCAAATGCACAAATCCCTAAATTCCGAAATTTCCAAATCTCCAACTTCACTTTATCTCAAAATTCAAAGTCGCGTAACTTATTATATTTTAATACCTTCCTAATTGCAACAATTGCTAAAAACTCTGAACTCGTTGAAAATAAAAATCCCTTTGTACCACCGTAAACCGAGTTCCTAGTCGGAAGAGATCAAAGGCCTTAATTGTTCTATGATCAAAATCGATACGTTATCAATATGGTAAATCGATTTTAAAAGCGATCGTTCCTCTTTCCATTAAGCGTGTTGCCTTTGCAATTTTCGCCGTGTAAATGCCGTTTAATGTAATCTCGTTATCGCTATTCAGAAGCTGCGTACGTTGAAACGATCGATCGAATTTAAAAACTAATTGCAGCTTGTCGTGTAGTTGAAGCAGGGAATTCTACGTAGGAAAAAGAAAGGTGCGGGCTCTTTCGTCGATCGAAATCGGTCAACATCGACCGATATTCGCGAACGCTGTTTCATCGAGAAGTGATAAATCGCTGGTCGTTAGTTGCGGCATGATCGTTATCCCGACAGGTATTATATTGAACGAGATTTCATGAAAATCGAGAACACGCTCCGGCCGATCGAAACGGTATTTTATAACCTTTCGTCGGTACTTCTGGGTCGAGTTTTATATCGGACACAGAGATTGGAAATCGGTATCCGGCCGGGACGTTCTCGAATTGATTTCCTTCGGCCAACAATAAACAACGCTTACGATTAGTCGGGAGTAAAACGAAACGTTCCAGATCGAGTGCCAAGGAAATTAAACTTGATCGTAGTGGAATTCCAGTCAAATTAAATCGGTTTACTATTCCAGCTAACCGTGATTAAACGAAACTCCTTCACCTACGTCTTCTTTGTAATTACGAGCGGGGTAATGTAATCTCTTCTGGTATTATTGTTTTAAGGTTATGACAAGAATCTTCATTTTACTTTATTTTTCTGTGTCGGTAGAAATTAAATGAATGCTAAAGTCTATAATACACGACAGGATAATAGTTACATATTAATTTGATCATTGATCACTTTACAATTAATCAATTTACACAATTTTGTGGACGAATTTATACGTGAAAGGTTCGTGCTAGAAATTTTGAAGGGCTTAAGTGGATCAAAGTTGTGAATTTAAATTAGATGAAGTATAACGTCTAAATAGTAAAAGTTCTGTAATTTTACTACAAGATATACTTAATACATCCTCGACTCTAGACTTTTAAAAAATCAGAAATATATAATAGTATCACATACGCAATCATATATATATTTACTTGCTATAATAATTCTGTTACTTGATAGAATAATCCTGTAGACGGTGAACAATAGTAAAGAAATACTGCACGGCAAAATGCATGAAGTGGATCGTCATAGTTTGCGAGACTGTATGATCCCTCAAAGAGTTCCGTCAAACGTTTTCATTTTTTAGTTCCATTTATCGAATCCAGTGGACAGTTACCTCGCGTGTTTAATTTTTCTCTGACGCAGGCGATTCAAATTAAGTCCACGAGCGATTTAATTGAACAGTGACAGAGTAACTACAGTGTACAGGACGATGTAAATAAAAGCGGTTTCGAACTGTTTTCAAATCAGTTCATGAACAGTTTGTCGGTGAAAATGCCGACGAACGCGTTAACAGTTAACACCGAAGACTTCTCAAATTACAAATTCTCCGTGGTTACCGTATTAAACGGGGCTTAAATTATTGCTTAATATATTTCATTGTTGCGAGTAAATTATATGCTGAATAAACAGAACCGTAGAATCGCGGTCGTGGATCAATAACTGTTTTAATCCAAGATACCGAGTTTTGAGATTACGTTTAATTAAACTATTGTAATAACAGCGATAGTAATTAATGTTAATAGTGATATTCTTAGACCGTTGTGAAATGAAATTAGTTTAATTAAGGTACTGTAATCAGTGTAACTGTTATACGGAATGCTATAATGGAGTTTCACTCTATGTATAATTAATATCGACCCGATGTGCACATTATTATATTTTCTACTTAATATTTGTTTCATTTGTGTTATACTATAATTTAAAAATGTAAAAATACCAAGGAACGTTAATTGGTAAGATTTAATTTTCGTTGAATAAAATTGTAATATTGTAATATCTAGTAATGACTAACGTTAGTGAAAGTATTCTTAATCCATTAGAATTAGTTTATTCTGGAATCAAATTAAGCATACTATTTTGACTAGTAATATAATCATTAATATCACTATTATTGGGAGTATTATTACTACAGTGAAGTAATGATATTGTTACAGTGAAATTTCGCTATATGGTCCTGAACTACACTGTATACATAATATTTCGCGACATCTACATAGATAGTAGAATCATTATATTTTATCGTTTGTACCAGTCGGTAATGAACAGAATACCTGCCGCAACACCCAACCTGAGTGACGTTGAAAACATCCCCACAAGTCCATCGCTTATATTAAGAATTTATTTACTTATCAAATTGTTAACACTACCCACTAACTACCTACAATCATAAATAACAAATACAACAGAGTATGTGTCAATATTTGAATGAAACTTGTATGCTCTAAAATTTTAATTAAAACTCATCAGATATCAACGAAGTCCGAAAAATATGAATATTTCTATTTACAAAATAAGTCAAAGTATTAAATTGAACGAAATTTCCGCGCTCTTAAATTTTAATTAAAATTCCGCGTCCCGCGGAAAATTTTTAATTAAAGCACAAATATTCGGTCGAATTTGTTAAAGACAAAAATACCACCAAAAATTTGCAACTGCCGCGGCGCGGTAATTTCCCGAACGATGCAAAAAACAGGGCGCAGTAAAAAAAGTGGAAGGATCAAGAAAGGGAAATGGAGACAAATCAATTCCCATTGTTTTTCACGACGCGATAAGCAACGTCCTGCAATATTCGCGTTACCGTCAAAGGGTACGCTCTCGCAGGTATAATTAGCGGATTAAATTCGCCCCGAATTCCGGGCAATCGCGCGAAATACTCGCCGTGCCCGTTGATTTTTGATTACGCATCGGCTCTACGTGATAACATTCAGCCGCGTTCGACCGAGGTCGCGGGTGAAATCGTTCGAAAGAATTTATTTCGCCGGTGCCGGTGCCATGCCGCGTCCCGCGTTTATTCCCAGCTATATCGCAGCAACGCGATAATCGTCGCCCTGTAATAACAATCGCCCTGCCACCCAACGACATTTTCGGTTATTCGTTGAATTTCCAACATCGCCAGCTGCAACGTTCCCCTATCTCATCTGACCAAGGTGCGAACGTCCGCGTAAATACCGGCACGGACAATACCAAAAATTGTTTCTCTCCTAACGCTGCATCCGCCGAAATATTAAAATTTTTGTTACCGCGTGGGCAAATATAAACGATCGAAACTGTGAATGGAAGACTGTCTTTGTATGCCCACTTTACACGCACAATTAGCGACGAGTAAATTATTGGAAAATGATTGCAAAAAAAATATATACATATAAACTCAGATATCCATGAACAAAATTTGAGTTCGTCTAAATCGCTTATAGAAAATTGTAACAAACAAAACCAGGTAAAAAGAAGTCCTCATTTACGATATTGTGGTAACCTATTACCTATGAAGTTCATCAAATTTCAATTTTTTAATATCGCCATGAATTTTGCAAATTTTTATTCATCATCGATGGACCATTTATACGAAACAATCTCATATTTGTATTGATCTTAAAAGACAGACTGTGCCATTTACTAGAACTCTTCACATCGAAACAATATTATCTGTCGAACTCGATTTCAAGAACATAGTACATTTCAATATAGTCATTTTCAACGTAGTCGTTTCACGAGCGCCGTACAAATAACTTCGTTAAAACAGATTCGAGACAAACTCGAAAAATTGATCAGTTCCAAGAACCATCGTCCTTGTTGGGACCAGATATAACGATATTCGATGATGAACCATTCTATTCGTCCGATATTCGAGCACCGTAAACCTATGTACGTTTGGAGTCGTGAACCGCGGCGTTACATTCGTTCAAAATAAATTGACGGCTCGATCCCGGCTATATTTTCTTCATCGTCCCATTTCGCGTGGGTAACAACGTTTCGCCCGACGATAAAGGAATAGCTACGGCCACGAATTGAGATCTCGTGAAATCATTCAGCAACGGCTACATCCAATACTTTCGCTGCGAGCTCGATCTTTCGCATCGGAACGTTCCCGTCGTTCCATAAATCAACGAGACAAAGGGATGGGCGTGAAACGCAGACAGTGGAAAAGGTAGAGAAAGACGAATGGCGTGTGTATGCGTTCGGTTGCATGTGTCAGGTAAGCTTGATAAAAAGCCACTTGCTTTCTGTACGATGTATGAGAATCGGATCAACACCGACGTACTCGATGAATCGAACGGGAATTCATTGAACGAGATCCGCGAGCACTGGTATAACCGCATTATGCAAACCAGCATGGTATATTTTATTATTTGACGACGACATATTAGCTTATCGCGGCATTGTTGCCGGGCAAAACAAATATACGCGAGTTTGCATACGAATTTCGAATCGTCGGTGGTTAAACGCGAACGAGACGCGCGAATCGTTTTCATAGACTTCAAATAATATGAGAAATAATATACGCTTTTCCTATGTGGACTATATTGTTACTTACAATTTTCTTTTCTTAATCGAACGTAAATACTCGAGACAAATAATCGGGTGTTTATTCGAGTTCAGGTTTCATAAGTACTTTCCGATAGTTTTGAACCACAGTTGGATGCATGTATGCACATATATCGTGCATGAAAGATGTATTCAAGATCTCAACCAAAACGGATTCGCAGTAACACAAATTGGATTTTAATTATTGATCCATCTAATTCGGTTGTTTCCCCTAAGGAGATATTTCAGATGATAAAATAAAATCCCCGAGGGCAAGGGTGTGATGTTATCTTTCACAGTGGGTAGAATCCGGAATCGACCTTCAAGAGAAAGAAAACAAACAAAAACACCCAACAGTGCGGATTACACCGATTTTCTATAATCTAACCCGCCTTTACACCCCCTTGAACAGGAAAATACATAGATTTTACTCTTTTCGATCTCTATACCTTTTATTGTTAATTATTTACGCAGATAAATTTTGAGATTAACTCTCTTATAAATAAAAAGAAAAATCACGTAATTTCAAAGATGTAATGGCGTTTCCAGGGATCTCGTTAAAGCGAACTCGAATCCAATTATGAAAATGCTACTCATCGTTTACCGATATTCGTGTAGCCCGGCGAAACAGCTGTTCTCCGAATCGTCCTTGAAAAGGAGCAAAAGTTGCGATTTCAAGCCACGAAGTTAAACGTTCTTAAAATATTCAAATATTTAAGATTCCGTTTACAACCTCCGAACGTCATTAAAGCTTCGTTTGCCCGGGTATTACGAGGAGCTTCATATTTACCCTCTTGCTCTCTCTGGCCAGGCCAAGAAAAAACTTGCTCGTCAAGCAGAGGTAAGAGGAAAACGAGGCCGCCACGCGAGTGTTGCAGAATCTTTAATAAATGGTAAACATCTCGAAGCAACCCCGGGACCGGCAACTCTCCTGCCACGAAACTGGCACACCGTATTTACTTATTCGCAAAGACGAGAATCCGCAAAGTGGCGAATAGGGACAACGGAGTCGCATGCATATTCCGGCTAACATTAATGTCTTCAACATTGTCTCAAACGAAAGTAACTTTTCTTCGCCGTTTGATATCGACTGAACGTATGTTCGGATGCTGCGTTCGATTCATGATCGGAGTTTGGAAGAATTCTTCGATCGTTCATTCATCGATAAATGCGCAAACATCCACAGTCTGTCAACGATATAAAAAGTTGTATTCGCACTAGACAACCAGCTAGAAGCAAGAAAGCGTGCAATGATCATCGCCGATCTGAACGCGCTTTAATATTTTGGCGTCGTTCGAAAAAGGGTATCTTAAAGGGTACAGGTCGGCGTTGGTTTTCTTTCTAAGGCCCGTTCGCAAATTCGTTTTCAGGAAAAACAATGACGACGCTCTTAATGTAGCCCGGAATATTCAAACGTCGTTTCCCTTCGCGAGGTAGCTCGCTTTTTCAGGGATAATTCCGCAAGAAGAACGTAGCCCGGTTGTAAATGCGAATCGGTAAGGGCAACGTAGCCCGAACGAGCTGCGCGTTTGAAATTTTCACGACGGAATTCACGGCACACCGGTGTACTTCGGCGAATGAGACGCGGAAATCCAATAGAATCCAAGGCGGAAAGTCGTAAACACAATGTGTCCTTTCTACGCGCGCAAACGAGCTGGCGAATGCATTTTTCAAGCGGAACGAAACCTTCGCTACGTAACGCTCGGAGAGAAGAAACGCTGCGAACTTTCCCCATGGAATTCTTTCAGTTGGCAACGCCGGTTTTAATAGGGGTTCCTAGCCGTTCCGATCTCCGTGTCTACGTACACGGGCTAGATAAAACACGCCGGGGAAACAGGGACGCGATACGGGGATTGAGTGCGTTAATATTGTAGACGTTATTTTACGGGATGCAAATGCAACGAGATTCCCGGCGAAAATACGGGATTAACGAACAACAGGGTTTTATTAACGATAATAAGCTTTCTTCGAAATTGTATTGTTTGCCTTTTTCATCTTTTAATGATGATTATTCCATTGTAACCGTTTGTGAATATTATGCGATGCTACGTTTGTCAAGTTGGCGGATCTCATTAGCTTTTGTATAAAGTATTTTTTATTATACAACATTCGAATTTAATGCACATTTTTAATAAAGTCGGATCTTTCAAGGATTCGTAAAGCTTTTAGCAAAGTCAATTCTTAGAATACGTTTTTCAGTTTCACTCTCCATAAGACTTGCTTTGATAAATATGCAAGTAGTAGGATGAAAGGTTATGTATTCTCGCGTGAATATATATAAACATTTTCTTGTGTCTCTTTTCGTATACATATTTTATACCTTTTTGAATATGTATACACGTAGTGTAGCCATGTAATTCGTCGCATTTTTCCTTCTATTTTTTTTTAATATTATACTATCATCTTTTAATAAACATTATGTCCTATGTTGTCTAGTAGCTATAGTTTGATGATCCGGTAATAATGTTTGATGGACTAACAATTATTTGTTAATAATTATGAATTGCCCACAGTAGAGCTATCGTCGTTAAACGCACACTTCCTTTTAAATTACAAAGGAAATGTAGAAATAAATAACTGAGAACTGAAGCATCAACCGACATATGCAATTATACTGTATCTCGACAAAATGGCAGACAATGCATCAAAAGCACGGCAACAAAATTTTATAATATAAAATGTGAAACCCGAAATGAAAAAATAAATAATTAAGGACCAAAGCATCAACCCACATATACAATTATTCTGTATCTCGACAAAGTGGCAGACAATGCACCAAAAGCACGGCAACAAAATCTTATAATATAAAATATGAAGCCTGAAACCTAAGTTTGCCTGGAGCAAACATTACATTATGTTTAATGGGCAATAATATTAAAAAAACTGATTATATTGACATATTCAACTTTTCCGAATGTATTTTTTATTAAAACTTATCCTAATAATCTTCCCTTCGAATTTCACAGTCATTCACAATGAACTGGCAGCGTCACGGTGTCATTCGATTTCGGAGGGCATTCAAACGGAATCTTTTGACACAGGATCTATTTTGTCCGTTCGTAAAACCGTAATATCCTCTCGCCGTTTGCTTCCTTATATCTGGCGCAAGGGATGTCTCCGAGTAGAACCAACACCTACCCTGCGAAATGGGAGAATCTTGATAACAGGGAAGCTGGCTAGTTCCGACTATACACGAGACGGACAAGAAATAGAACCAGCAAGCTCTCTGCTCACGTAAACGGACAAAGTTCATCCGGAACGGCTCTGTTGCGGCCAGAGTTAAGGGTGACCTCGGACCGTTCGTTAGGGGTTGTTTTTGACCTCGTACGCCGCCTAGATCAACCAGAACGACCGGCTCGTTTCGACTTTCCTACGCTATCCTTCTTTTATTATCGCGATACCATTTACGCTTTTGGGTAACGTTTTTTATAGTCCGGATCCATCTGTTTATTGTTTATGGACATACACGTTCAGATCGGTAATCTGAAAGTGGAATTACTGGAAACAATGTTTGATTATTCTGTTTAAGCACATAATGTATAGTCGTTTTTCTGCATACAGTTTGAAAGGGATATGCGGTATTTTTATTTATAGTATTCAACTGTTGTCATATTTTGGTAATTTAATATTTCGTTAATTCAATATTTTGTGATTTTAGTATTTAGCTATTTCAATATTTTATTATTTTACTATTCTTTAATTCTATTTTGTGATATTCTGATATTCTACTATTTTTCCACTTTGTTGATGTTTCATTATTTTATAATGTCTCTATTTAAATAATTTACGATTTTACTATTTCGCAACAGAATTTAAGTAAAATTTAAATACTCTGAAGTGTTAGATTTTTCGAACTTTTGTGTTTCGGAACATTCTTGTTCTTCCTGTTTCGAATTTGATACGGATCATGTTCCTATTTCTTAATGCTTTACATTGGGACATATTAAAGCATCTACAAGAAATCTTCTCAGACAACATCAATTAGACAACGTTCGTAGAAGGGCAACGGTGATTTGCATAAAATTTTACGTGCAATTGCGCGAGTGAATTCGCTTGGTCGGTCGTTCGCTTCTTAAAGTAAACTTTTAACGTTGATAGTAGACTTCAACGCCATTCGAATGTCTCAGTGCGCGATAATGAATTTCTCGAAGACAGTTTGACCTCGCTTCCGGCAAGTAAATCCTGAAGGATCATCCAGTTGTACGTCCGACGGATATCCGCCAGGATGAAAACGGTACTCTTTTGACCCGTCGTTGATTCGAGAATAGAACTTACGAAAAGTTTTTCGTATCTCCGTGAGTTATACCGAAGAAACTCGAACCATGCAGACATCTCCGTTTCGATGCTTGAAATTTAACTTGCTCGAAGTGAAATTCAATTCGACCTGCAGTTATCGGGAACTGATGGCGACCCTTCGAACTTTCTTAATTTTAATTCGTGTAATACTTATTTCATATTCATCGAGTGAGAAGTTCTTTTGAACCTTCGGAAATAATTGCAAATTTATTAATTTAGAAATTGCAGAATTTGGCAATTCGTTTCAACAGAATACTCCTGTAAAGGAGAGCAAAGGACAAATATAATTTTGGGCAATAAAATATCAACTTCGACAATAATTGTAATAAAGCTACAGTATAAATCGAGGTATTTGTCATAAATTACTGTTTACAAATTCGAATTGTTGTATTATCGTCTAAACAGAATGAACACTTTACTATCAAGTGTAGTCAAAGTTTCAAATAAAATTAGTAATTAAATGAAATGAAATATCGTTTTATAATAAGAATGATCATCGAAGTTATTATACTTCTCTTAATCCACGGCGATTACTTTTCACTTTAAATCGCGACGAAGTTCAGTGGGAAAATGGAAATCTTCGAACGAGCTTCTTTCACGAGCTTTCAATCAAAGTTTCCCAGTGAATATCACGAAGAATGGTATTGATTGCTCGGTGGATGAACGATTCAATTATTAGCGGCAGTTTTCAATTTGATTAACTGGCGATGAAAATATCGGTTTAGCGAATTTATTTTGCCAACGGGAAATAAATGCTATTTAATCAGTCGGGCTCGTTCAATCGCAACTAATAGCCACACAATAATCCCCATCTTTTTAATAACTTGTCACCTGACGCGATTCGAAATGATCTGTTGTCCAGATATTAAATTTTAATTCATTGAAAATCGCTCGGACAGATCGGAAGCAATCAATATTCACTCTCAGGACGTGAAATAGGTTCAAAGTAGATCGAAATCCGATGGAAATTTCGTTGGCCATTATGAAATAGGGAATTTGGGAGTTTCGGGATTCGGAGATTTCAGAATGAAAAGATTTCAAAATTTCAGTTTCAGAAAAAATGGGATTTGGAAGTTTGCAATTTTGGGATTTTAGGAATTTGAGGATTCGGAAATTTGGAACATCAGGAATTTAGGGATGCGAGAATTTGGAAATTAAAAAATTTTGAGCCTCAGGAATTTGGGAATTTAGAAATTCGGAGCTTCAGGAATTTGAAAATTCTGAATTTGAAGTTTCAGGAATTTACAAATTATCAAACCAGAGAATTTGAAATTCGGAAACCTGGATATTCGAACAAAATGTACAAATCTAGAAATTTGGGGCCTCAGGAATTTAGGAATTGGAGAATTCGGAAATTTAGAAATTTGGAGGCCTAGGAATTTTGGAATTTGGAAATTCTGAATTTGTAGCTTCAGGAATTTACAAATTTGCAAACCTAAGAATTTTACATTCGAAAACCAGGATATTCGAAAATGTAAAGTTTAGAAGTTTAATAATCAGAAAATTCGAACCTTGACGATTTGAATGTTTGAACATTTTCAAATTCACCCTGTAGAAATTTGAAGATTACAGGAATTGTAAACGTATAATCAATATTTGTTAACGTTAAGCGAACAAAACACACTGATTGCAGGAATCCTGAAATGTTAGTACAGCTCGGTATACAATGCTCCATACTTCCCGCCAAATATTTTGAAACGCATCGATGAATTCGCGAGAGGAAACAGCAGTGCCGAATGCGATCGGGACCCCAGAACGTAATATTAGGCACGAATGTTTCTCTGCGAGCTATGCATCATCGATATTGGCCCGGATGACTTTCTGCTCGAGCAATTATGCAGTCTGGCACCTGCTACTGATAACGTTCCATCGATAGGCCGGATGCATCTCGGACCAGAATTCGGAAACTAATGGGTAGATGGTCGTTTGCGAACAAAGAGGAGACGGAGAATCGTGATTGTTCAAACGATTCTTGAATAGAAGCCACCTATCTGCTACAACGATTCCAGAATTCTTGATGAATGTTCTTCATCCACAGCTCATCATGAAAAATTCCACGAAGTGTACAAAAGCATCTTGTAAACAGAAAAAAATCGATACCTAGATCGAAGGAATTACAACATGAGAAATGTAACGAAATCAACAGTTCGAATTTGTATACAAATGCCTTAGCGAACTCCGAAACAAATTAATGGTTGGAGTTCAAATTAGGAATGGTTGTGATGTAGAAAATTAAGTAGACACTTTTTAATAAATACGGTATACTTGAGCTAAAGTGATATACATATAGTACAAGTTATTAAGTGTTATATGTTCTACTGCGTTCTGTGTTCTGTATTCTAACGAGTTCTAATAAGTTCTGTTTGAGTGACTGTTGTATTCTGACTTGGACATGAAAAAATGTCGTGTGGGTAAACTTGTATAGATGTATGTGATGGGGTGTTGTCTGTGATTCGTGGGAATAAAGACAGAGGTGGAAACATGGAACATCACCTGATTGGTGTGAAAATTAGTGGTGCGGGATCTGAAGTGACCGCCTAAATGTGACGTCAGTTGATTTTGCAAAAACCGAGAACTGGTGACGTAGAGGTTTTATGAATTAGAGTCTTGATTTTAGCAAGAAATAAACTTAAGATGCGCCTTGCCGTTCAGAAAGCATATTTCTGAGAATAGCAAAGAATGAAAGAACTATTACAGGTGATAAATGTAGGTAAAACTGTGATTTTAAAGAAATTCGCGGAGTCCGTAATGGCATCATGAGTTTATTGCTGCTGTAGAGGGTTCGTAGCTAGCAAGAGGGTTGAGTGGGTTTATGGTTGTGCCCGCGTAACAAATACTTTGGGTCTATTCTTTCATTGCCCTGACCTGAAGAGTCTACGAGGCAAGAGAATCTATCCCGTGCAAAGTGAAGTCCCTCGTTTTTGAATTACTCTGAAACAGTTGGGAGCTATTTAGAAGTGGAATTCGTAACTACTTGTAACGTTGTTGGAACTTAATGGTCGCGATATCAAAGAGGTACAATATTGATCTTACGCCAGGATTTTAATCATGCCGTTCGTAACCGAGGGAAAAAGGTAAAAGAGCGTATTGTAGTAGCGCGCAACTTTTCATGTCCTTATATTGATATACAAAAAGTCCGGAGGACTTACTTTGAAGATTATGGTAATGAGCTTCGGTACCGATGTCCGTGGCATCTTAACGAGTTTCGCTGCAATATAAGTTTCGCGAAAAGTTTCAACTCCATTCAGGAAGAAAACTCGCCGCTTGAAACGTCGCCGGTTACCGATGCTGTCGACGTCGCGACATTAACAGACATTATTCCGCTACTGTCAACCTACGAACTGCTCGAAACAGCGTAATATTATTTTCGCGTACCAAAAATTTACATTGTTAAACGAGTTAACATCGATCCTCGGGCTTCGTCACGTTTCTTTACGTTTCGCAAAAATGGAAAGATTCGCGGAATCTGCGGAACTAAGACTTCCACATTTTGCGATTGTTGTGTTCGATCGTGACATCTCGATCAACTGCGTTTGGAAATTTCAGAACTTCGAGATTTAAGGAATTTGGAAATTCCGGAAGATGCAAAGTTTGGGGTTTGAACATTTGATGATACGGAAATTTAAAGATTCGGGGATTTGGAGATTTGGAAAATTGTAGATTTGAGGATTTAGGAATTCGGGGATTTCCAATTCGGGGAAATAGGGATTTGGAAGTTTTATAAGTTGGGTATTTCAATTTTTAGCTTTTAAGGATTTGAATGTCTGATAATTTGTAGATGTGAGGGTTTGGAAAATTAGAAACTTGGGGATTTAGGTATTTGAGAACGTGGAAATTTTGGGGATTTAGGAATTCGTAAATTTTCGAATTTGGGGACTGTAATTTAAGTATTTTAAAAAATTGGAAATTTGAGGGTTTAAGAATTTGAAAAGTTATGTACACCGATGTTTAAAGATTTGGGAATTCAGAGATGTGAAAATGCGACATTTTGGACACGAAGAGATTTAACATTTGGGAAACTTATGACTTTGGAGACAACAGCAACACGTACGCTGCTGCTACTTGACTATAATAAGTATATTTAACTGAGCGAACTTATAATTGGTATTATCGTTCATCAACGTTAAACTGCCTCATTTAAGCTTTTGTTGTACAAGTTAAGCTGTAGGTCACGTATAAACTTAATCTTACGTGACTAATGAACGTACTGTATACACGCGAGTATTATTTGTTAAATCTGTTATCTTCAAAAGTAAAATTTCTGAAGTAGAGTTTCAAAATGTTTCTTGCAATTATGTAACATCTTGCAGATATCTAGTGATTCGAAAATGTAGAAATTGAGATATCTAGTGATTTGAAACTGTAGAAATTCAGACAACGTAGTCAAAGGCGTGGATTAGAATAACGGGATCCGTCTGGCTGACAAAGATGATCGACAGGAAGACGAATGTCAGTAAACATAATTGAAAATATAGAAATTCAGAAATTTAGCGATTCGAAAATGTAAAAATTCAGAAATCTAGTGATTTGAAACTGTAGAAATTCAGAAATTTAGCGATTCGAAAATGTAAAAATTCAGATATCTAGTGATTTGAAACTGTAGAAATTCAAAACTCTAGCAATTCGAAAATGTAAAAATTCAGAAATCTAGTGTATATAAAGTCAAAGGTCCCAGACAACGTAGTCGAAGACGTGGATTAGAATAACGTGATCCGTCTGGCTGGCAAAGATGATCGACAGGAAGACGAACGTCAGTCGAACGCAATAACGGGTACGCAGGTATCCCGATACAGGATAGAGAGATTCAGTGGCGCGTGCTATTTCGGCCAATTACAAGCATCCAATTATCGAGGCACCGGCGGCCACTGCATCGGAGTGGACGATCGTTACCCCCTGGCACACGCGAAACACGTTTCAGATATCGCATCGCGTGCTTTTCATTCTTCGCCCTCGCCGGCCGCACCGGAAACGATGTCATACGTCATTGCCGGTTTCATTGTGACGTGGAACGCACCAGCAGCGTCCAATTCGATTGCGCCCCGTTGCTGGCATTCCAATCTATCTGGACTGTTGCCTGGCATCGATTGCCGAACACGACCCATCGTAAATTGTTGCTGGTATGCGAATCAGCTGGTATACCGTACGTAAATATTCGATCGGCGAGTCGCGATCGGGTAATTCGATTTAAGATTTTCGACGGCTAAATGTTTGCACCCTATACGATACCCGCAATCGTTTCGTTTATTCATTTCGTTGTTCCTTTCTTCTTCTACCGTTTTATCGATTGGATTTTAATTATAACGCTTGTTTCTAAGGATATTAGTTGTATCGACATTCATTATGTTGTACTATAGTGTATTATATTATATTACGTATTTATGTTATGCATTATATACATCGTATACGGTTTATGAATATAAATCCAATTTTACGTTCACTTATAAAATTTTGCATTATAAACAATCAATCGTGTACAATGTGTGGATATAAATCAAATTTTACCTTCCCTTACAAAATTTTCATTATAAACAATAAAAATCAAACAACCAATCGTATACAATTTATGGATGTAAAGCAAATTTTACCTTCCCATGTAAAATTTTTCATTATAAACAATGAACAATATTGTACTACATAATTATGTTTTATATTGTATTATGTTATGCTATATTACATAATTACAGTAAAGAAGATGTTCGTTTTTAAAATAATCAATAAATCAGATAGGACCATAAAAATTGAAACACGTGTCTCCAAATGTTTATTCCCAGTGTGTATCCGTGATTTCGATAATCAAATCTCGGTATATTTTTTCCACATACAGCGCATTAATCTAAAATTTTACTTCGAAAGGTCGGATTAATTTTGTCTAAATAAAATAAATTTTCTCACTACCTATTATACTATGTAATACCGATCCGTTCTCGAGCGAAACACGCACGCAACTTACCGATACTTCGTAAGCAGAAAGTTTGACCGCAAACGTTGGTAAGCGAAGGCGCCCGTTCCCCCGGAATTTCGATAAAAGAAACTTTAAACACAGTTCCGATAAATGGATAGGAACATCGAAGTATGGGAGAAGAATTGGCTATGCATCTACCGCCGCGATGTTCATATGTTCGATATTTGAAAAGTTACGACTTTAAAGTTACGCCGGCGCGGAAAGAAAAGTTAACTGTCCTCTTTGTGAAGCGCAAAGCTTCGGAGTCTCTCTCCCTTGGCCCTGCGTTACAGCACAGTCGTTCGAAATTTGCATGAAAAAGGAACGAGCTTTCGAGCAACTGGTATATAAGCTACTCCCAAATGAATGCAAATTCTTCTTCGAGAGCCTCCGCCGATGAGAGGCAGGGAATTTGCTTACATAAATATGGTGTTATTGTGCCGGCAAGTATTGCTTCATCCGCGCGCAATGCTCGACTAACATCCGAGTACATCGCCGGGGTGGCATAAAATATTCATATTAATGGTAATTTCCGCGTTTCGAGCTTGGCCAAATTCCCTGGCACAAGTTAATCCCGCGAATATTCACCGATTTCGAGCGCGAACCGAACTGTACGTGGAACGCGTCCACCGTGGATCGCAAAACGCTCGGAAAATCGTGAAATGTTGCTTAAATGATTAAACGGCGGAATCTTAATGAGGCGTCGATTAACCACCTTCGCCTCGTTGTCCATGTTTAGATTGTATTTTGTACACTTTTTTATATTAAGGTCCGGGTAAGGAAATAACAAGGTAATTTAGAGTAATACAACTTGCAAATTGGAGGGTCGTTGAATGTAATTTTAGGAATTGTATGGTACTCGGGTGCCACATAGGCCAATTTTTGAGAAGGATATTTATTTTTTATTTTTGAGAGGATATGTAAGATAAGAAATTCTTGACACTGAGATTTTCAAGTTTGTAAATTTCAAAGTTGTTGGATTCTGAAATATTCGAAGTTATATTCATATTTGCAAGATCCCAAATTTTCAAGTTTCCAAATTCCCAAATGTTCATGCTTCCAAATTTCCAAATTCTCAAATTCCTAAATTTCCAAATTACCAAGTTTCCAAACTTCCAATTTCCCAAATCCCCAAATTCCAAAATTTCCAAACTTCCAAACTTCCAAATTCCCAAATTCCCAAATTCCCAAATTCCTAAATTTCCAAATTACCAAGTTCCCAAACTTCCAAGATTCCAAAATTCCAAAATTTCCAAACTCCTAAAGTTTCGAACTCCTAAGTTTCCAAATACTCAAATTTCCAAATTACCAAGATCCCAAACTTCCAAGATTCCAAAATTCCAAAATTTCCAAACTCCTAAAGTTTCGAACTCCTAAGTTTCCAAATACTCAAATTTCCAAATTACCAAGATCCCACACTTCCAAGATTCCAAAATTCCAAATTTCCAAACTCCTAAATTTCTAAATCCACAATTTTCCAAACTTTTAATTTTAGAAACCCAGCAATCCCCAAATTCTCCAACACTAAAATCTCCCAAGTTCAAAATTCTCGAATATTGAAATCACCACAGCCTCAAATTTCCCAATTTCTAAATCCTGAAAGTCCCCAATTTTTAAATCCCACAATTCTCAAATTCCCATATCCTGAAATTGCCACATTTCCAGATGCGAAATTAACATTTCAAGACTCTCCGCAAACTCTCTCCCCTCCCCTTCCCAGCACATTTGTTCCGACCGCGCGTAAGAGTGCCGAGTTCACTCAGAACCCACAATCGTCTCGTTAACATTACTCATGATACATAGGAACTCCGAAATTGTAACCCGATGAAGTTTCGATCGTCATTGGACGGACCGTTGATCGGATATTCAGCGGTAGGTAAATTGAATCAGATTCGCGGAATTGATCGCATCGGGTTGTGCTCTCGCCGTTTTGAGGCATCGAGAGACGCAAATAGAGCAAGGGTACGTGATAAGATTGCATCCCTTAGCCCCTGTAGGAGCCCGAAACCGATGTTTCCGATCCTCCGATTGAGGCTATGCGGTGCATAGTCGGTCGATGCTTACTATCTCTTGGCACGCCACCACCACCGCGGTCATCAACCACCGTCGTCCCTGTTATATCCCTGCACACGGCACGCCAATCCCTAATCCCGTCTGGTAATTGTTTTTGTACCCCCTGTGTCAGCCAATTATCGATTGAGCCCGAAAACCCGGCATAATCAATTATTTGAAAGCCTAAACCGGTTGCACGCGACTACACGTGTTTCTTTCATCCACCGCGCGTGCTTTATGATTCCACACGCGTTTCATTCTATTTGCATATCGTGGATGTCACACGCACGAAGATTATCTTAATCGCGCTAAAGCGCAGGTAACGTTATCGAGCAATTTTTAGTACAACTTTTTAATATAATTGACTAGGGGGTATGGTTGACTGAAAAGTCTGCAATGAACTACTGCGAACAATGTAACGAACTAATGGTAAGAATGCAATGAATTGGTACTCAGATTCCATATTAATTTATCAAGGAAATTTTAATAAGTTGTTACCATAATTGACTATCAGAAGATGCTTGAATTACAATGAACTAGCCCTTAGTGTACGATGTTAAATTATCGAACTTGTTTGAATGTAATTTTATTGAAAGAAAGAAGATACTTGGTACACAAAGTGAACTCAAGGATAAGAAGATCCACAACATCGACCAATAATTATTATACTGTTTCGCATAAAATTCAATACGTTCGTCTTAAGTCTTTCGAACGTATTAATAACTCTCCCACTATTCGTCTTCTATTATTGCAGCAATGTAATTTTGTCTGTCCAATTAAGGCACGTATAGATATATAATAACGTCTGCCCAATTAAGGCAAGCATATATATATAATAACCAAAACATAAATTTAAATCCGATTACAGTAAGTTGGTCGTTGCAATATCGGGGATGTACATGTTTTCAGCATTATCGCTTATCTTTCGGCGGTAAATTTTTCACGTTCCAATTTCCTGCAGGTCAGAAAATTAACGAGGACCTTGGGTAACAAACATACAGAAATATCGCGATAGGTGAAAGTTTTATCCACACCGGGATGATCTCGGTGAAGATTGCTTCCCGGCGCGAAGCTCCGCGATAGGGAAGAACATTATTCCCACCCTTTCCGCGTTTATATCATTTCACTATCAAGGTGGGACATCGGGAAGCTAAAGTGGGCTTTCGATGACACTTCTGGTTCCCTTCTCACCTCCTCGCAGCGAAATGGTGGCCAGCGATATTGGCCCAATTCGAAAACGGCCAACCCTCCGGAAAGGAAATGGATCTTGGCAAGAGGCTGCGCCAGAATCGAATCAGACCTAATCCAGCTGACCGCAACGATTTCACCCTGAAACCGTCCTGTCGGGTGAATTGAAGTCCCCCGAAATCTACGGTGTTCGGTTGTACGGTTGAAATCGTCCGGCGATTTACACCGAACCCTCAGTTTTCGGTCAATACAGTTGTAATATATCGCGACGTAAGCCGACGATACACGCCGTTCAAGCAATTGTAATAAATCGAGCGACAGTCCGCGCCGTCCCGACGATAAAATCCTACTCGAAAATCTCGACGTGATTTGATCTGTTTGCCGACCGATTGTTTCGCGATTGTTTTCGCTCGACACCCCTTGATTCGTTCGTTCTGTTCTCGATAACGTAAAATGCGAATTTTTTCGCGTTTCATTCACCCACTGTTCGGTTACAAAGCGACACCCGATGAGAATTTACGTGGACTGCGTACTTGTTTACAAAGTTTTTTCACGCTGCTTGTATAGCGTTGGTATGTATCGATTATCTTTATACAGTTTCGTGTGTTTTATGTATTTTCATGTGTCTTGTACAATACATTCATTTTGACTCTGTATGAGCTTCAAAATTTTCGTTCAATTCTTTTAAAGTATCCTATCAATACAGTTATCCATTTTGAACATATTTATCATATGTATAATAAAGTAGTATATTTTGGACATCATATGAATAATAAACTATTATATTTTGAACATCATATGTATAATAAACTATTATATTTTGAACATCATATCTATAATAAAGTAGTACATTTTCGACATCATATGAATAATAAACTATTATATTTTGAACATCATATCTATAATAAAGTAGTACATTTTCGACATCATATGAATAATAAACTATTATATTTTGAACATCATATGTATAATAAACTATAATATTTTGAACATCATATGTATAACAAAATAATATATTGTGGACATTGCATGTATCATAAAGTAATATATTTTGGACATCATATGTAAAATAAAGTAATGCACTTTAGCTATTACATAATGTAGTAATATGTCGTAGACATTATTTACTAAAGTGATATATTATGAAAAATATATAATACAATATCATTTGGACGATACATAATTGATCATTTCTATTCGTTCTTAATACCTCAAGGCTGAAGAGAACCATTTTAATACATGTAAAATTAATATATCCTCAAGTGCCTAAGTTAGTTGAATTGTCAAAAATATGCAGAAATTTATGTTTTCTTGCTAGCTATCTATCTCTAAGTTTCCCGAACGACTAAGTAAAATAGCAATTTGTATTTGGCACGTATTTATGACGTAATCCCGGGCGATTGTCTGATTATGTAAATGTGCGTAGTGGCGTACGAAGGATCTTAAATCGAAAACGAAAGAAGCAAAGAATGAAGTAGCTAATCCCGAGGGTGATCCATAAACGAGGGTCCTAACTCGGGAAACATGTTTTCGGTGGTCTTTTCGCGGTAAAGCAGCGTGTAATCAGTTCGATCTGGAAGAGGCAGTATTACCGAGTGGCCAGCAGAGAGAGCATTGACAAGCAATAAGCAATTTCACAAGGGAGCCGAGCCATTAGGGAAACCATCGCCGCCGCAATCTGACTCTTTCCTCTCCGATTCGTCGGAATAAATTATTGCCTGCCTGTTTCTTGTTTCGGAAAACGCCCGTGGAAAATGGCGGGAGGATAAAAAATTCGCCGGCGATAAAACTCGATCGATCGACAAAAGCGCGGCGGCGAAACGTTGCTCGATTAATTGTGATTGCTTTTTATTACGCGACCGATCCGATTCGACGAGAACGCTCTCGTTCGATTCCTTTGTGGCGATATTTCACGAGTTCCACGAACGAAACGGGCGACGTTGATTTTTGTAACAACGGAAAAACGAAATGATACGTTAACGCTTAAAAATGTTGCATCTACAAAGGACGATGGTTTATTTTCAGCGCGATACGATTTTATTTCTGCCGATAACATTGGCGTTGTTTCTTCTTATCTCTTTCTGTTATTCTGCAGCGGGCGACGACGCGAAGAAAATTAATCTATCTTTACGCTCGTATCGCGTTTCAGGTTTTTCGTTAAAACGGATTCATCGATTCTGTAGCGTTCTGTAGAGAACACATTTTATTTGGAAACACTGTTGTATCAGGAAAAGCGTTTTCCACGAAATATTGAATTAGGTTGACGAAATATTTTAGTATTCAGATGCACGAAACAATGTGTTCATACGAGCGAACAAAGGCACAAACAATTTGATCAGGGATTTCTGGAATTATTCGAAATTATATCGCTAATTGAGGAATTAAATTTTCAAATTGGTCAAGTTAATTGAATTCTCGGCACTTCTTTATCGTGCATCGCTCGTTCAACGCGAACGAACAGAAACAGATTCATAATCAAGAATTTCGTCGAAAACATTTCCAACTTTCGCCGGTTACGATTTTCTATCACATTCTCTCGAAGTAAATCCGCGGTATCGTGTAATATCTCTTTGAATCAACTTACAAGTATTACAGCAGCCAGTGAGCCGACAGTAAAACGTATATAACCGTCTCGTAATAACTGAAACACCGGATAACAATGAATCCTGTCGACCGTTTCAAACCTTTTAAAAACTGCCACGACAGCTCGCCCATAAAACATACGTATCATAAACGAACAAAGAACGGAAACGAAAAGAAAAGCATTCTCGTCGCCGCGATCGATACGTTTCAATAACCGACAGTGTTTCCGTGCTCAAGGAAAGAAGTGCTCGCTGATGGGTCTTTTTAATAACGCCGCTTATTTCATTAAACCAGGGTGAACGCGCCGGTACGGTTAAAGGAAAGTCTGATCCGAGCAGTGAAAACACGGCTTGCGACATCAGAGAGAAACTTTTACCGTACCGTGATACATAATGAGGTCTGAACGACTCAATATCAGTGCCGAAGAGCCTTCCAACTGGAATTCTCGACGAGCTATGAGCAAGATTATCATGACAAGAGGCCGTATATTTTATATTGCTCGGGTTACGATTGCATGAAATTAAACTCGACGTGGAGGAGCTTCCGTCGTTAAAATTCTACGATAACTCGTATGGTCAACCGTTATGTCCGTTTAATTATTGTCTGTCCTGTCACCGCGACTCGAACGAACTCATGTTACGCTGCCACCAGTTGAAGTACTTGTTTCGTTGAATTATCTCACCTTTAATTACTTCGCGCCAAATTACCACATGACGAATTATCGTGCGGCGAGTTACCACGTGTTAAGTCATTACGCGAGTGATACATAGAATTAACACGCGTCGAACGTGTATGTAAATTATCACGCGTCGAATAAGTACGCGTTAAATTACCGCGCTCCATGTAAGTACGCTTCGAACTTCGGTACATCGAATTATCACGTGCCTAAGTATGATTCGTCGGATTTCCAAGCGTCCAATTGCCATATTCCGGGTTACCACGCGTCAACTTTCCACGTGTCGAATTATCACGTCATGAATTTCCACGCTTCGAATTGCCATGCGTCGAATTAGCACGCGCCGAATTACCACGCATCAAATTTCTACGTGTCGTATTATCATGTACCGAATTACCACGTGTGAAATTATCATGCACCGAAGTATCATGCGTTGAATTTTCACATGCGAATTACCACGCGTGGAATTACCACGCATCGAATTACCACGCGTCGAATTACCACGCATCGAATTACCACGGGGCGAATTACCACGTGTCGAATTTCAATGGGTCGAATTACCACGTGTCGATCTTCCACGCATCGAATTGTCATGTGTCGAGTTAGCACGTGTCTAATCATCACGCGTCAAACTTCCACACACCAAATTACCATACGTCGAATTTCTATGTATCAAATTGCCACACACTATATCACTACGCGTCAAGTTACTACACGCTAAATCACAACGCGTCAAATACTACATACTATATTACTCTACGTCGAATTATCACACGTCAAATCGGTATGAATTATATGCTCCCGTATCAAATTACCACGCATTATATCACCATACATTGAATCCGTCGTAAGCCGTATCACCATGTGTCGTATCTCGACACATAATATCGCAATTCCATTACTACTAAGATCGTTGCAATATCATAAAAAAATCTTTATTGACCAATGTATGTACAAGAACTATCCACTGATACGATCGTTGGCAATATAACGAAACTGTACCGCAATCTCCATAAAATACTTTTCCCTGATTCGCCATAAAAGACATAAAATCGTCCGAATGAATACAAAACACCACACAGGATAATAAAAGTGGTTCAATGGAATCCAAGTAAATTAATAAACGGATGTACAAAATACGATTACATAACGATATTGTTAAAAGAAAGTAAAAGAGTGTATTACAACGAACGATAAAGGGAACAGCACGGAACGATTGATAAATAAGAGAAACGCGGAAGTCGAGTGGCGTAACGACAAGCATCTGGTCATAACGAAAAAGAAAAAGAATTGACAAATCGCGTGATTATCCGGTACAGTGTATAATCATGCAATCGGCACGGAAGCTCGGTCAGTTCGATCGAAAGCACACGAGCGCACCACGACAATTTTCACAGTTAACGAGCGAGCCAGAACTTAAGCGTTACATAAAATGGATTTACAAACGGGCATTATATCACGATGTAACTCACTGTGTCGTGTCCACGAAATGCAACACGGAAAATATGGAAACGTTAATCCCGTGAATTCGAGACCGACGAGTTCTGTGTCTCGTCGCGTTGAAATTTAAATTATCGCCATGCTGGATACGATCATTGAACCTGGTATTTTCTGATCGTTTTAAAATCTGTGTATGTACGCACGAAAAGTATAAAATAAACCGTCCGGTTGTTAACTTTGTAAGAACACAAGGTCAACGATGTTCTGTAACAACGTACATTGAAAATTGTCATTTCTTACGAATGTATGGAGACTTTTCTGAAAAATTCACTGTATTTTTGCATAGATTTTTGTCTGCTTTGTCGAATCGCGTCAATCTTTGCTTATGCTGTATTGATTCGATACGAAAAGGTGTCACGTTCAACTCGAACGAACATAGCGAGCTTCACAAAGATGTTCACGAAACACAAGGCGTTTCGACGGAGAAACGAAACGCAAAGACTGGTCTGAGAATGTACCCGACACCTCGAGAGCATAGCAAAAAGGTGCTCGAGACAAAAAGAAGCCGATGAACACGAGTTTCAAAGGACCCCGATTGTCATTATCGTTAAACGCACAAACTCAGAGAAGATGGTTCGAGTTGGCTTTAAAGCTTCGGTCCCGTTGCATCGAGCAACGCGACGCCAACTTCAAACGTAATCTGGTTAAATATATTTCACGGAAGCTCGGGGATAAGCTCGTGCTTAGAATTTAAATACCAACGAATTCGATCGCTCGCTGTGTCTATATGCAGACAAAGTTTCGACAGCCGTGTCATTTCGTCAAATAATCTAAAATAGTTACATAGGGAACGATTATTTCACTAGCACAACTTCTCATAATTTCCCAAGTATTATCATACAAATTTTAAGAATAATCGGAAGTCACGAATGTTAATTGTTCGAGTAGTCGTAGTTCGGAGAAATTCAAGAGAAAGGGTAGTGATTGATGGACTCTTCTTATATCGCCATTGATGGGGTTGATCTTCGACGACGTTACGTGCGGCGATACAGAATGCAAGGGAGTTGCTGGTAATTCGATGTGTGCTGGTTTAACATGGGGCGATACAATGCGACATCGGACAAAGTAGGATACGTACACACGTGTATTCAACACGACGTGTGGTGATTCGACACGTGGCAACACAATGCGACATTGGATACAGTAGGGTAACACGCGCACCTGTACACAACAGGACGTGTGGTGATTTGACACGTGACGATACACACGTGTATCCTACTGTGTCCCATGTCGCGTGTGTGCATTCGCCACGCGTCACATTGAACCGACGAACGACTTACGAAACAGTTGTATTTACAATTTACTTTTTAACCCTTTGTACTCGAGCAACGCCTCTCACTCGCCATTTGATTTAATTCAACAATTTTAAATAAATATCTTTTAAGTAATTTATAGTATTATACACCCGGTGTTCAAACACAGTGAAACAGACAATATTGGTGATTAATAATAAAAAATAATTATTTCCAAAAAATTCATCAAACTTTTCAACTA
This sequence comes from Coelioxys conoideus, assembly GCA_947623535.1. Taxonomy (NCBI): domain Eukaryota; kingdom Metazoa; phylum Arthropoda; class Insecta; order Hymenoptera; family Megachilidae; genus Coelioxys; species Coelioxys conoideus. The sequence continues at coordinate 7,684,503 of OX392449.1, read as the reverse complement.
GAAAAATTTTACAGCTGCCATTTGCAAACAACCAAAATACTTTCGAGTGCAAAGGGTTAACATTAGATTACGAGCGATGAAAGACAGTTTATACTTAAATTAAAACTACGATATAAAAATAAATAAATAATAGACAACGCGTAAACTAACATGTGCAATGATTCTTTATTTCGACGAATGATGACATACATTTTGAGATACACTTCTTACTAATTTTTCTCATTTAAAATAAGAAATCCATGGTCTGATATTTTAACCAGTTATATCTAGTGTTAACACACGCTTTCTAGGAATTTAGGTTATCACAGCCCCTAACGACGAATTTATTAACGAGGGTATAATTTGATCGTCCTTTTCGAGCAAAGGAAAATAGATTCCATTTTGATGTAGCTAAGACTCGTAACACTCGATACGAGAAATGCATCTGCATCCAATATTTTTGAAAGAACGTTTGGTAATTTCGAAGAGCGGGTGTAAAAACCGGCATGATCGTAATTTCGCAGAGGGATGCAGTTTATTGTCACGTAGCGTCGATTCGTTGATCGTGCACCTTCGCACTCGCTCGACTTCAAAACTATGAGCTAATTACGGCAACGTAATTAAGTAATTAACTATCCGGCGTAGCAGGCAGCAAAGCGGCCCGGGTGCCTTAACTCAGTCAACCAGCGAGCGTACGTGCCCCCCCCCCCCCCACACACGCGTGTGCACGTTTCTATATGTATACGATACTTATACACCGACTCGTGCAATTCCCAGGATTCGTCCTGCAGTCACGCAATTAAACCGTCCCATTATTCGGGGCCATCCGGGTACGTAAATGCGCGTAATTTTGCCGGTTCGAGGGGCGACGATAATAATTGCAGATAAATATTCGCGATTAAGGGTGTAATTTCAGCCGACCATGCAGGGAATCGGGCCGAGACGAACGCGCGATATTCTCGCGTGACGTTTCGCGCGATTCCTCCTGATAAAGTGCCGTGTGCCGCTTAATTTAGGAATTAGCCGACGGCCAACTACGGATTTTAACCCTTCCGAGACATCGAATCGCCGTTCGACGGTCGAAAACGTTACAATGTACACCGCTTAGACGTTGGAACGAATAAAAACCGTGTAAACTTTCATTACTTTTCGTACGACCGGTGTAAATGACGTAAATTAACTCCTTATCATTTAAACCTACAACAGTGCACGGAAAATTTATGCATTTTACCGTTGTTGCGTTTATCTCAGTCGCATGGCAACGCCGATCGCATAAATTTTCCTCGTGTTTGGTATTTTTTTTTTTTTTTTATATTACCTCGGTAAATCGCATTGAAAAATCGGTCGAAATTAATGCGCTACGAGATTATTTTATATACGCAGCTTATGAGTTTATAGTCGTTACATAAAAGCTGGTCGATATGCAACATTGTGGTCTGCGTATATTATTTCATTTTGAGCAACACTTTTACGATTTAATATTCTATTTTATACTCTCTATGTGTTACGAACGTAATTTCCTTCTAGTGTTATTAATCTCGTGTTCCATTTTTTTTTTTTTTTTTTCAAAAAAATGTTTTCTATTTTGTCAGATGTCAATTATTTTATATCACACTGTAATGATTAAAAACTGAGCAAGTAGAATATGAGATTGTTTGCATGCAATTTCACTTAAGACATAATCCAGGTAATACAGGGTGTGCGAAAATTATGAAGAAAGCATTCGATGTTCCAACTACAAATACTATTCAAAGGGCTCAATTTGCAACAAAATTTTATTAAAGAATCATTTAAAAACATTAATTAAGTCACTTAAAAATCAACGGATCAAGTCATTCGTCCATAAAATTACATTAAAAAAAAAATAACCGTGACAATGATTGCAACAAGAAACAAATCTTGCAGCGTGATCCATTGTTACGTTCACTGTAATAACTAAAAGCCAAGCAAGCAAAATATGAAATTATTCGCATGCAATTTCAGCTAAGACCGAATTAAGGTATTGTAGGGGGTGCGAAAGTTATGCAAGGAGCTTCTGCACGCTATCAATGCAAATTTGAGACGGCACTTCGAAACAAAGGGAAAACGAGCGACAATAGACGCGTCATGCTCAATTATCGCGGAACAAGCTTAGCCAGCGACACGTTCAACGATTAGCCCGTAATAATTAAACGCTGATAACCGGCATTTCCGTGTACGATGGTAGAAAGCACTTAATTATTAACGAGTTCTTAAACCGAGGTGACGCAGCTTGATGCGTAGAAGCTCGATGAGAATTATGCGTCGCCTTTTGAGGACGATACGATAAAGTGCTCGAACAGCGAATGTGCATGGTCTATCGCGAATATCGCAGCTAGGTGGAAGTGTTCTATAATGCATGCGACCGATCGAGTGGGAAAATTTTCCAGCGTATATTCGCGGCACACAATTTAACCATAAGTCATGGAAACGTGAACGCCACGAATTCAATGAAATGTAGTCATTGTCTAATCCGCTGAACGATGGAGACGGGTGATCTGGACTTGTCAAATGTGGATGATGGTACTCCGAAGTCAGTCGTACCAATTTTTCGGGATAAGGGGTTCTTCTTAATACGCTTGCATAGATAAGGGTTGCAAAGTGATGCGAAAGCCTCGATGAATATCAAATTTAGAGATTTGATGATTGGGAATGAAGAGATTTGGCGGTTTGAGAATTTGGGAATTTAGTTATTTGGGAATTTAGAAATTTTGAAATTTAATAACTCGGGAAATTTAGAAATGTTGGAACTTAATAACTCGGGAAATTTGGAAATTCGAGAATGTGACACCTCGGGAGTTTAAGAATTTCAACATTCGGGAATTTAATAAATTAAGAGTTTAGGAATTCAGAGCAGGTGCGAATTTGAGAATTTGAGAGCTTAGAAACATTGAATCATCGAAACTTAGAAATTTGGGAATCTAGATATTTGAGAGTTCGCAAATAAATCAGGAAATTTGAAAATTGCGGGTTAAAGAAACTAAAAATTTAGAAATTGAGAACATGAAGAAGATAGAAATTCAGAAACCTAAAATTTATATATTTACCAATTTCCAAGAATGACATTTCTCCCCCAATTTGCATTCTATCGCCACCATTTGCATTACTCGTTGAATAAATGGACCTTATCTACAGTCGCACTAATTTTATGATCGACGCCAATGAATTTCGACAAAAATTCCAAATAATTCGTGATTTTAATGCCTACGATCATATTTAACAGATTACGTAATCGAAAATCGAGCGATTTTATAAATTAACGAATCACCACCGTCTACGTACGAATCGTGTAATTATTCAATGAATAACGGGTCGAGATAGTGTCCGTGAAGTTAGGATTCAACTATCCGCGAGGAAAAGTTTTGGATACATTAATTTCAACTTGTGCCTGCAGCGTGGTGGGTATAAATCTTGCCGCTTGTCGAGAAATTCGTCCTCGACGATGGAAATTTCTTGTGTATTAAATTAGAAACGATTTAAAAAGATGCATTTGCAATATTTTTATCATATTTTTTACGCGGTATTCGTTTAAAAGGACGTAGCGTCAACATTCATTTGTAACATTCGACAAAAAATCACACAATAAATTGTATTTCCTTTGTTACATGCTGTATAAACGTACGAAAGCATCTTTATGCTGAAACAATACTTATAAACGGGTTCAACTAATTGAAATATGTTGAAAGAATATCTTTAATGTTCTTTTACCATTTTTTTTTTAAATATCGTTTAAAAAATCAATCCTATAAAAGTCTGTATTAGTATTCTCAATAATTGACCTACATATATTTGTTGCTATTAAAATAAATACTTACATTACATAATTTGTTATTTTATAAATTTCTTTTGGAAAAACACAGGAATTTTTTCGAAAGGCGGAGTAATCGATTGTAGATATACGACACAATAAAGAAATTTGCTGTAATGCAAGCAAAAATAATATCCATGTATTAATTTTACAGATTACAGGTAACTTCAATATTTAAATTAAAATTTCTTCGATAAAATTTAGTGAAATAAAATTTTAAAAATGAGTAACGATTAGCTAGTCACCATTTACAAACTCCACCGTTAAATCTAAATCGGCCGATACCGAACTCGCCCCAATTCGGAGATTGCCTGCACTACAAAACTAAAAAAAATCCACCGTGATGTCAACCGGGTCGATACTATGCCATGCAAAAGTTTAATTTACTTGTGTGTTCGTTTCCGCACAGGTGAATGCGGTAGAGCGCGGTAATAAAATCGAATACAGGGATGATTGTACAGAAACTTTTATTCCGTGATTTTGCCGACGAATGACGTCAATGGTGCTCTGAAAAGGTGACGTGTCCCTGAATGCTGTTCGACTTTTATCTGATCTTTGTCCTATTTACGCTACCCCCCCTCGCATGTCGAAACATGAACCTAACCTCAACCCGAAGTGCGAGTTTTCAGATTCGTTGCATCGAGGACTCTCGTAAAAGAGAGTTTCCAACGTGTCGTAACATTAAATCGACTGCGCATTACAGAATTTTCAAGGCAATCGACATTTGTTAAATACGATACAACTTTCGTAAGTAAAAAAAATAAAGTGTACGGTCTAAATCGATTAGGTTTTATTTTCAAAATGTGACCAGTTATTTTATCCTTAAAGTACAAACAATTATTTTATTCTTAAAGTAAAAGCCATTATTGTATTTTTAACGTTTGAACAATTATTTTAGTCTTAAAGCGTAAACAGTTATTTTATATTTAGAGTTTGAACAGTTATTTTATTCTTAAAGTGTAAACAATTATTTTATTCTTAAAGTGCAAACAATTATTATATTCTTAAAGTTTAAACTGTTATTTTATTCCTTAAGTGTAAACAGTTATTTTATCTTTAAAGTGCAAGCAATTGTTATATTCTTAAAGTTTAAACTGTTATTTTATTCTTTAAGTGTAAACAGTTATTTTATCTTTAAAGTGCAAACAGCTAATTTCATTCTTAAAGTGTAAACAGTTATTTTATTTTCAAAGTTTGGACAATTCTTTCATTCTTAAAGTACAGGCAATGATTTTGTTTGTAAATTGTAAACTTGTATTTAAAGTGTAAACCATAATTTTATTCTTGAAGCGTAAAAAGTACAGGAACAGTTGTGTGGGGACGACATGTTGTAATTACAGTTCAAGTATAACGAGTAACGGTATCCCAGCAAGTAAAACGTTACCGTTCGATGGCACAAAACCCATCAATTATTTTTGTAAAAAAGATTCCCTTTATATCGCAAGCTTTTCTACCTTCAGTTTCGATACGTTTCACGATTTCACATTCGATTCGAGGATTCTTGAAATCGCCGCGGGCGATCCGCGAGCGACGTAAAAGTGCACATCGTGCACAGGTTCAATCGGATGTTTATGTGACCGAAGAGAACGTTAAAAACCGTTCTGAATCGATAGCGAGGCAACGTTATGCCGGTTGAATGCTGAATTAGCCGGAATGAAAATAAACGCGACGCCGCTACGTCGAACGTTAAACGCGTTTCAGATCGAGCTTTGTTATTTGAGCAAGCTTTTTCCACGAAGGCGAAATGAATTTTCGTATTATTCGCCACGCGTACCGATAAATCGGCACCACCCTTCCCTGCCTGTAACTCGACTTTCCCATTGGCCGGTGTTTAAAAATACGTCACGATCGAAGCGTGAACAGAAGCAGACCGACCGAGACGAGGGAAACGTTGACGGTTCGTTCGTTCGTTCCAGATTGAACAGGCTGCCGCCTCGTATTTCGATATTGCGATCGCGAAATTGTCGACTCAATAGATCGGGCAATTTTAATGCCAAACCGAGTTGCGAATCCCGCAAATTTCCAATACACGCTCGCCCGGGCCTGTTGCCATTTATCGGAAATTAATTACGGCTCGTCCCGATCGCTTTGCCACTTCTGCGATCATCCTCGCGCTTCGTTTCTCTCTTATCACCTGAGACAACATCGATGCCTCGAAATTCAATCGCGTCTCGTTCGTTTCGTCATTCGTCTTATCGTCGGCGAATGAAGATCGAGAAATGCAGATTTGCCGCATCGGAAATGTAGATGTGGAAATTCGTAGGAATTTGGATGTGTTGGGAGTTAGAAAGTTCGGAATATCCAGGATCTACGGATGCAGAAACTCGAGGATTGGTAGATTTAGACATTCTGAGGTGTTAGAACTTCCAAGTTGGGGGTGACTGGAAATTCGGGAATTCCTCTAAATTCAAAATCTCTAATTCTATAGCTCACTAATTTCCTCCCTTACGGAGTTTGAGGGTTTCAAAGTTTGAAAATGTGAGAAACTGGGAATTTGAGAATGTGAAAATTAAAAAATTTGAGAACTTGGGAACTTGAGAACCTGGGAATTAGAGAACTTGAAAACTTGAAAATTTCAGAACTTGAGAAGTTGAAAAGTTGAGAACTTGGGAATTGGAAAACTCGAGAAGTTGAGAACTTGGGAACTTTGGAATTTTGAGAACTTGGGAAGTTGGGAACTTGAGAACTTGCGAATTTTCGGAACTTGTCAATGTCGAGAACTTGAGAACATGAAAACTTGGAAACTTGGATAATTAATGATCACCGCAAGAAATCAAAAGAATAAAAAACTAGTTACGATACTGCCGTGGCATCGTGACAAGGTTACGAACGCTATTGTTTTAAAACCCGATTAGTATGAACCGAATAGAGACAGTCGCGAAATTTTCGCGTTTTTAGCCGAGTCGATGAATATTCAGAGAGCCGTCGGATATCCAGAAAGTTTATCCTTCCGACGAATTCGTATAACCAAACTTTCCATGGCATCGATATTCTGTTGCGGTAAACGCAGCCGTCGAGCCGGCTGTATATTGCACTCTCGCCATTTACAATCGCGAGGACAGAAGCTCTCGCAGAAAATGCATTTACGTTGAAAACGCGATGACTCGACGTATCGGGAGTAGTTGGCCATTCGTTACCGATCCGTTTGCCGATACTATTTCGCGTAGAATTAATCGTTCGCAAAGTGCTGCGATCGGGTGTTTGCGAATCCTCCTAAATTTATGCTATTTCGTGACATAATATTATATACTTAAATCTATTACCGTTTCGCATTAAATTTTGACAAGAAATTTCTATGAGCATGTTCACTTTCATTGTCCACTAATTTTTTTTTTATCTATTTTCCCATAATCAGTTTTCAGAGATATTAAATTTCTATTTGTCTCATGTTCGATTCTACAATTCCATGACATTTAATCTTACTATCTTCATTTCAATTTTACATTATCTTTACTTCAATTGCATAGTATCTTCACGTCAATGTTACAGTATTTACTATTTTCAATTTTATAATAACTCATTGTACTTCTATTTTGAGAGTAATAGGTCATGGACAATGTCTGGCAAATGTGAATTTCGAGCAAATAAATCGATTACAGTGGACTCACATTTCATTATGTACTTTATCTCTGTCGCCAGGTTTCGGCAATTTTCGTGAATCTTCGTACGCTACGAAGTGCGGGAGCGTCGTTAGCGCGCAAAAGGTATACAATTTAAAATAAAAAATAGATATTACTATTTCATCACATAAAATTATACAAGTGGTGACCTACAGGATTATACGAATGAGAACTAGAAAATTTTCTACTAATCGAATCATCTATCTCAAAAGTACAATGTACTCGGATAATTTTATGTTTAACATGCATCAAAAAAGTCATACATTTCACAATGAACAGAAAAGTGTAACGATTTCTCAAGTCAAACTGAAGACAGTTTCTTGAAGCATATTTCCTCTTAACCGTTCCAGTAGATTATTATACACGAATTCAGAATTCTTCCCGAAAGTAGAACAGCGAAACTCTGACAAAAGGACGCGAAGAAATCATCGACAATCCGAGCTAATTTAACTCCGAAAGTAAGAAACGCGTGGTCATAAATAGACCGCGGTTCGAAGGGTTTGGAAAGCTATTTACCGTCCCGGGCAGAATGCATCCGGTCATAAATAACCAGGTGAAACAGCAAAGTATCTGAATGATGTTTGAAAAGAAGAAAATCATTATATCCAGAGGGGGGGTGGGTGGGTCAGCGGTGAATAGAAATCAGTTCGCGAACTTTCCACGCCGCCATGCATTAATCATTTATCGGAATACGTAGAGGACAAACTTTTTCAATACCGTGCTCGTTTCAATGGCACAATAATATCATTCCATCTGTCCGTAGTTCTTAAGAGTGGCCGCTGTCTCTCTCCCCCGTCTCCTTCGCTTTTTCTTTTCTCTCTGCTCCACGGATTTACGGGGGCTTCGCCGGCTCGGTTATTACATACCCGGTGGCAAAGTTCACGAATCCAATAAACGGCTGGATACACCTCGAAGAAGATAAATGCTCGCTTCGGATTCCTCGTCACGATCAACGCCGAAAGAGCCGACCCCCCTCCTCTTCCGCCCCCTGTAATGGTACGTTCTTGTCGACGAGACGAGGAATTCCCTTTTTACTGGCGTACGACAAGTTCGAACACGAAGCCGAAGAAAGACGTCCACGGAAATACTGATTCACGGTTCGAGAGGTCGATACGGGAACCGCGAGACTGCCGGCTATATATGGGACGAAATGAAACGAAGGAAATATCGCTTGCGAGGAACGCCTTCTTTTCGATCAAATAACACGAGCAACAGAGACACGTCGGCAATCGCAATTACCTACGGAGTACGTCCTGCTACTTTCTTTCTACCGTCGTCATTTTCACGAGCACGATATTATCCGCATAAATATACTCTCGCTATCGCGTTCTTGTCAAGAGTCACATTTTCTTAAATTTCTTGCTTAAATTATTTTCAATCGACAAACACCCCTTTGCTACGTTTTTGGAAAATTTTTTTTATTCGCTAAATAGCTTGATATGTGATGCCGAATGAAGTAAATTTGTGTTTGCAAGTGTACACAATTTTTTAGTAAATTGTTATTCACATGTTGAAATGAGAAGAATTGATGGTTGAAAAAGCATGTTTTTATACGACGGCATTGTGAAGGGTTAAAAATAAAAAATAAAGAGATATTGATTATAAAACATTACAGCTTAGGATATTTTATTTACAATATCTACGATTACGATTAAAGATTGTATGTATGATTGATATGTTACTTACGATTACTATTGCGAGTAAAGACTTCTCTTACAGAAGTCTGCATTGACATCAATATCTATTTGGTGCTGTGACTATTTTAGGCCTATTTGTTACTATGAATTATAGATTCTAATCAATGTCTACATACATGTGTAGGTACTTCAAAAACTCACCAGTTTCATACAAAATTTGTAAATTCATACGCGTGTATAAAGTATAAGTTTGTACGAGTTACGTATATACGTATGTATACGTATCTGTGAATTTGTACAATTATATGTGTAAATTGTAAAAATATAATATGTATAATTTATATGCAAATCAACAGTAAAATAACAAGAAAAAATTTATTTTCATTTGCGTACATAGTCATGTAAAATCGTGACCTTTGTGATGGTTAATACTTCCAAATAAAATTTTCGTCGTCGAAACTAACTTTTACGTAAATTGCTTCGGCATAATGTATCCCGATCTGAACCCTAAGGCGACAGTCTTCTGCCGGACAAGACATAGACATACGCATACACATACACACAGACATAGACATAGACATAGACATAGACATAGAAAACAAAGACATAGAATGACAGTAAAATGCGTATGTGAATAAATAATGGGGCCGTCACGTGGGTCGTAAAGGACAACGATTTATCTAGCAAGAAATTTACAATCCAACCCATTTTCCTTCGTTTCGATTAGCTTGTGGACATTCTACTGGTCAGCGGTGTCGTGACGTGCAGAATCTCGACCGCAATTCGATTGTCGTCGTTGCGGCGATGTACAGAATTCACACCGCAACTCGATTCTACCGCCGCGAGTTTTCTACGTTACATACATATTCCGTGGACGTTTAATCAATGCGTGTGTCCCCTATATAACCGTTAAACAGAGAACAACGAGCGTTGTCGCGTACAGAGGAGACGAATGCAGCGTGAACGAGGTCCAAACATTTTTGTTTACCGCGTGAATTTTCTGATAATTGGACGGACCGGATTATCGGATGTATTGTTTCGACCTGATTTTAATATTCAAACACGGTTATTGTTTGCGGATGACAGGTAGGAAAAATTCCAAGCCGTCCCTCGCTCGGTCGCGAATGAATTTTTACCTTTGTTTACGGAAGGGGATGAAACGAATTGGTTTTGTACAGTGTTGAACATCGAATCGAAAAGAAACATACTGCTGTTTGATTAAAAAGTTAAAACTTAATCGGTACAGAAAGCTTTTTGTCGATTTCGATGGTTGATTCTTCGAAAGCGGTGCTTGGAATAATGTAATTAAACACGGTACATGAATGACACGAATACAGCATGTGGATAAAATATGATTACAATTTCAAATTTTGTATTCAACGTGGTTTCTCTATCAAGGTTTTTCGATGGGGAAAATCGATCATTTTAGAAGCTAGCGAAATAAAATTTTTGGAGTTGTCGGTGTTGTTCATTTTGAGAAACACTTTCTAAGGTTTCAAGTCCATAGCTTTCTTAAATTCAAATTTACAGGTTCCTAGTTTCTAATTTTTTTAACAATCAGGTTTCTAGTGGTATGAATTTTCTATGTCCCTACTTTTCTGCGAGTGCAAATTCTCAGATTTGTAAATTTTCGAACTTCATGCAGGGAGAATTATCGAATCTGGTGTATTCTGATCGGACTTCGAGAATATCCAAACTAGCAAAGTCAGAAAATCGGAAATCTCCAATTTTGGTTTCCCAAGATTACGAGGACCAAAATTCACAAATATTCAAATTCTCAAGTTTCGTTACTTGCGAAATCCAAAATTCGCAAACCTCCAAATTTTTGAGTTTTCAAAATTGCCAGGTCCGAAATTTGCAAATTTCCAATCTAGGGAGTTTCCAATATTACGAAATCCGAAACACGCAAATCCCCAAATTGACGAATTTTGAAATTTGCGTAATTCGAAACTCGAGAATCCCCAAATTTTTGAGTTTCAAAATTTGCGAAATCTAAAACTCGCAAATCCCCAAATTCTCAAATTTTCGAATTTCCAACGTCCCAAATATTCAACCCCCCAACTCCCCGACTCCCCTATTCCCCAATCACCCAAAACACCTGAAAACCTCAAAAAACCGCTTTAATTCCTCGAATTCCGGAATCAGCAAATTTCCACTGTCCCGAAGGAAAGCTGCGGTGTAGCGAAATGCGCGGTGTCAAATATAATTCCAACGATCCCGTGACACGTAAAACGGGAGCATAAAAACCGCAAGGGCCATAAATATCGCGAAACGTCGAACGGCGGACACGGGTCCTTTGGAACGTGTCGGCACGTCGTTTGCGGTGCAAACAGGTCGGCGAGCGTTGAACGATCGTCGAGAAAGGAAGCATCAACAACAAATTTCACGGACGATGATCGGCGAGATTAATCGCGCGGCGGAATGAGATATCAGGCGAAGCGGACCGTGGCATAATCGAATGCGAGCATACGTACGTGGCAAGCTGTATAATGCGATATCGCGCGTCTAAATTAGGGTCTGAAACGTAATCATTCATGCGTGTCAGTAATGCCGCGAAACGAGATTCCGCTTGGTGCGTCGGGTCAAGTAATTTAATAATAATTATTCGCCGGCATGCACGCCGCGGACCACGCTCGTCGCCGCCCGCGGACGAGCCTCGTAAATCACCATAGAACCCACCGTGAGAAGCACCTCTATTCCCATGAATCGTGATTTAACCTGTGCTAAACGACCGAACACCTACGATCCAACCAACTTTGGGCGAGGATCGCGTGAGCCGGGACGAGGGTGTGCATCGCACGGCTTGCTTCCAAGGAAATTCACCATGAAGCACCGGTTCGAACCCATGCAAATGAATACATGGCCTCGGTGTAAAGTACAGCTGGAACCCTACTCGAACGCCCATTATCCTAATAACTTAATATTCGAACGCTCTGCTCTGTTATTCTATTATTCTGTTCTGTTATTATTAAGATGTGGCTATTTATACGTATAGTATGTGTACAATTGAATATTTATACGCGCAGTATGTATACGAGTTAGCAACGCCAAAACCACCCATTCAGCGAAAACATCATGTGAGTGCCGTCTGCCGTGCGATAACATTCATTCTGTAGATGTAGTAGCTTGTTCGGAGTTAAGTTATGGTAAGTGGATTGTTCATTGTGTCATAGTTGTTTATTTGTGTCAATTTAAAATATTGACACGGCATGAGCGAACGAATTCTTATTTATAATTTTACTTTAACCCTTATCATACCTATCTCGATGTCGCATTAGAACTGATTTATTGAGGCAGTATTTCACGATGTCAATGAATGCAAATACCAGCAGTCATTTATGGAAAGTAATCTTAGTAATTTGATTAAGGGTGCACATGTATTTTCATGATGGATTTGAAAGAAAATTTGGATTGATTGGAATATAATCGATATTTGTGACCGTAAGACACCTTCGGTGCAGCAGACATAAATGATAATTTAAACCTGCGGTATCGGTACTTTATCGAAAATTAGTAATTTCAGTTATTTCGGCCTCGGCTTAAAGATAAGTTAACCGTAATGAATATTGACGCTGCACCTATCAGTTGATACGATGAAATGTTAATTTAAACTTGCCATCCTCCCGTTTTAAAAATAATTATATCATACATTAAAACGAAGTTCGCCTCGAATAAAATCAGAATCTATTAGAAACTGCGAACCCGAATTACTTAAAGTTTGAATCTAAAATGAAACGTAAAGTTAAATGCAAATCTAGTTAAAGAAAGTAATTTGTGCACCTACATAAAAATAGAACCAAGCAGCGATTAAAACCCATGTTCCGTGTTAATTGAAAAGCCGGTAAAAATAATTGAAATCCTTGTGAACAGCGAACGCGGATAAAAGCAGTACGATTGGTCATTCTAAATGTAGCACCCAGAGGAACGATGAATTGCAGAACACGTAAATGAACTGTCAATATAAAAAGTCCCTTAATGAAACAAAATGTCGTGGCTAAATTAAGGGTTTCTTATTTCGAACTCCGGTAATGCGGGAACGAGTGTCAAGACTGAAAATTGAGTGACAGTTATTTGGTTAATTCAATTAGTACTTCTATTTAGATCTTGACACTACCAGAGATCCGAGCGAAATTTAAACTTTTGTGGATCGCTTTTCATATAACAATTTCGCGTCCATTATATAAGCTATTTCGTTGCTCGCTCGGAGTTCTAATTGTAAAAGGCACTCGAAATTATCATACGAATTATTCGATGGATCGGTTTTTGCTTTAGAATAACAGATCCGAGACGTTAGGGGGGCGAAACACGGCGTTTCGTTCGCGTATTGGGCAACTCGCAATTGTTAGAGAAAAATGGTGTGTTGGGTAAAAACGTCTTTGTAAATTTTTATATAGAGTGAGTGATTTAATGTCTCCACCTCAAATATCTTTGTTGCTTTTAACACTAAATGTACGAAACGAGTCGAACATGGTACATTTCTTGTTTTAGACTGGAAAAACTATCAAGAAGCTTTTATGAAAATGTATGTGAAATTTTGTCAAAATAAAGGATCATCAAGTTTTCACCCTCCCAAATTCTCAAATTTTCAAACCCTCACATTTCCAAATTTACAAATTCCCAAATCCCGAATCCTAAATTCTCATAACCTTGAGTCAATGTCGTCACCACATTCCTAATAAAAAGGGGCTATCATGGTACTCCTTTAAAAAGGGGAAATTTATTTTTTAAAAATTGAAGTAACCATAGCTCTAAACAAAATTTTGGTTGCAATATGTGATCACTACTGAACCATTCAATGCGGTCCGTAAGACGTACCTTTGAAAACAGCAAAGATATTTGAGGTGCAAACGTTAGGTGACTCACCCTATACATATTTCCGTAACAATCGAAGATTGTGGGTGACGTGGGTAGTCAATGGTTCATCACACGTTATTGGTTCACGCAGGCACATACATCGGTTGTTTGAAAAATCATAAACAATTGGCAGGCGGCGATTGTCGACCGTCATCAAGCTCGGGGGATTTACAACGAGAACAGGCGTACTTCTTATGCTTCATTTCAACTTCCTCGTGCGCCAACTCCTGGGTGACACTCTGTACGTCCCAGGCCGAGTTTCAACACACGTCAAATCAAAATTTCTCAACAAAATCGTCCGAAAAGTCTCGCTCGATCGCGAAAGATCGATTTCGAAGCCACGGATGGTCCCGCGAAAATCCAGGAACGCCCCGTCGCAAATTGACCCCCGTAATAAGAGAAATTCGCGGGACGTCCCGAATTCGTAAGAAGCCAGACACGTTTCGGGTCTATCGAGCTGCAGCGCGGTGTATCGGAAAAGGCGAGAGGATTCCGTATTCGAAATTCGTTCGGGAAACCAGCACACGGTTTCACGAAGCGGAGGTCCGTTTTCCCGACGAAAGTCGAAGGAGCACGTAACGCGGCTAACTTGCAAATTCCTTCAAGAGGAAGCTATCCCGCTTTCTCTTTGACCGTTTTGCCGCATGTCTTATCTCCTTTCGTCGATTGACTGCGTTGTGACTGCTCGCGAACCAACCTCGCGCTATCTTTTGCACGGCCGGTACGTGTTCTCCAGGTGAAAAGAGTTCGATAAAGGTAATAGTTTATCGGGTGCCGTTCGATGGAGAGGAGAAACTTCGAAGTTCGCGCGGTTCTTCGGATCCGTTGTGTCTCGCGGACGAACGTTTCGGGCACAGCCATCGAACGGGATCGACTTCGACTTCCGTTTATGCGAACAACGACCGTACGAAACGACCCGGCTCGTCTTGTCACCGCTCCGTTTGTTTCGCCTCGTACAGGTAATAACGATTCGAGACTCTTGCGCCATCGAGCAAACGATCGTTTTCGTACGAGCCTTTCGAAAATTCATCGCTGCCCTCGTTTCCCGCTGTCGAAGATCGGGGATCGATAATCCACCAAGGAACAATGTTACGCGATTCCTCGATGTTTGAGGAACTCGATACGTTCGAGTAAATATCGATATCGAATTGGTTTTTCTATTTTCGTTTGTTAATATTACGTGTTCGTATGGAATACATGGACCGTTGGCGTTTTTGTAAAACGATACTGTTGGTCTTGGTTCAGGATTTCTTTAATTTCTGCCTTTTCGGATATCCGATTACGAGGGTTTATAAATTTTCAAGGGTTTCGGTATGAAAGTCTGGGGTTTTAGATGTTAATTGCGATTGAATTTGATGATTATCAAAGTACAGACCTCGACATTTTCTACAAATTTCTACAGTTAGAAATGTTTTAGATCTTCTAACTTCCAAATTATTATTCCCAAATCACGAAATCCCCATATCCCAACATCTCGAAATTCTCATATCCCAAATCCACAGACTTCCAAGTTTCAAAATTTTCAAATTCCAGGATGTTTAAGCTTTAATTTATAAACTCTCAAATTCCCAAATTTCCAAATCTCAATTCCAAATTTTTCAAATTCCTTAATCCCCAAATTTCCATATTTGTTAATTTTCTAATTCCCAAATTTCCACATTTCAAAATCACCAGATTCCCGAATCTCTAAATTCACACATTCCTAAATTTCTGAATCCACGAATTAACAAAAATTCACAACATTATAACGCCATTAGCAAATTACCTTAAATTCGCCCACTACTCAACTCGCTAATTACATTCATATTAACAACATTAATTATATTATTATAACACAAAATTGTGTTATATGTAGTAATTCAGAACTAAGCATACATGTAGACGTGCACATGTGTAATGGAGTCGGTCTGACCATTGTCTTGTACTACTTGCGATCTGCATTAATTTCTCTCGGTGATCAGACACAGCAGATATACAGATTCCATTTATCACGCTTCACTTATACATCAACATTGATGTTGGTAACAATCAAACTTTCTATAAACACCATCTTTTGTTAGGATACGTAAGAGAGATCGAAACAATCTAAGACTGAACCGACATCGAATTTCGTGCTCCAGTTCTATCTGAAATAGATTCTGTCAATAAATCAGTCGATCAACCAAAACCGTGACTGAATGTGTACGGATTTAACGGACGACTATACGTAAACTGGAAACAAAAATAACTGACACTATTTCGAACGAAATCTCAAAGTTTATACAAAATTTCAAGATTTGTACAAAATTTCAAAGTTTATACAAAATCTCAAAATTTATACAAAATTTCAAACTTTATACAAAAATTCAAAATTTATACTAAATCTCAAAATGTATACGAAATCTTAAAATTTATACAAAATCACAAAATTTATACAAAATGTCAATATTTATACAAAATCCCAGTTTGGACAAGATTTCGAAATTGGGACGAAATTTAAAATTTTTTACAACGAATAAAATGCACTTTTCGGAAAGCAGATGTTCAAACTCGGCGTCGAAAATTTAGCGGACGATGAAACTTGGATTTCCGATGGAAGAATTTTTGTATTCGTGAATTTACGGCAGATTTCGCCGCGAAATCAGGTGTAAGTCGCGGTGGAGGAAACAACACGTTGCTGTTAATGCCGAAAACCACTGTTCCGCGTAACTGGAAGCCACAGGAGGCCGCAACAGCTTAAAAGCACTAGTCAGAAATGCGTACAGCAATCTACAGACTCCTGCATTGCGGCTGTTTAATCGAAAAATTCCTGAACACGGTGAATTGAATGGGATACAATTGAATTTCAAACGGTTAAATTTACTTTCCCTCGTAATATTTTCTATGAAACCGAACGATACTACGAACGCGTTGATTATTGCGGGACACACCTGCAGCTGACGGTGCAAACTGATAGTACAATTGGTGATAGATGCGTGGAAGTACAATTTCAAATAAAAATTCATGCAAAATTATTGTTCTTTACAAATTTTCTCCTTCGATTTAAAATAATTACTTTTCGATTCATTTTCACTTTTGATACCATGATTAATCTCTCACGGACAGATGTTTTATAAATAGGCTATAAATAGCATGTCTCAAATTGAAAAATTTAATAATCATATCTTTAATAAACAAGACGATAATGTATCACACTATATGTATACAGCAGATCATACATATATTTATACAATTTACTCATTGTTAACGATTTTGTTCAAAAAGGGAACAGCGGTATTATATTTGTTGTATTTTATAACAAGGTATCGTTATATTATTTGTCCTTTTAAATTCTTATTATCGGATAATTACAACCAGAAAGATAATTATTACAGCGAAACTTGCAATTACAGCCCCAATACTTTTTCCATATACGATACGTTAATTCTGATCGCGGCGATTAACCCGTGCAATTAATAAATCACGGTTATCGTTCGCGATAATCGATTGGGAGAATCGTGAAGGATCAACCCGTGAATTTAATAGGAGGAATGCACACTTGCGACGATAATTCCTCTCACGTATTTACCGGCCTCTAATGGAAACCGTCTCTCAGCCAAGAATTGGATGAAGACCGGTACAAAAGCTCGCAGCGTAAAGCTTTGTGACACAAGCTTCGCTGAATAAAACTCGTCGTCTGACAATTTTTATTCCGGTCGACACGCGAGTAACTGGCTCTCTCACTTTCTCTCTCTTTCTTTCTCATTTGCTCGTTTTTGTCGTGTGATGAAACAAAGAAGAATCTCTCCTGGGGGATCCGGTATAAGCTCCTACTTGCGGCAAATGTGATTATATCGATCGTCATTGTGCGAGTACAAAAGAATCTCACGGGTAAATTTACGAGAATGACCGACAATTAGTCAATGAAGATCCTACGTAGCACTTTATTAATTCTTAGATTCTTTGAATTGTAAGTTATCAAAATTTGTTAGGGTAATTCTTAGTCTAATGAATTTTTGTACGTTTTTACTTGCTGTCTGAAATATCAGAATGGACAATTTTTTAAATTTCGGAATTTTTGGGTTCATACATTTTTTAAGTTTTTGGAAATTAGAAGATTCTACATTATCAGATTTCGAAATTTCACGTTTCTAAATTTCGAAGTCCCGAATTTTCACACTTTCCAGTTTTCAAATTTTAAGATTCCCAAATTTACAAATTTCTAAGCTTTAACTTTGCTGTAACTTTCGAACTTTCAAAAACGCAAATATATAATTACTATATATACAACCCCTAAATTCATAAACTCCCCAAAGCCACGAATTCCTAAATACCCTACTTACCACATCCCTCGAATTCCCCAGATTCCCTAAATCTCCAAATCTCTACATCCCCAAATTTTAAACACCCAAATTTCAAAACATCCGAATCTCCAACTTCCAAAAAATCCTGAAATTTAAAACCTTCTAAAATTCCTAAAATTTCGGAATCGTCGAAATCCTAATTTTGCGAAGGAGATTATGCAGCAACGCGGAGATTCCGCCGTACCTAACTTTATCCTGCACGCACACAACCGCGCAAACAGAAACGAGAAACCATTAAGTACCGCACGTGCCGTGTATTTTATTTCCCACGGTGCGCTTTTATATCCGACATGACATAAATAGAAAATTGTAGGTGAATCCCGAGGAGTTTTTAAGCGTCCAATGTAACGAAGCGAGGGGCCTCGAGCGGAAAGCACCGGCCATATTTTCTTATTTCAGCCGACTTTATATGCATTTTTCCGATGGACGAGCGTAAATATTGAAATGAGAGGATGCTCGGTTTAAGCCGGGAACAGAAGAGAAAACGAGATTCCGCGGGGCTTAATGGATCTCCGCTCCTTGTGAAAACATTTGCATTTCTTGGTGGTATTCCGCGCTCGTACGTCGCGTTCGCCGGGAAATACGACAGCTCCCATTAAATCCTATTTATCTAAACTTTTCTTTTTAATCCTGAAACCTCCTTTGCGGATTTTCCGGTCCAGAGCTCTCGTCGGGGATCACGTGACAAATAGAAACGTTCAAATTTTCGACGTTGCCTGGCGTTTCGACGGTGTGTGCCGGCACCTAATCGAAGCCATCTTCGACCCACATTATAAAAAGCGTTACTCGGCGTTCTACGCCGATACAAATGGATTTTTAATTACACCAACGTTATTATAAAGTTCCGCTCGCAACATCGTAAGTGGGATACCGGCTCTTTGTTCGTGCCACGGCAAATCCCATCGCGTATTTATCGTTTTCAATTGCGGCACCGAACTAACAAGTTATTTCTCGCGTCATCGATCTTACGATATCGCCGTCATTGTGTTAACGTTGCCGGTTAAATAAGAGATGGTATCGGGATCCGATAGCGTGAACCGCGGTTTGATCGTATCTTCGCTTTGTTCTCTATCGGACAATCGCTGCTAACTTCCAACTCGTTTCTATTTACACCGGCGCAAATCCAACATGCAGCCTAACCAGGAAACTCCTCCATGGTGTAAACGCGAATCTCCCGGCGAATTTGCTTCGTTATTTAACCCTATTGTCGCGGCAAACTCTACTGCTTGATTGCGTCCATTTCTGACAATACCTTCTAACGAATTGCTACAAATTTTCCTATACGATCGTGTCAAACTTTCCGAAATTCTGCTGATTCGTTTCACAATTTCGACTTTTCTGTCCGCCTTGTTTAGAAAATTGCAATTTCATAATTCAAAAGAATTAGAATACGTTCGTTTTTAACGATTCGATGACGTACATCATGATTTTCTTCGATCATTTAACTTGTATCGTGTTAAATCACCGGGAGGGTGTCCTCCGACAGATCAGTGGACTTAGAATGAATCAGCAAAGAGTAATACAGAATCACAATTTTATGTTGCTCGAAAGCAAGTAATCAATAAACATAATCTTCTTCCGAGACAGCTCAGACTCGTCGCATTAACTAAACGATGGAATATATTAGATAAGAGCTCAATGGATTCAATTTGGGAACGAAATTGCGCGGAATCACAGTTAGATCGCTAAGGTACTTGCAATTACTAGATAATTCAGTTTCATAGTTAGTATTATAATTGCGTTAGATCCTCGGACGCACGCATCTGTCTCTTCGCGACAATTGCAGATGATTTTCTCCTCGATTCGCTCGAGAAACTAGAGCCGGGGTGTTTCTAGAGTCAACAAGAAACAGCCAGGCCGAGCGTGTAGAGAAATTTCACGAGATTCTGAGAGCTAACTAAAACCGGCGCGTTATCGAACCGCGGATTCGCGAGTACTTTCGTTCCATTTGGCAGAAACATTCGTTCACAAAAGAGGATTCCGTGAACAAACGTAGATATACTCGACCGAGCATCGACGCGTAGTTCTAGCTTGATGGTTGGTTTCGAGCGAGGAACGTTTGAAAATCCCGAGCAAAGTTCGAGAAAGGTTAGTAGAGTAAACGCGGCGCGGGTCAACCGTGGCCCGCGTTCCGAACTTCCGTGCTGGCCACGCTACGTTTTCATTTCGAAACTCGGAATCCTGAGAGCGAAATATCCTAAGCGGCATCAAAGTTTCGCCGACAATAAAGAGATCAAAGGATGGTTGCCGGCATAAAGAGAAGAAAGACGACGAATGAAACGCGTACAGCTACACACGAAGGTGTTGAATTGTTCGCAGTCTCTGATCCGTGAATCGGCGCAGAGAAAAACACCTCGCTGAAAGAGTAATCGGCACCTGGCCTCGTGACAAACGAAGGAAAAAAAAAAGATGCAGTAATTATAAACGCGTGTAACACACGGCTCTCTTCTTGGTTCTGTCTCATTTTCTATCCGGATGTTCGAGTTACGGCGTTAATAAGTACGCTGTTTCAAGAGCGTCAGACAAGAGTCATCATTTGCTAGGTTTCTAGGTAAGCGGAGTACCTACGCTAAAGATTCTTTCAATGAAAGCCCGGTTCTCTGATGTCGAACTTGCAGTGCTCGCTCGTATAAATGAACAGAAACGGAACGATGATTCGTGAAATGACACTGTTATTCGCGTTGAAGGGTCCTTCTTAGGATGTAGGTGATGTTGATAGACTGCGATGTCTATGCATTTATGATGAGTCTAAGTAATCAATTTCATACACGGAATTCACACGCTGAAGATATGATTTTTTTTTAGATTTTTGTCTAAAAATTTGAAGGAATATTTGTCTAAATGCTTATGAAATTAAGAGACACGGTAACTGATCGTCGTACGGGTTTATACGCGATCAGTTACGGTGAACTGTAGTAGATTTTTCTAACTTACTGAATATGATTTACCGATGACCGTGACGGCAAATCGTGGATTCCATTTTCGTAGAATTCATGTACGAAGTCAAGAAGTAGTGACATTATCGAACTGTCGTCGATTAACCCGAGGTGAAACTGTTTCGCTCGAAATTACCCAACTTATCATAAAATTAATCCCACGCATTACTTTGACGAATCTGATACGTGTTGCTACTCGCATTTCGACCGTAAAATCGTACTCGAGTTTTTAATGTATTTCCATTTGGAGTTCAAGTCTATTACAATTTTCATAGTTGCTGAATGCAAAATTCAATTTTTAATACGTGTCAATTTGTGGCTCAAGTCCAATTATAATTTTCACAGACAAGTGTCGCTGAATACAAAATTGACATTTAAACCTTCTGCTAAACACAAATAAAAATTGTAACTTTTGCAGAAAATGGCGAAAGGAAGCTGACGCAAGCCGATTCGAAATGACGCCCGTCCCGATCGTTAATATCCGGTAATCTGAAGACGCAGGGACGTGACTGCCGCGGCTGGTAACCTTCTCGCAACAGCCTCGGGAATTATGGATGCGTTCCACTTCCGGCAACGCGGGAAACGCGGAAGCGTAATGCTCACTCTTCCTCCGTGTGTGTTCCGTGGGAGACCCAGCCCTTCCTGGTGAACGTACGAGCGTCTACCGGCGTCGAAGTTGGCAACAGCATCTGGAGCGTTAAGGCGAATGAGCGATGTACCGGTGTCTTGCGGTGTGATGGATCGCCCAATACCAGCCAATATGCAGTATCGCGAGGGGTGTGTGGCAAACTGGTATCCATGCATCAAATCGCCGCTAACCGGAAAGGGTACGGCCTCGTCGCGTATCACGGATACCGTGTAACACACCGATGTCCCAACAGTTTCTCGTGGTCGGGTTCTTGTCACATCCCTTCTGCCGACCGACCACCACCGGACGAACCTATGGTCGACCATACGGCGGTGCATGGCTGCTACACCGGACACGCACCACCGTAATTTTCCATTCTCTGTTCGCTGCGAGAGAATCGATACAGAGCCGCCCGAGAAATTGTCCGATGCAGATGTCGTGGAGATTCACACGAACGGGTAGCTAGAGACGGTGCACGTTCGCGTGGATGGACAGAGAACCGGTATAGGTTTTTGGTATGGCGATCGGTATTATTCGGAGAGGACCAAGTTGAATGGGACGTGTCTCGTGTGTCTGTGTGACACGGCTTCAGAAATTTTATGTAAGTTTTCAATTTTAATCTCGGGTAAGTTAGCTGGAGACGGATTTTGTACGTGGAGGCGAAGTTGGATGAGGGTATCTCGCTAGTATGAAACGAATTCAGAAATTTTGTATAAGTTGGCTATGAAGTTGAGTGTTTGCTTCAAGTTTCCACGTTTGTTAATTTTTGCAATCGACGAATTTGAAAGTTTATAAATAAGTTCTCGAACTTTCAAACTTTTAGGTTATCGACCTTTTGAATGGACAAATTTTTGGATCTACATATTGTTAAACGATTAAATATTGTATTTTCCATAATCTCAAGATTTTAAATCCGTAAATTTCTACATTTTCAAATTAATACATTTTTAAGTTGTAAATACCGAAATCCCGAATTCCTAAGTTTTAGAATTTACGAATCTCTTAAGTTTCAGAATTGCCAGATCCCTGAATTTGAAAACTTCCAAATTTTAAATTCTTAATCTAAAATTTCCAAATTGACAAATTCCTAAATATTCAATATTCAAACACCCAAATACCGAAATCCCGAAATCCCAACAACCTTAAATCCTCCAATCACCAAATACTCAAATTCCTAATTGCTTAAAGTTCAAATCGCAAAATCTTCAAATCCGCAAATTCTATAATTTTCAAATCCCTGAATGCTCGCACCTCCAATCCGCAAATTCCCCATTTTCCGAATTCCTATAGTTCGACAATGCACAAAACTCCTGGCTACGTCAATGGTGACACGATAGTATGATCTTATCAAACAATTTTGTACTGTTACGGTGGTAAAGACGGGGAACGCGAAAGGTGAACAAAACTGCCATTTTTATTCGTGTTCAATAATAGGATGGTTTTCTTGGAAACACAGTAAAACTCCCTAACCGTAACGCGAACGTTTCTTCATATATGCAGAGTAATTGGAGATACTATCCAACGACAATAGCACGATCGTAAATTATTTCTGAAACAGGTAGTCGATAAAAGAGAATATTCATCAAATACTTTACCAAATACTACGTCGCGCCAGAGGAATATAAAACTCGTCATTTATTGTTCACCTAACATTCCTTGAAATCATATACCATAAATTACAATCAATGCTAAAGTAATTAACAGTCATTGATATTTATAAACTACAAGTGCAAATACCGATTCGTCTCAAGTGTAACTCAGTGATTCCCGTTAAAGGGAAAAAAGTGGAAAACGCGATGAGGTATGACGAGGAAATTACGCTTCCACTATTCTAGAAACTTTGTAAACCTATGATCACCGCGACCATAACCGCTGTTACAGGAATATCGTAGTTCAGCTACTTCTCCGAAGTTTATTAAAACCAATCGTACAATGTTTCCTTGTTATTTAATGTGAAAGCCGAAGCACGATCCGACGTTGAAGTTGTCATTAGCTTAGTGGGAACGCGACGCGAGTTTCGTTTAATTAAAATTAAATACAGGCTTGACGGATCCGTTGAACGAAGTAACCGTGTCAGGCGTCTGGGACTATTGTTACCGGTAATTAGATGAAGGATCCAAGCCACACGAACGACCGTGCAACAGCAACGCGTTACAAGCGGTTTCCTTCGAAATGCACGAGATAACGTTACACCATGCACGATATACAAATTTCTCTGCTCGAAATATCGTAGGAAATCGACTTTGCCCATCTTCAAATCGATCCGACAATCGAAATAGAACGCAACGCGTAATTGTTGTTCAACTCGCGATGAAACCACCGCTCGCGAATTCGTTCCGAATATGCGACTTTAATTGCGAACCTCTCTGTCTACTAATTTCAACGACGAAACAAATTGCCGTTAACAATATACCGTTGGCTAGATCGATTGTCAATCACTTACGGAAATTTTCATTTACCTCGCGTTTCCGATCTGGCGACTTTTGTGACTTTGTTTTTCTGCTACCTCGCTGGATACTTCAAACGGAATTTAATTTCAGACCCGAGTTATCGTTACACGAAATCTAATTACAACGTGAAATCTGATTTAATTCGGGACACGAGAAGTTCATTTAAAATGTATGCGTTAGGTCGTTTCGAAAGCTTGAATGAGGATAATCTAGCGTGAGATTTGTTTTTATCGCGTTTAAGCTCCAAATTTAATCGACGGTAACTTTTAACAAGAACGATTGGATTTGTGTAATTGACCTTGACGAGGGATGCCTGTTTTAGTTACAAGTTAATTGGTTTCAGCAATGACACGAACAAATCAGATTTAAATCATGGAAACAAACGGTTTTCCGAACTTTTTGCCTTGTAATAATAATTTGTGATTTCCACTATTGTTACATTTAAGAAATACGCTTCTTGGTTCATATCGTTTAACAAAGTTGAAAACTTTGCGAGCCTGAACATCGCAATTTTCCAAAACGCGAACTCAGAACCAAGTATACAACGCTTGCCAAATGGTACCACTCAAATGATGTAATAGATCGTAGTTGTAGGACAAGGGGTTAATCGTTACAGTGAATGACATTCGTTCACTGTACCTCGCAAACTCGTATTCGATCATTCAGTCGTTCCCCGATAGAGAATAAAATAAACATACCGGAAGGTGAGGGTGGTGAACGGTCTGTAGCTCTTGTGGCTGTTGAGGTCGTGCATGGGGGTGCCCCAGAAGTCGTCGTTGAGGATACTGGTCCATGGTGTTTGCGCGAGCACGTCCTTGTTCCTCACAATCGCCGGTATATCGTCGTGCACGAAATCACCGTTCAACGCGTTCAGGTAGCAAGCAACTGCCACCAGAGCCACGGTCGCGTACAAGCACCATCCGGGCGGTTCGTTTCCGTCCGCGTCGTTGTAACCGCCGCGACCGGCCCTCTTGTTGTTCTGGCAGCAGCAACCGGCGTTGCTGTTGTTTCGTCGCCGCATGATTCACCGGTAACGCCAGCTACAACACCGTCGCACGAAACGTTCAGGGCACGACGTTCTGCCACGATCGTCGGGGATGATCACTTTCATGGAGCCACGAACGCTTTCGCAACGACGTTATCTGTCGCGTTGATGGAAGCTCGCGTAACGTGCCGGCGGTCGATCGTACCGCGATTCGAGATTAGATCGCATCTCAAAGACCGTGACGACGACGACGAGGACGACACCGGCATCGGTTAGGGTACGGTGCGCGGCTAGAACGCGTGCAGCCCTGTGGTGATTAGGCGAGCGAGCATCGAACGCTCGCTCGATCGAGATACACCGAACACCAGGAACGCTCTTATTTTTCCTGCGGGCGAAATCCAGCTGGGATCGGCGGGTGCGCTTTGCTACCTGCCGTCAGCTCGCGTTGCACTCTTCCATTTACTTCAACCGGGCTACTTTGAGCATTCGTTGCCCTCGCGGTGAGCTTGATAAATGACTGCGGAGGTTCATTATTTACCCTGCCGGCGCGTCCAATGTGTCCGCTCTAAAGAGAAACGGGTTTCGCGTGAGCTGATTGCTCTTCCACAGATAATAGTTCTTCGCGTGGTGCTCGTTCGTTCCCAGATTGTCCCCGCGGGAATCCGGCCGGACAGCCTTCCCTTTTTTTCCCGTCCGCCTCGATCGCGTTTCGATACCTCGTTTCCTAGCCGGTAACGATGTAACAGCTCGTTACGGTCGCGGCCATCGAACTCCGTTACGTCACCGATCTACGCGGAACGATTCGCGACTCTCGCGAACGAACAAGTCGGCACGGGCTCGCGTGCACCGGCTTCCTAGATCTTCGACCTCGACGAGACCGAGCTACCTTCGAACGCGTTCCCGTTTCCGCGATTATTCCCGCACGAATATCGACATCCAGGAACTCTTCCTACGGTACGATTCGCGCCACCTTTTCCCGTTGCACTTACACCGGCGTGCGCGAGCGTGTCGGGGCTTCCGGTGCGGTTTCCTGCTCGCGATCGCGTACTCCTCGCGTCCCGATCGGAGATATCGATGCCCCGCGCCGGTACAAGATATCGTTTCGGGGCAACTCGGTGCCCTTCGTTTCGCGCATATCCAACTTCCGGTCACTCGTCCGTTTTCGACGAACCCGGACGACGAAAAACGAGCAACGACAGCGACAGACACGCGCGCGAGCGAAGCGGCTGTATGACCCAGATACTCGCGATGGTGGCCCGGGCTCCTCTGTCGCCGCGGGTTTCCTATGCATACGGGTTTACGCGGCTGCTAGTCCCTGACCGTAGCCGCGTCTTCCGATTCCCCGCAGTGCCGCCTTTTTTCTTCCTTTCTTCCTTCTCCACCCTTCGTTTCCGCTGCACGACAGTTTCGATTCCTCCACCATTCAGCCGTGCCGCTTTCACGCGCCCCGTTTCGCGGCCTCTCGCGTCGGACAATCGAATCTCTGGCCCGGTCTAGCTTCCACTTCCGGCTCTCGTGACCGCGGAAGAAAGCTCTTTTCCGAACCCTCTTTTAGCGCGTTCGCTGGTCCAGGTCAGGAGTTCAAGCACTCCGTACGTTTTACGAGGTTACAACAGGTTGACACTCGACACAGTGGCTCGACGCGACATGATCGCGAATGGATTACACGCAACCGATCGATCGATCGTCGATCAAGGTGAACGTAGTACACACCGATCGTATGTACCGAACTGATCCGAGAACGAACAAAACTGGACGAACTCCCGAACGAAACTTGCCGATCAGAGATCGTGCATCGCGAACACGCGACCGCTTCCTCGTGGAATCCGAGCGGATCGTCGCGATGACGATAAGCGCAAGACTAAAGGACGACGGCATCCGCCCGGTTATATACCCGGCGCACTCTGACCCGCAAAGCCGCGCCCGCGCACCAGCCACCCCTGGGCTTTTCCCTCTAGTCCTATACGGCCGTCTTGCTCGCACCACCACGACTATCTTCCGTTTACCATCGTCGTTCGTGCTTGGTCCCGCGTTCTCCGAGTCTCGTGTTTGTTTACCTGCATCTTTTCCCGAAATCTCACTTTGAAATCGAGTCGCGAGCACCGGGACGCCCCTATGGAACTTACGCTCGAAGAACCGTAGACGATGACACTGTTCTAATTCGGTCACGGGCGGAACGAGCACCCTATGAGATTTTCAACCTTTTTGGACAGGGAATTAGGACGTTCGGAATTTGGTGATTAAGGGGTCGGAGGGTGGGGCATTTGGGAATTCGACGATTTGAGGTTTTGGAATTTTTAGGAATTAGGGAGTTCGAGATTTTGGAATTTCGTGGTTTTGGGGATTTTGCGACTTTAGGGATTCTGTAATTTAGAAATTCGATGATCTAGGAATTTGGAGATTTCGAGATTGTAAGAAGACAAAAATTGTATGTTTTAGAAAATCGGAAAGAGACGCGACAAACGGAATAGGTGATACGTTTGTTTGTACAAAAAAGTAGTCGAAGGTAAAAGTGATGACATTTTTATCATCCCGTGACGAGTAGATTGTTTGGAGGAGCAACGGTGTTTTGAAAACTTGTGCACCTCCATTATTGCAGATAAAATTTCGAATCGATTTATTGTTCACATGTTTGATATCGAGCACGCGATGTTCTCTTTTTTATTTAAACTCGAAAATAGTATGAATAGCAACCATGCATTTTTACACGAATTTTAACATGTTTTTTTCGCATGCATGGTTGTATCAACGTGCGCGATCTTCTCGTTTTACATTTGTGCAGTATCGCCATTGATATGCGTGAAAATTTCTGTATGCCGATATAAGAATATTCTACAGCGTTAATTGAAAGAGAATAATTTCACTTACTAAAATTTTTCTACTACAATTTACAATTTCAACTAATTCTACTGGTATAATTTACTAACATACATTTTAATAATTATTTAACATAATTTATGTTAAACTTAATAGATTGCTCGTCGTATGTGACCGACGGTGCAAATTCAGTTGCATTAATTTTTTTCAGTAACCGAAAGCAAACGAAAGGAAAATCTGCCGGTTCATAATGTTGAAACAATGACACACGCTAGCAGATTAAAAGATGAAATCGAAAGATTAAATATGTTTGTCTAACCGTGAACATCGGTCTTCGCTATGACGGTGAACCTATTAACAGAAAGCAAACACAATAAAGTAAATAAAACTTGTCGAATATCAATTTGACGATGACGAAACATCGTACAGGAAATGTCGCCCTAAACCGGCGATTCAATTCCCGTGAATCATTAAAGCACGCAATCGTTCTTCGTTATTGCCTCTCGAAATGCGCATTCAGGATTACGAAGGATCGAACGATGAAGCGAATCATGGCACTCGAATCAACGAACGTATTGATGATACGAGGTCGTTATGACGGCGATGATGCGATAACGAGCATGTCGTGATATGGCTTAGCAAAGTGTTACAGCGTTCGTTTCAAGGGGATAAAGCCATCGTTCGACGATATTCCTTGTGTAACGTTGTCAGGATACGAACTCGTCGGATATGTTCGAACAAAAGTGAAATCGCGATTATGATGAACGTCGAACGAGCTCGTTACCGTGGTTATAAAACGATACCGATTGTCGCGAGACCTCTTGGAACGTAACCAGGTCGAAGGACAAGAACAACGTCGTTCTTGAAAAGAATAGACGCCAGTTATTCGATGCTACCATCTGAAACTCCGCAAAAAAAAAATAAGCCTCTATCGATCACGGAATTTCAGCCCGATAGAATCGACGACGCTTTATCATCGGAACGATTTATCGAATCAGATATCTGCGACAACTAATGTTCCACCCGGAATACAAACACCTCGTCACTAACTAAGCAACCGCGCGATTCGATCGATTAATGCGATAAATATAATGAACGGGAGAAATATTTTGTTACATCAAATATCAACGATCGTGTTATACGACCGCGTCGAATTTTGCCACTGTATTCGTTCGAATCGGTAATCAACCTAGGGATATTTATGCGATCGAAGCTTGTAAAATTATATCTGCAAAGCGTATCTATCGTCTACATATTGTATGAGTTGTATATTCGTTTTATACTTCGACATGAATGTATAAACACTTACCGTCGGGTATGCGGTTATTTGAAGTCACTTCAGATTTCTATATTGACATTGATAGATTACGCGATTCTTACGTAGAGTTGTTATCGCTATTCCGATTAAAATTACTATTTTTACCGGCAACTACTATTTGTACCCGCAATTACTATTTTTACCTAAAATTACTGTTTGCACTCACAATTACTATTTTTTCCTACAATTATTATTTCTACCCACAGTTTCTATTTTTACCTACAATTACTGTTAACATTCCAACTAAAATTACTGTCACCCACAATTACTATTTTTACTAGAAATTACTATTTCTACCTACAATTTCCATTTCCACGTAAAATTATATGACACTTCTACTTAGAATTTTGTAATATTTCTATGTAAGATTCTCTTATATCAATTTGAAGTGAACGAATCCCAATATGTCGTTCTGGTAGACATTCCACTCCACCTATTTCATAGTAACTATCCATAAACGACTATGCCAGGGGATTATGAAAGTACACGAAATAAAGATTCTATAAAAAATTAACTTTTCACTCTTTCGTACCGTGCACAAAAAATTTGATATTTGTAGTGCACAGAGACTTAACCTTGTAACGAAATTCAATTCGCATCTTGATAATGGTGTAATTAACGAAATTCTCAATTCTTCTACAATTTTGACAAAAGATCAGCTTTCTGCAGAATCTTTCTTTAACAATTCCTCAAATTCCACAAAATGTATTATTATTTCAGACACGATCTCCCTGCGATGATTTTGACGGAGAAAATAAAGAAACGCGATCCCACACAATATCGTCAAAGAAGAAAAACAATTCGGCCACGGTTTGTAATAAGCGAATTAAATAGTGATTTTTGTGTCAAAGGAATAGTTTCGTCGATGGGGTCAGTATCTCAGTTCCGAGCATTTAATAATGCATCCGACCGACGTCGGTGTAGCGTCCCAAAGGGCCGAGTAGGTTTTCCAACGACCGTGAAAAGGTGTCGGTGTCTCGTGTTGCAAATGCAATTCCGTCGTGTCCCCTGAAAGGCAGACGGCAAGGAAAAGACTTCGTGGCAATTTCGCAAAGAATGCAGGTTGGTCTTGTCTTGCTAGCGAAATGTTCCGCTCGTCTCGTTCGCCTCGAGTCGCAGTGCGGTTCAAACTTTTCGCTCGGGCATAACAGGAAGATCCGATTAGGAAACAGATGGACAAGGAATTAGCATCGCAAGCAGCAGTCGTCATTCCGTAAGCACGATTACCCGCTCCCCTTCCCGGGATTATTAATCCGGACTTCCTGTTGAGTCCGGCCTTTTAATATTTTCAATCGTTACCACGTATCGCGATTCAACGTTTTTACTTGGTACTGTTATGCCGCAGCAAGGAACAAGACAGGATTTTTGTAGGACTACTCGTGTTTCACTATAGCTCGTTTATTTTTGTATGTTCTTTACCACGCACAACGGTTGAAAGAAAATACATGTAGTGGTTTACGCTGACTCTTAACGAACAAAAAGGCATAGGTCAGTGGCTCCTAGAGGTTTTTGTAGGTTATCGAGTCGAATGGCCAACGTTCAAGTGGGGACACATTCCTGGATAGTGCAAGGTTTGCATTATTAAGGTGACTGCCCCCAGAAGAATCTTGTGTCCGGCCTATTCTCGTGGTTGATGTTGGGAAAGAGGCTTAACTGCGACATTAGAGTACGATCTAATCGCAAGTTCTCGAGGAAATATTTCCGCTGAAAATATAATTATTCGTTTATTCGAACACGGTGCAGCTTATTTTTGTATTTTCGACGCTGTGATACTTGGACGAGGCTTTTTATCCGCGAGATGAGTTCGAACTTTCTCGCCGGAGCGAATAAAAAATAAATTTTCGTTAACGACCTCGAATCGTGCTTGTTCCGCTGCTTCCAGTTTTAATCTTCTACGCCTTGAGTGCTAAGTAGAAACTGTACAAAATCCTTCCATTTATTCCCGATAAATTTCGCGGTAATTAAACGTACAGATTTCGCCAAAAAAATTTAATCCGCTTTCTGATAAGTTTTTTTCCCCCGAGCGAGAACAATGGTTTTCCACTCACGCTGGACTTTCGAAGTTCAGAAATCGATATTACTCTCTCGTGGTGTAATCGTAAATTCTATCAAAAAAGATCAAATACGAGCTAATAATATTTTTAAAAATCTAATAAATTTATTTGTCCTATATTTGAACGTACTCCGAAAAATTTCCTTCGACAAATATTAAACATCCGTCCGAAAGGTCGGCGACATACGGCACTCTGACTCGGAAGTAGTCTATCAGTACATAAAATTTATAACTTCCTATTCTATAACACCTATTGTTTCTATTCTGGACTTTAGAACCTGTTCGCTCTGAAGGTACTCTCACAAACGTAGTCTCTTATGGTTCCTAAATGTTCGTCCAAAAGATCGGCGAGACGTGGCACTTAGACTTGAAACATTCATCTACTCGCAAGATTTAGAATTGCCATTTATTCCTTCAATTTGGGATTCAATTATTTACTCTGCTTTCAAGGTACTGCCAGAGGTAGTCTGTTCCAAAGATCCGTCCAGATGGTCGGCGACAAACGAAGACTTGATCCTCTCGTCCATATTCGAAACTGACTTAATTAATGACACCCAACTAACCATTTAGTCTTTGGATTTATAAATATTCCAAACATATAATTATTTAGTCCTTGAATGTATGATTATTTTGAATATAGAATTACTTAGCCTTTTAATATATAATTATTTTAACCCTTTGCACTCCCGAATTCCTTATACCTACCAGCCCCTTAATTAATTTAAAAAACAGGTCAAGAAATGAGTTTTCAATCAAATTTACCGCAATAGTATAGGGTGCACAGCGAATGTATTCTTAATATAATACAAGTAGGAAACAAATGAAAATATGTCCAACAACCTATTTATTTCAATCATTTATACCACCCAAGAGAAACGCGACATCCATCCAACCTCGACATGCGAGTGATAAGGGTTAAGTAATATAAACTTAGTTCATAAAGAATGTAATTCCATAACCAAAATACGTAAATCATCAAGATGAACGAAAACCGAGACTAGTTGGACCACCTGCAACGTCCTCGCATCGATTGATCTAACCGGAGTTTCCGTACACATACTCGGCATCGATCTCGTTCCTACGAGCCAGTAGCCCAAACAATGCTCACTGTTAAACATGAAGGGCTCTCGCGAAAGGAAACTGCATGTTCGATCCAGTTGAAATTTCATTGGAAATTACAGTCTCGCGAACGAGTACGCCTTTCCCTCGTAAGCCAGCGAACTCCGCCCCGATACGAGATCGGTAAGGAAGCGAGATAGTAAGTTCGGATGGCATGGCACGATGGTTAGATGGTGAATTTTCGTTGGAACCCGCGGACACCGGTTTCGGTGTCGGTTGAACCTCGTCAAAGCGGTCTCGCGCGACATTACCGGAAATTGCGGACACTGGCCTTCCCGAATCCGACTGGTAGACCGGTTGCGGCACCGAATGCATGAGTTTTGCGGCAAATTCGACAGCTTGTATGCATACACGCACAGCTGGCCATGTTAGTCCGGTATCTCCACATCGTCGAAGCAAGAACCATCCCCTTGTGTGTCTCGCGACTACATTAATTAAATACGCGCCCTTCCCTCTCTCGCTTACCCTTTAACCAACCGAACACCCTTCACATTTGATTACCCCTCAAGTTCCCGGTGTATCCTACAGGAGACCTCGCGGCTACTGACCCGATGAAACGATTTTAATGAAACATCCCCTCACCTCGGTTTATACTTTGATCTTTCGATTGCTGTTTCGATCCGGTGAACGCGCTCTTGTTTGTTCCTTGTATCTATCGCTTCTTTTAAGCCCGTTCGATTAACCATGCTTTCTTTTCAGGTAATCCTGATGGGAAACGGGTGCCGAATATGGGACACCGTTTTGCTTCTTTGTCGTTGTTGATGACGACGAGGAACGCGATGCCAAGGATGAGAGTTATTTCACATCGTTCTTTCATCGTGGATTATTCTTTTCGGACAACCGCGGGTTATCGAAGATGATCGATTAACCAGGACAATAAATTTTATACTCACAGAGTGCTCATCCCCGCGCTGATCAACAAGCACTCGATGGATTGGATTACACGCGAAAGGCGTAGACGTAAGTTTAATGGCAGAAAGTTTCACGAGAGAAACACGATCCGCGAACAACGGCGAAAGACTCGTTCCTGCGTCAGCAGTAATCGCAAGTAACAAATCCGGAACGTTAACAACGAAATGTGCCTTAATGAAAAAGAATCGTGTTACATCCCGCTTTAATCTGAATCGTTCCCATCAACTTTCCTTCACCGATTCCCTGCGGCAAATTTATCTTTGTTTTATGCTAAATTGAAATGAAATCTTCACGAGGGTATGACTCGTGGAGTAGCATGGGGCATCAAACGCAACGAGGGTCTATACATACATATTTTATTTGCACCGTATTTGGAGGTTCAAGCTAATAAATTATTTAACGGAGAAAAAGGAAAAACTTTTGAGTAGCTGTATTTGGGGGTTACTAAGTTCTACTCTAATTTAAATTTGTTACAAATTTATTCGGCAATATACGTCAACTTTCACCTGGATGTAGTAAGAAATGTTGAAATAAATTCATTGAAGGAAAATAGATGTTCAAAAATGGTAAGTCATCGCTGTTACTGCAACAATAACGTAATTTAGAGAAACTCAGGATCAAACGCGGAGCTAGATTTATGACATCTGCATCTGTTAAAAATGTTAACTTTGGGCTGTAACATTCAAAGACAGCCAACTGACAGTCAATTCGACAAGAAAGTCGCTACAGGCAGGATAAACCTGGAGGGATTTTTCTTACATTTATTAATAGAGTTTGTTTGACTAAACTATGCGTTTTCCCTGAGAAAGTGCACCTTCGATCACAAGCTTCAACAAAAAAGGCCCATTACGATTCTGACACATGAAATGATAAAAAAAATCTGATTAAATTAGAAGATCAAACTTTCGAACGAAAAGTATTTTTGTATAAATATAACATATTTATAATACTATATTAGAAATAACATCGTATCAGAACATCATGCTGTTACCACCGAAATTAATCATATCCTTGTCTCGTTACGATCCACAACGAAAAGCGTTAAACGACGAGTTGACGCAGGTGATTGGAAGTTCCTAAGAGCTGGTCAAACATTGATACCCCGAATTCGATGCGATAAATTCGCACGTTTCTTGTGATTGACTTGCCGTTACGGGCTGGCTACCAAGCGACCGCCACAATCTCTGATCAACGGCTTAGCACCCGAAGAGATTAGTCGACGTGAAGGGACAGGGGAAGAAGAAAGGGGTTGAAACGGGACGCAGGAAGGGACCGGTTCTCGGCAAGTTTCTGGCTAGGGACAAAGGTACGCCGGATAAGCCGGATTAAGAATAGCCTTACGCGAATTCGTCGAATTATCTCCCTCTCGAGCAATAATTGCGCCCGAGGGATGTTACTTGTCTCGGACGCTCGAATCTCGATGAATCTGTTCGTGTCACGGTACACAGCTCTCATCAGATTCGATCTGTCATTGCTGAATTACTTAAACACTGCTACCGAAATTGATTTATTATTGTCGACTTTTAGTTGATTTATTATATCCGTTGTATTGTTACTCCCATGTAACAGTTGCGCGATAATAAAAAATAACAACATAACAATACAAAATACAATAATAAAAAATTGAGTTGGAAGATGATGATTCTGTGGAACTTGTAGGGGTTGTTAATTTTAAAGTAGAAGATTCGAATTTTACAAGACAAGTAGAAAATGCGGATGTCTAAGAAACTAGAAAATGATACGAGACATAAATTCAACGATCCAAAAAATCTATTGTCAAGTGGTTGTTTAATAGAGAGCCATGGAAGCGAACATACCTGTAAGAATTCTCTGTTTAGATTTGTTGTAGATGCTGCCAGTGTGCGAACAAGAAAGAATACACATTATTACAGGTACTTTGAGATATCACGTCATGTCGACTATATGGTGGTCTTCGATTTTCTAAAAATATTTATGGTGTCGCGAACATGTCGGAATTCGTTCGTCAACGGGTTAAAATATACATGATCATAAATCGTCCGTAAATCTAGCGTCAAAGCTTACAAACAAGCATCCTCCAAAGTCCAGAACCCCGATATTACACGCCGCATGTAATTAGTACGAATCCCAACGTAATGATCGTAGATTTTTAAGTCTCTCGTTCGTACCACGAGATATGGAAAGATAAGGTACGGTAACAGAAATAAATAAAACGAGATTCGGTCGCAGCTACTTTCGCACAACATCAAATTCACCGTGCACCGAAATTTACTTCCGTGCGATTCCGTCCGGGTGAATCGAGCAGCGGCACACGCTCGACGCAATAACTACACTCGAAACGTTTATAAATATTTCTTTTGAACAACAACGGGAACAACGGGCGCGTAGAACTCGTCGGTCGTTTTCGTAGCGAAGATTTTTACGGCGAACGACGCGGCGCCGAGCGTTTCATAAACGATCGAGCGGAATGGCACGCGGTGCCGCGCCACAAAAAGAAGACAAGGATGGAGGAACGGTTTATGGGACACGATCGAAACGCTTTTTCCACGATTTACATTATTTACACGGCTCGCGTACGCTCGTCTCTCCGCGAGGAAAATGCACGATCGACGTATAATATTTTCCAACGACGCTTCAAGTAACGCGCCGATAAATCAAACGGCGGAAAATGAGGACGGAACGAGGAGACGCGACAACGCGGATTCGACGCGAATCTGCTGCCTCCTTGTCGGACCCGTTCACCGACGATTATTTACGGCTCGCAATTTGGGTCGAATACCGACTCGGCCACCGGAATTCAAATGCATTTATCATGCCTGAAAATTATTCGTAATTTAATGGGCGAAGACGTAGAAATTATCCATTCCGGGAGAAACGTCTGCGATTACGATTGCGAAAAGATGTCTCGAACGTCTACGTTCATCTTTAACGTGAATACCGTTTGTGTTGTCTTGTTTGATTGATGATCATTTTTTAGTAGACTCCATCAAGTTGTTGGGAAACTGAGTTTCGAATTAAGAAGGATTAACTCTTAAATAGTTAATTTATTTTAGCAAAATTTAATCCTACTCTAGTTCGTAACTTTAACAATCAACTATGACCAGCTCGGTGAAGAACTAGATGGAATCAGGACTAAGAAGGCATGATGAGTTTACGAGCAAGGTTTCTTGCAGAAATACTATTGGCTAAATATTTGTACGAGGGTGGAGGAAAAATAACAGGGATGAGGTAAAGAAGCGAGGTAAAGTGGATTTCTGGAAGTGGGAATTTTGAGTACTTGAACGCTCTAGGACTAGTGACAGGAAAAGGGCCTAAGTTTAAGGACCTCCAACAAAGTTTTATTGCATTGTATTTTGGCTATGTTGAATTATATTGATTTAGGTTATATTACGATGGGTGGGGCTGTTTAGATATTCATATACTGCAATGCAAGCGGGGTTGGCAATATATTGGATTCATCATAAAGATATTATTATTACTTTCATATTTTAATCCATGATAATGAGGGAGAATTACTAGCTCGAAGGTTCGTACAAAAGTACTGCATTGTACTATTATATGAATAAATTCGATATCGAACCCTAATCACCAAGAATTTGTAGGAGCTTTTATCCGTAAATTGGTTAAATGGTATAAATGAATAATCGGATAAATTAAATTACTGTATAATTTATTTAATACTTGTAATTACCCTCTCATTTATCCAATATATGTAATTACTCTGTAATTTATTTTGTGATTAATAGAATTACTCTGTAATTTATCATATTCAACTAAGCAAAATTAGAAAAATAATGACTGTGCAGCAAAATAATTGCGCTATAAATGAGATCAAATCAATGGTAATATTAGTGATTATACTATAAATCAAAGATACCCGACACTGGTTGTCCACGTAAATGATTATGCGTTCAGTGATTAAATAATTTCACATTAATGATCGAATCCTGCAGATTAACCCCTTGCCCTACAACTACGGGCTAGGCCCGTGACGCACTCGCTCTTCAATTATGGTAGACATTGTTAATATTTTTAATACGCTTGAATGTTTAACTTCGGTATAATCGTAATTTGCGCATCCGAGGATCACTAAATGGGAAACAATCTTGACATTCGAAATTTCTTTAATCACTTTAATGTTGTAGCAATTAATAGTTCGTTATGTCTGACGCACTTGCTGAATAAATCGTGGCACAAGGGGTTAATCGAAAAGAAGAAAATCCTATTATATCACTTACTTTGTTTATTATTGACATGTTTATTATATCACCGTGTATTAGTGTTTATTATATCCATTACAATGTTTATTGTCATTAATCAATTAATAACTAATCAGTTGATTAGTTGTAGTCTTGATTGATGTGTATTACATACCTACATAGTAGTACAAATTGTGTAATTAGTCGTCGGGGAACAAAACTCCGCAAACGTCGGAATTCTGCGAATGCATAGAACTCAAAATCCGGTGTCTCGTCTACAAAGGACGAGACAGGATACAGATGGCGAGGCACACAGGTAGTGTATTGTTTCATTGTCTACGGCTGAACATGTTCCGTTCATAAATGAGAAACCAAATCTTCCGTGCGAAGATGAATATTCTCCCCGCACGAAGTTGTCAAGTCTGGAGGTGGTTAATCAAGGTTGCACGCTACGCTCATTTCCTCGGTTTAAGACGAATTAAAAATTAATGTAGGCTTAACACGTTATGTGACACGCGAGATTTATGATTTACGATAAATTCTATTTATAATTACTCTGCATTTAGTATGCTTCCTTTTCATTCCCATTATACTAAATTATTTCATAGATACTGTTGGACCATTCATACACTGTACAAAATTCAACGAATTAACCCTTTTCACTACTATTGACAAATAGCAACTTTAAAACTTTTTAGTTGAAAAATTTGACGAACTTTTTTGAAGTTATTATTTTTTATTATTAATCGCCTATATTACCTGTTTCACTATGTTGAAACATCACGCGTATAATATAAGTTTAGTTGAAAATTATTTATTTTAAATTGTTGCATTAAGTTAAACGCGAATGTTAGCCATACAATGTGAAGATATTAAACAAGTAATGTAATCTTATGTGGAACGAAAAATACCAAATATTCACTTTACCAATGAAAGAAATAAAATACGAGCTGATATGGTTGAGGACATATTCACTACATCCATAAAAGTATAATAGTTTGTCACCACATTAGTTCAACTGTTTAAATACTTACATCGTGTCTGTGTACACGAACGTAATTATTAATTACTCTTAACTCGAAATTGTACATATAGCTTCTATAAAAGTGTACCTATTCAAATGTTCAAAAGAGCAAATAAAATTCGGAACTGATTGCGCATGCCGAACGAGTGTAATCCTAATCCGTGGATTTCGCGATTTTTCGATTCGCGGCGACGCGATTCGTTACGGGCGGAAAAAAAAACGGATTCGAAATGGGAAATGTAAAAAAAAGAAAAATGAAATACCGCGTATGAATTTGAACAATCCTATTTCTGCAATTGTTGCGAGGCAATATCGTCGGATGCGCATACGCACGAGTCAAACGTTCGAAAGTGTTCCGGCTCGATAGAAATTCGATTCCCTTCGGGCTGAATTTCCAGTCTATTACTGCTCGTTCGATACTCCATAAAATTTTCACTGCGACAAATTTCATCGATTTCGAATAAACAAATGCCGCTCGATACGGCGCTACGTTGGCCGGACGAACGCTTTTATCGACGTGTTCGGACTCGAATGAAAGTCTCATACCACTAACATAACATATATTTATCGGACCGAAGTGCTTCCTCGAAATATTCACTGTTCCATTTCCCGGGCCGGATATCCGACGGCAATTTTACGTCGACTTTACGTCGACGGTAGACAAAAAATTGACTACGATACGCCCGTCTGTAATACCGGCGGATACTTTTCGACGTTTCGCTGTCGCTTCCGATCGCCGGTTAGTACTTCAAATGAACGTGCCTGGTCAACGCTCGTATTTCGATCTAACGAGTACGTTCTGATAAATAAAAGATACACGAGATGTCTATCGACTTTCGTCGATACCTTTCCAATTTTCCTCGACCATCCCGTTTATAAAACATCGCCATTTTTACTAGTCCCTCTTTGCTAGTTAGTCTCGCGTTAACGAAGCATGATCATTTTTACTCGTTCCTGTGTTTCTTTGCTCATTAGACTCGTATCGACCAAGCACGACGATTTTTACCAGTTCCTTTGTCTCTTTGCCAGATAGATTCGTATTAATGAAGTATGATCATTTTTATTCGAACATTCTTTTCTTATTTGATAGTTAGATTCATATTAACGAAGCATGGTCGTCTTTAATCATTCCGGCGCTTCTTTGCTAGTTGGACTGGTGCTAGTGGACTCGAAAACAAAACTTAAGAAAAATTGGTAATCAAGGGGAAAACTTGAGAAAAATAGTTAATCAAAAGGGAGAACCGAGGAAAAATGGAAACTTGCGATGGACGCTTAATAGAGTGTAAAACTTGAAAGAAATTCTTGAACGGGTATAGAACTCGAGAAAGATAGTTAATCGAATGAGAAAACTTGCGGATGGTAGTTAATCAAATAGAAAACTCGAGAAAAATAGTTAATCAAATAGGGAACTTAATTGAAACAGTGACGAACTTCCAACAATCAACCATCCTAATAGGAAGTTTCACAGAAACGATTAACCAAATAGGAAGATTAAATAAACTTTAAAAGCTCGTTAAAAGATAAACTTCAAACAAACGATTGACACGTTTACCACAAAGATATCGAACAGAATGACTAACTATTTAGATCTGTGTAATAATGACCATCGGTCTTAACAATCATTACATTCTGCAGCAATATTACCAATAATTTCTATGATAATATCACATTCTGTAATAATATGAACAACTCGAAGGTAATAATATTAACAATTAACACACACGCCGCAAAGATATCGAAATAAATAACCAAATTCTGTACAATCATGATCGACAATCTCAACAGTCATTATGTTCTGCAATATTACCAATAATTTCTATGATAATATCACATTCTGTAATAATATGAACAACTCGAAGGTAATAATATTAACAATTATCACACACGCCGCAAAGATATCGAAATAAATAACCAAATTCTGTACAATCATGATCGACAATCTCAACAGTCATTATGTTCTGCAATATTACCAATAATTTCTATGATAATATCACATTCTGTAATAATATGAATAACTCGAAGGTAATAATATTAACAATTAACACACACGCCGCAAAGATATCGAAATAAATGCCCAAATTCTGTAGAATCATGATCGACAATATCAACAGTCATTATGTTCTGCAATATTACTAATAATTTATGCGACGATACCACATTCTGCGATAATGTGAATAAATGAAACGTTACGA
This sequence comes from Coelioxys conoideus, assembly GCA_947623535.1. Classification (NCBI taxonomy): domain Eukaryota; kingdom Metazoa; phylum Arthropoda; class Insecta; order Hymenoptera; family Megachilidae; genus Coelioxys; species Coelioxys conoideus. Next base: position 7,643,653 of record OX392449.1, on the reverse strand, counting down.
GTCTCTACTGTCCGTATGTGTGTCAATTTTTCAAAAGACGATAGCAACAGGAAGGCCGTACCCGAAAAGGTAATAGCGAAAGAAAGGTCCAGTTTAAAAGAGTAATAGCCAGAAAAAAGTGAGGGAACGAGAAATTTAAACCATTTGAAAGGATGAATCGAGATCCGTGAAATTCCCTTGGCAGGGATTTCATCGGTGGCAGGTTCAGCTTTCGCGTCAGCGATGCCGGATTCCAGGCAATCGAGAGCGAAGCCGGAATCTTTTCAGCATATCGCCGGGAATTCGTGGCGAAAGGTAAACGTAAGTGTGTTTGCGTGTCGAAACATTCCGGCAGCATGCCCGAAACTTCTTGAAAGCTTCTTGCCGCCGTCCAATTCGAGATTAAACTTATGTCGTACGTATCCGCTGGCCGTGTCTAGACGTATCCTGAAACTTAACGCAACTTCCGGGTCCAGAATTCGGCTTTGCGGCTCTTTCGAGGCGTCCGTTAGACAAACTTGACCAAACTTCCGAACAGGCACCACTTAAGTTTCGATATCTTCCTGTCATAACCGTTTCGATGAGCGCGACATCTCCGATACAATCAACGATCGTGTTTTATCGCTCTTTACATGCAACTTTCGATATGTCTCTTTGATCGTCGATGATTTTCAATCTCTTCATCGTGGGAGGACGAGTTTGCTCGTATTTCGAATGGCAAATTTGGAGAAAGTGTAAATCAGGTGCACAATTTCTCGTCTTAATTGTCTTAGGGTGATAAAGTGTAAAATGGGAGTGATTATATCCCAAGAAACCTAGATGCCTAGTTCTCTACATTTCTGTAGCTCCATACTCCTGTAGCCATAGGTTACTATATTTTTAGAAATCTATGACCTATGCCTATTCTTCTAGATTCTTATATCTGCAGTTTTCTATATCTCCAAATCCTTATATCCATAGGTTTCTACACTCCAAACTCTCTATAATCCTAGATCTTTATGTACCAAAATCCCCGAATATATTTTGATTCCCATACTTTTTGATTCTATACCCCCACATCTCTATATCTCTAGATCCCATTACCCTTAAGTCCCTATAGTCGTATCTCTGTCTCTACATTTGAGTTTCTCTATGTTTCTAGATTTCTATATCTCCAAATTCATACATCCCCAAATGCTTATGTTTCGAGCATTATCAATTGCTCTAAAGAATTTTTTTTTATACTCTTACAGTCTGTTCTTAATTATGTTATAATGAATGAAAGAAAACGTTGTTGGCACGATCTCGCAAGTCCACGGTCTAGAACTCATTCCACGTTCCGTTACATGACGCAAATTGATGGTTATCAGGTTGATTAATGAGCACTCGTAGATTGAAATAAATTGCTCACCGTTCAAAATTGCGGAAACGACGGAACACGAAATTACAGTGAGACTGAAACATTCTTAGCAATGTTGTTCCACGATTAAAATAGAACGGTTCGTATCTGAACGTCACTTATGTACTCTTTACCTGATAGCTCTTGAAATATTCAATTCTCCCGTGTAATAATCACATAATCGATAATGTCTCTAACTATGTTGGTAATCGTTCTTTCGAACGATATCAAATTATCTTTGCTCACGTGGATAGCGTCGAGCAGTTGGGCAATTCGATTTATCAAGCGTTGCTGTAGATTTCAATACTCATCTATTGTCTATACTAATCTATGTCATCGAGGATTGCGATCATTATTTTATCAACAATGGTATCTAATCATCTCTCAAATGTAATTTGTCACAATGACTCTACACATCGACAAACTATCATGCAAAGTACAAATACTATATTTTGATCTAAATCACCATTTATAATGGACATATCATATATATGTGGACAGAATTTTAAAATAGATAAATTTCTTTTCAATGTAATGAAACACGATGCTTTGCCTATGTTTTTTTAATTTTACTTCAAGATTTGTGCTCAGGAAAAAAACAAATTACGGTCAGGGTTTACTTCCTCTTTCATAGTCGTGGGCAATATCGTAAAAGGGTACGCACATTCAAACAGCACATATTACCTGCACGAGAACTTTAGTTTTTCCCAAAAGACATCACAAACCCCCGACATCATATACAACTCCTGATTGGTCAGCGATATCTTCCCACCTTAATTTTGTCATCACCTTCAAACACACCCCCACAATAAAACCTCTCAAAATAAATTTAAAAAAGGCACGGAACGATAGATTCAAGTCAGAATTCTTGTAATATCAAACGAACAACATTAATAAATCAGTATAATATAATAGAAAGGCAAAGTTGGAATTTTCTCCATACATAGACAAAAAAATTCAGTACGAAAATACCGACGAATGTAACACTTGGAGATCGAGAGTATTACGGTCGAGAAGGACAAGTGGTAACGATCGAGAAGGCAAAAGCCGGGGTAACGAGTGGGTCCAACGACGTTGGATCCGATCCAGAAACGAACGAACCAACTGTCGTATCATCGATGGCCGACCAGCATAGTAATACGATTGTTCCTCGTCAGAATCGGCGCGCAATTTAGAACGCGGCAAAGGAATTCGTCCCGCGACGCGGCTCTGTCTCTGTGAAAGAACGCCGGCAAAGAACCGAGCCACTGGCTGGAATTTAAGGTATAAAACTTTCGCAATTACCGAATGCTCGGTATCCTTGAAAAGTTAGGCGAGCGCCTTGAACGTTGTAGACACCTATCGTCATTTTCCCTCTGTCTTTGTCGCGTCGCTGACTCTCTTCGTTTCGTACACGAAAACATTAACTCTTTAACGACCGCTGGCACGGATTTATCGCCGTCACGTTTCGATGTATCACGATTGTTTTTCTCTGGGACGATGTATGGCAGATTCGAGTTTCGATCTAGGGACTATTGGAAGCTTCAGCACTTAGGAATTTGGAGATACGTCGATTTTGAGAAGTAGACGCATGAAAATTTAAATGTTTTAGAAAAGGAATTGGAGGATTGAGGACTTGATAATACAGATGGTTGATAGTATAAGAAGTTGGGTGTATAAAGATCTGGAAATATTGGTATATGTATGCTGACAGAGGAATCTAGGAATATGGTAATGCGAGGATATAGGGATCTGGGACTTTGAAGATCCGGAATTTGGCCATTTTGGAATTGGAGAGTTAAAAGTATAAGAATACAGAACTCTCAAGATACAAGTATCTGGAGATATAGGTATTTTAGAAAATAGGTAGCTGGTGATAAAGAAAAGGAGTACTCGTTCAGACAGTTAGGCATATAAGGATTTTGGGATATGCAAATTTCGAAATACAAAGACTAGGAAATATGGAAATCTCAGCATGTATAGGACTTTTATGAATACAAATAGAATTCTAGAGCTGTGGTGATTTGATGAAATAGCGATCTATGATTTCAAGATCCTGAGGAACTAGTTCAGAAAGCTGAAGATGTGAGCACAGGATAATTGGAAAATTCATCGATTCATCTGTTCATCAATTTATTACATCTTGAATTCATCAATTTCTCGATTCACTGATTCACTGACTCATTGATCCTTTGATTCACTGGCTCATTGATTGATCGATTCACCGAGCGATTAAGTCGTTAATTAATCGATTCATCAATGCATTGATTCTTCGATTTTTCGATAAAACATTTTTTAAACAAAGTAATGGTGGAGTGTGGACTAATGGCGGCGCGTGGACCGTCCTCCATCGGCCACTATTCTCTATTTCACGCTTTTCCCTTCGCCCTTTGTTTCTACGAGCGTTCTTCTGACCGTTTCGATTCACCATCCAGCGAATCGAAGGGAGAAAAGTGTCGGAATGTGCAATAAAGCCCCGCGAAATTGCCGACGCATACAATGGCAACTGAGACACAAAGGTTTTTCTATAAATCCTCGCTGCGACGGGACGGCCGTTCTCTATTCGATTATCTTGTTCCAGGTTTCCACCTCTTGATATTTTGTTACGCGTTTACTCGTTTGTTTTTTACGTGACCGTTTTGGTATTTCGTTGGTCGGACAAAAGTTTCTGTCGCGAGGTATCTTTGGAACGGGTTGTACCACGTTTTTTTTTTTCCGAATGTTTTGTGACCGATGAAACGCTTTCGATGCACATTTTGTGTTACGTGAAATAACATGTTATGGCATTTCTGCACTCTATCAAACCTAATATACTGCAGGTTTTAGAATCCAGAAAGTAATTTTTCGTAATCGCAGCTTTTGCATTATGTCCCCCGAAAGTGATACAGGTTCTTAACATTATGTTATTATTCTATATGTAATTTTTTTAAATAGAAGATACTTGTTTATTTTCAGTACTGTTTTACAAAAGCGAAAAACTCGTGCAACGAAGGGCTGGAGAAACATTTACGCCCCTTGAAAATGTGAACGTGAACGACAAATACGAGGAAAGTGAATAAATAAAAAAAAAACGGGCGAGCGAAGAAAAAAGATATCGAGTTTTCGACGTTGTGCATTAATGTAATTAGAAAATTCACATCCAGCAATGTTTATCCAAACTCGCATGGTTGAAACGGAGCAGATGGTTTGTTCAAATGGAAATATCGTGGCAACCGCTGAACAAACTAATTGCCGTGGAATTAATGCATTCAATTATAGACAGCCATGGAGCATCGAATTCTTTTCAATTACGTTGAAAGCAGTTTTCTGTCGAAATGTTTCGGTGAAAAGTTTTCACCAAATATTCGACTGTACAACTTTTCCAGATTTAACGTAATCTTCTAAATTACTTCGCGTTTGGTGCAGGTTGGAAGCATCAAACGGATCTATTTAGTATAAACGATAGACAATAGGAGGATTCAGTAGAATTTAAGAAAATCGATTGGACAATTTTAAGGAGAACAAATTCTTTGATTGTATAAATAAACTTGACAGTTCGTTATACAATTTAATTTAAGAACTTGTGAAATTTTTTCAAAAATATGCTTCCAAGTTTCTATAATCGCATGTTCTTAATTTCCTGAATCTTCGTATATCAAAGTTCTCGAATTTTTCAGTGTATAAACGTACAAATTTTCTAATTAATAAACTTGCAATTCCCCAAATCCCGGAATCACCAAACAACTAAATTATTAAACTATCATGTCCTTGAATAATTCACTCCCTAAATCTCCAAAGTCCAATATGATCAAATTTGTAAATTACCAAAGTACCCATTCCTCAAATCTCTAAATTGCTAAATTACCTATTTCCAAGTTACTAAATTACCAAATGACCCTCTCTCCGAATCTCTAAGTTCACAAATTACCAGATTATCAAAATACTGTTATCCTAAATCATTAAATCCCCAAATGATCCATTCCCGAAATCCCTAAATAGCCGAATGACCTATGCGCTATATACTTAAATCCCTAAATTACTAAATTATCGAATAACCCATTCCCTGAATGTCCAAGTGCCCAAATCACTAAATTATTAAATTACCGTTTCCCAAAATCACTAAATCCCCAAATCATCAAATTACACAATCCTCAAATTCTCAAATACCCAAATATCTATATGCTCGAGTTTTCAAATTCCAAAATCTCTATAATCCTAACTTTCCGTCGTGAAACAATCACGTAAATCGGCGTCGGAATCGTGTATCATCGAAATTTAACTTCGAGCATCCGCGCGAACGTGTTTCCGCGCGAGCGCGAGACAAATTGAAACCATCGATGCTCGTCGTTGATAGAAAGTGTGACAGGGAAATTTCGCGCGTTAATTAAAAGACAATCAGTCCGCGGAAGCGTGAAACGCTGAAGTGCACATACTTCACCCGGCAGTGGATTAAGACGAAGCGTGGCCGTGGCGGGAATCGCGCATAGTTTTCGAATCGTCTTCGATAAACGCAATTACTTCAGGGGGACTCCGTTGGATTCCAGAAATAATTAAATTACCAAATCAGTTTCGCGTTGCATCGAAACAGCGGCGGCTTCCTGCTGAAGGGAAAATGGAATGGTCTCTGGAACGCAACGAAATTCCACGCAGTCCCGTGTGTTTGCCGCTGTTACGTCTTCGCTCGTGGCAAAGCAAATGTGTTTCGAGCTGCGGTTCAAAGAAGCTTCGTTGCACCACCGGATGCTTCTTTGCTCCGACCTCTATCGCGACAGGGAATGCACAATTTTCGAGGAATTCCAAAATATTTTGCTACCGAGCCCCACGGAATCACTGCCCATTCTAGCTTCGCCGAAAATTTCTCTCATTTTTAACCGAATCTCTTCATCTTCGGCGACGAGTTTTTCAAATTTAATACGTCAACGAAACTCGTGTCCCTTGTGATATTTTTGCAAAAAATTCTTCAAACTCTTCATTTTATTCATTTTTATTCTAAATTCATTTTATTGGATATTAGTTTAATTTATTTCTACATTCATTCAAAGTCTCGTACATGAATGCTACCATTGCTTTTGCATACTGTGAATTCCTTTAGAGTTTACTTATATGCAAACTCTAGTACATTTAACATTTATACGTAATTATTCATTATTTTGATTAAATAAATAAATATAATTACTATTAATATTATTATTTATTATGTGTATATTGTATATTATATATTGTATATAATATAATTATATGTATATAATTTTTGAACATAATTACACTAAAAAATAACATCATTTTCTGACTTTATATTCATACACGCACTTAATGAATTCTATGTAAGAACTTGATTTTGATAAGATTATTATCTTTCTTGATCTGTACAAAATCACTCTGTTCGAGTGCAAGCAAGCTGTTCTAATTTATGCACGAATTTTCACGCTAATCGCAAACATCGCAGAACGAGACCAGTCAGAAACGGGAAGCACATGGTTCGAACACGTAAGGACGTTGTAACGCGAAACTTTTTTCGCAGCCGACTAAGAATCATGAAGTTTCTTCGAAGCGGTACGGAAAAGTGGCAAACTTTTTTTCGGGGGAAATCTGTGGCGAAGCTAGTGCACGTGGAACGCGACGTAAAATAAAAGGGCTCCTAACAGCGCTACTTTAAACTTGAGTTTCGCATGCGAGAACCGTACGCCGGTGCGTGGCTTCAAACGCGGTTACGAATTTCAGTTACAACGCGTTTCCGCTTACGCTTGTTGAAAAAATGCGAGGTCTCTTTGAGAGCAACACCGCGTATTGTTATTTTCCGCGACTTCGTTGCGCACTTCCTCGAAGATAATATTTCAAACGCAGCTACTTCAACAATGTCTTGTTTACTTCGCCGTAAAATTATGGTTACACGCGTTTTACGATCTCCTTGTTCCGTGCTAGCGTTACTCGTTAATTACTGGTCGTCGTTTTGAAAAAATCTGATTAACAAATGAAATAGCACCATTTTTATAAAAAAATTTGGCTTGGGATTTGATTAATTTCTGTTGTCACTAACATCTTCATTCATGATTTTCTGAGGATAGAAAAAGAAACAATTCAATTACATGAATTTTTATAATGTAGAATGTTATAATAATCAAGATATTTCGCTCATTTTGAATTTATGGTAGTCATATAAACAAATCATGTAAGAATTTATAATGTACAAAAGCAAAGTTAACATCCATGCATAGTAAGAATCCTTAGAGAAGGTAAGTTTAGACATTTTTCTAATCTAAAACGTGATGCTTTGATGATTTGAAAATATACTAGTTTGAAAATTGTCAGATTTACACGTTTGTAATTGCGGTAATTTGGGGTTTACATAGGTCGGTTAAATTTTGCGCACATATTTATCAAATAATTCGAATTTAACGTTGACCGTTGCGCACGAAATTGTGTATACGCAACTCTGCAAATTATAATAACGATCATCGAAGATCCAATTAACTCGACTTTCGATTCGAGCGTTTGCACGTCATTTCGCGGAAAATAATCGCTGCCTTCGCGGCAATGCGGAAAATTTCCGAACTTCCTGACACGTTCTCCACCGTGCTAGACCCCTTCAGCGATTTCAATCAAATTTTGATCGAGTATTCTATCGATAGTGTTATAAATAAATTGTATACGCGATATTTTCACGAACCTTTTCGAAAGAATGTTACGTGACCGTCGATAAATCGTTCGAAAAACGATGAATGTTCATATTTTTCCACCACACTCATTTTCCAAATTTCTCCGTTCAAATTATCGATTCGGGACCTGCCGCGTCGAATTACCGTACGTTTTTGTACGATAAAACGAGTTAATTCGTTAATTCGAGTTAATTTAATTTCAATTCGGCATGCTTTTCATTGAAAAACGCGGAAAAAGAATTTGTTAAAATTTTATCTTCTTATATAACAAATTGACGAAGTCAGAAAAAAATATTTTATAGTGGCCCAATCCTTTATAAATAAATCCAAAAAAATTTAGCTCAATCGGACGAGTAGATTCTGAGAAAAAAATTCTTAAGTGAAGTCTATATTCGCAAAAAACATTTTCTCAACTTTGACTCCCTGTATCTCTGAAACTGTTCGTATACGCAAGCTGAATTTTTTTTCTGAGAATCAGGATATCATAAGGTATCATTTAGGCAATGTTTCAGATTTAATTTCGAGGGCTCCAAAAACGGCCAATTTTGCGGAGGCTCTTTCGTGCTTTGGTAAGGTCAGTAAGACGTGATTTTTGGTAGAAGCGGAAGAGGAAAAGTGGCAAAGATGAAAGAGTATGGACGAGAGATTGAGAGGTTATTGTCCAAATGGTTTTAAAAACCATGACGAGCTAACTGTCAGGGATACTAATAAAAATTGGCCGAGTCATGGTTTATGGTGAGTGGTAAACGTTATAGGCCTATTTGCTGTGACCCGAGGGGTCTACGAGGCAACAGTAAATTTCGTCTAGACAGCAGCGATTTGCATGGCGGCAGAAAACACGAAGAAACAATTAGTCGTGCCGCGGGTCGAATGGGCAAAACACACGGACCTGTGTCGATCTAGCAAAAAGCTAACAACAACCAGCACCGATAACCGATATCAACGCGTCCGTACATCGCACTTGAGCTGCCACCGTGCTTCCTTCCTTTATCAGATGACCCAGTTTACTAACTTTCTTCCTGGCACCGGCAGACGTATCTCTGTAATAGATTTACCCGGACTGAGCTAGTGGAGATAGCGACGAGCCCCGTCCCGCGATAAGAACTTCGCTGTTTTCTATTTAGACCTTTGATACCATAAGCATCGTACAAAATTGAAGGCTTTCGGCGCTAATATTTTTCCGAACGCGATGCTCCCATCGATTTCACGTGCCGTTTGATGCTAACGGGCACTTGTATTTTATGGGACACCGATGGCCGGATCACGCGATTTTAAAGAGCTTCGGGTCACACGCGTGGGACGGTGGTGCACGCATGTGGAAATTTTATATTTTCAAATTTGTAAATTTGGTATATTTCAGGATTGGTAAGTTTGTAGTTTGGTGATTTGAAAAAGTCCGAGTTTAGTAAATTGATGATTTAAAAATAATTATTGTTCGGTAGGTTACAAGTATCATTTCTTGATACCTTGGTATTTCAGAAATGATCGATCTTGATAGATTGATGGTTCGAAAATTTTCAATGTTTGCTACTTTGTAAGTTAGAAATTTCCAATCTTAGTGGTTTGGTAATTTAGAAATTTTTCGTCCTGGTATCTTGGTAATTTAGAAATGATCAATCTTGATAGGTTGATGGTTTGAAAATTTTCAATGTTTGCTACTTTGTAATTTATAAACTTCCAATCTTGATAATTTGGTAATTTAGAAATACTTAATGCTCGCTATTTAATAATATGGAAATTTTCAAACCTGACCATTTCACAATTTAGAAATTAACTTTCAACTTCGATAATTCATAATATAGAATTCTGGTAAATAAATAAATTTAAAAATATAGAAAGCCTTAAACCGTCAATATTCAAATGACAAAGCTCTGAGAATGTACAAAAAATCTTCTTCAAAAATTTCGAAATTTAATCCGATATTTCTACATACTTCTGTATAAGGAACATTTCTAGAAGTAATTCCTGAACTCACGATATTACCATGAAAATACCAAAGAATCAGAAATAGAAATTTTATTATCCAGTTACAATTGATTCGATAGCACGAAAATAAAACGAAAAAGAAAGTTTAACGAATCTTGGAAACATAGAAAAATAAAAGTAAGGATAAATAACGAGAAAGTTTCACAGACTCGTTTCGGAATATGCAGAAATATCAGCGGGTTAATGGATCACAGGGCCGATGTTTCGTGCACATAGAATTAATCCTACCAACCACGAGACACGCGATCGTTGAAAATAAAATGCCGCCACGCGCACGGATCTGTCGTCGGCGTGGATATTTTTATGGGGTGTACAGTGAGTTTTATAGCCTGTGCACGAGAAATCATTGATTTCCAGCCGAATGTCCGAAGGCTTTACTCCGTTTCACTGTTGAAACCGAGCGACCTGTTAACCTGATAGCGCCTTCGAAAACGGCTCGGTCATGTCCGCACAGTTCACTTCCTTTGTTCCTGTTTGATTTCGTTACCTTATGTTACGTTCGGATCAATGAAATAGGGATTCGATCAACCATTTGTCAGCCGCAGTAAAAACGACTATGGTAGAACGTCGAAACAAAATTCATAAAAATTAACCAAAATTCGTTTTCAGGGTTAATTATTCGATTTGATGTTTCATGTTATTGATATGGTGGAAGGTAATGTTACTGCGGACCTCTGTAGTATTCTCATTTGTTTAGTTATTTAATTATTTTTTCATTGTGCTTGAGATTGATGATATATGGAATGGAAATTTTCATACAGTATTTTGAACATTTTTTAATTTTTCATTGTCTGAATGGTGAATTGAATAATTTTTAAATTCGCTAATTTGTAAGTTAGATCATTTGAATATTTTTCAATTTATAGATTAGATGATTTCTAAATTCGCTATATTGCAATTTGGATAATTTGTAAGTTCTATCAAGTGCAAGTTTCATATTTGCAAATTCTCCGATTCACAATTGGACAATATTTAAACTCGTTCATTTGCAAGTCGGATAACTTCTAAATTCGTTAATTTGCAAATTGAATAATTTCCGAGCCTTCTCAATCGCGAGTTAGATACTTTCTAAACTTCCTAGCTCTCAAACTGAATAATTTCGAGATTTTCTACTTTGGTAATTCTCTAAATTTCAAAGCTTGAGGCATAACCTCGCTGCCCATTTGCGGTGCGCAAATTTTTGACAAATCGCAGAAATTACTTTTCAATCGTTCCTGAACGCGTTGCGCGACGAGGAGATACTCTCGAGTTTCGGCCGTCTTTCGTTCAACAAATTCGATTAAATTTGTTCGAATGGCGGTTCACTTAAACCGCGTTTCGGCGATCGAATCGAACGAACAGAGGGAAGCAATAGAATGGAATTATCTCAGCGCGAGCAAACGTATTCAACGGCGTCGCCGTTGAAATCGAACACGCGTGTACAGGACAGGCCGAAATTAATAGACACCCGAAACTGTTTAATACTTTCTCGCGTTTTGTGTTTCCCGTCTACACCGACTTTCACAGCATCCGTAGCTATTACACAGATAAACGCAAGTGAAACATCCCTGTTATCCGACGATCTAACAATCCGCCTTCACAAAGTAACGCCCGAACCATATTGCAGTTTCGTTTCAACCCTTCGAACGAAAGGAAACGTTAGACGTAAATACTGTTGAACACTTTCGTCGCCCAACATGATTAGGCAGAGTTATAATTTAAAGAAAAATAACAAAATAAATATTGCAGCATCATCTAACATATACCACCATTCATTAGTTCAATAAAACAGCAGATATTTTGACAAAAGGTCGGCTACAAAATTACATGACATAAAATGTGAAACCCAAAACCAGCCATTTTGACTGGTTGGTAGTTCTAGTGTTAATTTGAATCCTTGCCAGACCCAAATACATATTTATTTTTATAATTATACATTTATATTTTTATTTTGTGTATTTTATATTTATACATCAATACTTGTTCCATTAGATTCTATTGAAAATCCCAATTTAAAATCTTGGTTAAAGAGAAGACAGAAAGCATCACCCATATTTGGGTGACGTGGCGACGAAAGTGTTAAATCATAATTATCACTGTTATTACACTAGTGAAGACAGAAACGTGTAAAAGTAGACGTCACAGACACGATCATTAAGAAAAATGGTTGTTATATACAAAATATAAACTAACAAAGAACGACGAAAATACGAAACAATCGATGAAAACGATAAAATAATACACTGCTAGTGGTATAGCTCAATAATTGTGTGCTCAACAGAAGGTTGCCCGGATAGAAATAGTGGATGTTTCAATTAATGAGACGATATTGGAACGTGGATAATTAAGGGATCTACATAAATGAAAACTCATCCGGTGAATGGTCGATGCATACTGATTAATATTTTGTAAATCACTGTTTCTCGTGAATTCATTGTATCGGACATGCGTTTCCAATCACTATCGAATCTTTAATGATACACAAACACATGAATGCCATGGTTTGTTAATGGCGACCGTAAAAGGGTGATTTTCGTCTCCAATGATCTCGGTCATGGTGAAGTATTTTTTGAAATAAATTTTCGTTTAAAATATTTCGATCGTTTCAAACTTTCGTACAAAATATTTCATTTCTGAGTACAAAATGCCCGACGATCGGTTGATCTGTTTCACGTCATACTCTTTTCTGTGAAATGTTCCAAAAAATTCGTCTACGCACGAGCAAGTACGAATGGGAAGTGCGAGTGTATTTGTTTTTATACGAAATTGTTCTTTATACGAATTAACTGTTGCTACGTGCAAACAAATCATAAATGAAAAACGCAAATATATTCATTTTCTGACGAAGATGTTCTTTACGTAAATTAATTTTTCCAAGTATTAAATACACGGGAAGATGAATTTATTTTTAGACGAAGTTGTTCTTCATGCAAATTAATTGCTACGAGTATTAAACATAATATGCATAGTGTTGGTAAGTAGAAAGAGCTTAAGTATAACAGTTTGAATAAAAGATCGTGGTCCCATATGCGAAATTGGATGGGCGATAGACGCGATGGCGAACATGTTGATCCGAGAATCGGTTGATGCGGCAATATATCAGAGTGAAGGTTCGAGATCGATAATTCCATTTGCAAAATCATACATTCGCTTCAGCTCATAGAAGTTGACACGGGAAGACGCGAGACGACGCGACGCGACGCACCGTCGAGCGTCGCGGAAAACTGATGACGCTAGCGTCAAGTTGCAACAGCGTTACGCGAAGTGTCGATTAATACTCGTCGAGAGACGCGTTTAATTTGCGACCGGAGACACCGAGACATAATTCACTTAAGAAGGTAGCACGCAACCGGTCTATGACTCCGAAGCCGAGATGAGAGAAGCGCGTAGAAGCTGGGTGACGAGTGTTGGCGGCAGGTGGCGAGACTAATAGGGCCTTTCTTAAGGTCGAGTTAAACTGGATTGGAATATGAAGCGACAGCAATTTGAACAACGAACTCGAGCCACTAATGGAGAAGCCACTTACCGTTATTACATCAGTTCGAATGTTCCAGTTTAAGACGCTACGATTCCGTAGGGGGCAATTAAGAACCCAGGTTTTTGCACTCGCCTCCCCGAATCGCAGAACGAATTACTTAATCCGCTATGGAGTCACTATGCAGTCCTCGGCACTAAAATTCTGGTATGAAGTCATCGAGATTGAAATTTTATTATGATACATTATGGTTAAAATTATATTATGGAGTCATAAGGGTTGAAGTTTCACTATAGAGTCATGAGGGTTGAAGTTTCAATATGAAATCATCGAGATTGAAGTTTCATTACGATATCATCAGAGATCAGATTTCACTATGGAATTATCAGGCTTGAAATTGTACTATAATCGAGATTAAAATTCCAAAATAGGGTTAGAATTTCATTATAAAGTTATTAGGATTGACATTTTTGAGGTTGTCCCACAAATCCTGTAAAAACCGAAATGGGGTGGTAGGTGGGGCTATTCTGAACAACTTTTTCCTTTGCCAAAATATTTGCAGAGGCTTAATTTTAAAATTATTAAGGAAAAGCATCAACCAGTCCAAACGCGAGAATAACGTGCGCTCAGTGGCGAGAACAATAACCTCAAAGTAACAGTTGATCGTAGTCATGAACAAGCATATAGAAATCGCGAGAGTATCGTATCGGTAACGTAACGTATTAGTATAGTAGGAAGCTATTAGGTGAAAGTCGAATAAATAAAAAAAATCGGAATAATTGTTGAAGTATTCTTCATAGACGAGTAACTAATAAAGCAATTAGTCCTTATTCGCATAATCAGGATAAAACAAATTTGTACGATACAGTAATTCATTATCGTAAAAAAATAATAGATAATAAATCGAAAATTATTCTCGATAAGTATTATAATGATGAAAAAGGACAAAGTCTTATTCTCGAAACAATTCCGAAAAAGAACGAATTTTTCCATTCACCGAAAAATATTTTAAATCCAATAAATAATAAATGTAATAACTCCAGCGTACGTGAAATGGAAAAATGTACAAACAATTTAAATGCGACTTACCCATTGATTCACAAATTGTCCTGCTTCGATGCAAATGAATCTTCGCCATTAGATCGATTCGTGGATCCTTACCGTTCGAAAAAACAAACCTCAAAGGAAAGGACTGTCCCCTTTAAACGTTACCATTCATTATTGCTTTTCCATCCCACTTTTCATTAAATAGTCGATATCGGCCCAACACGAAAATAGATCGAATTAAAACCAGCGAACGATTATTCATAAATAATTTCAACTTCACCGTTGTGTGCAACCGGCGTTCTCGACTGGAAAACACTTCGACTACAAATAATATGTCGATCGGCGCGCAGGCGTGTCAGAGTCGTTCAACAGATGACCATTGCACGGCAATCGTTGGCTAAGACCGCGTGATTGAAAACGGAACTGAGGCTCGTACAAATAATATCTGATTACCGATAATATAATATAATATCAATACCTTAATACCGATTCCTAACAAAGAAAAAATAAAGTATCGTTAAAGTATATTTCTGAATAATCATGCATTGTCATTTGGTGTATACATTGTATATCGATTTCCCTTATGTTACTTCGAGACTATCGCTCTCGCCTCCGAGCGCGCGCTATTCCCACGCTCTGATTCGTCGGTGTTTTTCTTTAATAATTTAAAAATGAAACCTCAGCCGATATTTTGGCGAAGGTAAAAGTTGTTCCGAATAGCCCCATCTACCACCACTTTGAAGCTCGTACAGGATTTATGGGACCCACTGTATGTGTACAGTCATCAATCTTATAATTTCGCTATAGAGTTATAAAAGTGAAATCAACGTAGTCAAGTCAAATGGGTGAGTATCCAGTATCGTATCGCCAACATTGATAAATTATCGCCGTATTCTATTAATACTTAATTGTATTTTTATACAGGCAATAATTTCATTTATTAGGAGAAAGAATATAATTAATATAAACGATAGATTCTCGTTTAAGAAGGGCTTCCCGATGTAACCGGGATATCCTCGTTGCTGACGATCTTCAAGAGATAACTGGAATTAATCGTTCGTGCTACGAAGAAGCTCTGCTTAATGTACTGTACCATGAAATTTATTAAACGCATTTTATCCTGCGTTCAGAGTTAGGTGAAGTGTTATTAATCTTCCGTATTCTTTCTCTGGTATCTTAATGAATTTGAGGTGTAAAGTGAAACCGAAGGAGCGGGTCGGATTGAAACGTTTGAAGATGAACGACTCAATGAATATTTCTTTAAAAGAACGTTGCACAGTTATTATCATACGAGCGCACATAATAATCCACTCAAAAAAGAGAGTTACAATTAATGAAGTTAAAATTAAAATTAATATAAAATTGAAATAGAATTAAAAAAACATCGATGTTTATATTTCTATATTGCCTTAGTTTATTTACTAGTTAATCAATAGATGAAGACAAATAGCCACCAGATTTACTTTAATTTATATATATATATTCATATACACATTTATATGCATACATTTATACACTCATTTACACTGATAAACTGATTTATTTAAAAAAACCGTGACAAATCTCGGTTTTAGATGTAGCATAAATAGTTTCAAAAATTATTTCTCATGAAAATTTATCACATTTTACGCTTTGGATCGAAACTCGATATATTCTGCAAATTCGATACGCAATTTTCAATATCATCGTATTTGTTTTGCTTGGCTTTAAGTCGTGAAAAGTGTGCATCAACAGCGGCCAAAACGTACGCTCGCGCAATTTAACCAGTAACAGTGTACAAAGCTTCTACGTTGTGCCGGACGGTTTTGAAGGTTGAATGGAGCTTCATGGAGTGGTTTCTCGTAAAAACGCTCTATAAAGGTGCTTCTGTCGTTGCAGAGTGTGTCTGTAACTGACATGGAAGGTCCAGCTCGTTGCAAAAATACGTTTCACTCGCGCCATCACAACTTGCTTCCGCGATACATTTCTATCGCGTTACGTTTCCTTGCGTATCAGAATTATAACTTTAATTACGTCCGTTATTTGATCACTATAATACAATAAATCTTCGAATCATATCCGTATTCTATTATTTATTCATTGTATCACGTAAAGATTTTCAATTTAGGATGTATTAATACATACAGTGTGTGTACTCAATTATTGAAGTGGTATAATAAACAATTCTCTTAACTTAACTTTGCTCTTAATTTGCAAAAATGTCCTATGGGGCTTCATTTTTAAATTATTAACAAAAAACACCGACCAATCAGAGCGCGAGAATCGCGCGCGCTCGGAGGCCGAAGTGTAGGCCCGAGTCATAGTTGGCCGTTGTCGAGATCGAATCGCGTGGCGCGCGATTCTCGCGTTCTGATTGGTCGGTGTTTTTCGTTAATAATTTAAAAATGAAGCCCCATACGACATTTTTGCAAATGAAAAAGTTGTTCAGAATGACCCCACCTACCTCCCATTTCCGGCTCCTTCAACACTTTTGGGACACCCTGTATAATAAAATTGAAGAGTCCGAATAATTACAGCTTATAATACGTCCATCCAGCGCATTAAATCGATGATAGTTAATAATTACTAGCACTTGCATGATTGAAGTCTTTCGAACGAAAATTTATTCGATCATGTACGAAAGAATTCGAGCGAACTTCGTCTGCCATCTTTATTGAAACGCGTCGATCGATCGCGTATCGAAATGCAATATCAGTTTGCGCATAGTTCGCGTATAGAATTAACAAGATACCTTCGGCTTATCGACTCGGGCTTGATCACTGATACATATGTTAATTATCAATCGCAAAAGCTGCAACCAAGCTCGATTGACCGAGTAAAGCAGGTTCGCAAAGCCGCACCGCATACTGAAGTGACCGAAAATAATAACAAGCCAAAGTAAACGGATATCGATCGTAAAATACACAATCGGATCGGTGTATGCCAAGTACTCCGCGAATAATTCACCGAGCTGCTGTTCAAACAATATCGAGAAATTTTGGCCGGCCTTAAGGGAGATCTTGTATAATCCTGTGTTAACAGCAACATTGTAATCGTTCATAATAAATAAACAAGTACGAAATAAATATACTGTCACGAGCCACTTTTACGCAGTATAACATTGCATCGTCGATTCTTTACAATATCGTGGTAATACTATAAATATATTTTTATGTTCGCTCCATCAGTTCCATGTAATTAAAAGTTACAAATTAAAACGTATTAAAATGTACTTTCACCAAATGTTTTCGTGTGCTGCGCATGTAAAATATGACAATTTTTAGTGTAACAATTTCTGTCCAGTAGCTGTTTACAATGGACAGAAAAATGTTTATACATTTATGATACATATGAGACTTTATATTTACATATTTCTGATACATCGATCAAAGAAACCATAGCTCATGTAATTTATAGCCTGCGGTTATAATATAAACTTTGTAGGTTCTATTTGTGTATATCTTTCAGATCTTCGTAGATCGAAAATGCTTCAAGGCAGTCGAATGATCATTATTTAAATATTATCATTTACAGTTAATTCTCAAGAAATTTCATAACAAAGTCACGACCTCTTTAATGCAATATTTACAGTAAATTTAATTGTAGGAAAATTCCTTGGCGAAGAATAACCGTTGCTCACCTTTGTACGGTTAATTAATTATATTGCATGATCCTAGAACGTTGGTACGAATGTTTAGTTACGTTTCGTGCAACTAAATGATAAAAGGGGACGTTGAATCGTACAAAATGGTAGTATCTGTATCCAGGATGAAAGAGAAACGTATCGTCATAGGTTTCGTTCGCCTACAGAAACTGCGAAATTTTCCTCGATGCTTTTAACGATAAACGCGACGCTCCCTTACCGTGAATGTTATCACGCCACCTGTCAACCCTCATACCTACCGTATGCACCACCTTATATTCAACCTTAACGTTGCACTTATCGGGCTATCAGATGTTACGCCCGAGACGTTAAGGCGCCGTCTTGCGCAGATAATTTGCGTGCAGAAACGCGAACCTGAAATTCGTATCTCCGCGAAATCACCAGTTAACGCGTGTCTCGACTTCAACCCCCCTAGATACCTAATTGCACGTCGATGATTTTAAGAGAAAATAGCCTACAACAAAGAAAGAACTTCGGATAACATCTTGTCAGCGAAAATCAAATTACTCTAATTAAGTTAAAAATCTGTCGACTGGTTCAAGTATACGTAATCAATATACTTCAAACGTGAACATTTAATCGCATTGAATGTATATATTTAAAACAAGTTACGAGTTTCTGATTAATATTTAAAATTAATTTATTTTGCAAGTACCACAAAAATGTCATCTGACTATGAAGGTCTGCGGAATATCAGTTTTAAATATGTTGAGGCATAGATTGTTCATGTATCAAAGGTTATCCTTTCTTGATATCATAAGTATATTTGATTTTTCAATTTAATTGTGCTCAAGTAATAGTTGATCTGCAGGGTCGATGAAATCCTAAAAGTTGCTTAAAGATCTTAAAGAATGAAAGAAGATGTAATTAGCCACGGATTCAGCGAAGAATTAAAAGTTGACACTTATAAGTTGGATTAATTTTTTAAGTAACGTTAGCAGTCGAACAAACGACGTTAACAATATCTCTGTATCGTTTCGTATTTCCTGGGGTTGCCATTATGCTCTCGGTTGGTGGTTCATTAGATTGCGATGCACTAAAAAAAGCAGCCCGACTAGTTAGCCACGGCTAAAAGCACGTGGAGCGTAGGTACGTAATTTATACAGGCACATATCAAAAGAAAGAACGTTGAATTAATTAATTGTCGGCGAAAAATGCAGTCGGATTACTTGGTATACTTTATTTACCTTGCGCTAATGCACGTTCGAAAATGCACGGACTCTACTGAGAAGGTGTAAACCCTTTTTTCGGCTGCTTTAAACAAAGCTACAACTCTTGTTCTGGAGCTTCCATTACCCGGATTCTTCTTTGCACCGAATAACCGAGTGATTTACGATATCTAAACTGGCGAGGATTCACAAAATTCCATTTTTAACGGAGATAATTCTCGATGAAAATCTTTCGCGATCTCGATGCGATTATAGAAAATTCGGATCATCAAACGACTGGGAAATTTTTTTACTACCGTCACATACCGGTGGTTATTAAAAGAACCGATATCATTATCACCGACCTATAGAAATTCGAGGTTAATATAATATGTTCATCGACAATAATTACTCTCGTACTATATCCGCGTAATAGATAAATTAGATTTAATACTTTATGAAAAAGGGTCCTCTTCCTTTTTGCAGCGTATTAAATTCTTACGACGAATAAAATGGAACCTAAAGAGCACTCTAATTATTGCTTTGCCGCTATGATGGCTACTATAACGTATTACGGATTTAGACTTTAACGTCATGCCCAATTACTCTCGATCTTATTTTCATCGCCTCCTGCAGAGACCAATCGAGATCAAAATTAGTAAAATGGAATTTACAAATTTAATAAATTTTTAATTTATGATATTGATTATTATTAATTTAATTGTGAAATGCAATTAATGAAAATCGAGGAGTAAATCCATTTATAACAAGTTATGTCGCCGACTTGTATCATGTGTAGCAATAAATTGAATCTTACCAAGTTACACAACAACAGAGTTGTAACATGGCAAGTTAGATAGCAACAAACTGTATCGTGATAAATTGTATAACAATAAATTGTGTCTTGGCAAGTTATATGACAACAAAGTTATTCCGTAGCAAGTTAAATAATAAAAATCTGTATCGCGACAAGTCGTAGAACAACAAACTGTATCACGACATGTTGCAGAATAACATACTGTATCAAGACAAGTTGTAGAGCAACAAACAGTGTCGCGACAAATTATACAATAACAAACCGTGCCAACAAGTTGTATAGCAGCAAGTTATATCGCGACAAATTGTACAGTAAGGAATAGTATCGCACCAAGTTGTATGGCATGATATATCGCAACGACTTGAACCGCGAATTATATTAGCACGCTTTGTATCGCGATAATGTGTACCAACAATGATCAATATCGCAACAATTTGTGCCGCGTTGTGTTGTATCGCCACTCGGCTAAGTCGCTCGAGGTTGCAACCGCACGATCGTCGATCACGCGTGACTGGTCGCAAAACGAAAACAAGCCCCAATTTCAGCAGACAGGGTAAAAAAATCGGAAACAATTAGTCTCTCGGGTTAAGACGTAATTTAACCGGGTGTAATTTAAGTTGATTAAATCAATCGATGACGCACCAGTTTCGAGCACAATGCTTTATAACTGCAACTCACGGAACGATGCAAGCTGCCTCGATCCCTTAGTTTTCTGTCTCATCCGCATTAATCTTCTGTTCCGCCGAGACGTCGCGAAAGAACGCAAGATTGATGAGGAGACGGGGCTTAATTAATGCGAGGTATCCAACGTTAGAAATGCACGTCGAACAGCCACGTCGAAGCTGGAACTGCAGCCGCTTGATTCGTATTTAAAGGCTGAATCCTTGAATAGAATTGTCGCGGTACGACCCGGCAACCGGCATTCAGATGATAGTCGTCGACGGTAGTTCTATTTGGGTCATATTTAAATTGTACACCGAGGGAAACGAAACCGCCTGAAAAATGAGATGTTCGTGTATCGTCGACCAGCTGAAATAAACGCGGCCCCTGCTCGTTCATTTTCTCTGACCCAAATACCGTGCCCGTTCATTTCGCCTCCGCGATCAAGATTCGACGATAATTCGTTATCGCCCCGATCGAAAACGTTTCGACATTTTATCGCGCGCTCTGAACATTTTTAATCGGTTCCTGAAAAGTATCACTGTGCTTTTTAAGCGAAACGTTTCGGGGTTAAACAGCATTACATTTGTTGCGACTCGATGTCGAAAAACAACCCGGGTTCTCGCTTTCAAGCATTTAAAACCCCTTTCTTTACGAAAGTATTTTTTACCATTCGATCGTGTGATTCAATTTTAACGAGCAACTATTCAAAGTTCCGTGCAGTCAAATTTCGGGATATTCCCAGAGAAACTCGTGTATTTTTAAATAGTATGACTGCAACGAATTAATCGAGTTCATTAAAATTAATCGTGGGTATAACCTTTCTTGTGCTTTCGACGACATAGAAATGTTTAAAATTTAGATACTTAATTGCGGCTCCGAGCGACACAAATATATTGTCTTTGTACAACAGGAACTTTGTTGAATGTGTAGTTTGGAGTTAAAACAAGCGGTGTATCTTACGACGTTCGTTTGGACAGGAATAACCTATAAATTCCAAGGAGTCCTCGTTTTTCCTTGCCGTCTCGCGAAATTCGCTAGGTAACCGAAGAAAGAAGCAGACATGATACAATGAAAATTGAATGCAAATACCGTTGACCCGAAACGGGGCAGAGCAATCAGTTTCACGATGGAAACGGTGAACGGAATTACGTGATATCTATGAAAGGAAACTACCGAAATATAAACGGGTTATGGGAGACAAGCACGATAATCATTGGCTTCGTCCCAGTAAAGATAGATCGAGATCGCGACACGCTTATTATCGTCAACTCCATCGAGTTTCGTAACATTTTCGATTATGATGTTGTAAATCCATTTATCGAATGTTCAATTTCTTTGTTTCTCGTTCACGACTCATTCGTGAATCCTAAATTCACGTTTTTGTACAAGTATAATGTATAATTATTTTACGTTACATGTATTTTATAATTACGTTGGTTACGACGTAATTGAGCAATTACATCGTTGATGTTATTGTGTAAAAACAATGTCGATGCGTGGAAAATATCCACCTGTGTAGAACTGGCTATGAACGAACAATTAGAGGTCAAAGACTTACTGATTATTACCAATTAATCGCTGAAAGAATATTTCTCTAACGGAATATATAAATAGCATAGAACGTATGAATAAAATCTGTGAGTGGAATGTATAAATAATGTTTGGGAAATGTTTAAAAACGATTTTTCCTAGAGATTGTAAATCCTGCATTAACGAGCGCACCTTCAGCAAGAGCGTAAATAATTAAAGAATCACGCGAAAGAGGATAATAATCGTGCCGATTTAGCACGCGATAAAACTTCCTCGGTCGTTTCGATGGACGAACACGCCACTTGTGATCCGCCCAAACTCGCACTTATTACCGTGGACAACATAATACCGGCGTGCCTAACAGCGAAAGCATGAGTGCAAAATTTTCAAATCCCCACATTTCGAAATCTCCAAATTCCCAATATCCACAAATCTCCAAATCCTAGAATACTTCATTTCTCTAATTCTCCAACTCCTGAAATCCCCAAATCCTCAAAACCCCAATTTTCCAAATCTCCATATCTTCAAATGCTCAAATCCCAAATACCCAAATTTCCTAAATTCTCAAATCTGCCAAATTCCTCAAATTCTCCAATTTCCCAAATTCTCAAATCTGCCAAGTTCCTCAAATTCCTCAAATTCCTCAAATTCCCCAATTTCTAAAATTTCTTAAATTCCGAGATTACCCAACTTCCCAAATTCTTGACTCTTCAATTTTCCAATTCACCCATTTTCCAAATCTTCAAATGCTCAAATCCCAAATACCCCAATTTCCCAAATTCTCAAATTTGTCAAATTCTCCAATTTTCCAAACCTCCAAATTTCCAAATTTCCAAATCTCCAAAAGCTCAAATCCCAAATACCCCAATTTCCCCAATTTCCCCAATTTTTCAAATTTCTCAAATTCCTCAAATTCCCAAAATTCACGAATATTTAAACCTACAAAATTGTCAAATCCCCGAATATCTAAAATCTCAAATTCTCAAGTATCCAAAGGTCGTTACGATGAACGAACACGCCACTTGTGATCCGCCCAAACTCGCACTTATTATCGTGGACAACATAATACCAGGCGTGCCAAAGCAGCGAAAGCACGAGTGCAGGTATTGCGAGCAAAACGAGTAGAACCCGGGTTAACGGGACACCGCCGATGCCAAGAATTCAAGACAGGCTGGATGTTCCATGGGTTTCGCCAACAATTTATTTGGATCGTGCACCGTGAAGAGTAACCCGGATTACCAGCAACGACATCTTAGCAAGAAACGGCCGATCTCTCTGGCTTCATCCCTTTTGAACCCACCTTATTCCCTAACACTCGGTAATGTTCACCACTTAATGGTCTTATAAGCTACCGTATAGCCTACTTTATCGTTGCCCCTGGACTCGATTTATCACTCTAACACCGATGGTAATGAAAATAGTCTAAATGAGCTGCTACCGTCGCGGTTTCGTCCCGGAAATGACAGTTTCCCAGAAATGACGCGGAAGAGTGACATGGGACTTTGGGCGTCTCGATGTTGTACCGATCCTGGAATTTGGGGATTTTTGGAATTTTCACAGGCGTAGATTTGGTGATCTTAGAGTATTAGAGTTTTGGAAGTGTCAAATTGTTGAATTTCGAAACTTTCGAGTGTTGGAACTTCGGGTAGTTTGAAATTTTGGGAATCTAAAATTTTAGAACATTGGTACTTTACGATGTTGGGAATTAAAAATCTCAAGACATTAGGATTTTACAATCTCGGAATATTGGAGTTCTGCAATTTTGGAATTGGACTTCGCAATATTAGGATTTTGAAATTTTAGAACATTCAGACTTTGAAACAGTGGGATCTTGGATCTCTGGCATATTAGGATTTTGACACCCTGGAATTTTGAAAATTTGGAATTGTAGGACTATAGAAAATTTATAAAACCACGAAGACGCTCAACCATGCAGCTTTGGGACTTTCGAAATTTGTAACTTCAAGATTCAATTCTACAATTAAAATGAATTGTAGAATTTTCCAAGGCATGGATCTTGAAAACCATGCAACTCCAAAATTTTGTGAACTTCACATCCCCGTACCTTTGGAATCGTTAAAGTTCTTAACATTTTGAAAGTTCAGAAGTTCGTAGTCCTTAAAACTTGTAATTTCTGAGATTTGAAACTTCGGAGCTCAAAACTATGCAAACACAGACTTCCATCTCTACTGCATCGTAAAACAAAGTACCTACTCAGCCCGACCAATATTTAAACCTCGTAGATAAAAAAACCTCATAACAACGCCTAAAAGGTTATCGAATCACGAACTCTCCCCGATAAGAACAGTGAACTTGAGGTTGGCTAAAATGTTCCAGGTGACTCGTTCGAAGTAAATATTTTAGCAAGTATAAAACGGGTGACGCAAAAACGGCGATCCGGCGACATTTTGGTCGAGTCGGTGGTGCGCTGCAAAGGGAGAAAAAGGGACACCAACTGGGTTACGGGTATAGCAACGACTTTTTTCTCTGGATGGATGTATTTTAGACTGGACGAAGCATCGGGGCGTAAAAACATTTGGCAACGGGAGCAGCCGGCGACACGTCCACGAAATGCCACGACACTGTCGCGAAACTTTCCGCGTCGCTGGAAATGCGTCGACCCTTTCGCTCGCTCGTGTTCCTCGTAAAATCCCTTGATAAAGGCCTGACACGTCATATGCAGGTGTAATCGAAACGCGAAAGTTCGCGGAACCGTTTTCGGAGTCGAACGTTCACCGTTTCGGATCGTGAATCTCAATTTAGCGCGTGACGTTGCATTTTCATCGGACACGGAAAAAACTGCGACTTTGTACTTTTAACAACGCTCAGATAATTCCACACATAATTCATCGTTTACTCAGAAACGATGGAAAAAGTCTTGAAAAGACATTCTGAATATCTATTTTTTTTAACGTGTTAATCCCTTGGCGTTGATTTATTTATCACTGATATTGAATTAGTCATTACTCAGAAGTATTCACTGATGTTGAAAGGAATAATGAAAGTTGGACTTACGTATTAAAAATTTGAGTAAGGTTTATAATGTGTAACCTCCGAGTAACAAGTCAGGTTCGTTAAAATAAAGCATGAAATAAAATACGTTTACATCATTTATAATTATAGATTTATGGTTTGAAGTTAAAAATACCCACGTACAATGCAGATTGGTTTGGTATGTTTTATAAATATTTTAAAAATTATTCTTGAAAATAGGGTTCAGAATAATGTAGTTTGGATCATCAAAACCTACCTAAATTTTATTTAAGGGTTCATACAACTTATACTTAACAATATTGGACACACAATAAAAACATTGCAGTACGTTTCAATATATTTTCGGCATTTTTCTGATAATATTGAAAGTGACGTTTATTCGTTGCGCATATTTCACGACATACAACAGTGCAACTTAATAATCTTCAATTAATTTCATTGATACCGTGACGTTACATAAATAGTACTATTTAACAAACATTTTTCTTTTCCTCTGCATCCAGAGCTAAGAATCTCTATCTATCACAAAATATAGAATTCTCTTAGTGAACCAAGAATTGATGGGAATACGTAATCCATAATCGTAAAAAGTTCAATAAATCTTGCAAACGTTGTGATCGATTGCTTGGTTCGCTTCAGTTTGGTCCAATGACATTGATATTTAATGTAGAAAAATATTTCATTCTAGGATGTTCGTAACTTTTGCAATAACTATCGACATCAAACTCCTCAACTACGATCGTTCGATTTTAAAGTTATGACTTTTGCACATAATCTCGCGCGTTAGAGGTTAGGTTTCATGTCGTTATTATCGGTTCGCCGAAAGAAAGTCCGGAAGTACTAAAATTTCTATCCAACCTAACTTAACCTGAAATTCTTAAATTCAAATTCATCATTCTTTCATAAATCAATATTCTGAGCGTCGATGTTTCAGCGGTGTTGTTTCTGGTTTCTTTTGAGCGGCGGGATTGCGATAATCGCGACAATGAACGATCCTGATTTTTTGTTTCATTTACAAATGTTACATCGTAATCGTAAAATGTTTCTTGTTCCGCAATCGCGAGATACGAGCGAAAATGTACCTGGACCAGGTTCCTCGGGACACCGGTCACGCGCAGCACGCTTTATTGGTCAAAAAAGAAATCCACAGTTTTTTCCACACAGCTCGGTGACTTATTGCACCGACCAAAGCTTTTAAAGTCCCCTCTAATCGCCGCTCCGATGTACGAGTTTCCTCGTTTCTCTTCCTTACCCCCGCACCCATATAACCTGCTGCTCGATTTTTCAAAAAGAAAAAAACCATCACTCCACTTTGCGTATGTACGATCTTTTCTATAACTGACGCAACTGGGGCTCATGTGAACGATAGGGTCAGGAGGATAGTTTGGGGGCAATGGCGATACTAGAAACACCAGTATCGCAATTTCTGAATTATCCAATTTCTAAATCATCACATTTTCAAATTTACGAGCTCTCGAAGCTAAAAGTGCATAATGATTTGCAAGATTCTGGATGGAAAAATTTTCAGATTCATAAGTGGCCGACTTCGCGAATTTCCGAATTTTATTAGTCTCGAAAGTTCTCGAATTTACATCTCCAAACTTCAAAAGTTCAAGTCATTGCATCTCCAAACTTCCAGTCTCAAACGAATTTCAAAATTTTTGAATCTCGAAATTAGGTTTATTAAGCATCGAGTCCTTAAACCCGCAAAATTGTCAGATCCACAAATTCCTGAAAAGGATTAAAAGACAGTGACCAATGTTTAAATAATGCAATTGCTCAGCGGATGATCATTCGCAAATCGTCTGTTTTGTAAAGTGTTGTCTTATTCGCAGTTGATACGATCAAAGTGCAAAAGCGAGTTTTAAGTCAATGGTTCCAACCGAGAACCGAATGAGTAATTAATCTATCCTGATCCTCCTATCTACATAAGCCCAGATTACCGACTACCTGGCGAACGAGACATCGATGAAGCTTAGTTAGGCTAAGCCACTACGTAGAAACAAGACTATACTTAACCGTGCATGTTTTCAAAGCGAGCATATTAAGAGATTAAATTGCTCTTGTGCCTTGTACGGCGAGTAATGTCGCTGTGCCATGAAAATTAATGGTAAAATTGCACTTTACATCGAAATATTCCTATCAAAGGCGGCGTTTCAGATAGTAAATTTAACGTTTTAAGATCACCCGATATTATTCCACATCGAATTACTTCGAATCGAAACTTTTATCGCCCAGGAATATCGCACGAAGGTACACGATACCGGTTGTTGCAATTTAACGCAATAAAAATATTTGTCCGTGAAACTGTAATTGCTAAACGTCAGAACGATAAAGGCACAGAAGCGATTCTTAACAGAACTTCTATATTATAAAAAGCACTAGAGATTAAAACTTTGAAAGTAACGGTAATTGTCCTGTAACTTTGCCGATTTCAAGCAAGTTATAAGATACGAGTAAATGTACTGCGGAAATGAATAGGTAGCGATATCTACGCGATCGTTCGAACACAGAATTCAGTACAAAGCTCGATAATCATCGACTAGAAAAGCTACTGTAATCTAAAATATATTCGAACTATAACATTCAAATATAATTTTTTTTTATTTTTTAAGAATTACTTATCTTTCACTGTACCAACCCTCTAAAGAGAGGGCAAATTTTTGTAGAAAATCTGTATCGTATACAAACACAATTACACTCTGGCGCACATTATAAAGCTCCCAAAACGATATTGTCTATATATCAGCAATCTCTATTTCCACGCAAAAAGAAATATGGAATAGTAAAATCCAATAAAAGTGCCGAGGGAAATGTACATACGTGTCCACGTGAGCAGTGCAATATTCGAGACTAATCGTTCGAAGATCTGCACACAGGACAGTTCACGCAGAAAACACGTTAGCTTTGACAACACACACAGATAGTATTAATTTGCCGGCAACGGTTTTGTGGCCGTGGGTCGAACTTGCCCCACCATGCGTGAAATTGCGACGACCGCCCCGGGGTATCGGACACCGTTGCAACCCTCAAAATTTTAATTTGCCATTTCCACACGGTGTACCACCGGCGGAATTTAGTTGCGTGTAAAGATTCGATCGCCGTTTGATCGTCTGACATATGTGCCATCCAACCCCTACGGTACAGGAATTTAATCCTGGCTCCTGTTTTCGCCTGGGTGCGTCACGACTTCTCGTTTGTCTTTGACGAAAACCTGCTCCTCCTCTTTGTTTCTTTTTATTTTGTTGCACACTTTATTTACGACACTTATTTACTAAGCTTGTTCGTGCTTCGTTTTTTATAAATCCAGAGCGAAGATAAATAAAGCCGTTGCTTTTACGGAAGACTTTTTATTTTAGGAAGGGTGTTCATATGAACTCCAAGGGTGTTTATATAAAGTTCATACGAAAGGGTGTTTATGTACAATTCATATAAAAGAGTGTTCTTATAAAGATGATATGAAAGGATGTTCATATGAAGTTCCTGCAGAAGGATGTTGATACGTTACAAAATTGTGATATACATACTTTAATATAGTTCGAGTTTATGTGCTATATAAACTGTTTTACCAACAAATGAAAATTTGTTCCTGTTCAAAAGAAAAAATTACTTCCTTCTTAAATTTGATTCTGACACGTAAAGACTTATTTATTTACACACTTAAATTGTCTTCCTATTGTAGATTTAATACATTCATGAATTGAGTACGATTGCACATTTCGTTTAATTAACTATGTAAATATAATACAATCAGGTATTTCAATTAAGAAATGTATACATTAAGAACAATTATATTTTTCATCTAATGTATTCGTAAATTAACTATAATTATATACCTCGATTAACAAATTTATAAGTCGAATATAATTATATATTTCAATTAATAAATTTGTAAATTAAATGCAATTATATGTTTCGTGTAATAAATTCATAAATTAAATATAATTGTATGCTTCGCGTATTAAATTGCAGAGTTAAATGCAATGAGGTAATTCGTAATAAAGATGTACAAAAACAAGCTTGGGGAGAAACATGGCTGAATTTGCCCACGGTTTCGATGTCCAAAGGATTGTTTTTTCGCGTCCAATCGAATCGGTGCGAGGGAAAGCTCGGTTGATCAATTATTTGTATCGTAATCTGGGCGTGGAAACGCTTTGATTTCCTCGCGGAAATAAACACCGCGTGAACGTGTATTTACACACGAAGAACAAGATGAAAAAAAAAGAGGGGAAAAAAAATAGAAGAGTCCGTGCCGCCACGATGACGAAGCTTTGTGAATGCGTCGCATACGAACGGTTAGAAGGATTTGATTGGAACAGCGTTGGAAACGCGGCGAGCAAGACTACGCGAACGAGTAAACGAACGAGCGAAATCATTGAATATTCAGGTGGACAGATGAACCGAACAGATCCGTTCCTGAATATTCAAACATCTGCGGCGACGGTAAAAGTTGTTCCCGTTCGTCGAAGCGTCATATCTCAGGGATCACCGTCACCAATATTCGCATGGTATTGATTGCGTGATGAATTCGAGAAAGCTCGATCGTGCCGTGTCTCGCACTCCCTGCATCGAAATAATTCTCGATCCAAACGAAAATCCGCCTTTCGTTTTCTGCGAATTATTTATTTCTCCATTCGAACGATTAATCTTCAATTAATATTTCATTTTTATATCCCGACGATACACCGTTGCGTCGATAGCTTCGATTTAACAATCTCGTTTTCGTTTGATAAAAATTCAAACTTTCGTATAGCTCGTTACATCGTTAAAATTTTTATTTTGGACTTTGATGTATCGCGTTGCTCGTACTAGGATTAACGTTACTCGTTCAATTGGACAAAATTCGATATCGAAACAAATGGAGAGCGTCGTTAGTAAAATACGAGTTTATGTTCGTCGATGTAAAATGGCCAGCAAGGATCAGCTTCATAGATCGCGTTACATTTCAAAAATATTTAACTCGTCTGGCAATATGTTTCGAAATGAAAGTTGTCCATACTTAGATCCAGAAATGATCTGCCATTACGGGATATTTCTGAGTACAGGAAATCACGGGACCATTCGTAATTCCGTTCCGCGCCACGTATCCCTTTTTTCCCCCGGTAAAGAGGGGAACTAAATAAGGTGTATTAAGAACAAATCTATCAAGAAGAGAGATTGAGACAGATTGACTGACCTCCAGGTTGCCGTTATTAATCGCGAAGAGAAAAGAATCGTTGGTCCGTCGTTCGAGCGGTTAACCCCCGGGAGAAGTATCAATTTTATCGAACGAATTGAAAGGGAACGAAAGTAACAAAGCCGGAAATATTTTTGACGTTAACAGGGAGTCGACCGTGTCGGTTGGACGGAAGAGGACAGAACGTGTCGGATGCTCGAGCAAACACCTTAAGGGCATTTCGCCATTGGCTACAGGGGGTTGCGAGATTAGGGGTGTTCGAGCCGTAAGGGGAGCCACGCTGGTGGGTCGACGTAATCAACTGAATGAGCAAGTGACTCTAGAGAACCGCGTAAGCCCATCCCCGGCTGCGAGCTTAGGTCCTCACCGGTGTGGTCATCTGAATAAACCATGAGTACTGCCTTAATGACGGAATCGAAGCTACAAACGGCCCTACCGTGCTTGAATCACCGGACCTGGACGACCATAGGTGGCAGAGATAAATTGCGGTACGTTCTACGACGTGTTAGCCCGAGAAAGCTGAGAGCTTACATCGGGCTGGCTTGATGCGACGCTTAAACCGTGACTGCTACGATTCGCGTGACACGATACGAATTATCGTGCCTACCTGGCCATATACGGAGATTGTTTCCGTGCCCGGACGTTCGCTATTATGTGCGTACCGAAGAGACGGTCGTTAACGATCGTTGCGGCAGAAACCACCGACCTCCTCGACCGGGACGTACGATATAACATTGTAGGAAATAAACAATGAAATAAGATTACTTAGAATTTACTCGGTTACAAAAAATAAAGAAAACGATTGTAAATTACGCACCGCGTCGCAATCATGGCAAGCTCGTCCCCTTTCGAGGGCCAGACACGTCTGCCTCTCAAAAGGACTACGGTGAGGGACAAGTGTATTCGTACATTTAGAATTCAGAAATAAAAACAACAATATTTTCTATATTATTAAGTATATTTAAACAAATCTGATCCTACATATATAACTATTATACATAACGATTACAGCAAAAAATGAGCCAAAAAAGAAGGCAATAACATCATGTAGTAACTTGAAATGACTTCAAATTCACGCTGTTTTCCATTGTATCAAAGTCCACAAAGTCAATTTAAATTCTCCTTTCCATTTAATTTACTATTTTAATTTACATTGTGCGGATGAGTGCTGTGCAGTATTTATACGAATAAATTTATATTTTTTTCGCTAAAGAATTATTATTCCGACAATTTTTTATGTTTCAAGTTTAAGATTTCGACGTTTCAGTGTTAAACATTTTTGGAAGTTTCGAACTCGAAGATCGCGAAATTTTGGCATTCGATCGCTTTGATGCGTTACTACACCGAAACTTCGAGATCGTTAAATTTTTTAGAACTCTGGGTCCCCCGGTGATAAAATGATAAAACCTTGAAATCTTAGATTCTGCGAGTTTCAAAACTTCCAGAGTGAAATTTAAAAATTTCCGAACTTCGATATAATGGGATTTTGAAATTTTTACACGATGCCGTCGAAACTTCGAAGCTTCGAAACTCGTGAAATTCCATGTTCTCCAACGACCCATGGTCGGAATCTAACCTCTTCGATAAACACTCTGTCTGCCCTTCTCTGATGTAACACGTAACTAAATTCGTCACGTCCGGTCCCGTCTTCCTTGAACATCGACGGCCGCATTATTTTATTTTTATAAGTCTCGACACTTCCGTCGTACGAATCCGTGACGGTATAGGTAGCAGTCGATCCGTCGCAATTTACCATCGGACGCGATGTTTACCGAAGAAAAGAACCGTCGGCGTGGTTCAGATTTATTGCATCCCGGCCTCCGGGATAGAAAGAAACAGTATACCCGTTGTTTATATTTGCTGAAACGGTGAACTCAGTCGATATCCGCGTCGGTGTAAATGGATTATGCCGTCGGTCCTCCATCGCGATGGACCATGAGAGGATATTGATTCGCAGAAAGTTTTTCACCGCGCGCTCTTCGGAGGAAACGAACTTTAGCCGGGAAAGTAGACAGCAGCCGACTAATTGAAGTATTTTAATTATTTCGTAGCCGAAGAGATGAAGTTCCCGAACAAGCCGACGCTTTAGTGAACTCTCCGGTGATGTTTCAAAGCGCGCCGCTGTATGACAATTAAGCCGGTAATTTAAGCAATATGAACTTTTCGAGTTAACGAGAGGATCACACGGAGTGTAATTAATTTGATCCGATCGGACCCGATCATTTGTGTGTCGTTAAAGAAATCCATTTAAGCGAGCAACGCCTCCTGCTTTTTTTTTTGGTTGTTCACCCGTTACGAGCTTGTTTATCCGTTACAGAAACTCGATTCGTCGACGAGCAATTTACGAGCCGGACGTTCCATCGCGAAGATGGAAGAAGAGAGAAGACCGTAAAACACTAATGGTCTACGTTAATCAGATGAATTTGTCTTCAATCTTGTTAGAAACAAATAAATCGATATGCCGGAGAGGAGATCGTTATGTCATATTTCTTATATAGCATGGCGCGGCATTAGCAAACGTTCTTGTACGGCAATAACGAAGACAGAGTAGAGAAAGCTTCTTAAGCTCTGAAGCTTAGACGGTATTAAATTAAGCTATTCAGGTCAGCGACGGATTCTTTCTACCTGAGCTCTTTGTTCCAAATAATTACCGTCTACAATGAGATAGTATTCGCGACGTATTTCTGTAATATTTTTCCCCTCGACAAAGTCACTTTTATGCCGTAATCGACGCATTATGCAGCTACTCAAAAAGTACGTCGTATTATAGATGATTATTAAGGATTTAATTAATAAATATAATTGTTCGATAGATTTAAGCGCTACCGTAGTTACCATTACCCCGAATACTCAAAATGAGAAAATTTTCCTATGAGTTTGTTTAAATAGATAGGTTGTCCGATGAATAACGATATTCGGTATTTTGCGAGCAGTAATTTGGAAATTTCTGAACTCGAAAATTTACAAATTCAAGGACCTGACACCGTGGAAAAATAGAGATTCGGAAATTCAAAAATTCGAGATCTCGATGATTGGAAATTTCAGGAATACGATAAAAATTGTCAATTTAGGAATTTCATTGCCTAACAACCGAATAAATATATTATTCTCTATTCGATTATCGGACACAGCAATATCGAGAAAAATTAGTGTTGCAGAGCATCCACGCACTTTATCCGAATTTTCATCGATCACTTTCGAGACATAGATGCCTCAGCGACTGCGATATAATCCACCGTCTGTAAAGTTGAATTTCTCGCGCGATCGAAGTTGTCGGTTCGTTTCGCGAACGATCCAAACCGAACACGAAACAATCAACGATCTGCAGGAATTTCGCGTGGTTCCTCCGCGTTTTCGCGGCATCCATCGTTAACGGGCCACGATGTACGTCGAGGCCAGGACCACCGGCGTATATTACGGGCCAAACTCAAACATAATATCTCGAAAAGCACTCGTAACTCCATTTCACCGGGGCCACGATGAACTCGTACATCGGCCTCCCTATCCGCGTACTGACCCGGCCACTCCCGTCGGCTACCGACTGCCGTAGTTTGACAGGTGTTTAATATTACTTGAAAGTTTCCCGCTTGCTACCGAGTGCCGACGATACTCGTCGTAACAAATGTGCTCGAACAACGGGTGAAAAAACGCGAAAGAACCGTTAGGCGAGTTGTTTAATGTCGGCCGCATGAATATTTTTCGAACATGTGCTCCTGCTGTCTTGAAACTAGCTTATAATGGTTCATGCCACTAGTTTATCATTGTTGAAACCATTTCACAGCGGTTAATAGATAATTTTACGTTATCATTGATTTATGATACGATAGTTCATGGAAATTTTCATGGAATTAAATATAGAGATATGTGGATGAAGGTACATGAATACGAGGATCTAAGAAAATGAAAGTTCATAAATATAAAAGTGTACGAATACAGAGATCTGAAAGAATTCGCGTATACATATATGAATCTAGCGATGTGGGCATCTAAGGATACGAGGATCCAGGGATGCGGTGATATAATAATGTGAAGGTTCAAACATAGAATGATCGAGAAATATATGGATAAAAATACATAAATACGAAGATTCAGGAAATTGAACAAATACAGAGATCTATAAGCATAGGGATGCACGTATGTGTGGATCTAGCGATATGAGAATCCAGGAATACGAGAATCCAAGAATGTAGGTGTCTAGAGATACGGGGATTAAAAGTATGGAGTAATATAAAAATAAGGATATGAAAATATAGAAATATGAAGCTGAGTATCTAGAAATGTGTGGATCCATGAACATGAAAATGCATAAATATTAGGATTCAAGATCCACAAAATCCACAAAAATCCATGGATATACGAATCCAGCGATACGAACATCTACGAATATGAAAATCCGTGTATATACGAATAGTGATACGCGAATATAAAGATTTAGGAATATGAAATGTATCCACTTATTCGCATTTGTTTTCAATCGCTCATTAGGCCGTTAATTTGACAGATCAGGCCAACACGTTACATATGGAAATAAGATTGTAGATGATGGTAGATAGGTTTTATCAGTACTGTTGCACTTTTGAACGGATGTACGACGGTAATGAATGTTACAGTGGCTGCTGGTAACACATGGTGATCGATGGCTCATTAGCGAATGACTACGTGATCGGAATGGCGTGTTTGTGCGAAATTCTAGACCGACAGCTAATAGGCTGCCGCGTGATGTTCCGCGATACATGCTCGATCTTGAACCAACCAAATGCCGATTATGGTGTAACTGATGTAATTATGCGCGATATCACGCATACGCATCGATATCGCGTTCGCTTCTCATAGCCTATTTCGTTCCCGTGTTTAAGTATACATGAATCGACGATGTGTAATGATTATGACAGTTTAGTAACTTATTGGTTCACTATAGTCATCGTATTATGTTAACGTTCCCATTCCTCCGTATGTAATTTCGGTCTAATGTCGCTTTAATAGAAGCGATATATCACTGTACTTTCATTCAATAAGTTGATTTATTGACAAATAAATACTAATTTGCTTCAGAAAAGGGATGCGATGTAAAGTTTTTAGCATTAAAAAATACGTGGAGTATTTCTAAGCTTCTAGATTTGAACTTTTAAAATTTGTAGAGTTGAAGTTTTCATATTTGTAAATTTTCAATTAACAAGCTTCCTAATGAAAACGTTTGGAAATTTAAAAATCATCACGATTTTCAACCTACTCACCAACGAGCTATCAATGTGCCTCTCGCTACTGTGCCATTATTAAGCGTTCAGCCAGATTCCACACTCTAATGATCCACCTTGTAGATTAAAAATTTTAAACTAGTTAATTGTTACCGAACAATTAAATAATAAACGCTACAACGAGAGTAACGGGATTATTAAGTTTCCTAATCACGTATAGAATGCTAAGCGTGTTCCTCGGCATTCGGCGTTGTTTAAACCCCGAAACGAAAACTTGTGACGGAAGTGTAGCCAATTTATAAATTTGCATACTTTGCCAATGGAACAGGTTGAACTAAACGCAGAAGCAAATAGTTGCGAAGCGAACAGCGTCGTCCTGAATGTTGTTTCGAAGCGGCGTCTCTCCCGCAGGAATAGCGAACTCTCCGCGTCGACTACGTAGCTTTTCCGCCTAGTGCTTAACTCGAAAAGTCGTTAAGTCCTTAACGATTCCATTAAGAGTCTCTTACGATCTGAAGAAACGATCGAAGTGTCTCGATGACGATTCTTTTCCATCGATTCGACAAACAGCTAGGAATCGTTCGACCGAACCGACGTTACACGCAATAAATTGAATTCTTGTTCGACGAACCGGTCGCAGAGTAAACGAACGCGCGAATACGAATAGCAAATGGTTCGTTGAAGTTTCTATAACGCGTTGATAAGTTAATTGATCGCGTTTCGTATCATCGGCGAATGAAATTCGGCGATTAAATTTATGTAGGCAGTAAAATAATTAACTCTTGCGCATCGTTTCGGGGCTAATTAACTGTGGATAAAACAGCCACTTTGCCGCGAAACTTGTTGTTGACTTTTATGGGAAATCGCATGAAACCCGCGATAATAAATAATGGCGGATTCGCTAATCGACCGAACATGTTGCCACGTGTTACCAAATTTCTGCGCACAATACGAAACGCATGATACTTTAATCGAATCAGCATCGATTGTTTCGACGGCGATTAAAGAATTGTCGACAAATTATTTGCGCTTGTTCGTTGATTATGTCATCGTCACGATGCAGAAAAATTGAAATCGCACTCGTTTAACCTGCTTCGAGCGAAACCGATGCTCGACGAACGTAATTGGCAAGCGGCCACGAACAAAGTTCGGTAACTTTTACCCCTCCCATCCGTCTGTATAAATAATGAGCAACGAGGCAAACAACTTTTCAAATTATGACAGAGAAACGTGACGCGGCACAATTGGCGGCAATGAGTAATTTATGAAAATTGCGCGACATCCTTGATCGGTGGAAAAATAAATATGGAAATCGACAAATTAAGACAGTGATTTGCATTAGCGTTTTATACACGCGCGTAAAATTGTATTAAATTACCGTTATCTCGGCGATCATTCAAGATTTAACTTAATTTTAACACCGTACTTTTGGTATTTTAATATAATTTTATTATATATGTATATATATATATTTATAATATATATGTATATATATATATATATATTTATAATATATATGTTTATGTATATGTCTATATATCTATATATATATAAATATTTTTTTGTATAGTTTAACGTCATACCTTTATTATTTTAAAATAATATTCTCAATATTTTAACATGGGAATTTTACCACGTTAACGTAATGTGTGAAATATTTGAGCATAGCACTTTTAGTATCTTCGAAATCCACAACCCATTCGCTTAATTGGAACAGTCACCTAGTGAACAAATAAAAAAATAGCAAAATGTTAAAAAACCAGCACAGTGGTACAATATTGCATAGCAATGTATAAAATGACAGTATATAGGAAAAATGGAATAGTACAATAATAAAGTATTAAGAAAGTGAGCGAATTAAATAATAGAATTTTGCCGGATTATCATAGTTACAGTATAACAACACGAAATAATAGAATAGTGCAGCGGTATAACTAAAAGCGGTTAGGATCCCCGTTAGGAATGTCCGGCATGACACTTCGCCGGTTCATGAAAGACTAGAAATTTGAATAGTTTACCGATAATATTTCTAATCAGCCCGTCAAAGTGGACAATTAGAATAATGAGCGGTCACAACGAAAGTATCACGTTAAATCTTGAAAACGTACGTCTCTATGTATAGCTCTGGTATTAAAATGCAATTTCAGTGATAAAGTTTCAGGCAAAACTTCACTGTCACGACAGCGGATCGATTAGATCATACAGTGCCGTTAGAGGTTCGGTAACGTGATATTATTTCACTTCCTAACAGTTTCGAGCGCTCCTAACAGTATAGAATTAATATCGTGTTGCATGAACCGCGACGCTAATAAAATCACTGTGATTAAATTAAGAGAAGACAACAGAATGGACGAATTATCTCAAATTCAATGGTTGAAGCACCCGGTAATTCCCTATTTCGTGCTGTTCACGGTGTTGGGAAGTCAAGTGGCTTCCGAAAGGATATTAATAATAGCCCAAGCGCCGTTCTACAGTCATGTGTCTGTGATACAGGAGTTTAGCCTAGCCCTGAATAAACGGGGCCATGAAATAGTGATGGTAACAATGTTCCCAACGAAGAATCTGTCGTTGACCAACTACACCGAAATCGATTTCAGCTCAAATCTGAAGCTGGCGGAACTGTTAAACGTGTATTCGACGATGTTTGATTACCGAAGTAGCACGAAGCTACAATCGTACGTGATTTTTTATCGCTTCCTGTACAATTCCACGAGAATCTTTTACGATCATCCGGATATAAGAAAGCTGTACGCGGAGAACAGCAAGGAGAAATTCGATTTGGTGATCGCGGAAGACGTATTCACACATGGGATCTGCTTTCTTGCTCACAAATTAAAAGCTCCACTGATCAGTAAGCAAATCGCGCACGCGTTCGACGCGAAACAGGTTTTTTTTAAATAAATTTGATCTTATTTCAGCTATCCTCTCCGTGGATATGCATTTGATGCACCATTTTTTAACGGGCAACCATCTTTTGCCCTCTCATCCCTCGAACTGGGAATTCTACGACAGTACGGGGCCGGAAATGCCGTTTTGGGTCAGGGTGCAAAATTTTGTTCATTCGCTGCTCGTGATTCGTCAATGGTACAACTATGAGACAGGAAGCGTCTATGATGTCGTGAAAGAATATCTTGGGAACGATATACCTTCCCCCATCGACGTGATCAAAAATATAAGTCTAACTTTGATTAATCGCAATTCGTTGCTCAGTTACGCCAGACCAATGGTACCCAATGTTGTTGAATACAGTGACTTAAAAATTGCGGAAACCCCTCCGCCTCTGACAACGGTGTGTATCTTATGATTAGGTTGATATTACTTTATATTTAATTCTAGGTATTAAAATAGAAATTCTTATTAGGGGGCTGAGGATTGAGTGATCGACCTTGATAAGTGTTGTCAAGGCCACTTCTTTGATTTAGACAGTGTATTTGATGCTTAGGTTTAGGTCATTTAGGATTGTCGGTTGTTCAGGAAATTTGCAATTCTTTGGAAATTTTGGAATTTGGAGGTTTGAAAATTTGGAGAAATTTGGGGATTTATGGACTCGATTACTTAGAAATTCGGTGTGTTGCAAATTTAGGGATTTAGTCGAAAATTAAAGATAGAAATTTAGGAGAATCGTCGGAATTTGGGGATTGAAGAATTTGAAAATTTAAGGTTTCGGGATTCGGTCGTCCAGAAACCTAGAAATTCTTAAATTCGGACTGTAGAAAATTTCTTAATTTAGGAATATAGAAATGTTTGAATATAGAAAATTTGTGAATCAGGAGATGAACCTACGACGTACTAACAATTAACGTAGGTAAGCTCCGAGTTCAAATTCAGATGTCTATCTTTATCTAGCAATCAGACTAAGTAATCTTCCCTTAACAAGAAATAATTAGCTTCCGTCATAATTTTCGTTAATATAGCACACCACGAGTGTACTCTTTAATCTATCGTCAAACGATTAAAATCACTTTGATCACAGTGAAAACAGCCGCATTTAGTGCAGTGCGTACTAATTTTAATTATTCGTATTTCAATTCAAGCTTTTCACTCGCCACCTCGCATAATATCTACAATACGATATTAATGTTAATTGCGACTTTCTTCTGTATTCTTCCTTTAGGCGAGTTCGATTAAACGCCGTTGTTAAATTCGCGGCACGAAAACATCGAACCCATGAATTTCTGACGGAACAATTAATTTGGGTATTTAACCTCGCTATCGTTCTGCAGGATATGGACGAATTTCTGGGAACAGCGTCCGAGGGTTTCATTTACATGAACCTCGGATCCACTATTAATTCCACGATGTTGTCCGCTGAAACCCTGGCGACAATTTCCAATGTCTTTTCTCGAATACCGTGCAAGGTTATCTGGAAATTCGAAACGAATGATCTTCTGAAAAATCGTGGGAACATCTTCGTCAGTAACTGGATTCCTCAACAAAGTGTACTGGGTAAAATTGTGTCTTTCATTTCACTCTAATTTCAAAGCTCGTATCTTCAAGTTGAATGTTTTCATCTCCAAGATTATTTCTTCCAACTCCAATTTTAATTCTACCACCTCCGATTTCAATGCTTCCATCTGGAATTTACTTATCTGATTAATACACGAAAAATTACTTAAACAAGTTCGAGGAATATTTAAACGTGTATCTTTAGGTAGAAATTCGACGTGTTTATTCTGAAGCTTGAAATAATTGCAGCTCATCGGAATATCAAAATGTTCATTTATCAAGGAGGGTTGCAGAGCACGGAAGAAACTATACATTATGGCGTGCCGATCATAGGTATACCGATAATGTATGATCAACTGTTCAGAATCAAGAAACTTTCGTCGTTAGGAGTTGGTAGAATGGTCGATTTGACCATGCTCGACGAGGAAACCTTCCAGGAGGCTGTTATCGACGTACTCAATAACAAAAGGTAGTTTAACCATGTTTCACCCATTAATAATTACATTGATTTGCTTCGAACCGTGAGCTCTGTGTATCTTTAGAAATTTGTGTTCTGTATCACGCTCGAGTTCGCACGAATTCGAGTTTACAGGCGGCTTTCGGTATTATTCCATCAATATACTAGCTGAGATATTATAGTATTACTGCAAATAATTATGGGTCAATTTCATTGAGGTAATTAAGATCACTGATTGGATGACCAGGTCCTTGAACTCTGTTAATAACGATAGCATGAGAGGTGGACGTAATTAGCAATAAGTGGCATTTAACAATGTTGGCTATTTGAAAATTCGGGCACTTCAAATTTAAGTACTTGGACATTTAGGCCAATCGAAAATTGTGCATTTTGGGATTTGTGGGTTTAGGGATTTGGGGATTTGGAGAGTTGGTCGTACACATTTCGAGGTTTGGGGATTTACGAATTTGAAAATTAAATTTGAATTGAATTGAATTTTTGAATATTTGGATATTTGGATATTTGGATATTTGGATATTTGGAGATCTAGAGATCTAGAGATTTAAGGGTTTGAGGGTTTGTAAATTTGGAGGTCTATGGATTTAAGAACTGACAAAGAGAGTTTGAGAATTTCAGAATTTGTGAATTTGGAGATCCAGGGTTTTAAAAGTATAGGGATGTGAAGATATAGATTTGGGGA
The DNA here is from genome assembly GCA_947623535.1 of Coelioxys conoideus. Taxonomy (NCBI): domain Eukaryota; kingdom Metazoa; phylum Arthropoda; class Insecta; order Hymenoptera; family Megachilidae; genus Coelioxys; species Coelioxys conoideus. The sequence continues at coordinate 7,602,426 of OX392449.1, read as the reverse complement.
CGTAGGGATATCAGGACGTAGGAACTTGGGGATGTAAAGATTTGACGATCTGTTAATTTGTGGAAATTTTTTAATTTTCAAATTCTTAAATTCAATACCTTCGAACCCACAACTTACTTGTAATAATTCTATAACTAGAAATACCATACATTTGCAATAATATGTTGAATAATACTAGGACTAGCGATACAAAGTCCTCGAAACATTTGCATAACGCGTTTCAAAATACGATTGATCAACATTGAGCATATAATACATCGTTTTCAGATACAAGACAAAGATGTTAGAATTAAGAGATCTCATGAAAGATAAACCTTACAATAGTAAAGATCATGCAATATGGTGGGTGGAATATGTGATACGTCGCAAAGGAGCTCCACATCTTCGATTCAGTGGAGCAGATTACGCTTGGTACCAGCGATACGATATGGACATCGTCGCATTTCTTTCGATAATGTCCTTTATCGTAACAGTAATGTGTCTAATAATTCTTCTACGGATTTTACGATGGTCCTGTGGTCATTACGTGTCGTGCGAATCAAAATTCCCGTCATCCGATCAAAAGAGAAATAAAATAGAATAGTAACATAAATATTAAACGCGACGAATGAGACTTTCGTATATGTGTACGTATGAAATGATGTCAAGTTAAATTTTACTCTACGAAGCTTAATCGTAATCGCTAAATGCATTTAGCATTATTTATTCGAATATATGAATTTTAAATCTCGCTTTTGCATTCTATTATGCAAATAGTATATGATAAGAGCACAATGTACATGTTACTATTCAGAACAAATAAAGATTAAACACCCTTTTTGAAATGGGGAATATTAAACACACGCTCTTACAGTGTTAATTGACTAATAAAGAATTAAAGAGCAATGTTTAGTAATAATTGAGCTGACAGTAATATTTTTGTTTTTAGACGTACACTTAAGCAATATCAACAAATTTTTCTATTTATTTCGCGAGATAAAGCCCTTTGGGGTTGCAATAACGTTAGATACGATTTTATGGCGTTCTGCTTGAACGGTGAAACCTTTATGACTCAACGACAATGTTTTGTTTGGGTGACGTGTTTGGTGATCAATGCGTAAATAAATACATAGCAATACACAGAAATTAAAGCAACAATAACATTGTTGCGACAAGTTGTAAGACATTGAAGATACGAGGATGAAACAATAATGCTATTGTTTCCGTTTAATTCAATACCGTATCTTATACTTTGATCGCGGCTTAGCTTGTAACATTAACATTGAACGATAACACGACAGTGGAATGTTCTTAAATATATTGAACACGATCAACGTTATCGTTCAATCGCTATAATTTATACCCCTTCGGATAGTGAACCTCTGTCTGTTATAAGAAAATTAATAATTTAATTTCATTACTTTAATATCAATGCGTAGTGAGACCAACGGGTAGTGAAACCAATGTGTGGCGATATAACACGCGGTAATATAACGAGTAACAATACCAACGCATAGTGGTACTATTACATCGGAATTTAACGCGTTGCGATATAAAGCGTGGCAATAGCAACGCGTAGTGAAACTATTACGTCGAAATTTCACGCATGGCGATATAACACGAAACTAAGCTAATGCGTAGTGGAACTAGCGTGCGGTTATATAGCGCGTGGTGTTACAACGCGTAGCAATACCAACGTGTAGTGATACTACTGGATCGAAATTTAACGCGTTGCGATCTAAAGCGTGGCGATACCAACGCGTAGTGGCACCATCACGTCGAAATTTCACACACGGCGATATAACACGAAAGTAAACTAATGCGCAAGTGAAACTAGCGTTCGGTTATACAACGCGTGGTGATACAGCGCGTAGCTATATTAACGCGTGGTGACACTATCCCGTCGAAATTTAACGCATGGCGATATAACACGAAAGTAAACTAATGTGTAGTGAAACTAGCGTGCGGTTATATAGCGCGTGGTGTTACAACGCGTAGCACTACCAACGTGTAGTAACCCTAACCCGTCGAAATTTAGCGCATGGCGATATAACAAGAAGCTAAGCTAATGCGTAGTGAAACTGGCGTGCGGTTATATGGCGCATGGTGTTACAACGCGTAGCAATACCAACGTGTAGTAACCCTAACCCGTCGAAATTTAGCGCATGGCGGTATAACACGAAGCAACATCAATGTATAGTGAAACTAGCGCGTAATGGTACAACGCGCGATGATATAACGATTCCCCTTTGATCTTGAGCTATCGACAATTTGAATCATTATATGCATGTACATATATTCCATTGGAACGAGGATGGGACAAGCAAGGGGTGAAACAACTTTCCCTGTGGACAGAGAGGAAGCGAATCGTTTCAACGATCGGTAGACAAACATGCAGAATGGGGATGAAAGAGGGTGATCTTGTCTATCCTCCACTTCGGGTTTCGCCACCCTTGCATAATGGATCGAGAAACGCCAGAAGCACGCGCATCTTTCTTTCAGTCATCCCCGCTCTTCATCTTTCGAGTACCTTTTCCCAGTTTTCTTTCTCGTTTTCCGAATCAGACTTTCTGTCGATAATTTCTTACGAGTGCGATTTTTAATTACGTTTATAAATCGGGTCGAAACGAAGACACGTTATTCGTGCTATCGCGGGCAACATATGTACATGTTAAAATATGTAAATGCCGATATTCGGTTACATTTTGCTTACGCTTTACGAACGTCACTGGACAATGTAACACCACGTAATTCCGACCGACGTGATATTAATGCTTTCGGTTCAAATACGACAAATTTGTATTTATGGGAAAATGCTGGTTTGGTAACTCGAGATACCGAAGAATGAAAAAAGTTATTGATGTAACGCCGTAAATCGTAAGAAAGAATGACCTGTTGACCTGTGACTTGCGTGGACGAACTATAATTTTGATATTTCCATATTTTATATATAATAGAACAAATTGACTAAATATTTTTTAGCTAAATCCACGAAGTCGTACATGCGATATTTAAATATGGTGAAGTGGGCAACGGTGACAATCAATGATAAAAAATAATAATTTCCTAAAATTAATTCAACAGGGTTAAAAAGTTAATAGTACTTGCCAATAACAAAAAATGATTTCAAGTGCAAAGGATTGATAGTTGACACAAATATATAAAAACCTCGAAAGAAATCAGTATAATGCACTAATGTTCACGTTAATCCTATACTTTCTTGTCGATTTTGGATTTCGAAAATGTACTATGAATTTTTTGATGAGTAACGATGATTTTATGAACGTGGATTCTGATCGAGTGATCGATATGTATTCACCTGAAACGACTACGAGTTCTGCGACAGATTAGGCGATAGGAAAAGATAATTTTATCGGCAACTTCGTATATCTAGCACGGTGACTAATCCATCATAGATAGGAATCGCGGGAATTAGGGTCATCGTCGCCTTGGAACGCGCTCAATTCACGAAATAATTTCACCACGGTCCGCTACGTATGTTTGCGCATAAATCGAGTTGCGTGGTCGATTGGCCGAGCTTGACACGTGTCGCGTGTCACACGTTTCACGCATATTGCACCGCTCGAAGGCATTCGATGCAGTCAGCTGCATTCTGTGCAACCCGATTGGCGCGACAAGCAACGTGTTAGTATGCATTTTTGATCGAACGTTCGTGCACGTTGCCCCGGCGACCTGATTTATCGCATAAACATTATATGCACTTTCGTAGAAATTAACTATTTGTATCGTTTAATACCTCTCGCATTAATCATATTTTTCATATACTGAATTATAGACGAGCACGGGAAAATTCGTTTCCCATGGAACGAGAAACAGAACGATCGATTAATGATCAGTTTCGATAATGAACGAGTAACGAGACTTCGATATCACAGAATTTGATGTTTCAGAATTTTTTGGTTCTGAAATTTCGATACTCGCGTGTTCAAAAGTTTTCGGAGCTTTCGAACTTTGGAGTTCAACAATTTTTAAATATCAAAGTGTTCATGTTTCCGGATTTGCAAACTCATTAATTTCCGAACTTTATAACTCCGAGTTAATATTTCTTAATTTCCACATTTCGAGATTCTCAGATTTCGAAATTTTTAGTATCACAAATTTTCAAGTTCACAAATTCTTAAATTACTACATCGCGAAAATCGCAAAATTAACCTCAAATAAAATCATCGAAATGTTACGTTTTCTGTAATTTTGAAAACTGACAGTGTCCGACAGGAGAACTTTGATTATTCTATAACGCCTTTTTCATTACAAAATAACATAATTTTATATAAAATTTTCTATTGTCAAATAACCCGTAACATACTATCTTTATAATTGCACAACGGAGCTTATACGTTTTGGAGCGCATAAATTATTAATTGTGACATCACACGAGAGATAGGAAGCGTCGCATGTACACGTAATCCTGGTAACGAATATTTAATTATAGTAGAAACGTATTACAGAAAGCATTACAAACAACGCGCATCCGACTCAAACGGATTCTCTTTGAAGATCGGTTAATAAAATATGAAACGGGAGTGAGATACACGGTATTAAGGTAATTCAAACAGCTTTAAATGAGCGATTAACATTAGCAGCGTTAACAGAGAGGCCATTATACTTTCCATTGACGACCGTTTCTATCCAAGCTAAATGTATTTCCTACAAATTGGATCGCTCCGTTTGTTTATAGGGGGAGCAAATGTTTTGCCGTAGCCACAGTAAATTGTTTACTCGTCCGAATAGCCGTAGCATACGCTTTTAATTTACACGGTTGCGGTGTCATCAAAATACTCTCCCGCGAGCTGCGGTTTCCCGTGATAAATGATCATGGAACGCGAAAGAAATTAAATTTCTTAAAATTATACAATTCCGTTGCGACGCGGTGCGAATTACAAAAAAAAAGTGCGAAAAGAAAACACGTTCATTCGAAACACGTTGGAAAGTGTGAAGAAAATTCGAAACTAGGAGGTCGGAAGGTCGAATGTATCCAAGTTATTTGTAAAGTTATTTGTAAAAAGTTATTAGTAACATTATCCTGTAAAACGTATGTCTCGCGGTAAATTGCAGTAATTGATTCCGTCGGCTCGCTATATGTTACCTTATATAATATATCTTCTCGTGCCTGTTTCAAACGGATGTCAATCTCTCCAATCTCAATCTAACATTTCGAACTACCAAAATCCAACCGGCTCAACCTATTTACATATCCGAAACTTGCACTCCCAGAATCTGTATCAGACGCTCGTCTATCAATCCCTGTTCTAAGCAAGCGATTATCTCAAGCAGACTGGGTGGATACGTTTCTCCTATCAAAACGTGATACAACGTTTGCTCTCGAAATACAAGATTTACCGTCCACACGAGACACACAAACAGCTCACGCAGGTGTTTTATGCCGAAATACTTCGTCAAAACGTGGCGTATCTCGTCGATGCGTCGTTACTGGTAACTTTATTGTGATACTCGTTGTATCGCCTCGCGCGGAATTGTCCCAGAAAATATAAATGCAATGGAAACCATGGTGTTTATGGGTGACCCTGCCATTCTGCGCGTCGCGTACACGTAGACACGAGTGTAACGTACACGAAGATATAAAACCGCGTGAAATTGTCGGTCCCCTGACGGAAATAGTGTACCCCCCGCTTCCGGAATTTGGGACGTTTTGCGATGTTCATTATTCAACGGCGGTCGCACTTAAACGAGACCAACCATGCTCGCTACGATATATGCGTTTGTACCGGAAATGTTTGTTGTTCTTTTGTCTAGGTTGTAACTCGTTTCGTAATTCCTGCTTGAATGCGAGTGTGTTTTTTCTTCAATTTCGAAATATACTTGGGGAGTTTCAACATCAAATATTCTGTAAAATATTTAGCGACCTTTGTCAACTTCTTTGTCATCTTCTATTTATTAATAAATTGATCGGCAGGATCGTCGGCTACTTTGTAAATTCGGTCGAATCAATTATTCACAGGAAAAGTGAGCATAGAAGAATAACTTTTTAGACAATGATGTACACGGATAGACTAAAATATGATACAGAGAGATTAAATAACTTGTTTCTAGTCCTATTTTAATTATCTAGTCTTCGAATATTGGAAAATCGACTCACTTGTCAGCAGTAATCATTATTAATTGTCCATAACAGTCTTAATATAATAATATTATAGTGTGTCCGATTTCATACATCAGTTAATACTGTGGCGAGTATGCTAACGTATAACTAACCTATGTAGTTGAGATCACTGTTCGATTACATACGACTATTTCCACTGTGTCAGTGACATTCATTGACACAAGTCCGAATAACAATAACACACACGATATCACGTGCTAGGCTTCAATCGTGTTAACATCAGTTGTTTACACACATTTATCTCCTAAGAAGTTTTTGCAATCGCCATAAAATGTGCTTTCCAGAACAGCACAAAAATGCAACCGCTCGTCCAATTACTTTGACTCACTTTACCTGTTTATCTACAAACCGTATAATTGAAATTTGTTCGTTTGTTCCTGCGATAACTGATGACCCCAACGCAACTGACAGCGACTGCGACAGAAAAACAGGATATGATTTGTTATCGCAACTTGCAGTTTCATGGCGAGTCTCTCCGTCGACACGAAACGCGAGCGAGGATCGAATTGCTGGGGTAGACTTAAAACGTTCTGGCGAAATCCGAGTCGGATCGAGGAGAAGACGGTAAAATAATTTAGATCTACCGGGACAACGTTTGTCGCTGGATCCTACTTTCGAACGGCATAACTCACGATGCACGGATTTCACAGCAGCGAAAAGAACCGTCCGGAAAGTTGCGCAGAAAATGTGAGTCCGCGGGTAACGGATTAAGGTAAAGTTCGTACAACGTTGGCGGTAAGATGGCACCTAAGAGATTATCCTCTTTATGAGAACGAATGTACGGCGCACGAGCAAATTCGGAAAGTGGACCAATTTAAATTGCACCCCCGTTTTCCGAACCGTTCCGCTTATTTGTCGCTGGGAAATGTTCAAAACGTCGTCGCGAACTTAACCGAGCTTTCGGCGAGAATCTTGCCGAATGGATAATCGATTTCGATGGTTGTTTGCACGCGCGAACGGTTATGCGATGTTTTCGAAGGAAACGACCGTTTGTTCGGACGGAACTGCGGCTGTTAATTTACGAAGTCGCGAACGTCGAGTGAGAAACGTTTCGATTGGAAATAAATTAAGCGCTCGTCGAACACCCGATCGCCGACGACCCCTTCAAACATTTTCATAAAATAACTGACTCGTTTCGACGTTCGAGTACTCTGCCGGCAGTGTTTCGTCGGATTTGTTAATTAAATAGAGTTTTTGAAACTCGAGGGCCGAGTTTCGAAACCGATGAAACATCATCGAGATGTTCTCGTCGAAGCAAAGAGTGCCCTCAGTTCGGCAACGGATTCGAAACAAATTATCGCTCGGATACTTCGTTCGTTTCATAAAACGTGATCCTCGTCGATCGTGATTAACCGTCGGCTATTTTATCGCGTCTGAAGAGATCAGATTGCATTTCGTCGCGATTCGTGAATGCCGATAATGGGCGAGAGACGATTAGATAGCTACATTCTTGTAAAGAGTGTCGCAAACTTTTACGGACTATACTGTTATGGATATCTAGTTTGGAAAATTGATTGGAGATCAGACGTTCGATCTAGATTTCTAGATACCGATATTCATGGATTCAAGATTCCCGATTCCTAAATTCCTACATTCCTAAATTTTTAGATTCGTAGATTTCTAGATTTTTAGATTGATAGATTTTTAGACTGCTATATTGCTAGGTTTCTAAATTTCTAGATATTTTAATTTCTAGATTTCTAGATTTCTAGACTACTAGATTTTTAGATTCATAGATTTCTATATTCCTATATTGCTAGGTTTCTAGATTTTTAAATTTCTAGATTTCTAGATTTCTACATTTCTAGATCCCTAGGTACGTGGATCCATGGGTTCCTAGATCCGCAAATCTGTAGCTCCATAGATTTCTAAATTCTCAAATTCGCAACTCCCTAGATTTCTAGATTCAAAGATATCGAGATTCGTAGGTCTCTAGATCCGTAGATCTCCATATCCGTACATACCTGGATCCGTGCATACCTAGATTCATAAATCCCCACATCCAAGTAATCGCAGATCGCAGTATCTCCACATGCCAATAATCACAGACTCCTATTCCTAGACCCTAGTATCTCAAGTTCCCTCAATCCCTAGACAATTGATCACAATATTCGTAAATCATGGTACTTCATTATCCCAAAATTCCAAACTAATCCCAAAGTTCCAAATCCTCAAACTCCAACAATTTCGTCTCCATATATCTGAAAGTTTCAAAATTCAAAACCTTCGAATTTCGAGGGTGTGGAAGTCCATAAATTATAGTTTCAAGATCCCGAAATGTCGTCGAAACGCATAATGACGGTGGCAGATGTTCAAGTACGGAGAGCCGTAACGTAACGGCATAAAATGGTGGCGAAATTGGCTGGTTGCCTGTCTGTCAACCAGCCAACGGGATCTCTCTTCGATCGGGAATCTCTCTATTCTCATCGTGGACTCTAGTTTTCAATCTACGGTTTACAAGTTACACGCTGACGATGCCGGATGTCTGTGTCTGGGGGTCGAATCATCGGGGAATCGGCACACGAAACGCAAACCTTGATTATTCCGGTGGTTACTTCGCTGAGTTTCCCAATCACTTACGATGCCGGATTAACCGTTCCCGGTTCATAGCTGAACAAACCACCCTCATATTGTCGTAATGCGTCCGTACGTGTGCTCGAGAACATGGTCGAGAGGATCGAATCGATTTTTGTTTGCGAACAGGCTCGCGGAAACGGTCAGCGAGACGAAACCCTCTTCGTAATCGAAATACTAACGCGTCGGCCGAAATGGCGGACATATTCAAACGGTGACTCGGCCATTTTATGAACGACGGTCTCATCTTGTGGCAAATAAACTCATTACATTTTGGAAAAACTCTGACAGTTCCTTGCAACATTTCTGTACATCGCACAAACGTTTTTGCTTTTTTCTTTGCTTCAAATATGGCATTGCATTGTTACATCCTCTGTTTTCATACTGCATGCACGAATGTGTATACAATTGTGTATTTTCTTTTATGATTCATTTATAATGTTACCTGTTTGTAGTTAAATCATATCAAATATTATTATAAATTTTGTATTAACACGAAGTTTCATCCAGTCTTCCATTTTTTCCCTTCTAGATTCACTACATACTCATAAAACGTGAAAGTGTATGCATTAATAAGAGTGTCACTGTGATTAATTAGATTTATCGAGAACAAAATTACTGTCCATTAGGACTTTCAACGAATTTAAAGCGAAAATCAAAATGTTAAAGGCGAACATATAATTCACTGTGACTTAATATTCGAATATCTAGAAACTTGATGCTCCCAGGTGGTAAATGTTTCACGAGTAACGAAGTTACGTTTTAGCAGAAGACCCTAGGGTTACAACATAGGCGAGCGACGCGATACAGGCGCTGTGGCGTGTTCTTTTTCATTCCTTCCTGCTGTCGGTGTTTACCAGAGCCCGACAATTTTAATGAATTAATTTAACCCGACAATGACAGCCATGGGAAATAACCGTACGCTGTGCGACGCGATACGGACGCGGACGTTTTCGATCCTGTAGCTGGATCCCGGGTCGTCGACGATCCACGATGGGAAAAGCGGCAAATAGAAAAGTTTGGAAAAATATGAGAGGACCGGCAACGGTTTTAACGAGCCGCGTGGCTAATCGCCGATGGCGCCATTGTGTCCAATTCACGGTTATTACCGTAGGCAGAAACGTGAACGTTGCACGGTGATACATCAAACGTAATTTACCGTCGTGTATTATGCGAGGGCCGTGACGTTAATGGCTGTCGCGGCGGTGAAGTTAATTAAATTTTATTACAAATAATATCACGCAATGTTACGTGGATACACGTGAGATATTTTAGTTGCCGACTAACATCTGGAAATTCGTCGCGACGGCCATTTTGAAACCCAAAATTGTCCGCCGACGATTATCCGCTCCACGGATTACCAAAATCTGCGCCCTAAATCGTTTCAATTAATCATCCCACAGAAATTTCGGAGAAGACGTAATATGATATAAAATATGTATGTCTGAGAATAAAATTCATACACTCAAAACTTGTTTGTAGAGATTGAAAATGAAATCTACGAATGTAGTCAGAATATTCCAAAGTAACGAATAACTTTTTATTCAAAGGCGTTCCTCTAAGTATGTCTGTAAGTAACAGTACATATGTCTGAATATGTTTAACAGTGCATATGTCTAAGTATGTCTAACAGTACATATGTCTAAATATGTTTAACAGTGTATATGTGTAAGTATGTTTAACAGTACATATGTCTAAGTATATTTAATAGTACATATGTCTAAGTGTGCTTAACAGTAAATATTCCCTACCGCAAACTAACCCAAAATATTTTTTAATTCCATCAATATAAAAACACTGTATGTGTGAAATTTATCGATTTGCAAGGAGCGACAAAAAATCGCAATTCGGGAAACAGATTTTCAAACGACGTCGCGTCAATTTATTGGACACTTTAATAACGAGGAAGATAGAATTCACGCTATGCTGGAAGAATCAGGTGGAACGGAAACGAGAGGAACGGCGAATCCAAATTGCGACACAAAGCTCCGGGCGCAATCAGGTTCATCGTAATCCTCGCGCCTTCGAGAACTTCGGTACAATCGTAGCAGCCAATTATGTATCCGATGTGTCTTACATTGCTCTCGCTGCAAATTGCTATGTTTCTGCGTTCACTGCCAAGGACCTGCGAATACGCGAGCGCAACGATTATCTGATAAGTTCTCGAAGTTCAAGTACCCGCTTTATCGTCGTTTTTTTTTTGCCGAGGGAATGTGCGGGAATCGATCTATCGTCGCGTGATTATTGGAGAAAATAAACTTCCGTGCTTTGGAACCTCGGTGAAGTTACGAATTTTTCTAATTTCAAATTTTCCACTTTGATGAATTTCAGATTTTCCAATCTTCCAAATCACGAATTCACAGGCTACTTCATTTTCCAAGCGACGGACTTTCCAATTTTCCAATCTTACTAATGTCAAATTTTCAAATGTTCCCAATTTCAGATTTTCCAATTTTCCAATAGTCCAAATTTCAAATTCTCAAGTTTCTTCATTTTCCGATTGATAGAAATTTCAATTTTTTAATTTTTCGTACGTCCAATTTTCAAATTTTCCAATTTGAAAGTTACTTCGTTTTAAATCCCAATCGTATATCGATGCTTCGTTAAAAGATTTGTCAACGGAGGTAAAACATTTTTCTAGCAGTAGTAATGAAAGTCATTCATCCAATTAGGAGCGACAAGCGCTGTGAACACAATGGTCAAGATAGAGCATTAAAAACCATTAACAAGCGTTGTCGTACTCTTTGCATTTTTTTCCAACAATCGAAAGAGGCGATAGCTGTTGTCAGCGCTGCAGCAGCTAAATTCAAAGTGCCTTGCAGAAGAAAATGCGTGCCTGGATCGAACGGAATAGCAGAGAGAAATATCGTCGGCTGAATCTATATTCAACGACAGTAAAGTTTAATGAAAAACGAACCGAAGGAAATGACCACTGATTGCTCGTTCGTTTCTCCTTCAATTACGGGCCTTTTCACCCACGCTCAATCATCTCGCGGCGAGTAGCGTATTTTCGACCGTGTTCATCACGAAATTACACTTTCCACGCCGCAACACGGTCGGAGAAAAAAGAACGATGTTACCAGACGTATTTGGTCCATCTTCCAGTTTCCGGCGCGAGTCTGTGGCTCGATTTTTTACCCTCGATAAATCGTTGTCGACCACGGCGTGAAAATTGCATACGGCACGTTGCATATACTTTTAGAGTGCCGTTATCGGACTGGAAACATTAAACAACGCGAGGATTTTGTGGAGTTTGGAAACTACGAGATTTTGGGATTTGGAATTTTGAGATTCGATGATCGATATTTGGTATTTTGGGACATGTTGATCGGTACTTGAGAATCTAGGAATTTGGTCATCTAGAGTTTATCGGTATTTGAAAATCTGGGAATTCGAGAATCTGAAGATTAAGGATCTTAGGGTTTCGGGTATCAAAGAGTTGTGGAATTTAGGAATTTGCGTATCTAGGTATCTGGGAATTTAGTGAACCCGATATATAGGGATTTGGGAATTCAGGAATTTGAGAATATAAGAATTTGAGATTTTAGGTTTTTCGAAATTTAGAAATTTGGATATGTAGGGATTTCAGAGTGTAATAGTCTGGAGCTTCGAAGATTCGTGAAATTGGACGCATTTGAGCAATTCATGGATTTGGAAATATACAAATTTCAAAATTCTGAAATTTGAAACTTTAGGGATGTGAATATTTAGAAATTTGAGACTTCAAGAATTTGGAGTTTTCGGAGCTGAAAAATTAAAAAATTTATAAACTTATAAATTTTGAAACTCAGGATTTCGCATATTTAAGTATATGTGGGCTCAGAATTTAAAAATTCCAGAAATCGTTCATTCAGAAACTAACTACCACGTAATATCAACGTACTCGATTTCTGTCCACACCCATCACGAATGTAAAAAGTCTTCAGCAAAGATCGTTAATGAACGGAACATTCGAGCGACGAGTAGAGACAAAGTCGAAGTAAGTAGATGAAACAAGGAGTTGCGGGAGGGAAAGAATGAAATAGGAAGCGAAGGACGCAAAGGACGGATACAAGCGCGAAAAAAGGAAGAAGTAAGAGACAGGTAGAAAGCAAGTGACGGTGGTTCGAACGGCGGGTCGAAGAATTCTTTCAGGATGGGGGCTCGTTAGTCCTTTCACGGCAGACTTACGGTTACCGTGCTTGCTCCCACCTCGGTCACACATCATGGCTCGAAAAGGAAACGAACCAACCCCACGTAACCGTTCTCCTTTCCTTCCGTTCGAATCTCGCTGGCAATCTCTTTGTCGTCGAGCTCTCGCTTCGAGCTATTGGAAAATTTCTGACGATCGCCCCGACGCCTCCGTTTTTTCTCTCTCTTTCTTTATCGAGCTTTCTTGCAACGCGATACGACACCTTCGATACATCGGTTTCAAGGTTCAGGCTCGTCGAGAATGTTTACATAAACATTTCGTCGATATTTGTCACACAAATTTCATTCACTCTGCCTGTTAATTATTTTCGTTACAGGAAACTGAAATTAAATAAATATATTTATACGAATATATATATTTGTTTATTTATTATACAATTTGCATATACAAATATTGTAAAATTCGGAAATTGGAAAATTGGAAAACTGAAGAAGTGAAAGATTAGAAAATTAAAAAATCTGTAAGTTCTAAACATTGGAAAACTAAAAACTTGGAGAATTCGAAAGGTAATTGGAAAATGTGGAAATAAGGAGATGCAGAATTTGGGAAACGTGAAAATGGGTAAATTAGAAAATTAGATAAATGGACAAGCAAAATATTAGAAAACTAGAAGAGTACACACATATAAAACCTAAAAGTCGTAAAAATTGAAATTGTCGTCATTTCCAAACACGAGAACGAGAAGATTCGAAGAGTTCGTCACAGTACTCGAATAAAAAGGTGCTCTATCGAAAAATGAAGACGGGCATCGCGATAGAGGAATGGTTGTAGGTGAAGAACGATGATCGTACAAGTCGTGGAGAAGTTCGCCGTAAACTCGAGCGTCCTCTCGACAGTACGCCGGCTCCGTTTCGCGACATATTCAATCAGGATATCGAGTCTGTCGAGTTTTCGCGCGTATCCGGACAAGCATCTGCTTTTGGACAGAGTGGGAAGTTCAAAGCGAGCACGAGGACCGGCACAGGCTGCGGAGGACACGTATCTTACGCGAGATCGGCGAAAATCCCGCGATAAGGGGCTCCGGGAACGTCGGACCGGCTGGGAACAGGGTTGCACCGGCAGAGATTTGATTTATATGTTAATCGCCAGTCGGAAAGTGCGCAGTCTGCCGTGGCACTCTTTTGCCCCGTCGTAACAATCCTCGAAATATGCCGTATAAGTAGACACGGTGCCGTCTGGACCGCATATTGGACGATGTTACAACACGCGCGAGCTGTCATGATTTTCCTCGATACAGACATTTTACTTCCCTCCGGACATTTCATCAATTCTTCCGAGACATTTGTCTTCGTCCTCGCCGAGCCGCTGTTGACTTCACCCTCCTGTAAACGCGACTTAAATGTTGACACAGCAAATGTTTCAATATGATTAATATACAATGCGATACATATGTTTTGTTTAAATAAAATCAATTTGTTATTTTGATATCGCATCTTGTTTTCAGTTTATTGTAATTATATATTGAATTACTATAAAACTGTTTCGCTTAATGTCACAACATTGGGTGTTGTACAGTTTCGATGGAGTAATGACGTATCAGTTTTAACAACATATACAATAATCAACACGTTCAATGCGTGTACATGTCGAGACAAAGATTTATTTTGTGGAAATTTGTCTTTAGACATTTTATTAATTTTTCTGCAACAATATTTGTTTTTATCCTCTTCCTTAAACTGCTGTTGACTTCGCCCTCCTGTAAACGCAACTTAAATGTTGAGACAGCAGAAGTTTAAATATAAACAATGTTTAACACAATACGTATGTTTATTTTGATGAAATCAATTGGTATTTTTAATATCACAACTTGTTCATAGTTTATTGTATTTATATTTTCTATATTCAGCATTCTTTTGAAGATCCTAACCTAACCTAAATCGGCATAAATCGTAAAAGTTCACGCGCGGTAAAAATGGTCACTCGGATTCGCCACAAGTAAAATAATTTGAAAAAGAATTTCCATTAGAAAAGAATGCGGGTTATGAAGAAGTAAAAAAGCGAAGAATCCGTTGGAGGAAGCGGTTGTCCGGTTCGAAAACTAATTAACGACGAATCCGCTATGTAGATGGAATTTCTGTCGCGAAAACTATGAGAATCTTCGATCTACCCTCTTCGAGGATTCTTTCAACAGCTGAAAAGTTTAGCAGTGTGAAAATTAATCGAGCTTCGGTAAAGAATTCGGTCCAGACGATCTCGAAAGTTGACAAATATTCGCGATGCTAATTTAGATAGGTTAACATGTCGATATAGATGACAAGTATCCCCGTAATCTTTTGTTTAATTGCAAAAAAAAAACAGCCAGACATGCCTAAATAATATTTATTGCAAACTGCCCCAAATCGCATTTTTCTCTGAACACCTCTGACCTATTTCTTCCACTTACGATACAATCAATCAATGTGTAGAAGTATATTGGAAGATAATATTAAGAAATCTTGATAGTCTGGTATTTCGATAGATAAAACGAAAAAAAGGCAGAAAATGATACGATTCGTTAATCTTATCTTGGTAGCTCTTCGCTTGTTGCAAAATGTGCTCTTCTTTAACGCGAGAATGAACTTGATTAATCACGTTTTCGTATAAATGGAAATCTTGTATCGAGTGGAAAAATTTCTTCAAATCTCCGAATTTCCAAAATAATGTACTTCTAAATTCAGGTATTTGTAATCGTCCTAGATCTCCGTAGTATAACAGCGGAGGAATAGAAATATCGGAATCGGGAATGTAAAAAGAATTCTCACGAATAATACAAAAGTTTATGTTGTTAAAGATACACGAGCTAGTAAGATGGATAAATTAAAAACCTTATAAACTCACAATATATAATACATCGTCCCAATATAGAAACAACGGTCCAGAAATGTTCGATAGTTTATGATTTCGGAGTTTGTAAACCTGAAAAATTAAAAAATGTACAAACTCGAAACTGAAATCAAGGCAACATAAAAAGAATTGCTCAGAAATATTCAACGGTACGTAACTCTGAAAATAGAGTACTTTGTAAATTTGGAAAATGAAAGAATTTGTGTTGTCAAAACGAAAAGTACGTAAATATAGAGTGTAGTAATTAAAAAGATAAAAGGTGAAATCGCGATACGCGCACAAAGAAAGCTAAAGCTTTCTCGTTCGATTCCAGAAATCAACGCGAAATCTGTTTGTAAAACGCGAAAAAACGTTGCAGTAATTTTTCTGACGAAACGCGTCGGATTTCGTTTCGAGACAAGAACGTATGATTAATAAAAAACGTGAGTAAGTTTGAATCGGTCGCAATCCCAGAGGCAGTTTAATTACAAAGCGAACAAAGCCCGGGAGACAGATTACACAATTGGCTTTTGGAATTGTCGTTAACTAATGTCTATTGCTAGTATTTCGCTTTATCCCATCCAATCGTAGCATTGGACCAGAATGGACGCTGCAGGATATTTAATCGCAGGACAATCGGCAGCGATCCATATATTTGCCGGCAAAATGTGTAAATCAACATGTGCAATTAGCCATCAAATTCTAACCGCCGATCGCAAACGGGCGAAATCGCTCCCAGGTCACTAATAACGGACAGCGGTCGAAACGTGAATTATAATTTTGTTAAACGTCGTTCGTGTTTCATATAATTTCACTAGGAAAATTTGGATCGAGTAAAAAGGCTGAAATTAAACGAATCACGAGCGTGGAAAATGAATTCACTCCTGAATTGTCCCATTTAATGATTTTGTCGCCTTGAAAATTTCGAAACATTTAAAACCTGCAAACTGCAAAGTTACGAACTTTATGCGCTTTTACGAATTTCAATCTGAACAGTAATAAACTTCCTTAGTATGAAAAATTAGTAACTAGTGATCTGGAGAGTATCTATGTACAAAATTGATGATATTTGAAAGTTAGAAAACTGGGAAATTTGAAAGTCGAAGAATTGCGGAATAGGAAAATAGAGAAATTGAAAAATTGGGAAATATGAAAACTGGTAAATTGATAAAGTTGTAAAATGGTAAATTAGTAAATTAGAAAATTGCGAAATTGGGTAATTGGAAAATTAGATAATTGTAAGTTCTAAAAATTGAAATTGTCAACATTTCAAAATACGAAAATCGGAAAACACAAAGTTTGCGGACCAAAATTCACCGTAATTCCTACATAAATGTACGATAACAGGACCGTGCATTCGAGAAAATTCAAATTGAAATTATTGTTCGATTTCTCGATACCGCTATAAGGGAAGCTTAAGGTTACCATGAAAGACGGTTCCAGCAATCTGTTGCAGAAGCTCGTTACCAGATCGAGGTCCATTGTGAACGGGAAACGGTCGAGAAAAAGTAAAAATCATTGAAAATCCCTTATCGAGCAAAGTGCACGCTCATTCAAAATCTTATCGCGCCTCTTGCGTACTACGAAGTGATTTCTATGTCGCTATATTGTTGAAATCGTGTCTGCGAAAAAGCGTAGCTATTCTTTCCCCATGGAATACCTCAACCCCTTTCAGCAAGCATTTCTCAAGGCTTCGAATAAGAATTTCTGTCGCAATCATGGAAAACCTAATGCACATTTTTTTAAATAAATATCTACCGAACATTTTCAATAAATATTTTCTCCACAATAACATACTGAAATTGTCCTTTATCATTTAACTTGTCATTTAAGCAAAATCGTGTATTCGTTACGTAACTTTTTATTTATTTAATTCAGCAAATTTTGTTTGTGCTTATTTATTCGTGTACCATTTCTTGTCGGCAACATTAATTTGCATTAAAGATATACTTTCGTGAACTCCATAGCTAGGACAGGTTCGGCAATCGATACATTCACCCTGATTAGTCCTTGCACAGGATTTCGTGTCAAACAAAGAATCAAACTGTGTTCCTAAAAGTCGGAAGGAGCTTACTCGAAGCTCACCACGCGTCGTGACGTCACATTACGAATACATGCAGCACATGCTACTTGCGCAAATCACGCTACACCGCTGTCAGATAAGGATTTTTCTGCTGAATCAGAAGAGCAAGTTTCCCGTATAAAAGCAGCTCACCGTGCACAATCTTGATATTCCGCTAAGATGTTGCCAGTCGCTCTGCTTAGTGTTTTTATTATCGGGTGCCTCGGTAAGTGTCAACGGAACAGGTCCGGTTCCTTTAATTCTATTTCGTTACGTCGTTCGAAAACGGCCGGATAAACAATTTAATCGGGTTTCTTTCATCGGCCGACGGAATTACCCGCTCTTAGCTTTATTAAAGTGAAGCGCGAGATTGGATTTTGCGAAAGCGTCGTTGCCTGTACGCGTTGTTCGAAATTAACGTTTCAGGCGCCGAGGTGAAAACCCTACCTCCGTTTCCGGATTCCCGTATCGTCGGAGGAGTCCAGGTCGACATACGTCAGCATCCGTATCAACTGAGCCTGCAAACTACCGGACACATTTGCGGTGCCTCGATCATCAGCAGCAAATGGGCCATCACTGCAGCTCATTGCGTCGGGTAATAACGCAAATACGTTAAGTTAACGATATTACGATCACGGTAAACGGACCCGAACATTCTTGCTTGTTCGAGTGCGTTTACTCCAAGCGTATCCTCCGCTTTGACGAACTTCGAGTACGTCGACGTTGCCCGGCAAATTGCTAATAACGACGTGAACGATAAATATAACCAATTTGCACTCGGAGCCATTTTTGACGGTGGCGGATGACTTGCTTTCATAGAGTTATTGCTAATACAGAGTGGCCCGATTAAACTCACATTGTGAACGATTTTATAGACACGTGATTTCTAAAGTAATGTCTGAATGACATTACTAATTTTTTAATGGATAAGTGTCTCCGAGGTTATTTCAAAGTCGTATTTTTTTTATCTCGGAATCATATTCCACATGAGAGAAATGCACGACCTTTGTTCGATACATTTTTATGCTCGATATTTTTTTAAGACATTTAGCGAAACATCTTTTAAAATTAATGCCGTTATCGCATCTGGTAGGCTTAACCACTAGTACCTTTACAATTTTTCATACAATTTATTTTTCTCTTGAGTCAGTCACAACTACCTATTCGCATCTACGATATTAATACGGACAAAAAAAGTTAAAATGTTATGCTCATTTTGTATGCAATGATTCTTGATTATATAGATTATAATTGGATATCAACTTTACATACTAGTGTGTTCAAAATTTTAGTAAGATTTATTACGTTTAATATTTGTACATTTCTCTCAGTCAATTGTAAGTATAAACATACATTTCTTAAGTCGCGCGTTCTTCACGATTTTTTACAATGCCAAACTAAATGGAACACCCTGATTGAATTGAGAAACGCCTATTACAAATTTGCGTCCATTTAAAAATTTCAAAACTTATTTTAAGATTTCAAAATTTAATCGAAAATTTTATTTTAAAATTTCGTTATACCGAAATGGAGAGCGCGAGTCTCGAACGCGGAGGGTTGATAAAATTTTTTACGAATTTCTCGGGTGGCCCGCGTTAACAACACTTTCGCCATTTGATTTCGAACAATTCGATTAGCGTGAGATACGATATCGCGACATCGTCACATCACCGGATGATCCCTGGCATTTTCTCGCCTGGAAGCATTCACCGGCTGATCACGGTAATAACTGCGGAAGCTATCGCGATATTAAATCGGCTTTGCAGCTCGAATTCCCCCGCGATTACCGAGTTACCGATTATACAATAACAATAACGCCGTCAAATACCGTGCTCATATTTTGGAAAACAAACAACCCGCCAGTTTAACCAAGGAGGAACAACCGACTCGTACATTCGCGCGGATATCTCGAATCGTTGGTATTTTGATATGTTTCGTTAATTACAGATCACCTGCCAGTCGATATACCCTGCGAGCCGGTAACAGCAACAAAGACTGGGGCTTTAGTTACAACGTCAGCGAGATATTGATACACCCTAACTATAGCCGCGTTACTATCGACCATGACGTCGCTCTTCTCAAGGTGAGCGATCTTGGACTGTTAGATCATTCGCATCGTCCGTTAGATCGTCTCGGAAATTCACGCCGTTACGAGTGTTTCGTGATGTATCTCTCGATAATTTATCTGAAACAGAGTTTTTACCACTCTCGCGATTTGGAAATGTGTTGTCGGATATTTAAGAATTAATTTTGGTAACTTCGGTTCTGCCGGGACGATTACTTTCAACTGGAAACTGAAATTCGTCGAATTGATTTCGGTATAAAAATTGTGTTACAGATCAGGAATACGTTCAAGTTTAGCAACAACATTCGGCCTGTGCAACTGGCTGGACTGGAAATTCGAGCTGGTGCGATAGTGAATGTGACCGGATGGGGTGCAACTAGGGTAAATTGATAGACCGATTTAATTATACATACTCCTTACAAATTTGACGCGAGTTAGGTGTACCTGACTCATTAATAATGATCCAACTACCGAAATCCACAAGTATTTTTGTATGTACAATACGTTCTATAGCCTTAAACAAAAACATTATTCATTTAACATTTTTATAATATTATACGTAATTTTGGATGATGTGGTACAATATAGGCATCGACTTTCTATAAAAATCTTATGAATTCTATTAACATGAACCTAGAGACAGTTTAAAGTAATTTAAAAGTTAACTAAATCCGTATCATTTTCTGATAGTCGGATGAATATTAAATTCACGAGCAACGGTTAAGACTGCAAAATATACGTCATCGTCTATTGCGGGAATTCGTCTTTCCAAAATGGAAGATTGCGAATGAAATGTGTCAAACAATTTTCGAGCCGTTAATCGTACCAAAGTCATTTGGCAATTGGGTATTTCTCGTAAATTAGTTTCTGAATGAACAATCTGCTTTGCAGGAGGGTGGATCGGTGTCGTCGAGTCTCATGAGAGTATCAGTCCCCATAGTAAATAGAACATTGTGCGAGAAAATTTACGCGCCTATGAATACCATAACGGGCCGCATGATATGCGCCGGCAACACCGAAGGTGGAAAGGACTCTTGCCAAGGTGACTCGGGTGGTCCTTTAACAGCCAACGGTGTCCTTTACGGAATCGTATCCTGGGGCTACGGATGCGCCAGGCCACAATACCCAGGTGTTTACACGAACGTGGCTAGTGTACGACCTTGGATCAAGAAAATGACCGGACTGTAACGAACTAACGTCGAAAACTCCAGTGAAGAGAGATTATGTTGCCTGTAATATATAAATGTGTATAAAGTCAGATACTTCGTTGAAATATGACACGCGATAATGTATATAAGTATAGAAATAAAGATAGTTGCTATAATTTGTGAAATTTTATTATTATACAAGTTGAGGTACATCGTTAACGCGAGTTAACATTTATAAGTTTGGCAAGTTGAGTGTGTTCGAATTTCTAGCTTTGAATGTTTTAGAAACTACGGTTAAAGTGTTTGAAAAGTTTGAGATTTAAGTATTTGGGAAATTAGGAACATAAGTATTTAGAAATGGATTTGGGAATTTGCGTATTTGGAAATCTTATTTGAGCATATTTGGGGATTTAGGGATTTAGAGATTTGGATACTTGGACATTTGGGGATTGAGAGATTAGGATACTTGGAAATATCGGAGTTTGGGGATTTAAATGCTTAAAAATATCGGGATAGATGCTTCAATAGAAATTTCAACCCCTCGAAGTATAGGATTTTCGAGTTTTTATGATTTGGAAAGTTTGACAGTTGAAAATATGAGAACTTGAAGATTCGAATGTCTACAAATATGATAATTTAAGGATTTAGGCACTTGGAAGTATGGCGATTTAAAGATTTTGATATTTCGAAATTTGGGGATCTGAGGATGTGGAAATATACGTATTTGAGTATCCAAACACTTGGAAATATGAAGATTTGAGGATTTAGATATTTTGAAATTTGGTGATTTGAAGATTTGGGCACTTAGAAATGTGGAGATTTGGAACATTGGGAAGATGGATATTTACAAACTTAAACACTACAAATTTCAGCACATCTAATATATTGAAAATTCAGAACTTCAAAAATTTGGAAAGTTAGAAATGAGATAATACTAATATAAATTTGAAGTTCTGAAAGTTATAAAATTTGAAGATTTGGAAAATAGATGATTTAATAATCTAAGAATCTGAACATGCACAACAGTTGTCATTTTTGAAAATTTGGAAATGAAAAGATTCAAAATTTAAAAGATCTGTGGATTTGAAAACTTTAAAGCATTTTACTTAAACACGATTGTCCGCCTTAAAGTTGCGATTACATTTTGTTACGCCGGCACGAGCGTACAAAACTTAATTAAAAGTAAATGAAGACCACATCTGAGCAAATCGGTTCATTTCACGATTACGAAGAAACAAGTTTGCGTCCGTACAGAGCAAATTCGATGCCATCTTTCGAGGACAGGTTGACGGATGAAATAACCGCGAAATGCTTTTTATGTCTGGCCACCTTTGATCCCGAGAGCACCGCAAACTTTCTCCGATAGTTTATCCAGTTGGACAGTTCGATCAAGATCGCTGTTACGGTAGAAACACTGGCTTTGAAACACTTTGAAGTACTCTTCCGCTTTGATTTTTTGATTCCGATGAAATATTACCTCCTATCGATGCGCGTACTCGATCATTTATATCTTTATTTTCACCCGTCATATCTATTCCGACGAGATAATAAATTCCTCGAATTATTTTCATGTCCGATACGAAAGTTTGTTGGCACTGTTTACGCGAGCGAAATATAAATAAACAATCGATGATACGTATATATCGGTCGCTCGAAAGGAACACGGGATACGCAAACGTCGCGTACAAGGAATACGTTTTATCAAGTACGATCGATCGGTTAATTACGAATTGTCCCAAATCGAATACGCGAAGAATCTTGACACGATTCTTCCATTATCTCGGGCTCGATACATTATCGATAATCACGATCGCGCTTTCAACGCGAACGAAACTTTATAGATCGTGAACAATATTCCTTCGCTGTAACACGACCGAAATGAATTCTATGAGTGCCCGCTCTTTGAAGTTCGTGCGATCGACCTTCGATGCCGACGATAACGGTGTTCCTTTCCGAAATATTTAGTCAAGAAATTTTTAAAACGAATTCAGTTTCGATCTTTCTGTTGCGGGGTCCTGTTGCATATCGATCCACAAAATGTCTAATTGGAAGGAAACACTGTTGTTACTTTGCGTTGTCTTCAGCAATGGTAAGATTATCATGGCTCATATTAAATCTCATATATCATGTTGCAAACAAACATTTTTATATTACGTAAATTAAATTAATTTGCCTGTCTGTATTAAATGAAATGAAATCAATGTGTCTCAAATAAATTGAGTAAATATATCTTAAATAAATTAAGTGAATATGGCTTAAATAAATTAACTGAATGTGTCTTAAATAAATTTTATTCTGTGTTTCAAACCGACAACTGGTTTATCTATCTCGTGGCTAGTTGCTGCACTTGAAAATACAAAGTACGCGAGCATCGGGGATTATCCGTATCACGTGAGTTTATATCATTCGTAATTTTTATTATTTTTTATTGGGCGATGATTAAGATCTAGTAGCGATCAAAGTGGATAAAAGATGGAAAAAGGCAATGATGTAAAAAAAATTGATATAATTTACTGACACGAAGTAGTTTAAATGTTATCAGAAAAAGTATGTTACTGCTATTAACAATAAGTACCAGTTATAAGACATCAATTTATCAATACCATAAAGTTGATTACCAAATGAATATTGAAATGTATATTTCTGTACAAAATGATAAACTTAAAAAAACGAGTATATTTAACACTAGAACTACCAATCAGTCAAAATGACTGGTTTCGGGTTTGGCATTTTTTATTACAAAATGTTATGGCTGTCCTTCTGTCAAAATATCTGGCATGTTTTATTGAGCTAATGAATGGTTGTATATGTTAGGTGATGCTGCAATACTTATTTCTTTATTTTTCTACTTTATTTTCAGTTTTGAAGTAAGCACGCATTTAATGCCGTTACTTCTAGTATTAATGTATTATAGATCATCCTATTTTTCGACTGAATTTACAATGCCGGAGTGAAATGCGTGCTCGAAAGGTTAAAATTTTGTTAATAACGCATGTAATGGGAGGCAGTAAATTTCTTCGGACGAATCGCGATCCGTTTGCACGCGCCACGTTGAAATGAAAACAAAATAGAAAGAACAAACAACGACGTAGAAAAATAGAATTCGAAATTCGTGGTCGCGGTGTACCGTACGGGCAAATGACAGGTATTTGTTGAACGCAGGTGTCCATCGAGGAACACGGGAATCATGCGTGCAGCGGTGCATTGGTGCACGAATCGTGGATCGTAACTGTGGCGTCCTGCGT
This sequence comes from Coelioxys conoideus, assembly GCA_947623535.1. NCBI lineage: Eukaryota > Metazoa > Arthropoda > Insecta > Hymenoptera > Megachilidae > Coelioxys > Coelioxys conoideus. The sequence goes on along the minus strand of OX392449.1, from coordinate 7,578,217 downwards.
TTTTCGGTGAGTATCTTCCGCGGAATTCGCGTTGTTGTATTCGGCAAATTGCATCAACGCGAACAAGAGAACAAACAACGAAACGTAATTGCTTACAGCGTTCAGCCGTCCACGGTGACCGTCAGAGTGCGTGCCTCCACCCTCCATAACGACGGAGATATATTGAAAGTGAACAACATCGTTGTGCACGAGAATTTTGACAAATATGTGCTCCTCAATAACATCGCGTTGATACAGGTGACAACCATTTTATAACGCTAGAGGGTACCACCATTCAATGTAGCTATATGTTTAGTGTGATTGTTATAAGAATGTGTCGTTTGGTTTAGACCTTTTGATCTTTAAAGGGAAGTATTAAATTTTCAAGGTAAGAATGCATGACATTTTTTAATTTAGGAGGTATTTTCAAGTTTGGGAGATATTCTGACTTTCTAACTTTTTAAATTTTACCTTTTTCAAATTCCGAAATTTTTGGATTCTTTCATTTACAGCGACGTAAATTTTAAATCTTAATTTTCAGATCCCTAAATTGCTAAAATCTTGAATTATCAATTTTTTCATTTTTTCAAGTTTTCGAATCCCCAATTTTGCAAGTCACAAAAACTCCGAGCTTCTATATTAAACAAATTTATAGATTTTCACATTTAAAATTTTGGCAAATAGCCGAATACCTAAGTTCCCAAATTACATAATTTTTATAGGACGAAATTTCCAATTCCCAAAATTCCTAAATCTTCAAGCTTCTAGTTTAAATAAGCAAATTTTTAGGTACAAACGTTTAGAAACTTACAATTTAAATTGCAAGATCTCCAAACCACCAAATCTTCGAATTCCCAAGACATAAGATTCCCAGATCCCCAAATACCGGCACTCCTAAATTTCCAGATTCTAAAATTTCCAAATTCCCAAATTCAGAAATTTTCGTCAGAAATTATTGACGAACCTCGTCACGCGCGTTTTATTGCACGCATTTATATTGAAGCGTCACGCACGAACGTGTCAAGGGGTATTAATTTTCGAATTAATTGTTACAATCGAACAGACGAATTTGTTATACGAGATATTTTAACGAACTGTACTCCTGTCCGCGAGTTATCGCGTACGAAGAAAAAAGAAAAACAGAAGTGGCTCACAGTAATTTAATGAAATTTGTTGGAACGTAGCTGAAAATTCCTGTGCAATTCGGAGAGAAATTGCTGCCGATAGGAGTGGCGGAAAACGAGGAGTACGAACCCGATGATGGAACGATGTGTTTCGTGACAGGTTGGAGGCAGACGGTGGTAAGTGCCGTTTGTGATATTATTAATAAAATAAAACCGCTGTCGTTTTATCGGGGACGAAACGGAGAGCGCGAACACCGTTCGACAATTATCCGAATACATTTTATAATTCATCACGTGCGATTTCACACGGCCGTGTTCTTATACGATGTACGAACGAGCCACGAATCGGAACAAGTCATGAAATATAACTCGAGACGCGTCGTTCCAACGTAACATCGTGGCGAGAGATTACATCGACTAGACGGACATTTTCTACCCTTTTATAATAATTATCTATCCGTGTCATCCAGCGAACATTAAAACGCAAGCCAGGTAAATGCCTTTTAAATAACATTTTCGTCGCGGTATCTGATTCAATTTCAGTCGAGAAGATGTTCGTCGATTACACGTTTTGTGCGGACCAATTTTCGATTGTTAAAGAAAGGAAAAAGGACACGTGTGCACGACGGTAATAGGGATTCCAATTTCGTTCGCAGCCGAGCGAAATTGGCCGAACGATCTTTGAAGATATTTCGGGGAACGAAGTAACTAGCGATTTCATGCCGGAAAAAGGATTAACATATTACCTGTACTCGATGAACGGAAGTTTTATACGTGTATGTGAATGGAGAGAGGTTTTTATTTAATTAAATTTGTATCATTTTTTACGAAAACAACGTTGATCAAGTGTAGTTAATTTCATCGCTACAATCGATTGCTCGAAATTGAAATTCGGATTGAAACGTAATCAACGGTATTCCATTTTATAGCATTTGGACCAAACGTATTATCCTTCTACTGTTCTTTGAAGTTATTTCAAGTTCATGGTATTAAGCCTTTGTTACGGAACAAAGAGAAGAACATTAGCTATGATGATTTGCAGCTTTATATTTTATACACATTTGTTTTGATTGAAGTTGGAGGAATTCTTTCATATTTTGTGTATAATAATAATTTAGTACTCCATATATGCAATAATATAAGTGCACATTCATAGAGCAGGAAAATAGAGGAAATAGTAAATCAGTAAAACACCAGAATATCAGAATAACAAAATGACAAAATAATAGAATGACGGAAGTAGAATTGATTGACTGTTTCATTATGTTTATACATTACATATGCAAAGATTTAGTTAAAAAATATCAATTCCAAATTGCTGTATTAAACGAAATGGTGAGTGTCAGTCTCTGCACTGCAAAGGGTTAATACTTAAAAAATAATGGTAAATTTTTGCACGTCCCTAATGAATCTCCTGGTATACCAAACAAAGTCTACTCAAATTATCAAGTAGATTCTTCGGAAAGTAATTCCGGATTATTTTTCATGAAAACGAGAAACGATTTTCATCGAATACTATTTTTCTTGCTTGAACAGTATTTCAAGAAAAAATAAAATATTCATAAAATACTGCTTTTCACTTTCCACATTCGATAGGGTACCAATCGCAAGCTACCTCGTAGAATCGATCGAACGTTTTCACAAGCAAGCCTGTTGGGGAAAAAACGAAATCACTTTCCGAACAACCCGATAGTAGAAAATGTCCGTGAACGAATCAATTTTTATTTTCAGCCCGATCCCGGTGAATCCCGGCTCTCGGTGACAACGGTGCCATTAGTGAATCGTGGTATCTGCAGTTCGAAGATGCCCCCGTACCAACCGGTGCTCCAGACGATGCTCTGCGCCGGTAACGTGACCTCGGGGGTGGAAACGTGTCAGGTAAGGGATGAAACGAGCCTCGTAGACGGGTGCAGGGATATACGGAAAGAGGGTTTGCATTCGCGAGCCACGACAACCCTGCGAACGCTTAAGATCCCGTGACTTCCGGCGAGGAGATCCGTCGAGGTCGCGGGTGACGCCACTCGACGCCGGGCGTCGCTCTTCTGCGCTGCTTACGACGCTTGGGAGCTCGTACGCGTTACCACGCCGTTTTACTGTCAGCTACAACTGTTTTAGGAACAATACTAACCCCCGACCACCAAAAACTTCACGCCTACGCGTGCACGTGGCAGAAATCGCTCGGGCGAAGTTTTGACAACCCACGTAATCGAGAATCACTTTGTTCGATTGTTTAGGAGGGTTTCCCTCGGTATTCGATTTTCACGGACTCACGAGCCAGAAGATTAATCGCAGCCGAGAACAATTATTACATTCATTTAGAACAATTTCGGAAGTTTCAACCGATACTGAACGCCCGAAATATTCGATCGTTTTATGCAGACAGAAACGAGCGTGTCAACGTGGACAATTTTGAACGATGACTATTACTCTTGAATTACGTCTTTTTCGAGGACTGTCAGATTCATCCGAGTTTGTCGTAGCTATGTTGGGACGCGACAGTTTAATTATAGGGAATGCGGCTGTTTCGATTAAATATTCAATATGAATTACGTGAATGAACCTCGGTGCACCCGTGACAAAATCATATGCAATCTTCTCTTAAATTTAGTCGAATAATTTTAGACATCGATTGCTCACAGTTGACACTAATGCAATTTATACAATAGTATAATATAATTCACAGCATGCTTGAAATGCATTTAATATACCTGATATATTCAAGTACTTGAATATATCGGTAACATTATATATTCACAAATTGTATTCAATTATCTAAATTATCAATCAATTATTTAAACTATCAAAATTATATTATGCTCAAATTATATATTCAAATTATTCAAGTACTTGAATATATCGGTAACATTATATATTCACAAATTGTATTCAATTATCTAAATTATCAATCAATTATTTAAACTATCAAAACTATATTATGTTCAAATTATATATTCAAATTATATATTCAAGTACTTGATATATCGCTACTACATATTCAAATACTTGAACATATCAGCGTATCGAGGAAGAAAGAACAGTTTATAGGACAAGCGCAGTATTGATTAGAGTGGATTTTCTTCGAAGATCGCACAGTCGAAAATCGTAGTCGTACATCACGCGCTTGATCGCGGCAAAAACAAAACCCCAATGATTCACCGATTAGATACCAGCTTCGGAATTCAGATTCAATGGATATTCCAATTTTCTGAATTCTATTACACCTAGCTTTTTCGTCTATTAATACGCAATCATTCCCGGCGTTCGAGCGTTCGATTCGATCCGATTCGATTCGCGAGGAACGGCCTTTGTCCGGGTCTCTTAATAACTTGCTCGCTTCGGTAATCAAGCGCGTCACGGTAGCTGCGAACAGAAAAATACGAAAGGAATAAACGAATAATTACAGGGCCCGTTGACGCGGTTCTGATTGCCTTTAACACGTGCTTGAACGTACAATTAAACGGCAATTCCGTCGAAACGCGGATAATTCGTCTGACGCGTCGACTGCATCGATTTTAAGCCACGTGCATACATGTACACTAGGATGCAACATAGACTTCTTTTAGTTCCGGAGGGATTCTGTAAGCTTGCTGTCAATTTTGGGAGACAAAGTACGCAAATGATAACATTTGTAAATTTCCATATTTTGTTAAACTGAGAATATGTTGATTTCTACGTCACTAATTTGGAGATTTTCGAATTGTGGTATTTGAGAATTTGAGAATTCAAGGTCTCAGGAATTTGGAATTTTTGAAGATAGGAAATTTGAGGATTTGGTGTATTAGGAATTTGAACATATGACATCTCGTGCTTGAGAATTTGAAAACTTAGAAATTCGGGGTTTTGGAAATTTTAATATTGGGGAATTCGGGGTCTTAGAAATTCTGGAATATGGGAATTCGAAAATTTGAGATTTCGGCGATTTGTGAACTGGAAAACTTAAAGATTTCGGGTTTCAGAAATTTGAAAAATTGGGAATTCGGAATTGTAGGAATGCTGGAACTTGAGACTTCAGGACTTGAAGAATTCGAAAAGTTGAGAATTCGAAAATTCGAGAACTCTATAAGTCTACAAACCCAAAAAAATACAAATCTTTAACTCTAACGAGTCTAGAAAACTAGAAATCTGAAAGCTGGAAAATTGTTAAATGTCGAAAAGTGGAAATTTTAAACTAAAAAAAAAATAGAGAAATTTGAAAATGCGAATAATTAAAGATCTGAAAATCCATTAATTTTAAACGTCTCATAATTCGCAAAATTAAAGACTGTTTAGTTAAACATGCAAGATAATGCACGGAAACCGCAATAGGCATAAATCTTTGATTACAATGTACGATACCGTCTTTTCAACGTAAACTTCATTTCTAAAGCAGAGCATCGAGTGTATAGAAACGATTAATGAAATCATTGCATCAATATTTGCCATCGTTTCGTTTTCTGGCTGGAACTCCGTTCACCGTGAAGGAGCACAAAGGATTCGTCGCGTTATAAGCAACGTTTGAATACGGACGGCTGAATAAAAGCTGAACATTATTCATCGAACATAATAGAAAATTGTCATAAAGCTCGGCGATTCCTACACGTTCCATCGTTATGATAATAACGATCAAATTCACGATGGTACAAAGAACGATAGCTTTCGGTCGAGTCATCCTTGCCAATAGATTTCAATGTCTTCAATCTCTTCCTCTTTTTTTCTCATTTCCTTTATACTTAGCTGAAAATACAATTACCTGATGGCTCGTTCACTTAAAGTAAATAAATTCTCGTTCTTTTCTAATCTCGATAATATTCGAACGATCGAATACTCAACGCATTATAATAAACACATTATAATAGTAATAGCAAACGCATTATAAACATTTATTCTTAAATAAATTATAATTCGTTGAAATCGATGAATATGTAATAAAAACGATAAAATTATAAATCAGCATCAATCATCGCTTATACATTCACGATATACTTATACAAAATTTATTATAATATAGTTATTAAAAGAATATAGAACTTATAAAAAAAAAATTCGTAGTGGACGGTAAACGAGACATGTCAAATATTTTTATTAATTAAATTTTTTATATATATCTTTTGTATCAATTATTACTCATGCATTTGCAAATATTATAGTGATCAGTAGAGGAGATCGAACTCTTTATATAAAAGCTTTTAAACATCAGAATTTTATGTATAGACTAATTATTTTTAAATGATCATATCGATATACATATGCCTGATAATTCAGCACGAACATATCCGACTGTGTTAGATTTATCTCAGATCCGATTATCTTAGATTCATCTCAGATCCGATACTCCAATTTAACATCGATCGAAAAGTATAGGAAGAATTTGTGCGAGAAATAGGTCCGAGTAATTAGCATCGTTGTTGGGCCGAAACTCCGAAATCAGCAATGCATTAGCAAATCAATGCAAGAGAGGGAGAGGAGTAGAAACTGCGAGTAATCACTGAAACTGTCAACCCTCGTCTGCTTGCAGGGTGATCCAGGTGCTCCGCTGATGGAAGGCCAGACGCTGATTGGTGTTCTATCCTATGGATTAGGGTGTAAAACTATGATACATCCAGGCGTGTACACTCGTGTCGGTAGTTACCTAACGTGGATCTCCTCGAATACCGGTATCCAGTATACATGAGGAACCATATTGGCCAAAACTAGAATGTCAACATCGCTGATCTTAGTCTAACACGCCAGACTGAATCCCCTCGAAACATGTCTGGAAGACATTTTCTTTTCTACCATCCGAACTGAACATTCCTTGTATCTTTATTCATTTTCTTATAAGAATTTTATGAAAATACAAATATATATTTGCATTTTTCCCTCTGCATTTACGGACGGAATCCTTCGATATATGTCGAACGCCAACTTCGCAATTTTATTACCCTCGAATATTATCCTCGGAATTCGAACAGAAAAGAACCGTAAAAAATTACTGGCCATGTATTCTTTTTGAAATTGCATTGTTCTCGAACGAACAATATCGTGTTCGGTTTCGAAAACCGTTCGTTGCAATTATAGCTCGCGAGCCAATTTATAAATCGTGAATTAAACCTTCGAGCGATTATCGATTGTCCGACGAACTAATTAGCGGTTTAATCGAACGCGTACCTTATTACGAACGACAAGCCGCTCGATAAAATAACGAAACGAGAGGGCTGTCAATTAACCCCTTTGGCCTGGTCCTGTATCGGCTCGTTCATTAACAGGTTAGTAGTATTTTTGCGCGTTAAATGCGCGGCTAAATACAAGATACTTCTGACGAGATACAGTCAGCACAATTACAGGACCACTTGTTACGTTCGTACATCTGGACCGGTGCCGGAGCCAACTCGTTATCGATCTGCTTGCTTTGCCTCGTTTTAATGAACGAGCGGCTTTGGAAAGCAATTTTCCCACTCCTTCCAATTTATCTTCCTCGATAACATAATAATAATTTTGAATAATCGCGACTCTAGGTTTCAAAAAGTCAACTATTCGTATTTCTAAGTTCCTATGGAATTTACAAGAGTATATTGTATTCCATTATAAATTACTTTATAAGAACATGAAGTAGGGTGCATGTGACTGTGGGCAAGAGTATCTGTACTGTTCGGGGCTGAAAAGTTAGCAGTTATGCATACTAATTAAAATATTTGCACTATCTATCCACTATTTGGTACTCTATGTTAGTTTACTAATTAGAAAAATGAATATTAACTTATTCATTAGCTATACCATTAACGGTTGAAGCCAATTTCGAATCACTATAACCAATCAGAATCATCTGCCATCTTTTCGACTGTCAACGGTACCAGGTCATTCTTGTGCCAGAAAGTATAAGTACATAAATTTGTCAATATTCTTATTTAAAATAGAAAAAGGAACACGAAGTTACAGTAATAATGAATCCTACGAAATGTGCAGTAGTCCACAAGAATCTTAATAAAACTATGAATGATTCTCACGTCGTAATGCCCTTTGAACGAAACGTTTCACATTTTAAATATACTTATAAAATACTTCGCTCGTAATGTCGCATAAAGAACACCGTAAATCGAAAACATCGCAACACGTTCATCAAAATTACATAAACGATAAAATAACAAAATCTCATTCACGGTCATGAAAGTGTTAAATGCATCGACGATTAAAGTGGTCTGTGAAAAATTCTAAAAGAACTAAACTCTTCCCTTACTTGTACTACATCAATTAATATCGCAAGGTTGTGAGAGAAGTTTTTGAAAATATTTGAATCCATAATAAAATCGGACAAAATTCAAGTAATCAATGAAAGGTTCGGTTATTTTAGAATTTCGTGTCACACCACTTGCACATACGTGCGATACATCGTAAACTGTTTGTTCGAAGCGTTTCGGAGTTCAGTCAAATAACGTGTCAAGATAAATAGCAAAGATTCAGAGTCCTGTTTTCTCGGTGATCCAACTTCGAAGGGCAGTCACGCGCGTGTAAACACCTGGATAGGTTGGTTTTGCACATCCGAAACCCCACGACACTATACCGATCAGTTTATCATACATCACCAGGGGTCCTCCGCTGTCTCCCTGTGGACCAAAATCGTTCGTTACTTCGCAGTTAATCAATATCGAGGAAAGTAGCACGTAATCCAAAAATGTTCCTTCAAGCTGTTACAAATAAAGGTCACCGAGGATAAGTTGAAAAGATAAGTTAATAAAAGTCATCGAAGGCAAAAATAAGTTATCGAATTCTACCGTATCTTGTTCTTCGTCCATGTCGCTGAGAAAGATTCTAAAATACCGATATATTTTAACGGAGTTCGAATCGAGGAATGTTTCAAAAACAAAAGATACGAGCGACATACTCATGGCCCAGGTTAAACGTCTATGTCGAAAACGAACGGATATACGTTTCTCCAATTTTAAAATATTTAACGTTTGCCAAGCAACGGGAAACGTTAACTCTACTTGTATTAACTTCCATTCGTTGCTCAGCTCGAGCACGCACTGAAGTTTCTCCGGTCTATTCAAAGATACACACATACCTTTCCACGTTTCACTGAAAACTTTAACGGTTCGGAGACTGTATCTTAGTGCAGGTATTATATATGTACTGCGAGTACCATAATGGCGGACTTAAAAACAGCGAAGGGTAAAGGGAAAGCTTGGAAACGTTTCCGTGTTGAAATATTTTTAATTACACTTCGCTACCACCGTTCGTTTGGGGAACATTTATTGCTGCGGAAGTATGAAACACTGTAATACGTCCTCGAGTTTAATTTTCGATGGAATCGATTTTGGAATAAAAATGGATATAATTTGATCAATTACTTTTCATGATAGTTTCTTAGTATCGTAATAGACATTGTAAGATGAGTATCAATTAACTAATAAACGGTAATGCCAGAAAATTTATAACTAATTAGTTGCGATGTAGCATATGATGACGTAAGGTGGGGCAATATAGCGCGAGACGATGTGATGTGCAACAATTAAATGCCTGAAGATTAAACGCGTAAAGGAGATATGAAGGTCATTAATGTTTGTTTAAATGGAATCATATATTTTTTATTGCATCCGCTGATGCTTCTTCATATTCTTTACAAAAAAGTATTAACCTGTTTACGTAAAAAAATCATTTGTTTGGGAGATATTTTAATTCTAACTTATTACGAAATCGCGACATTCTTATCTGCTCTCTTACTACATTATCACATTGAATTTGTAATGTTGACCAGAAAGTCACGATTTTCTAACAAGTTACAATTAAAATATCTCCTAAACTAACGATTTTTTTAACATAAATAGATCAATACTTTTTTGCAAAAGAATACGAAGAAGCATCTGTTGATACAATAAAAAATATATGATTTCATTTAAAAAAACACTAATGACCTTCATATCTTCTTTACACGTCCACCTAAAAAAATATACCATCAGAATGTGCCCCTCTCAAAACTACTCAACTTCATCTGAAACATTGTTTGCTATGAGTAATAATAATGACGTAAATGTAGATGGCAAAATGCGGTGAACCACCCTGTATAACAAAAACGACATGACTCAGACAGAAATGCAGATAGCAGGTGCAAAGTTGAATTTAATGGTGCGATTAAAAAATGATTAACGATACGGTCGACTCGTTGCAGGAACAATTAGTGAAAGTGATTTACCTGACATGCATCCTTGCCCCCGAGGTCTACGTAACCGGCGCAAATCATTCTCGGCGTGATCGGTCGGCTTACGTATAATTCGGAGCATTCTACGTTAGAAACTAACGGCACCTCGACTTTACGTAACTGATTGGTCAACGGCCCGTGACTTCTCAATACTCCCCAGCCGGTAACCACCGCCTTGCTGCCGGCCATATAATGATCGGCTATCGGTGCTAGTAGAATCGGTCTCACCTGTGAACTGTACACCAGCGGCTTTTCCAACTGAAATTGTAATTGGTTTCAACGGTTACGATTGGCCAGCTTGTGCATTCCGGAATTGATTGTGAAACGATAATTGAATTGTTCGGCTTTGTCCCACGGGGAAACCCGTGCCCCCTGGACAAATAAACTCGACGTCGATTGATGTTGAGTTTGCCCCGAATCGATTTGAATTTTCTTTGAGACCGTTCGCTGATCTGTTCTTTGTTTTCGTTACCGTTTTACAAGTATTGCAATTTGTAAGTGTCTCTACATAATGCAACGCTATGGTGTTACGGTCACTAGCGTCAGTCTGTAATTTACGCTTTCGTTCAACTGTATTATAAGTGCAACATATTTATGCGTGTTACATAATAAAATTATGTTACTGAATTCATAAATAACCGTGTCGTAGAGCTCTATGACCGTAAATTTTAACCTAGATCATAACCTAGACGTTGATTACAATCGAGATCTCTACAACCCCAGATTCTTGTAATTCTAAATTGTTGTAGTTCTAGATCCCTACAACCTAAATCTATATAGCCTTAATTCCCACATTCCCAGATATCTATAATCCCAGATTTATATACACCTAGTTCTCTATTCTCCTAGAGAACTTTTCTACTTTTCTCTAGTCCTAGCTCCCAATATCCTTAGTTCCATATATCTCACGTTTCCCACACTCCTAGTTCCCTATTTCCTTATTTCCCTATATCGCTAGTTTCCTGTACCCCTAGTTTTACATATCCACAGTTTGCTACATTTCTATTTCCAAACTTTCTTAATTTCCTATATCCATACTTAGTTACAACTCTAGTTCCCTACACCCGTAGTTCTCTATACCCTCGGTTCTCCATCATGTTAGTTCCCCATTTCCTTAAAACCCTATATTTCTAGTTTCATTATTTTTCACGATATTTTTTTCAAGCTCTGGCGCGTTCCATTGTCGATAATCGAACCGTCGGTTATTGTAACGTAAAGAACAGAACTTATGCAAACAAAATTACAAAATGGTGCAAATCGACAGCAAGCACGATTGCTGTTACAACGCTTACGGGAATATGTCACTTACGCGAATCAAGGCAATGTCGTAATCGGCGGTTCTTCTGGTGTAAGACTCGTGAGTAATGACTTCTTTGGCGACGACGACGTCTCCATCCTCGCGAAGGTCCGAAGTGCCGGCCTTTATCGACAAAAACCGAACGAAGTTGCTGAAACGCAGCGAACGGCAGAGCGATCGTTAATGGACGCGTACACGTGCGCGCAATTAGGCTAATAACGGCGAATAGCGAAGATAAAAGTCGCACGATACCTTCGTACGCAATGGGCCGCTGTGATGATCCATTCCTCACTTATGATCGCGCCACCGCATATGTGACGATTGTTAAATCGAACGGATACCTGCAAATTCAATGATCGCATCAATTTTACGAATTTTTCGGAAATTAACATTTAACATTTTCCTCGGGTTTGATAACATTGAAGCACCGTAAAATTTATGGTATGAACTCTTCATGACAGCATATGATATGCCATGAACTCTTAGTTAACACATTAACTGCCACGATCAGAAAATGGGGACCATTATACGCATAATACATATTTTTGCTCATATTCTTTTTTTATCTCTTGTATTATATTAGCGTTATATTAAATAAAATATATAACTCGTCAAACACTTGCATTATAGTAGTCAAAATTATTTTTTGCTTTGATGTTATCTAACTTCTACAAATATATGCGATTTTACAACACGTACGATAAAATGGGAACAAAAATTTGGCAATTAATGGGATAATGTTCTCCGTATAGTTAGTTTGCAATTGCAGAACACAATGATCGATTCGGAAGTCTGATACGAATTTTGTTTCCAGGTAAATGCGAAAAATCTGTTTTTATGTCGTCCAGAATGAATAGCAGCTCGTTTCCGTGAAAATTTATTAATATAAAATATTGACGCGACATTTTGTTCTTGTAGGGAAAGATTGTATATCGATGGCTCGTTTCGGAATACGAAATATTTCTGCTCGAGAGATTTGCACCAATTAATCTTCACCAGTTGCTCCGGCTGGCTTAGAATACTTACCTGATACGGGTGTTCATCGATGCTCACTGGCTGGCCTCCAACAATACGGCCCTCATCAACTGGAAAAATCAATAACTGAATTTGTATTTCCACTTGCATGGCCGTTGGAAAACTACTAATTAAAGTGTAACGTTGCTCGATGAACGTCGACGGGATTTAACGATCTTCCTTAAATCGGCAACGATCGAACGAACACAGAAGAGACCGTTGTTGAATTTCTCTTTAATGAAACGAAAATTGACGGAACAATCGAAACATGACGGACGAATAACTCCGTATTAAACGATTGAAATAAAATAACACCGTTAAGCAAATGTGCACATTAATAGATAGCGATAGTAACGACCTGTTATTAAAATCGGTCTTTCATAAAAATGTAATATCCGTTATTAACACGTTGACTGCCGCGAGGATTATCCGCATTTGATATAATTCGATAATTGGAGAAGAAAAGAGAGAATGAAACTTTCGATAACGTAATAGTTATAATTATTCGTATTAACACAAGTTGATTTATGTCTGTGAGAAATGTAAATAGGAAATCTTTAATTCAGGTAAATAATTAGAAAATGAATATAAAAATGAGATGTTGAATGTTACTGAAGTTAGCCACAGTAATTCCATATTTTCCATCGATGTATTAAAATAATAAATCATCGCTAGATGCGACTGTCGCGTGTTTCCAAAACACGACCTCCGTGTTTTCCAATTTAAACTTTCCACTGGCTCATGAAATTAATGTAACAACGCATTCACCGCGACGATCGTCTGTGGTCGACATCGCGAAAGAATTTAATTACAAATTAAACGCTAATTGTTCGGTGCTTGATGAATTAATTACTGGAACCTCCGATTTTAATACCGATTCCCTTTTATTCATTCGACTACGTTAAACTTCCGACGCGAGTCACCGATAACTCCCTCCAAAGAATCACTATATTAAATATCTACATTAATTTATAAAGTTTCACTCGCGATACGAGTGCATCGAAGCACTCCCGTCTTCGCGGAGAGAATTTCTTGGCAAAGCGAAGTGCATTGTAGTTAATACAATATTTTGCTCGTTAAGATCAATTTAAAGATCTCGATTGAATTACCGTGGTCCGCGAAAGGGCCAGGTGCAAGTACGTACGTTGGAATAAAAGAATCTGCGACAATGCGAACGGAACGAGTTGCAACACCAGGAACAGTAAGCACGTATACATGGTGGGAAGTTGGCGAAAGGACTAGCTGTTCGCCACGAGACTCGCCCTTCTTTTATTTCGATATTCGGGTTAATTGTCGTTCGTATCAATTTAGCCGAACACGAGAAAAATTTCCGATCCACGAAAGTCTCGAGACCGTTGACCCAGATTCCGCGGGGATTACGTAAAAAGGAGCAAGACTAAAATATAATTTCAACACCGGCAGCTCGCGATAACATCGTACCTTCGGTACGGACCAATTAAGTCGAATTTTTCTTTTTTTTTTTAACCGTTGTCCCTGCGACCGTTGTAACGAGCACGAGCTCGTGCCTGCTTGAAGAACGAGAAGGAGAGAGACGGGAAAAAATGAACACGGCTTCGGGTTCGTTTGTACCAAATGTCGGATCGAGAACCTGCATTGTACGGAACGTTAACGAACGATTGAAAGTTTTTCCAAGGGATCTTGCAAATTAGCACGTGCGAGTGTAATTAGCGAGGACGTCCTCTTTTTGCGACGTACCGCGCCGCCATCAACGCCAAGCTAAAACTAAACGGGGTGTTTGCCCCGGGCACCGTTTAGAGATACCGCCGCTGAAACTTTCGCGATGTTCCAACTCGGATGTTATTGAAAATGAAATTTCACAGATTTTTCAGTCATCAACTACCGCATATAGAATTTTTCAATTTCCAATTCTCGAATGCGGAATTCATGATATTATTAAATTTCCAATTGTCGAATGTGGAATTTTAGACATTATTAAATTTCCAATTGTCGAATGTGGAATTCTAGACATTATTAAATTTCCAATTGTCGAATGTGGAATTCAAGACATTATTAAATTTCCAATTGTCGAATGTGGAATACTAGACATTATTAAATTTCCAGTTGTCGAATGTGGAATTCAAGACATTATTAAATTTCCAATTGTCGAATGTGGAATACTAGACATTATTAAATTTCCAATTGTCGAATGTGGAATTCTAGACATTATTAAATTTCCAATTGTCGAATGTGAAATTTTAGACACTATTAAATTTCCCATTCCCGTAAACAGAATTTTATAAATTTTTAAATCACCAAGTCTCAAATATGAAGTTTTACAAACTTTCAACTTAAACTTGACAGATCGTGTCTTTGGATCCACGAAATTGGTAAAGAGAGGTTAACTATTAAGTTACACTACATTCAGGTAGATTGAGTTAACTTATCGTTTATAGGTTTGTACAAAAAGGAGAAAAATAGTCACATAATGTCTCAAAATTTAAAGAAATTTATGTTTGTCTGGTAAATATTACTCTGTCTCTTACAGATTGCTGTTCATTGAGTTCACGTTCTTACATTTCAATAAAAATTAAGAATTTAAATTCACCAAAAATATATAAGAGCGGATATCTTATTTTGAAACACGAGCCTGGCCATACGCAAATCAAAACGTCGTATAAAATACATTACTACGTTCGTACAAAAACGTTAGAATGTCGTAAAAAACGTATTAATGTGTCCATCATACACGTATCGAAATTCCATACAATACTCGCTAACATGTTCAAATACCTACTGCAAGACACTAAAAAACACTCTTCAGAACATTATGTAAAACACATACGTACACATATGTCAGAACATAGTACGAGACGTTCATACATACATGCATACGTCAAAATACTTCGACGAGAAACTCATTGGTATATCGTTCTACATATGTTGTATCATTCCGAGAAATATATTACGCACATACACTGATAAGATAACAAATACATCAAAAAAGATGAATTAAAAGTATCGATAGGGAATCGTGCATCGATGCGATCACCGCGACGATCGCGACAAGACTGACAACAACCGCCAAAGTTCAAGCTTAAGTAACAAAAAATTCTAACCCTCCATTGTTTATGGTATTTTTTCAAAAGGACCTCTAATCATTTCTTACATTACCAAACTTATCATCTGTTTATTCCGTTATTCATTTATTATATTACCACAGTTTATTCATTGGTAATTTTCACTTTTTATATTTATCACAGTTTTGTAAAATAATTTTCTGTTATTATTAAATTTCTGTACAGGCATCGATTTTATTATAGCTCCCTTCATTTATAAAATTACTGCATTTAACTGATGCATTGCAAAAAATATTATTCATTTTACTTCTTCGTCGAAAAATAATATTTCTATAACCATTTTATTATTATTAATTGCTATACTTACTAGTTTCGTTGTTTGTGACTTTACAAAATTGCAAATAATGAAATGGAGGCATGTCTACGAGCACGGGTATAAACGCATAGGAATTTAGGAATGTCTCGACATAACGCACGTATGTTTCACTTTTTCGATTGATTTATTGGATCGCTCATCGACGGAGTCCGTCATTATTCGTCGTGTTAAACAATTACAGCGTTGTTCGAGGAACATTAATATGCTCAATAAAGATAACGCGAGTTACACCGACATGTCGCGTCCATTTCGATTCTTATCGAGGCGAGAGAGCCGGGTAAACTCTTCGTTGAAATCGTTGCTGATTCTCATTACGAGACGAGAAGACGCCGATCAACGACGTCACGTACAATGTCGACGCCCGTTTCAGCAGCCCTTTACGAGTCAGCCACCTGTGCAAAGCTGCAAAACCGTCTACGTTATGGAGCACCAACTAGAATACCCGTGCTATCGGCTCAACTGTAAAATTAATAATTCCCTGTAACAAAGAGAAGGTGAAAACGAGGAAACGAGAAGCTTTGCTTCAGATACGAGCATACAAGCTGTTTGCCTCACCGTTAGCATATTTCGAGCAGAAAGGGTCATTCTTCTCTTTGTCACGTTCTTAAATACTTTCTTTCCTGCTTAGCGAGCTCCTTTCCTATCCATTTGTTTCTCCATAACGAAGTAGTGATAACGTTGAAAATGTGAGTAGCTGTTCTCCGCCATCTTAACTTTCTGCGATGAGACATTTTGAGATGGCAAAGTCAATGTTCGAAAAGCTGTGATCAACTCGTAACGCGTGCTTATTTTTAGCAGTCGTTTTTATCTTTCTTTGTAATTATTATTTTTCATTTTTTATATGTATACTGTTATGTGTATGTATATAGAAAACGAATATGTTGTATGTTTTTTATAACAGTTCTATAATAATTATCATATGTACACTCGTGTAACAGTGCAAACTTGTTTGGAACTACTTTATTGAAAGTGTGAGGAATCTGATACAATTTTCAGACGTTGGCAGTGAACGTGTGTTATTAAAAATTTACACGTATTTAATATGTAGAAATAATAAAAGAATATTTGAAAGGGCTGCATGCAGTAACTATCTGACGTTGGTTCAATTTCCTTAATTTCAGGAAATATAGTGAATTAATTTTTGCTATATAAATTTAGTACAATGATTCTGCTATGATTTTAACATCTTTACTCGTAGACAACTATACAAAAGGTTTACATCTAGAACTTTTTTAAATTAATCTAATATTTTACATTTGCTTCATTGTCTTCTGTATCCAATCACGTAAGGAGGATACTCGCGTGTACACTCCATAGAATCCACGGTTTAAGCAACCATCGCCCCAGGACACGATGCCTATTTGAACACCTTTGAACACGAGTGGACCTCCGGAATCACCCTGTGTCCCATGCAGATGCGATAAAAATCAATGTTTCAAAACACAGTATCAATATGTTATAAATATACATTGAAACATTACAGACATTCGACAGTTTTATTCTCCTTTCTTATTTTATCCAGAAAAATCTAGGTACAGCGTATACTTTAACACTAGGTTTACGGGACCTGTCACGATGACGGATCTTAAATTTTTTATTTTCATCTACGGAAATTATTAAAAAGTTTATGACAAAATGCATGTTAACGTTCATCGAGATAAACTGATATACATATGTATTATCCATTATTTACTTACTTTCATAGTTCATTTTCAACTTTGACATAAGTGATCATTAAACGTCCGTAAATCTAGTGTTAAAAATTGCGCAAGATCCTGCCACAAGGTTAGTATACATGTATCGCGAAACGCTTTACCTGACACACGTTCCTGCCGTCGCTCAAATTACTGGCGCAGATCATCCTCTCTGTCACGTCCA
Organism: Coelioxys conoideus; assembly: GCA_947623535.1. Lineage (NCBI taxonomy): Eukaryota > Metazoa > Arthropoda > Insecta > Hymenoptera > Megachilidae > Coelioxys > Coelioxys conoideus. The sequence continues at coordinate 7,560,360 of OX392449.1, read as the reverse complement.
TTTTGTGCTGGGCATACTTCGTCTTGCACTGATTCCAATTGATCGTGGGCACCGTGGCAACTTGCAGAACAGTCGCAATGGGCCCATTGGGCTGCGAGAAACGGCATATTACGGGACTATCCCAGCGATTTCGGTCTGCAATCTCTGGCGAGCGTGCATCGTTCGAGACAGCGGAAACATGAGGCGTGTTTACCGTGACCGGCGAACATTGTCGACCGATCGACAAACGAACCTTGATGTTTGCGCGAGTTCGCAGCGGGTAATCAGACTCGGCGTATGTCGCCGTTGACCGAGGCCATCGAGCCACCATCGTCAAACGCAAAGTTTACCGGTGCAACAGCTGTCAAAACGATGCACACGGCCACCATTGACAAAAACTTACCGCTTGCCGACCCCATCCGGTTACCACCGCGTTACTTCCGTCCGGCACGCTCGTCGATGCATCCGCCAGTTTAATCGGTTTAACGTCCTTCACGGGATTCGGGAGCTACGCACACGCGTTACCAACTTATTTACCACGTAGGCTAAATTAACCCCTTGTGCTATGATTTATTCAACAAGTGCGTCAGACATAGCAAACTATTAACTGTTATAACATGAAAGTGATTGAATAAATTTCGTATGTCAAAACAGTTTCCCATTTAGTGATCCTCGGATGCGCAAATTACAATTAGACCGAAGTTGAACATTCGACTGTATTAAAAATATTAACAATGTCTATCATGTTTGAACAGCGAGTGCGTCACGAGTGTAGCTCGTAGTTGTAGGGCAAGGGTAACTTACTGTACTAGCTTATCGGGATATAATTGTTTCGAATCCGTCTCGGGTTCTGTCTGAAATTATACTATCAATGTTGAACACCGTTTCAACCGTGATTGATAGTATACTTTTCGGTCAGGTCGCGTCAGTCACTGTGGACTGGCAATGTATAGTCGAAAACATTATATTGTTCTATCAATTAATTTTAAATAATTTTAAGATAGTTTCTGTTTCTTTCGACAACGATACTATCAATGTTGAACGCCGTTTCAACCATGATTGATAGTAGACTTTTCGGTCAGACCGCGTCAGTCACTGTCAACTGACAATGTATAATATGATCTGCAGCAACTTGAACTTACGTTATAATGTTTCTTACGTAACACTGAAATCAACTAATGCAAAAGTGTAGCTACGTTGAAATTTTATACAATGCGAATATTCGAATAATAAGATTCCGAAGTGTCTAAACATTGAAATTATTGCATATTGGTAATGTCGAATCTTTTTTGCTGCAAAATATAATAGTAGTTGGAATATTAGAATACTATAATGATTTACATGGTTTACACATTCCTGTGCATTAAAGATACTAAAATAACTATAAAAATGAAATTGCTATAAAATAAATAATTTCTCGCTGCTCTATTCGATAAAGTTTCGATATGCGGGTGTCGACTACGTCCTTTACAGTGCCACTAGCATATCCCCATTCTATTCAACGCGTTAACAATAGCTGGGAAATTAAGTGACCGTTATGTGTAACATACCCGCGTACCTTTATTAATGCAATGTCATAATCCGCAGAACTGTCCCTGTACTGAGTAGGCCACATGATCTTGACATCGCCGATCAACACACCACCTTTCTCGGAATAGCTACTCTTCAAGCGTATCTTGATGTCCTTGAAAGACTCGCTGCATGATAATCGCAGTTAACCCCGAATTTCGGCTAATTAATAAGTTATCTTATTTCAATTACTATATTATATAATTATTATACAACGTCGCCGGCGTCCCATAATTCAATCTATACGTATACACTCACCCGTAGACACAGTGCGCCGCAGTTAACACGAACTGATCACTGATCAAAGAACCCCCGCATTGATGATTGTTTCGCAATTGAACAGATACCTATTACGTACAGAAACTATTTATTGTATTCGTCATTTCGTTAGCATCGCGCTGAAAGTTTTGCGAATCTTTTCATAACTGAAACATTGTTATTGAATCGTCATCAACTTGTTATACCGGTAACTGTTTGTCACCCCGAAATATCTCTAAAATATTATCTACAAATATCATGAAACCATCATTACCAAGTGATAAACGACCCCTGAAACGCACGAGGCTCCTCTTCCGAGATCATGTCTGCATAAAAATCCTCGTTGGCATACAAATAAAACACATTCAAGCGTAAAAAGTATTATTACGTCGGATTCTAACGCTGGTCGAAGTCTAATCGAATTTCCTACATCCACAGACTTAGTTTCGCGGGTAGATAGTTTTTTATTAAATTTGTATTAGGTCCCCGTCACACTGTAACTGCTGACTGTGATTACAAATTATTCTTGTACTCTCTACTGTTCTTAACCCTTTGCACTCCGATGGTGCCTGACACTCACCATTTCGATTAATACAGCAATTTGGAATAAATATTTGTCAACTAAATCTAAAGTGTTGCACTTATAATCTATAAAAATAATGAAAAGGTTAACAGTGGTGAATAATAATAGAGGAATAATAACATCGAAAGAATTCATGAAACTTCTCAACCTATGTTTTAGACTCGCTATCTGCAAACAATGTAAAAATACCTTGGAGCGCAAAGGGTTAATTATTCTCTGCCTCGATTTAATTGCGAGGTGTTATTCTTTTAATATAATCCCTAACACACTTTGCGCGACTATCACTATTTCCACCATGGTTCGAAAAATTGTCGGTGTATCCGTTGAACGTTGTCGCACAACTTTTCGAGGTGTCAGCGTTTCTATTATCTTCAACGTTGCTCCACAACCCCGATATAGCGTTTGAATATTTTCAGCGATATTCGCTGTTTCGACCGCTTCCGATTTCCACGATTTGCTACGATGTTTGCAGAGTCTTCAAACTTTCAGCGTAATCGTCCTATGTCTTGTCTTCGATTGTCGAAAGTTTCGGCGTAACGGTCACTGTTCTGTCTACGATTCTCAAAACTTTCAGCGTAACCGTCGCTTCGGCCACGATTCACGAAACTTTTTCGCACGATGCTCGAAACTTTCGGCGTTGTTCATAGCGAACGATGATCTACTTACCTGATACGGATACTTATTGATTGTTGTGTTTTGTCCTCCGATTATCCGCGGCAGCAAACTGTACGTGTACGAGCTCGCAGCGAGCAACAACAGCAGCAAGAATTCCCTCATGATTCAAGGTGTAATGCCGGACAATCACTGTCTGCGTCCTTTTAAAATCAGAGTAGCTGTCCTGACCATCGCGATCATCGATAAGCTCGCAGATTTCATATCAACGATGAAATACATTGATTGCGGGTCTTCAATTGATTCACAGTACATTAATCGAACTTCCGGCCAGACTATTTCCGCGTCTGTCGTAATTTGTTTATTTGTTCCCTTTTATTGAATACAACTTTTATTAAGTTGTTGGAAGATAAACTTTTATGAAAATACACTGTCGTTGTTGAAATTTATTTTTTCATCGTCTCATTGCATGGAATATCGATTTGGGAATCGGTAATTTTTCAGTGGACAGCGGATGAAAATATGGTTTTCAGCGAAATACGGTTTGTTAATAATTTTCGATCGTTAATAATTTCGATCATTGGCGATTACTCGACGTTAATATAACTTGAAATTAAAAATCGAATTTCGTACGAATTTATTACAGAAACAAGTATTAATGTTTGTCAAGTTTCGTCTATGTAAACGCGTTGTGGAGGTGATAGATAATGAGATACGTCTTCACGTTTATTTGATTATCGGAACGATAACGCCACTTAAGTTAAATTGAAAATACGTGTTACTTATGAAAATAATGGCGTTTGTTGGGATATTGTTGATAAACATAGATTGCAAAATTTCTAAATTTGGAAATTCTCTAGTTCCTTATTTTCTTAGTTCTCCATTTTCAAAAATTGTCGAACTTTCGAACTCTCAAATTTTCGAACTTCCAGATTCCTAAATTTCTAAATTTCCAAACTTTGCGTTTTCCCACTTTCCCGATTCTGCGATTCCACAATTTCCAAAATTTCTAATTTCCTAATCCCTCACTTTTCAAATTCCTCGATTAAAAAATTTAGAAATTTTCGGGTTTCCCAATTCACCCACCTCGAAATCCCTATATTCAAAGGTTTCCGAATATCGCAATTTTCCAGCTGTCCGATCTCCCAGTTTCGCAATTTCCACATTTTCCAATTCTTCAATTTATAAACTCCTAGATTTTCAATCTCCCAAATCCTCGACGATAAAACATCGAATATTTTCGAATATGTTTAGTAAAATAACATCGCCTCACTAGAAATAAACATTAGTTTTACGTGAACTTCATTATCCGAAATCAAATGTGAAATTACATGGATCAACCATTACCTAACAGGATTAAGATTTCGCGTATCAACCTGAAATATCATCGATTTGACGGGGATTCGCGATCATTATCGTTGTTAGATTTTCCATTTCTTTTTTTTTTTTGAGGAACAGCAACTCACACGAAACGATGTTACTTCAGGAACTCCGGATAGACGTTTCATCCCTCTCGTGCCCCAACTTCCTGCCAGCTTAATTCGACGTAATCTCTTCGAAGTTTCCAACTCCTAATGCTTAGTTTCTACCGCGACGCACTACACCGAGGAGCTTAACACGTATACACAACGCGCGAACATGCCTGCTGTTCCTTGAATGCTTAACCGTTTCTAAAATTTAACCTCATTATTATTTGTACAATGCGCGAAAATTTGCACCGGATCGCATACATTCGAGGAATTTCCATGCTCTTCCATTTCTATATTTTCAGATTCATAGATAAACAATTTTTCCAGTTCCTGCACTCGCCAATACTCAAATTATTCAACTTCCAAATTTTCTGGTTCTCTAATATCTCGAAATTTTTATATATCCCAACATTCCCAAAGTTCTCACAATTTCCAAATATTCAAAAATTACTAAAATTCCTAAAGTTTACGTAATTCGCAAACACTATCAAATTTTCGAAATTTCCAAGATTCTGAAAATTTCGGAAATTCCCAGATATCCCTAACGTTCCTAAATATCCAAGAATCTCCACAAAAATCACGTACATACATCCGATGGTTCCAAAAATTCTCAGATTGACGCGAAACAACAGTCCCTATGAGGCAAACGAGAGGAGCAACGGTTACATCGAAACATTGATTATTTAGCAAGCATCAAGGAATACACAACGGTGCGACAGCGTTGGGAAAGGTAAATAATGCAATTCTGTTTATCGCTGAAACGCTTAATCGTCCCACGAGACAGCCATACAATCGCTGATAAAAAAAAGAAGCGGTACCCTTCGGGGCACGTATCGGTGCGATACGATTATTGAAATTACATCGAATGCGTGGGTGGCGACGTTTATCAAAATTTATGGTGGATTCGGATTGCGGATAAAAATTTTACAGGAATTTTCAGCGTACCAAGTTCGTTCTGTGAAACGTTTTCACGGACGTTGTTAGCGAAGGTTTGACGAATACCGACACATTGGAAACAACCGAACGATGCACTTCGGAATTACGAAAATTATCGCGATAATTTTTATTCATCAGGAAGCGAGCATAAAATATCGATTTGGTTAGTTTGAAAATTGGAAAATTTGGGAATTGAGAAATTTGGAACTTGAGAAATTTGGGACTTGGGAAATTTAGGAATTGAAAAATTTGGGAATTGAGAAATTTGGGAATTGAAAAATTTGGAAATTGAGAAATTTGGGAATTGGGAAATTTGGGAATTGAGAAATTTGGGAATTGAGAAATTTGGGAATTGAGAAATTTGGGAATTGAGAAATTTGGGAATTGGGAAATTTTGTAATCGAGGAATTTGGGAATTGAGGAATTGGAGAATTGGGGAATTTGGGAATTGAGAAATTTGGGAATTGAGAAATTTGGGATTTCGGAGATTTGGGATCTTTGAGATTCGGTATTTGGGAGATATTGGATTTAAGAAATCTCGAATTTAGAAAATTTGGAAATTGAAAAATTTGTGAAGCGAAGAATTTGAGAATTGCGAAATTCCGGTCCGCGTACACACTCCGTACGTGTGTCGTGAGTTAACGATAATTATTAAGTTATTAGGATCTTGTCATTCCGGATACGTGCCGTTGATATTTTCTCCGATAAGCACCACTTTGCATCATCGACCGCGATAATGACTAATTAGACAGGTTTTTGACGGGGATAAAATCTTGTTCGGGAGTTGAATTTGTTTTACTATGCATTAGTCATTAACAAAATATCTTTCTCCGCTTGAATATATAATATTATATCGCGAAGATTAACCGTTGAAAAAATTTATTTTGGATTAACGGTTGATTGCAACAAACAACAAATAGCATTCTGATATCATTTATTGTAGGTATTAACAATATCTTATACAATACTAGGTAAGTCTTCAATTATCTTAGATAATAACTAGCGAGTGATATCAGACTTTTAATTACATTTCAAAAGATCAATTTTTATTACTTTCTTATATTTCGTAGACAGAAATGAAAGTAAGATATCATTTCGATTATCGGATATTACAAAATCAATTTTGTTTTGAACTCTTCAAAGTTATGAAGCTTTAAAATTATACTGTTACACTTTGTGTCAAAGTTCGAGGTATCCTGACTTTTACGCGGGATTTTATAGTGAGCACCGATACGTCGTAACGCAGGGGAATAATTCCGATCGCGTTTTTCTCGAAATGTATTTTGTTCGCTGGCAAAACAAGATTAAACTAAAAAAAATGACCGATCGATCGATGTGAAATTTTAATGCGTTATTTCATGCACCATTGGTTTTTACAGATAACAGATTTACCTTTACACGTTTACAATTTTATATTTTTTCCGCAGAGAAACCTGAAAAACAGGACAATCCTGATACTCGAATACTTGAACTAAATTTTAAATGCAACTTACGTTTTGTGCCAGCCTACGAATTGTAATCAATTACATAACTGAATACATAACTGAATGTTTATGTTACTAATTTTACTTAATAATTTCAAAATATTTTATTACAGAATAATTGTGCTTTCGAAGGTTCTGTGCATAGCAAAATGGAAAAAATTAGTTATACAATGTTTGTAAATAACGTTTATTCGTACAATAATATTATACGTTAAAACAGCGATGATATTTCGAGAGGGTATTAATTAGTAATGAATTCATGAATCAAATATTAAACGACAATGTTAATCTCGATTAATATTATGTACATACGATTTCCATTCGAGTTTCATGTACTCGTCATCATTAAATTTAACTGGTTTATTTTACATCCGAATGATGCGAAATCTTAATGAGGAATAAATCAATTCATTTATTTAAGGAAATAAATAAATCCGCCGCTGTTACTAAAAATGCACATCAATTATTATTCACCTCGATCATATATTCATTAGATCGTTTCAACGGGTTTCGTATTCCCTTAATAAAAAATTGAAAAGTTTCCACGGGAATAAATAAATCATCAGTCAGATGTGGAAAAATTTATTTCATGGAAAAGTTAACTTATCATTTAAAGTAAATATGAATTTTGGTTCTACGTACGAAATGTTTCAAGTTTAAAAACTTGCAAATTCAATCATTCATAAATTCACGACGAAAATATGGAATCATAGAGATACGAAAGTATCAAATTCATCAAGGTATAATTACACGAACAAGGAGATACGAACGAATCAGATATACTAAATTATAAATTTTTTATTTGAAAGATCAATTATCCACGAGTTTCTGCCTCCAATTTGCATCGATATTTCTGTAAACGAGCGAAAAGCAGAGGTTACCGTAAAATACAGCAAAACCGTGTAACACGGAATTAAAGTGAATCTGCTCGTTACACCGGTGATTCGCCGATCATTATGATATCGCTCGTAGCTAATTTATATATATTTTAATGCGTACTAGCGAGAAGCAGCTGTAGATTTTCAACTGGCCCGTGATGTATGTTAATTTAATAATAAATATCGCGTTACTTGGTCATGTTGATGAGCCGAATGCTCTTCTCTGTCCTGTCGTTAACAGACGACACAACATTTATCGCACACGCAACACGTAATTAAAATTATTTTTTTCGGGAACAACATCGTGCTAATTAATCCGTCGAATTTCGACAAAAAAACCACCCTTCGACCGTGAACGATGGAGTCGCTGACGCGTCTCGTATTCGAGGGAGGAGATTATAGTTCGTTAATTCCATATTTGCGCGTTGCGTGTCGATCAACGATTGACGGCGTTGCTCATCGAGCTACTTCGCCCGCGAAATCGATATCGAGAACCGTTCGATGAAATACTATTCGCCGATGTCGTCGAGGTACCCAAAGGATCGATGTGCTTTACAGTTGCATGAAGTTTATTGTTAAACTTTCTTTTACAAAACTTGTACACTGGTCCCGGACAGAGGTTCGACGTCGTTGGAGGTTAAAAATTAAAAAGACTCTGTGTCTTAGCTGTTCCCGTTGCCTTTTTATATTGGAACCTTGGAGGGAAAACTAAGGATAGGGGTTTCTGGAATTTGGGGGTAGTAGTCCAGCTATGTGAAGAGTAAATAGCATCTGGGTCTCGTCAGCGAGGGACTGAGTCAGGAAACAGATAAGGAAAAAAGGGGTCCTTATAAGGAAGATAGTTTATGCAAGTGGGACGAAAAAATAGAAGGAGGATCCAGATCTATAAATAAAGAAAAGGAAAATTGAAGGGTTAGACGGTCTGGACTGATTGGGATCGCAGTGTCGATAAGGTCGACACCAAAAACGCGCCGCGCAATGATAAAAAATGCCGCTTCGTACTTGAACGCGTCTCGAAACGATATAAACTCGGATTCCCGCCGAAGCATCAAATTTATGACCTATTGCGACACGTAAGCGGATAGTATTGTTTTCGCGGCGTTATCTAAATAACTTGAGTCGTTTCTTTGACCGTACGCGGAAATATTCTGCTCGTAATGCATCGGCCCTTAGTGTCGCAGAATTACCAGCATTAGCTGCTTCCCGATAAACGGAAGTCAGAGGCAATAATCGCTAAATCGCGTTGTTTATGCAAAAAGTACGCGTCGAATCGCTTTATAAGGAGCCCTCCGCTCCTTATGATGGCATCAAACGTAGCAGCCATGTACTCGACACTGTTGCTGATCTTTGCCTCTGCGCTGCTCTACGCGACCTCCGGACATGCTTCAAGTAAGATTCATTTTCTGATAAAAAGTTACCAGAGTTCTACCTGTTCGACGCGTCGGTTAGATTCAATATTACTTAAACGAGTTTTTTGATACTTGTCGCCAAACCAGGTCCGATCGACACCTATCATAGATTAACCACTTGACATGTTTTGACGAGCCTGACACCTGACACACTCGCAGCTTATACGTAACGAAATTTATTAAAATTTTGAAGATATTTATATGTAACTTGATGTACAATTATAATTTGCATAATCAAGGATCATTGAATATAAAATACCGATAACATTTTAATTTTCTTTGTTCGTATTAATATTGTTGTTGTAGTTAGTTCTAATTGACGCACCAGAAAAATAAATTGCACAAATAAAACAAATAAATTGTTAGCATTCTGAGTAACTCTCAATAAACACAATCTATTGTTCACTAAAGAGTTCATAAGTTCCATCTACTGTTCATTGAACAATTAATGAGTTTCGTCCACTGTTCATTAAAGAGTTCATAAGTTCCATCTACTGTACAGTAAAGAGTTCATAAGTTTCACCTATTGTTCACTGAATTGTCCATTGAAAAGATTTTTCTTCGTTGAAAAATAGAGAATGTATAAGTTCTTACTTAGTTGAAAAGGCCGATGAATTTTTTTGATATTATTATTTTCTTCATTATTAATGGCCAATATTGCCTGTTTCACTATGTTCGAACATCGTGTGTCTAAGACTATAAATGCAATTAAAAGTTATTTATTTAAAATTGTTCCATTAAATCAAACAACGTATGAGAGTCGTGGTTAGAACGCAAACTAATAACGTCATACAAACAGCCCTGTACACTCAAAAAGGACCTATAAATCATTAACAAACAAGCTGAACTCTAAATATCATTCAGAAACATAATCGGGGGATTGTACGAACGATTAAACGAACCAACGTCGCATATCAAGTACACAAATCGAATGTTGCTGTTTGAATGTTGCATAGGCAATTATCAGAAGAGGCTCGTGTCAACGCAAAACCGGGATTCGCCGGGATCCAGGATCATCGGAGGAGCCGAAGCTTACATACAGGAATATCCATTTGCGGTTAGTACAATTCGCGATACATCTTCACGGTCGATTTGGCATTTGGAGTACCATTGGCTCGTGTTGCAGGTCTCGTTGCAGAACAACGGCACGTTTTTCGGACATGAGGTCGAACATTTCTGCGGCGGCGCTATTATCGGCGAAAAGTGGATAATAACTTCGGCTCAGTGCGCTCTCAGGCAAGATTAATACTTAATAATTGTATTCCTAACGTTACGTAATGCTCGTGGAATGTTTTATTTTCTTCTCGTGCACGTCTTTTTACAGGATGTATTTGACGGGATTTCATGTGAGAGTCGGATCGGCTCGGTATTACGTGGACGGTGAGATTTACAAAGTGAAAGATGTCACTATACACCCTGCGTTCAACCAATATAATTACGACTACGATGTTGGTCTCGTCGAGGTAATGTTTATGATGCATGAAACTTATAGCGCTTGTTGTGACGAATTTAATAATTAATTTTCGGTCAAGAATTGGTGAAAACATTCACAAATAATTTAATCATGAATAGTTAGTTATTTCTGCGATGGTTTCAAAGTTCAATATTTCCAAACATTGATCTTAAGTAAGAAATTATTTGTCAATTGATCTTCGGTGAAGGAGACATTTTCAACTTGAGATTACGAGATTTTTAAACATTCATGATTCTCTTACAAAAAAAGTTTATTTATCATACTTGTAAGAAAGTATGGTCCTCTTATAAGAAAGTATATTTATATCAATGGTTCTCTTATAAAAAAAAGTATATTTATGGTCTATGGTTCTTTTATAAAAAAGCATATTTATGTAAATGGTTCTTTTATAAGAAAGCATATTTATGTGAATGGTTCATTTATAAGAAAGTATATTTATGTCCATTGTTCTTTTATAAAAAAGTATATTTATGTCAATGGTTCTCTTATAAGAAAGTATATTTATCGCATGATACACTCGTTCAGCTTTTGGATAGCATAAAGTACGACAACACGAAGCAATCAATTAAGTTACCCGAAACTCACTCGACGATCAAAGATGGCGCCGCGGTACAAGTTCTCGGTTGGGGTGCATCGAGGGTAAGAACAATCTGAAAATTGTTTGACTTGTTCTGCTTTCGAAGTGTTCGAACCAGTTTGTTCAGTTGTTAGGTCCAGTGTCCGATGAATTATTATGCAGCACCATGCAGAAAATCAACAACGAGAACTGCCAGGAAGCCAGCAGAGGTGACATATTAACGAACAGGATGTTCTGCGCCATGTCGGAGGATGTTGGCCCGTGTGTGGGTGATTCTGGTTCGCCCCTCGTTTTTAACAATAAATTATTCGGTAAGTTTTAATACTCATTTTGTGATCTTTAATATCTATTTCTTTAGTGTTTATTTCCGAAATCGAATTGTTCGGTAAGTTTCAAGAATTAATCAACTCTGTACAAGATACTATAATTTGTATTTTTGCTTCAGGAATAGTATTTTAATAAAATTGTCTTAACTTGCAGGCGTAACTTCATGGAGCCGATCCTGCAGCTCGACCTATCCGACTGCTTTTACATCCACATCCGAAGTGAAAGATTGGATCACAGAAGTAACAGGTATAGCTTGATTCCACACATGCTTGTGGACGTAACGTGATCCAAGCTACAACATGGTGACGTTGCAATGTTTTCCGCGTTACAATGCAACATCCTGTTGCATCTTTCACAAAGGACTCAAAGCATTCCTGTTTCAGTAACAATGTATACGTACTTTCATATAGCATCTTCTCGTATATTCGCTGAGATCTTAAAACCGGGTTATGGAAATAAATAAATAATATCGCAAAATGTACGTTAGTAATATTAATAGAAAATATGTAACGCTTCGGTATATTATATAAATCTTGAAGCTTCGTTGCAGGAATAGAAAACATGTATATTCATGAGTATATGTACAACACTGTCAAATGTGTATTAGAAATATATGTGGAAAATATATAATATGTCAATGAACATCTTTTTGCTAGTATTTAATTTAATCGATTCGAGCTCATAATTGTTACTATGTTGCGAATATTGAACTTGTTCGATTTTCGGGAATGGAGAGATATCCCGAGACTGCTATAAATTCTCCCTAGATTTTGCTTAATCGCTTATGTCGGAACCCACGAGTTCAGTAGACGGTTGCTCGTTTTATCGTCGCTTAAAATATGGATCAGAAATGACCCACACTTGACCCGATATCGACTGAACGGAAGTTACGTATACTGTACGTTGAGACGAATATAACAGCAGTTGTACACGAGCGTAAAATGCACAAGATAAAATATCGGTGCTGTTGCAGCTTCTGTTGAAGGAAAACCGATAGAAACTCGTATAAGCCGTAGAAGGGGTGCTTTCCAACGTACCGTTGGAAAGACACAGACAGAAATGTTTAATTTCGACGCTCCTCGAGATGTCGCAGGCTGAGCTGATAGCTTTCGACTGGCCATTGCAATAATCCCATTAAACCGCAGACACGATCCAATAACTTTTCTGTCACCGGTTGCTAACACCATCGTCCATTCGGATGTTATTTTTATTTCCTGTGGCCGCTGCTACATTCGCTGTGGGTGCGGCGACACGCGAAACGACGACTCAAAACGTTATTATCATTTCTCTGTGACAACTTGATTGCTGTTCGATGAACGAAACCGTAGATAATAACGGTTCTCCTACATTGGACAAAATTAAGTATTCAATGTCTCGAGTTTGGTATACGAGAATTTCCGGATTTTCGAATTTTCGGTTCTTCGATTTCCAAAGTTTCGAAGTCTGAAATTACACATTTTTTATATCACGAGGCTTCTGTTTTCAAACTTTTAATGTCACACTTTTTGTAAATTTTCTGTAGTACTTTTCGCTGTTACAAATTCAGAAATTTACGAATCTTCGACATTACAATGTTTCAAATTTATAAATTTTCTTTATCACGAATTCTCAACTTTATAAATCTACACTATAAATTCTCGAGTGTACAAGTCCTCCATATCACAAATTTCCAACCTTACAAATTCTCGATTTCACAAGTTCTCTTTGTAATTCTTCAATATCACAAGTCTTCAAGAATCCAAACTTTCGGTATCCCATATTCCCACATTTCGAAGCCGTAGAAATCGGAAAATCCCAAACATACAAATTCCGCAAGTCACAAATTCTCGCTGTTACAAATGTCCAAATACTCGAGTACTCTACAAGATAACCTTGCCTCGTATCCAGCTCGAATAATTCAATGAAATCGTAACACGTAGCAAATGCGTGTCTCGATCGTTTTTGTCGGAGACTTTAATTGTCGTCGGCGTCGGATGGTCGGATTAAGCCGAAAATCGTGGCAGCGATTCACTAAACTTCGTGACAGCATGGTAACCATTTACGAGCGCCATTCGCGACGGCTCGTTCCGTTCGGCGGACTATTTCCACGTCGCGAAATTCACCGGGACAAAGCGGCCATGCCTGGGGTCGAATGAGCCTCCGGGTCGCACAAAGATGCCAAAGATGAGAAACTCCGGTTGATATTGAATTAACTTTAATGCACCGGTAATGTCGTCGCGACTACTGCATCAAAGTTATTACGTACTAATGACGGAACGTGTATTACGTGCACGGTTATATAGCGGAAGGTGTGCGCGGGGAAGTCGTAGCCGTTTAGACATTCGAGCTCGTTCCGGTAAGAATCGCGACACGAGTGCCCTCGCCAAAAGGCGCATTATGCTGGAAAATGTTCCACTCGTTTGTCCGAAAGTTGACAATTGTCGGCGTGTATAATGACACGTGAACGGTGCCTGTTTAGACTGCTGGCAGACTTTCCGTTTACGGAACGTGGTTACGAGTCGTTAACCTTCTTCCACCGGGCACGACTGCGCTTACCTATCGTTTTGTCAGCGTTTCCGCTGTACGAACATGACCTGCTCGAACAATTTGCAACATCAAAATCGTTTCGCTTCAGGAAATTTAGTTTTCGCCACGCGGGTACTTTCTTTGATTCGAATTTTTAGCGTAGATCGATATACGAATACGATACGAATACGATACGAATACGATACGAATACGATACGAATAGAATATGAATGGATAAGAAAATTTTTTTCTGAGTAGATAGATATCGGAACTTGACAATTTTTCAGTATTCCGAATTTTGTATTTCCAAAGTTCGAAACACTTGAATTAGCAAAATTTCACAAATGTGCATGTTTCGGGATTTTTTGAGATCTGGATTCTCAAATTTCGTCATCCACGTATGCTTACATCCTCAAATTTGTATGTCCTACATTCCTAGATAATAGTGACAATGATCATTAGCTACTGTCAATGACAATTGTCACGCTCGTTTCTTGTATAACTGCAATCACTCGTCTTTAAGTTCTATACAATATCGATAAAGATAATAGGCATTATCTAAGTAGTTTAGATAAGACAGAACGTAAAAATAGACTAACGAAATCATTAATACGATATTAGTTGGAATCAATGAATTACTAGGAATTTGATAAGATTTCATTGTAAACATTTTCAAGATACCGCAATGATAATCACAGCAGTTATCAAAAACAGCTTGCTTGCGAGATAAATAATTAATTGTAATTATAAATTTGAGTTTGAATTTGTCCATCCATTACTCCACACTGTATTCCATATTATTAAGTCTTACTTTTTAAACTTTATACATTTTGATATTAAATACGGACAGTAAATATTGATACCAATTTGTATATACTGTTACTATAACTATCGCCATATCGTGACACAAATGAAATTCATCCTTATTTGCTTTATAATACTAAATACATAGACATATGTATATACTGTGACATGAGTTCAAAATATTTATATATTTAACATATTTAACATAGTTAACAGATTCGCTATATGTAATATATGTAATGTGTGTAAAGAAATATATTAAGTACATTGTTATTTTTATTATACTTCTTACACCAATCCCATCACAAAAAATCTCCCAAACGTCTTATCCAGACAATATCTCATTTGCAAATATAAATGTTTAAAAACCGCAGTACGAATATCTGAGCTATGCTACCGAACAAATATTTACAACATTTCTTGCCCCGCGTTTAAACAGTTTTTATACCCAGTTCAAACATTTGTTTTCGTAATACGTTGCGTCGTACGATCTATAATACGGACGCGAACTCGGCAAAAATAAGCGGAGGACATTCGTACGACGAAAGGATTCAAGTACATACAATTTCGCCGCCGTACAAAGGCGAGAACCAGGCGACAACGGACTTAATCGCGAGTTTACGACAGAGGCGAAAGAAGTTTCTCGTCGAGCAATGGAACCAAAAATTTCTTCCTGCGGCGTCCCGATTCACCTCCGGGACGAGGAGGGGAACGGTTGATAATCACCGAAAGGAAGCAACTTGCACACCGGCCCTCGGTGAAAACATATCAGAATACGGTGTCGCAAGAAACCACCGACATTGCGACGCTTATTGCGACAATTTGGCAGAGACCACGGCAATATTAGCGTTGCTGCCGGGCTCACGGTTATCCCGACCGTTCAAACACACCCAACCGGCTCTTTTCAGTACGTTAGAAACTTAATAATATAAAACGAACCAAGAAGTTGCACCGTTGCACACGGGCATCGTGTTCGCGCGAAAAGAAGGCACCCGGTCTTCCGCGACGATTTTGTTGCGAACGAAGAAATAAAAGAACGCGCACCGGGAGATACACGCTCCAGATTGTATCAACGTTTTCTCGAACTCGTCCGGGGTTCCGTGAACTTTCTAATAATTGTTTGCCCGTGCAGGGTGTGCGAAATACATTCTCCGTGTACGTCCCTTTTATCGTTTCCGGTGACATCGGCTGACCGTGTGTCGTGTATAGCCCTCGCCGACCGGAAATAAGAGATTGCACCTCCATTTGCAAATATTTCTACTCGGTGTGCTTTCGTAGTAACTTTTAATTCTGTGTACTACATTTATTAATCATTGTTTTTAGCAATATTTGAGTCTACCTAATATTTGAACCTCTGCAATATGTTCATTACACGTTACTTGCAATAGCGTCTCGATCCATTAAACCTCTAATATTATACGATATATTTATAAAACAATACTTGTAGTAGTGTTTGGACCTGCTAAATCTTGAAATCTGCGCAATGTATTTATCAAACATTACTTGCAGCAACATCTGAATCTGTAAAACCTCTCATTCTGTGAAATATACTTATGAAGCAATAGTTGTAGTAGAGTTTGGATTTGCAAAATCTTTCTATCTATTGCATCTTTAATTCTTCATACTATATTTATGAAACATTACTTGTATCAGTAATTGAATTTGTTAAATCCTCGAGGCTGTACATATTCCACTAAATATCATTACAGTAGTATCTGAATCAGCTAAATGTTCAAATACTTGTAGTAGATTTTGGATGTGTAAAATCTTTCTATCTATTGCATCTTTAATTCTTCATACTATATTTATGAAACATTACTTGTATCGGTACTTGAATTTGTTAAATCTTCGAGGCTGTACATATTCCACTAAACATCATTACAGTAGTATCTAAATCAGCTAAATCTTCAAATCTTTGCAAGATATTTATTAAAATTGACTTCCGATAATAACATCGAGTATGTTGTACCTAAATTTTTTACTATTTACTGAATCTGAACATGAACTTCGTTAATAATCAAGTACATTCCCTATTAGTAAGACGTGCAATCGTGTTCGTCGATTATTTTCGTTTTCTGTTAAGAAAGTAGCTGGTTTCGAAATATTAATTGCTAGGACTACAGCGAACGTACTCGAGCGGAGTAATGGCGAATGGCGAGCAAGGAAGCGGAAACCGCGTTAAAGTTCTTAAAAAGTGGCGGTCGGGCGTAATCTTAAATAATGCGGTCCATTCGTCAGATGTTAAATTTCAGAGTGGCGCGAGAACAAATGACCGGCTGGATGGAGTTGCAAATCAGGAATTTGTCACGGGGAACCGCTCTTAAACGAGTGTCCCCGCTTTCAGAACTCGCGGGCATTTCGTCTGATAACGCTTTTAAATTTTCGTTAGCGGCCCGCTGCCTCTTCTAAACGACGTAAAGTAAGAAAAACGGTCACACGACGGCCAGAACACAGTAGACATCCTTTGGTCTATTCAACGACTCCGTACATTTATATTGCCCCTCGAGTTTTTCGAAAGTCTTGAATACACGTTGCGCGAACTATCGTGCGAAATAAACTCGATGATAATTGACAACTTTACACAAATCACCCAATGAGTTTGTGTTCGATATAACACATTCATTGTTGTGACGAGTGACATTTTCGTGTGTATCACACGCGTTATTTGTTCACTCGGTACAACAGAATATCGTGAATATATGTTTTCTTGGAAATAAAAATATTATATAAGAAGCTCATCAATATCTTCGGTGTAGCAAAGCAACGAGGAGTGTGAAAATTGATTTATCGAGGTAGGGAAATGAAACAAAACAATTATTTTAATAAAAGATTTTTAATCGTGAAACGTATTGGATGCAAGGAAAAATAGCAGCAAGGTATATGATAGTTAAAGAATTGATAATTAATATCTATGATCGATATGAAACGATTTCGTATCGATTGAGCAAAGTATGAAATCTGTAACAAGCGTTGATAAACGTCGATCGAAAGGAGCTAATTAAACGTCGAAATTCAGAACAATCACGAATGAGCTGTTATATTGAATTCTTACAAAATGATCGGAAGATCGAGCTACCATTGCGTGTGCTTTCACTGCAGAATATTTCCATGGAATTTCCAACGTCCTTGCAAAACAAGAAACGTCGGATCTCTCAAAGACACGTCGAGATTAATGCGCCGGGGCCAGTTGATGCAATATGTATTTTGATACATAAACCATAAGCACGGTATTAAAACTGCGCAACGAACGCGTAACGGATACGTTGACGAATCTTTCTGTATCGATCTATGGACATTTCCAATCCATAGAGAAAAGGTCGAATTCTAATGTAAAACGAAAAGCAGCCAGCTACTGATACTGTTTTCGATCCAGCGATCTTGCGCGTAATGTTTCAGATATCGATGCTTAATATCCGCATCGTTAGCAGCTTTATCCGAAAAGCGGAAAACACGATATCAAAAATCTCGCGAGGGAAAAGCATTTATCAACGACGGAATGTGTTATCTTTACGGAAATTGGCGAAAATTATTACGTTAAAGATGCGTGTTTAATTATACATATACGTTCATTGTTATATCGACGACATGTATATTACTGTATGTGATTTACAGTGATACGATTATCGATTACGAGACATTCGTATAACGCGTGTACTTTTATACGTACGTATGTATCTGTAAGAAGATTATTGGAATTCATTTGAATTTATCCCTGTCACTTTTTGCATTAAAATCCGTTGAACATGGCCACTCGTCGCATATGTAGTACACATATGATCACTCGTTATATCGTCACGTATTGCACGATGCACTGTTGATTTTACGCGCAATTGTTCAATCATATCGAACCGTAGATAAACGATACAAATATAATTAATATTCAATATAATTAACATTCAAAACAAGCAACATAGTACATTTTAATCGGAGACGATCAGTGGATTAGACAATGCTCTAAAATGTTCGTAAAAATGATTGAAAATTATTTCTTACATATTAATAAGTGTTTCCACAGAAGACAAGTTTAATGGACATATGAGTATAATGTAGAAGTATAATACGAGATGTGGATGCATGATATAAGCAGTTGTACAATAATCAAGATAGAAGTATAATATAGTACAATAATACTAGAGATAGAAATTTGATGTAGTTATATAACACCAAGGATAGAAGTATAATATAGTAGCATAATACCAAAAATGGAAAGTTTAATACAGTCATACAATGTCAGAGATGGAAGTATAATATAGTAGCATAACACCAAAGACGAAAAGTATAATATAATAAATCAAAGCAAAGATGGAAGTATAATAAAGTAGTATAAATCCAAAGATAGAAGTATAATGTAGTAGTATAATACTAGAGATAAAAGCATAATACAGTATAATACCAAAAATAGAAATATAACATAGAAATATAATAGCAAAGACCAATAAGCTAAATTGCGAAGTGAAGTTGCGCAAAGATGCGATCGTTAATGGGTAGAACGGTACCTGAGGAGAATCGCTGGGGAATTTACGATTTCGCGATTGATGTGTACGATCGCAGAGATTCTAGCAAAGCTCCCTGACGGTATGATGTGCAAATAATCCCGACCGAGCCTCGCGTTTCGTCTGCCGCTGTCTGCTTCCTCCTATTCCGCTTCGACGATCCTCGCAAAACCAAGCCGTTTTGTGGCTCCTGTCGCGCGTGACAAGCCCGCAAACGGGTTTCCATTTCGTCCTGTCACGATGTTCCTTTTACTCGATTCCGTCGAAAATTTGACAGAGGACCTCGGCCACCGGGAATATAAAGTATCGGCCAACTTCAACGATCACGTAATACAAGAATTCCAGCGTCAGGCTGCAGAATGTAAGAAACGATGATCGTCTACGTCTCGGATATAAACGACGACTCGGATGAATGAATAAATGATAAACAATTATTGTTGAGTGCGATTATTTATACATACCGTACGTATGAAATTGGCTATTTATACATACAGTATGTGTACACAATTGTTAAAATTGCATACTGAACGATTCACTTAATATAACTTCACTAACTTAGCTGAACTTGCTTACTTGTGCATATACTACATATGTCTGTAGACAATTCTGTACACATACTGTATGTATACATAGATAATTGTGTATACATACTTTATGTATAAATAACTAATTGTATATACATAGTGCATATAAAAATAACCACATGCATTATTGTTAACTCATTGAATTTTTGGTGGACTTAATTTACAACTAACTCTAATATTCGAAGCTTTTGAAATTATAACAAATATGAATGAAATTTACAACTAACTATAATATTCGAAGCTTTTGAAATTATAACAAATATGAATGAAATTTACAACTAACTATAATATTCGAAGCTTTTGAAATTATAACAAATATGAATGAAATTATAGCTATATTATACCATCTCAAAAGTGGATCCATCCAATCCGCTATATTACGGTCAAATTATATTGCATTCGAGTAAACTACACCGGCAATTACATCGATCTACATCATTCGATACATCGCGATCATAAAATGGCGCACTAGCTGCACCCGTCCCACGCTCCGGGCAGAACGATTTGTCACGAAAAGGAGGTTGCGTTTCCGAACAACAACAACCAAGTACAACGGCGTTCTAACGTGACACGGTAACACGTGCGCGTGGCAAAAAAATAAGACGCGACTTAACGGTAGGAAAAATGAGTAACGAGCTACCGAAACGCCATTAGTTATTGGAACGAGCGAAAAAGGGAGAATGGAAACGAAGTAGGCTCTCATGAATGTATCGTTTCGGTGATCCGGCAAGAAAACGCGCGTTACGAAGTTTCCGCTTGTCCGCGACACAGAAATTACATGGCCGGGGCAATAAATCAAGAGGAGGCCGGGCGAAGGAGAAGGGAACAGACGGGAAATATGTATAAGTCGAGGGAAAAGAAGCGAGAAACGTGTCGCCTGTAGGTGAAAGGAGTCGCGTCGGGGGAAATAGTGAATTTACGGTCGCCGTGTTCGCAGAGGCGGACGAGAAGTTCCCGGGAAAACAATGACGAAATAAAACGTCGGAACGTATGTACCGTGGGTCGCGAAACCGGGGTCGCCCCGGGCGTTCGTCCTTACTTATCCCTACGTGAACGTTTCCCGACGAGTCGCTTTTATGCAACGTGCGACCCCGGAATGTTGCCTCCATAGAAATTGCGAGTAAAATTTCGACGACACTGCGCGGCCACGGAATCGTTGAAAAGATCCGTGACCGACTTCCCGGGTAATTCGTAACCGAAAATATCCCGTCGAATTCGGTTTCCTTCAAGAAAACGCATTTTCCTGTGCGTCGAACTCGAACGATAGATGTATGTGCATTGCAGCGTCAACAGTATTAAATGACGATTAAACAATGCGTGGAACCAGTAGATTCCCAATAAACGATAAATATAGACTGTATCGAAATGAATGGATCAGACTTCGGATGACTAGATTTTATTTTGATGTGTACTTATTAACTATTGTGTCGAGAGTGCCTGTCCGAAGACGTTATACATTTTGCGAATACTCGGAGTAGACGTACAAAATTGGGGAAGTTGGTGAGGGAAAACAGTTTACTACTTTTTATTGGTTAACTAAATTCGAGTGGAAATGGACATATCCGTGACGTATGAAGCTATCTGGATTTTCCTCAAAATGAGGGGAATGTAAATTTTTGAAAATATTGAAATGTTTGTAAAACAATTGTGCAATGATACATTAAGGTGTCGAAAAGTTTCTTCCTTTCTTGATACGATATAACGACGCATTTCGAGAAATATTTTTCCAATAATCCCCAATAATTTTAGAATGAGTAAATGATGAGAGATGGAAAAGGGTGATAGAGTAGAATTGTTCATATTGAAAGCAGCGAACCTATGTTAAAAATAAATATCGTGTATTTCTTGCAGTTAGAATAACGAAACAGTAAAAGAGATGATCGCAGTAAGTAAAAGAACGATGCTCAGAGAATATTAACTGGGAAAATCGACATGATTGTAAGACGTGTGCTCGATTTCGCCCGCGACTGTACTTAACGTGACGCGACAATAAATTATTCGGGAAAATCAATGTTCAAGCAGATATTCGAGTGACAATGGTAGAGTAGCTTTATCGTTTCGACTGTTAGCTTGTTTACACCCTGAATGATTAAAGGGAGTGGAGCACAATACGGCCGGTAGCGTGGGGCGCTAAAACAACAGCCTTCGTTACATCAAACCCCCCGGCAAAATTCTCTTCTGTTATGATTCTGTCCCACGTATTCTCCGTCGTGCCCGTCGTACGTGATGCTGGAATTTTTTCTGAAATTCGGCCTGACAACGCGAAACCGGCAAAACTCCTCTGCCGTTCTACGGTTCCACGTGCGCCCTCTAATTTGACAGTCAAGAGCGGAATATGGAAATGGAATGAAAGACAAAATCCACGCTGGTAGCGCACTCGGAATCGTATCTACCAACCGCTGATGACCCTCCACGGTTTGAATACAACACGGCACTTCGAATTTTGTCCCAATCGCAATTGGAGATCATTTCAAGAATACTTTGGATCTTCGCCTGGAAGTTCTGATTTTGTTCGTACGAATAAAATGGGAAACAAATGCCAGGTTTGCCTGCTGAGCACGGAAAAAAGTCAACACTTTCCCTGGGAAATTGGGGATACATAAGGTGACGAGAAATTGGAGTATATCAAAATGAGGAGAAATCGGAGATACAGCAAAGTGAGGAGAATAATTCCTATTTGTCTCAAATCCATAGATTACCAAACTGCTACCGTCTCAAATCCTTAGATTTCCAAATTCCTACCACCCCAAATCCCTAGATTCCCAAATTTCTACATTCTCAAATCCCTACTGCCTAAAATCCTTAGATTCCCAACTTTCTACCATTTCAAATTTCTACATTACCGAATGTGTTTCACCCCAAATTCCAATAATCACAAATTCTTAACGCCCCGAATTTCTAGATTTCCAAATTTCTTCTACCCCGAAATTCCTTGATTCCCAAATTTCTACACCCCCGCCCCCCGAAATCCCCAAGCTCACAAATCTGTACGCCCTGGAACCCAAGATCCTCGAACTCCTTAATTCTCGAATCTCTAAATTTCCAAACCGCCGAATTTCGAATCCGTGAATTCCCGAGTTGTTACACTCTCGAATCCCCTGATTTTGCAATTGTCTTGTTCCGAATTTTCAAATAATCCATACCCGTCGGAACCCCTTCTGCTGTATCAGCTTTTCGTCGCGCACTATGGCCCGAAAGCACGGAATCGCGACGGGTTCGGTTTGCATCGGAAAGGAAACGAGGGTTATCGAAAGGACGGACAACGCACCGAACAACGGAATTCCTGTTAGGTCAGATAACGGAATTCCTGCAGTTGGCCGCAAGCTGGCCGTCGTAACGACGAGGTAAACTTTTAATACGGAATTCCTCGCGCGACGTCGCCACCGACGCGACGTCGATACGCGCGGAATTCCCGACCGACGCAAATAGACACGGGATTAACTCGGCCCGACCGGGGCCATTTGCCGGGAATTAAAACGCAATGGACATCGTCTTTAAGTGGGCTTAAGCGGGCTTTAAACGCGATCAAAGGAATTCGAATTGGGGGGAGACCGTCGAATAGGTTTACTGTTAACACCGTTTCGTACCTCTGATCGTAATCTCGCCTGGTTTATGCTCGAATTTAGGGCAAACGTTTCTTTCGTCGATTCGTTAGCGTCTCGGCAGGAAACCTTTGTTGCGATTAACCTTCGGGAATTAACCCTTTGTGCTCGGATGGTAGCTCGCGTTCATCGTTCGATGCGATACGACCTAAACAGTGTTGTACGCGACGTACAAACGCGGAGAAACTTAACTATTTGCACTCGAGAGGTGATTTATACTCACCGCCTCGTTTAGTAAAGCCATTTTGGGATCGTTATTTTTTAATTGAATCTGTAGTGGTGCAAATATGAAGTATAGATATAATGAAACAGTTTAATACAGCAATTTGGAATAGTTATTTTCTAATTGAATCTGTAGCTTTGCAAATATGATACAGTGTAATACAGCAATTTGGGTTTGTTATATGATGTATAAATATAATGAAACGGTTGATAATGGCAATTGATAATACGTCAATAATAACTTTGAAGGAATTTGTAAAACTTTTCAATCAAAAAGTTTTATAATCGCTGTTTATTACCCGTGAAAATACTTCGTGCGCAAAGGGTTAATCTTCAAAAGAATTCAACAAACTCCTTCGGTCTCATTGCTGGTACCAGTAAAGAGACAATTTTGCAACGTAGGGAGGAAAAAAACGGAAAATACTGCAATGATAAGTATTTTGGTCGATCAAATACTCTGACCGTAAAAAGGCAATATAAGACTCAAAACAAATGATAGCACGGCTTTGTTTCCGAGTGACAGGAATAGTTTCGTGCGCTGTAATTATAGATAGAGATAATAGCACGAATTAATAGTGCAAAGTTCTAAAATCTGATCGTTCCTTCTTTTATAAATGTTTGAAACGCGTTTCGACTGCGACAGGGTGTGAATCTACGAATATACCAATTTATAGTAGTAAGATATAGCACTCCATGATACTCTAAGATCGGTTCCTTGCGAATCAGAGTTCGACAATCAAATATAGAAAATGCATATTCCCGGATGATATCGGGCGATTCTCTTCCAGCGAGTAAAGAGTTAATGCCGTAAGTTAAATTAGTTAGAGCCTCGGTACAGTGAACGGAATGGCCGTTACTTAAATGTACTCGCGAAGTCCTGAATAATTTTCGCGTTTAAAGTTTACGCAGTACGAAATGTAGACTTTTATGACCGCTTCTGGTTTATGACCTTAACCGGTAACTTCTTGGCGTATTCCTTGCAATACCATTTAGAAACTGATTCGTATAAAGGCAAATATCATATTTATTGGACCGCGCGTAATATCGCGGTGTGTACTTTATTGCCACCGCATTGGCTTGGATTTGAACTAGAGACATTCCCCGCGGAAGACGAAACTTTGCCAAAATTATCCCACTCGACGTCTCGTTTAATCTGCTTGAAATAAAGAGCATCGTGCATGCACGAGTTGTCCACTCTAAACGTTTCGTATTACTTGTTCGTGCACGTCGTTAAAATTTTAATATTACCATGCTGTTTCTTCTAATTTTCTGTCCTACGATGATTTTGTTACGCTTTTATCGCGTTATTTATCCTGTTACGGTATACCATACTTGGTGTTCGGTATACTTCAATAAAATTAACAAACTTAAAATTGAAAATACGATGTAATAATTAAAATTGCGATACAAAAATAAAAAATAGATAGTCAAGATAAAGTTCGTTTCACTTTCTTCAACAAAAAGAGGAAGTAACAATAAGAACTTTAATAGTCAATTACTTCAATAATCGATAGTAATCGATAATACGTTCGAGAATCGATGATAATCAATAACTTCAATAATCAATAATAATCAACTACTTGAATAATCAATAATAACCAATAAGTATAATCATCAATAATAATTAATTAGTTCAGTAGGAAATTATTATCAACGACTTCAATAACCAATAATTATCAATGACTACAATAATCGATAATGGTTAATAACTTCAATGATCAATAATAATGAATAACTCTAATAATCAATAGTAATCAATCTGTTCAATAAGCAATAATAATCAGTGAATTAAATAATCAATAATGATTGAAATCTTCAATAATCGATAATAGGCAATAACTTCAATAATCAATAATAATAAATAACTTCAATAATCAATGATAATCAATAACTTCAATAACCAATAACTTTAGCAATCGATAACTTCGATAATCACTAATAACCAATAACTTCGATAATCACTAATGACCAATAACTTCGATAATCGATAATAACGGATGCGTCCAGAGCGACATCGTACGTCGCCGCCTCTATCGAACAAAACGAGCGAATTAAGCGAACAGAAGCATAGTCTCAAAGGAACAAATGAAAGGACTAAATGGATCCAAACGGCGGGTGTTATTGTTAAAAGGTAAGTGGAGTGTAAGGTGTTATCAATAGTATCCCGGGTGTTCCCGTCGGAGTTGGATCGTACACCATATATACCGTACTCTATTTCCGAGTACAAGGCCTCTGGGAGACGACCAGAGGGTTAACCCCAGCCTCACGGAACCGGACGGGTAGCCGCGAGCGCGTCCTCGCTTCCGGTCAACCGGTCTCCTCCCGATAAGGTCCGAGTTCTGACCTCGTGCAGTTCGCTTTTCTATTACCAGCTGCCAAATGAATTTCAGCCGTCCGTGACCAACCCGGTACATCGGTAATTACACCGCCCGACACCCGCGCAAACAACCGAATCGATGCCGAACGTGCTATAACCTTCGTTGACCGATCATATCCTGCGGGGATTTGCTCCTTGAGCATCTTAGCAACGTTCGCGCTTTATTCTCCGTGTTAAGGTCCACAATGCCCATACATTTACAATAGATGTAGAATTTCTATATAGCAATTAGCAATAAGACCGTCGTTCCATCGAAGGCTCGAGGACCGTTCCGTGGCAGCCATAAACTCAGGAACCCATAAAGACCCGCGCGTTTTCCATGTAGTTTTTCTAGTCATTGTTCATATTTGGTCAGATTGATATTTTTACCTTTCGAGCACGTTATTTCTAGCATGTTCAGTTAAAGTCAGCGCGCTTCTTGATTTTTATTACCTGCCAGGAGCAAAATTTGTAATATTTGCGAGTGGAGGGGCCCACGTAGGGCGTCAACTTTGCTTCCTTTCCACAAGTCTACCGGACCGAGGTGACATCGAATAGATCAAATAGAAACTCGGCTAGTAACTCGTATAGTTTAGAACAGCATAGTACAGAAGAAACTAGTTAGTCAGTATAGTAATAGAAGAACTTGTAGAAAGCACATAGACTCGAATAGTAACATAGTTTGGAACATAAATAGCTTGTATAGTTTCCAAATATTGGAGTTGTGCTTCGAGTTTAGTTATTGTAATTTGTGGGCACAAGCGTGCAAAGCGCCTACAAAACTCCAACTCCTTTTTTGTTTCTATCTATCTTCTATCTGTCGTTCTTCTCCGATAACTTCGGGTGTGCCCGCGTTATTGGAAAAGTTCGAAATAAATTTCGTAGCTTCTCGCGAGACATCGTCGCGCCGCGGGATATATCGCGCGCAATTATCCAGCTTCGGCTGCCGGGGTAATCAGAACCGCGGTAATTACCACGCTCTGTAATGCCGCGAGTTTCGAGTCGCTGGGTGGAAACCGTAAAATGGGTTGCTTCGCGCGAAGACAAACAGCGTGGCTGCGAAAGGGTGAAAACAGGAGGCGTCGCGGAGAAACACACGCTGTCGAAAGAAACGCGATAAATCGAATGCGGACTACGGAATACGAATTCGTAAAGCGTTTAGAATTCCAACGTATTCTCGTCTTTCGTTTCCCTACGTATCATTGAAAAATTACACAAAATCCTGTGAGAAAGTCTCTCGTTTCATTCAATGTTGCTATATTAAATAACGTATCTAACGCATTGCATTATAATAATTGAATCAATGGAAACAAATAACATTGTGTGCTGTTCAGTACTATTACCATAAGATATTATATAATATTTAATGTAAGAGTACTTACTAAAGTACAGAAGATGGGTTGAAATAATTTCAACAGAAAATGCGGGAGCAAGATGAAACCTTGCTACAAATTCTGGAACTCGGTCTTTTTTAACATGCTAGAAAGGAAGATTAATGTTTAAGATTTTAGCAAGGCAGATTATTTACTCGATATTCATGATACCAGAAAGGAAAGTAAATAATTAATTTTTTCATGACATTTCTTAAATTAAAGAATATTTATTCTGTTAGGAAGGCAAAATTAATTACTAATATTGATTAATTATTGAATATTAATTAAAAATGTTCTATTTGGTAGGAACTACAACGCTGTCATTAATTTACGTCTAACTTGCAAGAATCATGTATTTGATATTACTGCAATTGTACGTTCGCGATTCACCCCCATAGACGAATCTCGCAACCCCGTAGCACCTCGCGATGGATTCAAAGAATATAATCCGCGGCTACTGAAAAAATACGACCGTGTAAACCTTTCGTTTAATTGTTTCTCGTGAACGAACCAACATTTTCGCGATATAGGTGGAAAACGGCAAACACCATGGACGCCCGGCGTTATCGGGTTTCGCTGAAAGGGTAATCCCGGCGATCGCGGCTGCATTTGGCACGACTCCTGCAAACATATTTACTCGCGACTCGTAATTTGCATTTTAATTACTCATTGCCAGGACAAATATTGCGGACTTCGTTATGTGGCCGGGTATAGGTTTCATTCGGACCGCGTCATCTCCGCTTGCGGCCAAACCGCGGAAACAATAATTTCAACGATGATCCTGGCTCTTAAGAATACAAATTTAATCAAATCGCTTCGAATAGAAATCATAAAAATCTTCAAGATTTTATTTCGACAAGACATGACATCGCTCGGTTACATCCGTTTTCCTCTTCTATTTTCGTTGCAACTTATATTCTCTTACGATAGTTATTACTGGGTTCATCCGTTTCGGATATCAAATATTTACAAGTTCGAATTAGCCACTTCCGAGAAGAGGCTGAAATAGAAATCTTGCAATGTATACCGTACAACTTTTGAGAATAATATTCGTCCAATATAAGGGAGACAAAAATATCAATACCAAAATATTCAACAGAGTCATTCCTGAAAAGAGCGAAAAATAAAAATGTTATACCATACTTGTAAGAATTATGAATACTTGTTGAAGAATTTACGTCGTTCGTTTTGTATACGTCATTCGACTATTGTATATAAATTTTCACCAAAATGAGGTAAATAAAAATGTTTCGAAAGATAGTCGAGAAGTGAAATGAAGGGCGAAGAAGAGAAATTTCTAACGAACCTGGAAATAAAATCTCGCTTCTGTATCTCGATCTAGGATGAAGAAAGGTGGGTACTTAAATGGAATTCCGTTTCTGTTTTCGCGAGAGGCCATGATAGAAACCAACGGAGATGGCGTCTCGCTGAGCGATCAGTCGTAAAATTCGATACGAGATGACGTTCACGCCCGGGCTGCTTCGAAATTACGAGAATAAAATCGCACGTTCTAGGCTGTGTGAAACGTCCTCGAGTATCCTGAGACGATTGCCGGAATAAAACAATTCGGCTTTGTTTATGAGATTTCCGCTTTCCATTCACTGATCATCCATCTTCTATAGTTTCCATAAAATTCTGGGATTCAACTCAGAAATAATGAATAATTCTCTTGTCAATTTCGGGTCAAGTGGATATTCTACAAGTATTTGCATCAGTATGATTGCATTGAAATAAGTGATTCTGGTGTAACATGTTATTCTGTACTTTATATGTTTGATCTGGTGAAACATGTGATTCTGACCAAGTACGTGATTCTATCCAAGTATGTGACACTTTCAAAATATGTCATTTTATTTAAATATGTACATAAGTCTGAGTCTAAGCCTGTGAATCTATCCGAATATGTGGTTCTACCGATGTATATGTATACCCAACAAAATGCTGTCCAAACACGCGAGTGTATCCAAATACCTGATTCTATCCGAGCATATGAATCTACTCAAGTATGCGAATCTATCCGAATATGCGGCTCTGGCCAAATATGTGACTCCGGCCAAATACGTGGTTGTGTCCAAATACATGATTCCGTCTGCGACAAAGCGTTTAAAGTCCACAGTTACATCGGAATAGAATTTATAACAACAGTAGCATGTGGAATCGCAATTGGCATGATTGATCGCCCACGCAAGGCGTACTCGCGCGCTTTGCGAACGTGTACAAACGGATGTGGCAGCCGATATCAGAGGTAGCTCGACGGATTATACGCCTAATTTCTAAAGTGGCCCGCAGCATCCCTGAATTATGCGTCGGCTGCCTTAGCGTCCCGACGCCCTACCGATCGATTAATATCGGTCGTATGGTTACCATTGTTCCGTACTGGACACCTATCCTTGCATAGACCTTATCGGCCGTGTCCTACGATTTGTCAGAATGACGCATACGTTTGCGCATTATACCGGAAATTCTCGAGGAACGACACCGGTCCCGGTTAATTCCGGTTTAAGGAACCGATGCAAGCTCGATTTACAACATCTGTTTCTCATGATCATCATTCGTCGACTATAATTGATGGAGTCGAATACTTCGGCATGTTTCAAGTATTTCTACGATACTTCTTCGAGATCAACTTGTCTGATCTATTATAAGTTCCTATACATGTATTAAGTTACTGAACATGATCAGCTATCCAAAATCTGGAACTCTCGGTTCTGCGACTTTTAGTTCTTGAACTGCTTCTAAATGTTCAATTCTGAGAGTAGTTTTGAGGGTCACCTGTTCGGTACCCAACTCTGGGTTTTCTTATTTGAAATAGCAGATCCGAAAAGTCAATTGTTAAAATTCTAGAAACCACAACTCTGAAACTATCAAATGTGTAATCCCAATTTTGAACTTTCAAAATTTGGGACTGTAAATTCATGAACTCCACATTCTGAGACTTATACTCTAAAGCTTAAAGTCCACGAAATAAAATTCGGCTTCTGTCCTTCTGTCTAGAATCTGGAATAAAATTATACGCAAACGAAAATTCGTTACTGCGTTCGTGAAAGGATGTCCGTCCACGTGACTAATAAACGAAAACACGGTGCACGTGTAATTACACAGTTGCAACAAACTTTGTAATCGTGTTTGCGAAACCGTACAGTGGTTTATTCGTATCGAAGAGAAAACGGCGAAACAAGACAAACGAGAATTGAAGAGAGACAGCTAGTATTATGGCTGTCGGAGCAGAGTGAACTGGCAGCGATGGAACAACGGGGGTGAAAAGGGCTGGGCGGAAAATCGCGAGAAAAGCGAGAAAACGGGGAAATGAAAGAGATAAAATGATTACCGTTGAAAGGGATATACAAAGAAAACAGGAAAATGTGAAAACGAGCTTCGAATTAGTAAACGGATGGGACAGAGTGCACCTTTAGGAACAAAAACGTTTGTAAAAAAGTGAAAAAAGGGGGTTAAGTAGGAAATGGAAGACAGAGATGTCCAGGGAATACGGTAAAAAACACTTGAAAATTAAAAATTGAGGGAGGAACTCTATGGAGAGAAGGGTAACACGAACGAATTGAAATAATGTAAGAAAGATAAACAGCGGAGCAATGAGGTCGGAAAAGAGGAAACGGTACGATACACGGAATAAAAGGGTAATATAAAATGTACAGGGTGTTCGTGATCTTTAAACTATTGCGTCTTAGTTGATAAAGAGACTGGTTTGTTGCTAGAATATATCAAGTTTGAGATTTTAGGTATTTAGGAATTTAGGAATTTGGAAATTTCAGATTTGGGGACATAGAAATTTGTTAAGTTAAACATTTGGAATATTTGAGATTCGGGATTTCAACGTTTGGGAAATCCGAAATGTGAACATTAAGAATTTGGAAATTTAAGATTTAGGGGTTTGAAAATATGGAATGTTACAGATTCGGGATTCGAGAGTTTAAGAATTAAAAAATTTGGGATATTAGGAATTTGAGAATCTAGGGATTTCGGAGTTTAGAAATTTGTGGTATTAGATATTTAGGAATTTAGAAATCTGTAAATTTCAGATTTGGGTATTTGAAAATTTGTTAAATTAGTTCCGAAGTTTGGGGTATTAGAGTCTCGGGAATTTAGAAATTCAGGAGTCTGAGAGTTAAGGATTTGAACATGTATAAAATTCGAAATATAGTTTGGAAGCTTGAAAATGTACAAGTTGGCAAATTCCAGTAATTGAATCACGGGCAATACAAAAGTATGAAAAATTCAAGCATTCGGTAATTAGAACATTTCGAAATTTAGAATAACAAAAAATCGTGAAAAAATTGAAAAAATATAGAGATCAAAAATTAGAAAATTCAAAATTGTTCAAGAATCCAAGAGAATCCAAAACATAGAAATTTCAAATATATTTCATTAGTGAAAATTGAGTATACGAGGATTTGCTCATAGCCATAGAACGAACGTTACATCCGTATGTGCGCGACGTGTAAGAGAATGGCATAGTTTGTGGAGCATGTAAAGGGTAAACGAGATAGTAGAGGGTTAGACGATAGAGGCTCTCAATTTCTCTCACTTCCGTTTGCCGTGCGTGGCGATGGTAACCGAAGTAGCTGGAAACTTTGGTGTGCAGCGAAGTTCATGTAGTTCATGCTCGCGGCACCACTAATGGAATGGTATTTACAAACGCGAACAAACACTCCTATCAATTACAAAACGATTCTCGTGGCGCAGGCCGTCTTACAGAGGGCCGGAGGCTCGATCCGCGTTCACAGCCAGCATCGTTTCCTATCCCTTATCCTCCGATTCCTTTTGCCCCTGTCCTCTGACTCCGTCCACCCTTCCAACGGGACACCCTTCCCTTTTCTTTGCTTCAACGACGAACTTTTGATCACCCGCATTCCCGTGTAATCTCGAGAACGATCGCGTCGAGCCCCGGGCTCGGCAAATATTTGACACTCGAAAGCCGGGGAAGAAGAGGACGCTGTCTCTCGACGTCCTGCGACGGCT
Source organism: Coelioxys conoideus (assembly GCA_947623535.1). Classification (NCBI taxonomy): domain Eukaryota; kingdom Metazoa; phylum Arthropoda; class Insecta; order Hymenoptera; family Megachilidae; genus Coelioxys; species Coelioxys conoideus. Next base: position 7,527,889 of record OX392449.1, on the reverse strand, counting down.
CAACGGATGACGGCCAGACGCATTGGATTGAAACGGAAATCGCAGGACAAAAAGGATCAGACGACCGTGAATCGGGGAAACGAAAGGATACCGACAACTTGAATTCCGAGAACACGGGATACCCTGAAAAGTAACCGACGCACTAGCATGCTGAAACTGTTTCTCGAATATCTATTTACAAGGAAACACTGAAACTGCTCGAACATTTTGTACTACCGCCGTTACTTTTAACACCGAAACACCGTGTTTTCATAATCGTACAATCGCAACCTCACGATCTGTCCAGAACACATACGCGTATGTGGATGTTCAAGTTTCTATGCTGATTCTGGGTCAAATGAAAGGATGAGACGATTCTAGGTGATATGTTATATACAATATATTATAAACATGACATGTTTGAATTTCCAGGTACCAAAAGATATACAATTACAAATCGTAATTATATCAGATGTATGTGTAATAAATATATGTATGCACATATGTGTCTGTACATGTATGTTTATATATACCTGCATTATGTGTACTATATGTATGTATACAATATATATAATAATAATAATAATCCGTATAAATATATAATCGTAATTATATATTGACTTAACCAGATATACATATATATATATGTACAAATCGTACATGAAACTGAAAAGCGTTTCGATCGTGCAACTTTTTGGCAATGGAACTGCAATATGGTAAATTGATGCAGTAAAGTTAAATCGAACTATCGCGAAGAGAATTCAGGGTCGGAGGTAAGAAGTTCAAGGGTAGAAGGTTTCATTTTATTCATCGAGAATGTCTTGCACGACGTCGTAACATGAAAACGTTGTCGAGATTCGTGCTCGTCTGCGTCGACGTCCAGAATCGTTCGAAGCGTCGCGGCTGACGGAGCGGAATGAGCTTCTGGCCGGCTTCGAATGACGAAACGGAGTATTGTGCCCGGGACTTCATTTTTACTATTCTTCGCCGTTCACGGCTCCCCCTAGCTGGCGAGAGCCAGGTTTTAACAATTGAAATCCTGAAGCGACGGACGAGACGTTATAGAGACATTATTCATAACGGCCATTCCGCCATCTTCATACATTTCCACGAAAGCCTCGAACCCCCGTAAAATATGTCCGCTGACTGTGACGTAAGATCCCATTCTGTCTGACTTTGTCTCACCGTGATGCACTCGGCACGGAGCAATGTTTGTCCCCTCGAACTTTGAACGCTCGCGAAGAATTTGAATATGTTAAAAAACTTCGTACATTCACGAAGAATTTGAAGATGCTAGAAATTTCGTGCAATTACAAAATTTATATTGTTTTTGTGGCGATACATAAAATAATTGAACTGTTGTGAATTGGTTTTTTAAATACTTTGCAAAAATATTTGTGAATGATGTTAATTATTTTCTATACCTAATGAAATTTTTCTAAAACAATCATTATGATCCAAAGCTGTTTTTTGTATGTATCGGTGAAATTCTTAGTGTACTGTCTATATTTGTTTATACTCATATAAAATATATTTATAGACCGAGTATCGTGTTTTCTTGATAAAATCTATCAAAGTTTTTAAATATTGCACATGTGACTCTAAGTATCATTTACATGAGAAAATAATAACGATATAATAATACGTCCATCCTGTTACAAAAAGCAGAACGTTCAAAGCCGTTAAAATTCGAAAACGTACCGTGAAGTTTTATGTCGAACCGAAAAAAATTATTTGTCCACCAACAAAAAAAAAAAAATTGAATCTGTAAGGCAGAAATAATAAAATTCGGAATGTTTGGCGAATAAATTTATAGCCATTCCGAAAAAAAAAAATATTTCGCCACTAACGAAAATAGGAACAGTCGTGACGTTCGTATTTTTTCTTTCTTTTTCGGGGAACGTTGGCAGCGACATTCCATTTTAATTGAACCCTTTTCTCTTTGTTCGGCCGAACGGATAAAAATTTACATCATGGTGAAATTAAATTCGTTGACAGAATTGTTTGTGCACGCAGATCATGTTTTCCTTCCATCGCGGCGGCCTTTCGGCGAATTTCCCGCGTCTACCCGGATGAAAAACGAATTCCATCAAGTCTCACGGAAATTCCGTCCCGAACGGATTGAAACGGCCGCTCGTCATAGGGGATCGATCGTTTTTGTTTCGTGGAATGTGCTCGATTCCAGTTGCGCCCGCTCGTGTGGTTAATTTCCTCGCAGGAGAGTTTCCACGCGTCAGCGAAAGAACGTGACGATTGTTTTCGCGTTACAATGTGTATTTATCCAGAAATACTTTAAATGCAAGCTACATGATCTTCTTAAAAATTCAAGTAACAATTCTTCCGTAGAAGAACGAACTATTACTTGAATTTATGTCAAGTATCAAAATCTATCATCTATATTTAAGAATTTGTTTATTTAATTAATTTAAATACTCGTACCACTTGGAACTACAAGTCATAAATATGTTATACAACTATGTATTATAAATATTGTGAAAATGTTTGGCAAGATTTGTTAAAAAATGAAAATGTCATGTAATGAAATTCTTAATCCTTTCTCTGTGACTGTCAGCGTATTATACAATGATAAATAGTTAAATGAAATATCGATTTCATTAACGCGAAACACATATCACTCGGAATAATATTCTGTAAAAGTTAAATGAAATTTATATCAAATAAGACTTAAATACGGGTTAATTCTTCGTCAAGATAGAAGAAAATAAAAATTTCAAGAATCTTAATAGATCTTAAATTTTGTCATTTAAAATACTCCCAAAACGGTCATTTGCTCTTTGGTGGTTTCAATGTTTCAACCATCGTACATTTGATATATATGTGATGTTTAACCATAGTGAAATGGACAACAGTCGAAATTATTAACAGAAATTAATAATTTCCAAAAAAATTGATTAAGCTCTTCACTCAGAAAGTCTTCGACGTACCACTTGTCAGCAAAAAAAATCCTTTCGAGTGCACGGGGTTAATATCGTACACCCTAAACGTTGAACTAACGGCGACGTAAGATAGTAATTCGCCTTTGCAATATACGAACGTCACCGATAGATCGCAGAAACGTACACAGGATTAATTACAAGCCATAATTTCCTCGTACCCATGACGGACCAACGAGCACGAAGTTCAAAGACAACATTTAGCGCGATTAAATCGATCTGTCGCATCCGTCGAGGGGGAATACTTGCACGAGGATCGGTAGTGTCTGACGCGGGTGCAATTTTCGTCGAAACGGAAGATCGACGTCCCATTGGAAAAGCGACTCGTTCTCGGCGACGAATCGATCGAACAAACGATCCCGGGTTTCCCTTTGAGCCGCTGGAAAAAGTCTGGAAATTGGAACGGGAACAATCTTTCAGACCATCAGACCGTCTGAATACCGTCTTTCCTACGAACAAAGCCTATTATTATGCGGTTCAAAAGAGCACTTTGCAGATTAATGTCAAAGGTGTATCGCGATGAGACAAGAAGTCGCGATTGTGCGGTCAATCCTTGCACCCTGAAGAGGGGGGCGACGATTGTTTTCGAGTATACCCGCTTTTGTTCCATGAAAGTACTTCCTACGATTTAAGTTGCTATTAATTTGCCACCGATGTATATAAATATTTACATGTTCGTATAGGTGTATATTAATTCGACACAGATGTATATTAACATTTATATAGACATATAGATGTATATTGATTCGATACAGATGTATATTAATATTTACATAGGCGTATAAATGTATATTAATGTGACATATATGTATATTAATTCGACACAAATGTATATTAATATGCAGATAGATGTATAAATGTATAGAAATTTGACACAGATGTCTGTAAATATATTAATAGACTCGTGCATATTGTAATACGCAATGTGTATCGTAATTAATTTGATACAGATGAATAATGTAAAATGCATTCTATGTTACAGGTGATTTGACAATAACCCGACACGATTTCATATTTCCGTACAAGGTTCCTGCGTATTCAATTTCAATGGCACTTCATTCCGCGACACTTCAATTGGATCTAAAACCGACTAAAATGAATAGAATCAATCATAGAGATAACATTTTGTATTAGAACTAATTTTTATTTTGCGTATAATTCGACGAGTATGAAACGAAGAAAAAATGATTTATCGAGGCTCAAAAATCTTAGAAAAGGTGTTAGGTGTTTTCCAACCCGTTGGGTGTTTTGTAACACACTTTCCCTGTTTCGTGGCATCGGATTATCGGTTAATGCAATGACTCTTGGAGATATTTGGAGTCAAGTGGGAGCAGATCATGGGTGTAATATCTTAAATTGAAGTCCCGAGTCGAGTTATGGTTACACGATTACGTCTCTCACCGTGAAGTTCTAACGGTCTGCGATTTATCGAAGAAACGAGGCCCAACGGATTATCCGTGTAATTTGTGCAAACGGCAGATTCATCGGGAATTCACGAAGTTTCAACGTACGAAAGTCAACGTCATCAGCAGAACATTCTCCGTAATTGAAAAGGAATGCATTGGAACGGTGACGGCGTTGGAGATGTCTCGAGATTAGTCGGGATTAGTTCGAGATTAGAAGGTATTAGCGTGGTCCCGATGCTGTCGCGATACCGAAACCGTTTCCATTTTCCTTCGCGTCCACGCACGAATTAAACTCGCGAACGAAACGGCAAAGCCAACGTGTTCGTTTCGGTCCGCGTGCCGAATTGAAAGCAACAAAGCAAGCTGAAATTGCACAAAGCGCCGTAAAACCGAACAACGAAACAACAACGGAACGACAAAAACTTGATCCACGTGTACCCGGATGATCCGTGTAGTCGCGGTTTGGTTTTACTCGATTCAGAGCCGATCAATCCACGCGTCAATTGTTTTGAAAGCGCAGTCACGGACAAATCTGGCGTCCCTAGGGAAAATACCAGGAACCAGTCTCGTTCGTGTCCGATTTCGTTATTTTGCAAGTGTGCTGCTAAAATAGGAGCGTTCACATGCTTCTTACATAAAAATCGATTCATCGAAGGATCCCTCGGTCGTCGATTTTTGGGACATTTTGATTCCACGGGATTTTGGGGTACGATCGTGAGAATTTGAAGGTCTAGCGATTTGAGAGTCTAGGAACTTGAGCAATCTGGATGTTTAAATATCGAAAAATGTTAAAACTTGAAATCTGGAAAATTTAGAATAGCAAAAGTTTCACATAAAAATTTGGTAAAACTTGCGAACTTGAGGGCTCGGAAATTCCAAGGTTCAAAAGTTCTACAATTCGAAAACAAAAGTTAAAAATGTTGAACATAAATTTTCATTAGTTGAGAATTAAAAACTTTCTAAATATACATCTTCATTCAAAGATACACTGAACTTCGCTTATATTGTCACTGAAGGAACTGCATAAACCATAACATTCTAGTATTTTATATATGCATTAGTAAAACTTGTATAAAATAAATTACAGTGAGTTAATTTAACATAAATGATATACGGTGATATAATACATAACCATATAAGACATGAGAAGCGTCTACAGATAATAGAAAATGAAAAATGAATATTCGTTTGTGTAATTTAAACGCGATAATACGAAACGATTGTTGTGGCAATTGATTGTACCATCATTGGTGACACAACTCGGTATAGATTGGGAGATGCATTTAATACGGAGTTTAGTTACGGCAAACTACCGTAGCCCGAGCTCGTGTCGTTCAATATTGGCACAGAATGAAATCGGATTACTCAGCATTATGACAATTTCCTCTGTAATGACCTGATACTGCTACATGTTTCTCGTAGCTTCATTGAAACGATCGAAATCGCTGAAATATTTTGGGGTGTTCGATGAAAGGAGAGACAAAGGAATACAATTAATAAAAAAATTTGATGAACAATGATCGCGAAGATAAATGAAACTTACGTGAACAAGTGTTATTTTCTTTGTAAGAAAATATTCCTTATACTCCCATGATATTCGAATGTGATATATGTATAATAGTAATAGAAAAAATACTCCACACATATATTTTTTATCACAACAATCTTTAGAGAATGATAGTAATTCTTGAAGTTGAAGATAGAAAATTCATTTACGAAAATCTCTTAAAAATTACTCGACACAAAAACGTTTTAATTACCGACTTGTGAAATTATCGAATATTTTATCTTTGAATCTCAGTGCGACTCGTTGAAACGTTTGAGACTTTCATAATTTTACATTAAACTTGTCAAAAACTTTGTAAGATATACTTTGTAAGAGATTCGTGATGCTATAATCAAAAAGCAACAAGGTACAAGACAATAATTCGCATCAAGGTTGATCATCGATCGAATTAAAAATTACTTTGAGGAACGAGAAGATGGGAAACAACGTTTCACGTCTTCGTCACTTCGAGTAATAGGGGAGAATGCAATACCCCATTGATGTCCGTAGACATTCTTCGCGTTTCGATAAGTGCAACCCCCCGATGTTCCGCCACGCGAAAAGGGGTGAAAAAAATGTAATAAAGCACATTCTTTGGAAAGTTTACATACCACCTCGGCAGAAAACACTTGCCCGAGAACCAATATATCGAACGATAGCAAAGTTTCGGTCTTCAAACTTACATCGTGTTCGGTGTTTAAGTTTGCTAGTTACCATCGGAAAATAGTAGCAATGTTTTTGCATAGGTCCCATTTCGTTGCGAACCTAAGAAAATTATTCTTGGAATTCAGATATTTCGAGCTTTAGAAATCTTCGGATATAGGGGTATACGAATTTAGGGAACTAGGGATTTAGGAATTTGCAGGTACAGAGATCTCGGAATTTAGAAATCTCAGATATAGGGATATATTTTACGAAACTAGAAATTTAAGAATCGACAGATATAGGGATCTCGGAATTTAGAAATCTAGGATTTAGGGATATACGGTCTTTAGAATCTACGAATTTAGAAATCTAGGGATTTCGGAATTCAGGGATCCAAAGATCGAAGGATTTCGAAATCCAGAATTCCGCAAATTTAGGACCATACGAACTTAAAAACATAAAAATTTCTGTGATCGAGTATTTTTCTCGTCAAACGTGGAGATTTTCCGTATCGAAAACATTGTGAATTCCTATAAGCCCGAAAACAAAATTTATTTTCTTTCTGTTTCGAATCGAACACGATATACGGATTCTGCTTGAATCGAACCAAACAACAAAGAACCTGAAAAGCATTTGTAAACGCGGTGTTGTAACTGGAGAGAAAAAACATTTACCGTAAACTTTTCAGTTTTTTGAACGGCGCCGCTATTTGTTTGAAATATTCTGTAAAATCGCGAGAAACGCGCATATGTACATAAAAATCGTCGGAAAAAAACACGGATATGAAACTTACTAAATCGTGTTTACGAAAGTTTTACGATTGTCACTAGCTACGCGCTGGTTATTGAAAAATTTTATTTCCGCATACGATTTTTATTGTTGTTCTTTATGAATATACGAAATGCCGCGTTTGTTGCTTGTTGCGCTCGTGTACCGTATCGTTTCTCGTGCAATCACACAAATAAATCATTAAATGCACCAGCTGTATTCGAATAAATTAAAAAATAAAATTTGCGATTTGTTTTTAAATAACTTTACAAAATAGAAGCTACCAATATTGTTAAGGTTGTAGCATAATGGACGAATATAATGAATAAATTATAAAGTAATATACTTTTAGGTACAAATTGAAAGTTTAACAAATAAATCATCGACGTTTCAGTTATTATCGGTGGGACATGAAAATGAGGTAATCTGTGCAGGTACTTTGTATTAATTTATTCGTGTTTCATCGTTTAACAATGATTATCTCGTGTTACAATCGCTTTGGCCGTTTATACACTATTCGTAAAAACATTGTAATATACAATAACTCTGTGCCATAAAACGTTCCGACTACATACAAATGTAGAGGTATGTAGAATTTTTCATCTGTGACGTATCGTTGAGCAATTATTATTGCTGCACGAACCAGACTGCGAGGGTCAACCGACTTTATCCCGCAAATGGTGCTTGGGTCAGTTTGACCCCGTGGTACATATCAACGCGGTGATTCGTTCTAAATGGAGACAGTTATGAAGGTGGGATATTGTTTCCCTTAGTTTAATTATCAATTATTCATCATTTCTAAATCATGAAATCTTCGAATTCTCACGTTGCAAAATTTCTAAATTCTCGTTGTTCAAATTTCTTATCTCTCAAGTTCTTGCATTTTCGAATTCGCAAATCTCCAAATTTCCGATATGTTCTATGTTCTCAAATTCTCAAATTTTTCAAATACATACATTCACAAATTCTCAAATTTCCAAATACGTAAATTCGCAAATTCATAAATTTCCGCATTCCTACATTCCCACATACCTAAATCCATAAGTTGTCGAGTCTCCGAGTACCCAACTCTCCGAAATACATGAATCCCCAAACTCTGAAATTTATAAATCCTCAAATACTGAAATTTCCAAATTTCCAAATCTCCGAATCCCTAAATAAAAACTAACTACAGTCCATTATAGAAACGTTCGGGTGTGATCAAACCCAGGCACCACCGTAAGGGTCGAAAAACGTAACGCAACGTAGAAAAATCTTTCCATCTCCTTATATCGCCAGTTCGAGGAACTTTAGAATGCAGGATAATCCGATAAAATCCAAGCCCCGTATATAATAAATGCGATGGCAGTATCGCTAGAGGAAACATGTAAAATGATTTTCGCTATGCTTTCTCGCTCGTGGTGTTATAGAGATGTTTTGAACGAGCACGTCAACCTTGTTTGTATTTCGCTTTAATCTACGGGATATTCTTTTTGATCTGGGATGCACAACCAACGACCCTTGGGCCACGGTCATATTTGTGCAGGAATATTAAAAAAATGAGAGACGGTAGCTGCGCGAGTTCCATTAGCTTTACTCGGTTACCCGAATTCCGTGTAATTTCATTTTTAATCGCCGCGAATAGGGTGCACGAAAACCGAAAATAGAATACAACGATGAGAATGTAAAACGCTGCCATTTAAACATTCGCTTTCATGTTGGATAATCGTTCCTCGAAACTCTTTCGGTATAAATCAAGCTTAAAAATTTGCGATCTTTGTATAACGGAACAGTCGACTGTTTAAAAATTCGTCATCGAGTGCAACGGGATGAAAAATGAATTCGTACAGTATCTACAATATGTGTTCGTGAATTTTCGCGGTAAAAAATCGGAATTAAATTCAAACAGGAGCTACGTAACACATTCAATTCACATTCAAAGCGCTTAATTCGATGCTAAATCACGCAAATCACTATTTCGCGGTGCTCGTTAAAAATAATAGTTCGTGAATGAATGGATAAATAGAAGATAAAATATAGCGATTTCATTAGGTACCATTTAGATTTAGGTATTATCCAGATTTGTTTAGGTATCACTTCGATGGCCGGCATTAGGTATTACAACTATGTTCACAGAGTTCTTCAAATCGTGTCATTTAGGCACTGTTCAAATATTAGAACCATAAAATTATAGAGGCCATATATTCGATGGTTTCAGCCACCAAGGAGTTACAATTGATAAAACAATACATATTCCTGGCTGAATTTTCGACTTTCGCAATTTGTCTTCTCGAAAGCTAATTAGACCTACCGAAATGTCCTATCCTTTTGAATTAAAAATAAATGACACATTGTCGATTCATTTATTAATATTGAACAGTACAATTTTTATTGGTACCAACGACCTTTTCTATGGTAGTAATTTGTAGGTACTATTTCTGACGAATCTTTATACATTCATACAAATGGCAATTCGAAACAACATTGTCGGACAGAAATTTGAGTAAATCCCATATTCAAATTCAAAACGATACTTTTCTATATTTTGTACACGTAAGGGTCACATACGTGACGATGCATCTTACATAGACTCTCGTTTGTACAAAAGTATGAAAGATGTTGATCAATTCAACGTCCAAGAATTTCAATATTTCCGAGACAACATATTTCTTAACATATTTCCTGAAGGCAATACTCCTGTCTCGTCTCTCAACGACAGAATTCGGACAGTTTCCGTAGAAAACACACCGATTTAATTACCAGCCTGATGGGCTTGAGACATCAATCATCGGTGACCGCAATGGCAGTCAACGCGTTAAAACAACCAATCGAAAAATCGATCGTACCGGTTCATGTTAATTGCATTCGTTCGAGGTCAATCGCGTTTCTCTTTCTTCGTCGATGCTGTAACGAGACATCCTCCTGCTTCGAGGACATGCACTCGTAAAGAGAATAAAAACATGGAGCAGATTGATCTCGAACTTAAACGGCGCTCCCTCTTAAATCACGGCCAGCTAACGAGCTGCGTTCGCTTAAGTTCCCCAGCCTCGTTTCCCTGCTCGTGTACGTGCCACGAAACTCACGGGCAGACATTTATTTCGCGAACCCGTATGGGCGAGTCTCTGATGACTTTGGGGATTCGTGAGCGGAAGCAGCAAGCAACTTCCGTACGGACGAATCGACGAAAAGTACCGTCAAGTGCATCGATGCCGATCGCGGCCGTTCGATTGCTCGATTCCTCTTCGCGAACGCAACCCCTTCTTTACTTCTTCGTCGACCCTGCTTTCATCATCTTGCGCTTCGATGACCGCGATTTTTCACCGAATTCTCGTTCGATTTCGGCGAAATCGCGAGATGAAACGGTCACCGAAGGGGACAAAAGCTGGGGAAACCGAACAGGAACGTAATATAGAACGCGCGATTCAACGAACCAACCGGAAGTGGACCTGCATCGCGTCTTTTGGGAGCGAGAAAAATTTCAGTGAATCGGGTGTTGTATGTCGACTCTGGGTCAACTTTGTTCCAGTTGAGAAATTAGTTACGTATACTGACCGTTTGTCGACGTCTCTTAACACCTTGAGTCTCGTATCCGGATGAGACGTGGACGTACACAAAATGGCGGACAGGAGAAAGTTTAACTTTGATTGTCCTGTCACTCGCGAATAAATTTCAATCTTTTTGAGAATATATCATTATGTTATCAAACATTTTTTTAGTTATCTAATTGAAAACACTCGTGTTATTTACTTGAAACTATGCGGAAATATTGTGAACACTAATTGAATGAAATACATGTATGTGAACATATTTGATTAAAGGGAATACACGTATGAGATCATATTGAGTTAAAGAGAATACGCATATGAGAACATATTCGATTAAAGAGAATACACATATGAGAACATATTCAGTTAAAGAGAATATACGTAAGCAGGTACCACCATCGTCATAATTTGTCACGTACAACGTACTTAAATGGAAATCATTCTACTTTACAAATTGCACATTAAATAATTTTAATGATATAACACGTCACATCGATAGTCATTTCTTGTCCAAGCGAGGATATAAAAACCTTGGACCCTAAATTATTGTACCATTTCATCGACCACCATAAAACTCGATCAATCGTCTGAAATTAATGTTTTTCCTGTCTACAACGATACTCGTACAAGATTGCAAGCTCGCAACTCAGGCAATCTGGCATTGAACTTCTGGCTTCAAATATTCTACGTCGCTGTATCAGGGTTTCTCATTCGAGATGTCGTTTCCCGCTGAGCCTTACAGATATGATATGTCACCGATTGACCGGGACGGATATTGCGAGACTTAACCAATGAAACGTATCTACCAGGAACAAGGAAGAAGCTACACCTTGTATGGCATCTTAAATACATCAAAATTTAGCTAACAAATAGAGCTATATACCTATGAGAAGAACAACGAATTTCTCAAAAATAAAATTTGCAAGTATAGGTTCTTTAATCTCGTAAAGGAGATGACTTGTCATTTAAAATACAGCCCGCGGTGGTACTAAGCTTTGATCGTTGGCGTATGTATACGTCAGAACAGGCGTACGAAAGTAACTCGTATTCGACAGTGTTTAAAATTTCGTGCATTAATAAAAATTAATAGTGTTTCAACTGTGATAATATATTTAAACCGTGACGGTAGAAAAAGGAAGAAGAAGAAGAAAAAAGAAGGACGAAGAAGAAGAACGAAGAAGACGATGTAATAAACGAAGAAAGAAGAAGATTAAAAAAGGAAAGACGATTAAAACCGGTTCAAAAATTGTCGCAAAACGAGTATGTCCGACATTTTCTGGTGCGTGCACGTCGTGATTGCGGCCACGACGAATGTGCACGACGTTAAGAGGATAACATAACCTACCCATGAAACGATTAATTGGATGAGGTCGACGCGGAAGTACTGCAAATACAGAACCATCGAACGAAGTGATCGTATAACCGATTATCTTGTCGATAACGGTGACAATCTGTTATATTCTGCCCGTTCCATGGAGTAATTTGCTATCGAGTAGACACACGCAAAACTCTGTGGGAAAGCGGGAAGAGCCCGAACAACCGATAAAGCCCTGCTGAATAACGGCCATTAGCTGTAAGTTAAACAAAACCATCATTTCCGGGACGATCAACCTTAAGCGGACGAAGCCGTTCATTTTTCATGTCCCCAGAAAGGCTGAAGAGACCATCAAACTCACCGAACAATGGATGGATGAAATTTCTGATGGTTGAAATAAACGAGAGCCACCGGATGATTGGTGGAGCCACCATACCTCTCTACACCGTCCGTTTCGACGGTTAATTATTGTTAATATCCTGACTCATCCTCTAATACCAAACGTAAAACATAGAGAAAATGGTCCGACTCTCTTGGCTGTTTGTGGAAAAACGTGTAATTATCCCCTGAAACGCCATACGTATTTCGAATTTTGAATACGGGTATGAATTTTTATTATACGCAGCTTCGAATATTAAAATCGACGTATTGAATTAACTCTTGTATTAATAATCAGCTGGGTACAATTTGTACGCAGTTAAAAACTTATTACCTCTACCGAAATATTTCAAGATTGCATCTCTATTCGTTAATTAAAACATTTTTACCTACAATTGGATTATGGACTATAATTGTCTGCTAAATGAAACAAGTTGAAATAATAGTGACATTAGTAATAATATTGCTAATTGAGAATGATATTGTTTAATATTAATTGTTAATGATAATGTTGCTTAATATTAATGATCAATAACAATATTGCTTAATGTTAATTATTAATAATGATATTGCCTAATGTTAATAATATCACTAATATAATAAAGAGCGTGGAACTTAATGATAATCGATCTAATTATCAAATAATCGTGATTGTTTTCGTGTTGAACGAAACAATGGTTAAAACTTGAACGTGAGAGATTAGAGAATCGTTCGATGAGAAAAAGGATAAAATGGCTGTCTCAATTTGTGACGATAAAAGGGACGGCGATCAGGATCTCGCGATCGTTCAGCGAAATCTCCGACGGGCTTTTCGTCAGTTAACATTTTTCATCATCTTTAAAGGATCGCGCATGTACCGAGCGAAAACCTCTTTCTTGAACGTCTCAAAGTGCTTTCTGTTGGCACTATTCTGTCGCTCGCGCCATGCTGGCCTGGTTTTTCTCGTCTGCAGACCCCAGTGCCCGGTAAAAACGGGGGAAAGAACCTTGAACTGGTAACCAGCCACGTACATCTCGTAAACCTACGCAGAAAAACAGAAATTGATGTTAAAACAGAGGCCATTATTTTAATTATTTTGGAAACTTAGAAATTCGGTGATCAGTAAATTCGAAAATTTATAAAGTTGGAGATTCTAGAATTTGCGGACATTGAAATTTCAGAATGAAAAAAATAGGATACTTAGGGATTTGCAAATGTATAAATTTGATGATGTAAGAATTTGGGGATTTAGGAGCTTAGAAATTTAAGAATTCGCAAACGTAGAAATTTGAAAATTAAATAATTAGGATATTTAGAGATTTGCAAATGTATAAATTTGATGATGTAAGAAGTTGCGGGTTTAGAAACTTGGAAATTCAAGAATTTACAAACGTAGAAATTTGAAAATTAAAAAGTTCAGAAATTCGGACACTTCGAATTGTATAAAATTGGAGATGTAAGAATTTGGTAGTTCAGAAAGTTGATGATTTAAGAATTTGCGAACCAAGAAAAATGTTCATATCAAGAAAGTAATATGTGAAGGTACAATCTGCTTTTAAAAGAAAGAAAATGTCGAAGAGTACAAAGCTGAAGTTCAAATCCACTATCGCAATAAAGAACATCCGCGGTCGTCTGAAATATATCTTTGGTAAAGTGCATTTCGAAGCAAAATAGCGGCAATATGTTCCAGTTGCGAATATATCGAAGAATATTCGATAAACGTTTGTATTCATACTGAAATTCAAATTTTTCGTTTACCGAACACCGGATCCGATTAGTTTATTCAGCACGTTGCCTGATAATTGTGAAGGAATCCTGACGCTTCTCTACAGTTTTGTAACGCTATCAGAGTATAATTAACACTTGATATCGAATTAAAAATACATAATCGATAAAACATTAATTTTCTATCTCAATAAAAATCAATACGAATGCGAATAAAAATAAAACCAAGAACATCTGAACAATTTTAATAATTTAACGCCAGAAACTTGTGAATCATTTAATAGCTTCAGCCTCAACCTTTTTAAGGACACTTAATTTTCTTTCATATCCAACAACCAATCACCAAACATGTATGTAGATATTACTATTTTATTTTGTGTAATATTACTATTTTTTCGATTTTGTAATTTCAATATCATCGATTTAAAACGAATGAGGTACAATTACATACAACATTGGATTACTTTCTTTTGTAACCTGAAAAGAGTCATCTCTGAAGAGGTATAACATATTAGTTGCGGTCATATGTGACCATAGCAACAAGTTCAATTTAAATTTGCAGGAAAAGCAACGAAATGAACTTTAGCGATCTCTTAATGTTGGGGTAGTGATTAAGAGATGAGACTAGCAGATTAAAAGATGAAATCGAAAGATCAAGTGTCCTTGTCCTTAATAATCAATATTGCAACGTGTCTGACCGCAAACTTCTTTTCACTCAACGTGTGAACCCGTCAACAGCGACGTCGTCCCGCGTTAAACCAATCGATCGAAAATAAACGTGCGTTACTCTTGAACGATAACATCGATACGTCGCTGACCACCGTAGAAACGTTCGAGAACTTATGAGAAGCTAAATGTTTCGACGTGGAAGATTCGCGAGTGGAACGTTCCGATAACAAGCAGGAATCCGCGTTCGATTCGATCCGAGGTAACTGCAACCGAGCGAGACGAGATTGTGAACGGCAAACGACTGAACCAGATACTTTACGACCCTGCCCCGGGATTCGATACCTCGCTGTTCGAATTTAAAATCCACAGAGATTTGCTCGGATCGTTTCGCAACCACGAAACACCGTAAACGCGCCGCTATCTAAACACACATACCGCGTGTACGCGTGGAAAGACACGAATAACGAAAGAACGATTACACCTTCGGAGAGAAATTTAAATAGCTTACCCATCGATTCTCGTTCGATTTCATATAAAATAACGATACCTTAATACGTCCATTTTTACGCGCGAAGATTGCGGTTCTATGGTTATCGCGTTACGAATTATCGAATCATAAAATTTGTGACGAATCGGTGACATAGAGATACATTAAAATAACACTTTTAATGTATCGGTACAGAGCTTAGAGTTTCGTGGAACTGACCGTGTATATTCTGTCTCAATATTCTTAACACGAAATGGCTGACTCTTCCTTGAAATGGTGGATCAAATTGGATATTTACGAATTAGTATCGTTCCTTCTTATAGTATTCAATTTTCGGTTTGTTATAACATGATACATCTGCAATTTTTAAATTGTGCAACCTTTTTTGTAGACATATCTGTATGAAGAGAAACCGCGAAATTATATGTACCTTTATGATCTTTAATATGTACCTTTTCCTTTAACTATATGTAATTGTATGTAATTGTATGCCATTTTACCTTTAACTATATATTTTTTATATGCAAATTGTTTAAATCAATGTCTGTTTGAGCAAGGAACCATCCATTTGTATTAATAATATTAAAACACCATTTATACTGTGTATACAGTCATTCTCGTCAAATCTCCAGCTTTATAATATATCACAGGATACTCACTTATGCCAAACATCTAAATAACTGTCACAGTAAAATTACAATGACCTCGAAGTGACGAATATACGTCACGAAATATACGTTCGAAAATCATATGAGCTTTTATCAATGACTCTTTTCAACATTTAACAATAACGAAATCGATGTAAATGTCCAACTCAAGTGGAACACCTTAAACGTATCGAAAAATCATCCATTTTACATTAAGAATTATAATGAATAATATTATAAAGAATGATAATATAATTCTCACTAAGTTGTACGCTTGAAATCAACATAAAATAAGTACCATTTTGTTCCACTTCTACATCATAAATCCAAGTAGTACGACATAATATAAATCGAAACGTAGAGGTGACGCACAAAACACTCAGCACCACGATTTGATATATCGTGTAAAACAAGAGAGGAGAACTATGCGAGCAATAACAATATTGAGAATCCAGATGTCCCTTTATTTCCCTCGTTCTGCTGTTCGTGAAATCGAAAAAGTATTTCTTAAGTCTTCGTATCGTTCTGTTTTCCACGATAAGCCACGGCGGGCGTGCAACTTCGCGAAACTGTATTATAGTCTGTTCCTCCTATGTTTCGCAACTTTTTTACCGCGTAACGCGTTGCCTGTTTCGAAAGTTTCCGTAAACGTCCCATAGATATCCCGCGGATAGTGACATTTCCATAGGAAACACCATGTTTCCGACATTAGAATTGTAAGGGGGAAGGGAAACACCGCCGGCAATCTTGCAACGGGTCTGCCAACCTAGACAAGTCAGACAACCCTAACAGACGGGATACACCGTTTCTGTTACCCGGTCTGGATGCGTCTTCCTGAATAATCGTACGTAACAATAGCAAGTCATACGTGACACGTCGTACGTAAACCTGGCAGACACGTTCTGATTACTCGGCCCGAGATAACGTTGCAGTTACACTTTGACGATCGCCCGTTTCGCGAAAATAACTACTCACTCGGGGATACTAAATTTCGTATTGATACTGCTCGAAGGGTCTATGGAGTCTATGAACTGCTGTAATTTGTTTATGGAGGGATCGTTTGTTGTTCGTAATGAATATTGCGGGGTGCCTTATATTGGTTTGTTTAGTGCTAGCTAGATTACGGCACGTTCACTAATGGCCGAAGAATTTAGCTGTTTTATACTGAGCATGGTGGATTAAAGGCTCAAACTTTTAAATTCTTAAATCTTTAAACTCTCGAAACTGTACATTTCTAAATTTTCAAAGTATCGAAGTCTCGGATGTCTAAAATTTATAATCCGTAGTTTGGAAATTGCTGAAATTTCCAAATCACCAACTTTCCATCGTAAAAAGCTCCAAATCTCTAATACCTAAAAATTCTGAAATTCCAAATTCCAAATTCCTAAAACCTCAAAATTCCTCAAAAATCTGAAAATCCCAGAATCCCAAAATTCCAAAATTCCAGAATCTCAAAATCACAAAATTCCAAAATCGCAGAATCCCAAAATCACAAAATCACAAAATCACAAAATCACAAAATCACAAAATTCCAAAATCACAAAATTCCAAAATCACAAAATCCCAGAATCACAAAATTCCGAAATCCCAGAATCCCAAAATCACAAAATCCCAGAAACCTTAAAAATTAAAATTCCAAAATCTCAGAATCCCAAAGATACAAATTTTCGCGTAGTCTTACAACCAATTTCAACAAATTTTCTGAACATTTTAAAAGACTTGGAAAGATAGATTAATGAGATTCGTTAAACCATAGACGACAGCGGATTGGTTGTAATTAATGCAAAGGAACACCGCATCTGCAAAGCGGAAACATGTCTATGATGGTTCCGACAGCGTCAAAAGAAATTGATAGACGGCGTCTAATCTTCAGTTCCCTGTTTCCTAGACGTGTCAGTGAATAATTACACGCACGTGGTAACAACTTGTTTTCAACGAGGGTGTTCCGTTGATTACACCGGCTTCAAACGTTCCACGCCGAAATACGTGTAATACTATAATGAAACAAGTAAACATTCCATTTATTCAATACACCATTTTGTTCAATTCCCTTCCAAACAATTAATTATAATATTTTGTTTCATAAATACACACATTAAGTGTACAGATGGGACAAAGTGGAATCGAAATATACCTTGGAATCACAATGAAAAGCTTGGAGTAGTTTATTAATTTAACAGAATAATTGAATAAATTATCAGTAATTATGATGGGAGGAGCTAGATATTGATTAAATGCCATGTACTTATCTTCCCTGCCTTCGCTTCTACATTCATTACACATCCCTCAGTTTCATAGGTATTATTTATTTAGAAATTCTGATTAATTATCAAGATAGAAATAAATAAGTAAATAAATATCCTACCATTAATAAATATCCTACTGTTTTTATTAATTAATATCCTACAACTACTTTATTTCTATTAATATTCTCTCAATTAATCCCATACACTATTTTTTACAAATGCAAGCAATTAAAATGCTGATTACTATAGAATCGCGAGAACAAGGAACACGAATTGAAAATTATGTTAAAGCATCGTTTATTACCCGGACATTTGCCTCGTTGATTGATAAAACTGAATCGTCCGTTGTAACATATGCACATTTTACTCGATTATCCGTCTTAATTAGCCGGTGAACGAAAATTAATTCCCTTCGCGGCATATCCCATGGGACACATTCTTGCAGCTGTTAGCGTAAAACATTTCTGGCTCTTGCAACGCAAGATAGTCATGGGGAACCTGTTTGTCCCGAGTTCCAAGAGAACACAGATTACATTAAACGACGTAACCCAGTTGACGTATCTTGCTAATTAGCGTGTCTGCGCGTTTTGTTTTTGTCAAAGAATTCACCTGTACCGCGCGACGCGACTGTTTCGAACGATTATGCGGTAGACTTTTGTTCTATTTCCATGGGCGCGACTGTAACAACGGACTATTCATAGTATTGGCAATATACAAAGAGATCTTTGAATGTAGATGTTGAATATGGAAGTTCTGCAACCAATGATGCGCCTCGCAATTATTTTATTCATTAAATAGAGGTACATCGTTTGTAAGGATGTTTTTCTATTTACAATCATTGTTATGATTGTTTTTTAGTTAGAATTATTATACAATTTTGTATAATATTTCGACATTCAGTGAATGGAAATGTTACACATCGAGACACTCTGCGCTGGAATTACAACGTGTGAATACGCGATGCGTTGAAATTATGATGTGTGGAAATTATAGGACGTGGAGATACGGCGCGTGGAGATACGACGAGTGGAAATCACAGTGCGTGGTAATTATAATATGTTGAGATACCACGCATCAAAATCACAATATGTGAAATTTACAACGCGTGGAGATAGTATACAACAAAATTAAAATACGAAAAATTTCCAAGATGGGGAGATACCACGTATCAAAGTCACAATGCGTAAAATCTACAACGCGTGGGAATACCACGTACTAAAATCACAATGCATAAAATATACAACGCGTATAAATCACAGCACGTTGAAATTGCAGCGCGTAGAATCCTGACGCTTCCAAATTGCAACACGTGCAAATTACAACGCGTGGAAATCACAACGGATGGAAATTGCAACGCGTAGACAGACCACGCTCCCAAATCACAATGTGTAAAATTTACAACGCGTGGAAATACCACGTGCTAAAATCACAATGCATAGAATTTACAACGCGTATAAATCACAACACGTTGAAATTGCTACGCGTAGAAATCACAAAGCGTAGAAGCTGCAACCCGTGGTGATTACAACGCACGGAGGTTGCGGTCCATCGAAAACATAACAAGCGAAAATTACAACGCGTGTAAACTATAATGCGTGAAAATACTTGACGTAGTAATACAACGCATCGCCGTGCAATTTTCGAACCGTTTTCTCGACACTTCGCCTCTCGGCTGAACCTCGAAGAAAAATCGCTCCCAAACGAAGTATACTTCAAGTTTTTGACCTCCGAACGTAATAACAGAAATTCCCCGCCTCCCGTTATCCAGCTTTCCCTTTAGACCAGAAATAATTGCGCGCTGTTCCGCTTGATAACGTTGGGCATGTACGCGCACACATACGCGCGGTTGCACGAACACCTATAAATAAACAGGGTATTCCGTATTCCACGCGTGTTGGTGCACGGAGGTTAATGATT
Organism: Coelioxys conoideus; assembly: GCA_947623535.1. Lineage (NCBI taxonomy): Eukaryota > Metazoa > Arthropoda > Insecta > Hymenoptera > Megachilidae > Coelioxys > Coelioxys conoideus. Next base: position 7,507,704 of record OX392449.1, on the reverse strand, counting down.
AGTGCGAGCACAGAGCACAACGGGAATGCTTCAGCATCTCTGTATTCCTCTTCGTGGCGTAGAAACAAGGGGAACAAGCAAAACCGCACCGAGTATGCTCGAAACACGAAAGAACGATCGCTGGCTGCGTCTACAGAAATTGCGTAAATTTACATTAATACAACGTCTGAATATCGTTTGAGCAAACCACCAACGGATAACGGTGGTTCTGGATACCTTGAATTCCACGGATGATTCCATTCGCTTTTCAAAAGTTTCTCGCGTTTAGTAACCGCAGTTCTCTGTACGCCGCTGCTGGCCGATCATGTTACATTAGAATTACTTTTCGCTGGCTTAGAAAAGGGAAACAGACTTCTTCGACTGTTCAACTATCTATTCCTAATTGAATCAAATTAATTATCATTTAATCATTTTACCAACGGATCTGAATTATCTAATCGTTTCATTTTCGCCCGATTAAATAATCATTTAAGAATCAAGCAGTTCGATTAAATAATTACTCGATGAATAGATAATTCGATTAAATATGCAGCTAATAATTAAATGATCCCGTTAAACATTCACTTAATAATTAAATAATCCGTTTAAATATAATATTTCTTTCGATAATCAAATAATCTGAATAAATGATGTAATAATCGATCTTCCGATTGCACAATCGGGTTAAATAATCTGAATCGAATTCGATAACCGTGATACATGTATTTAAAGAAGATGTGAAAAATTTGATAACACTTTGAGTAAAACATAGCCGTGACAAACAATGAAGGTTCATATGGAACGGAGGCATTTGCCTGGGTGCAAAAATGTATCGAAGAATTTACGATTATGGAAAAAACGGCTCCACTTTGGTAGATTCTCGCTGACGAGTAATTGTCCGTGTCGAAAACGACCAGCCTCATAGAAATTCGCTGATGAATACCGCACGAAGATCAGGCATTAAGGTCATACGTGACGATGCATCCAAAGGAGCCGGTGAGTTCGGTAAACAACGACGCATAATTTTTCCAGATAACGGCGGTGCCAAGTGATACCAACCGAGACCGAAAAGTAAATCTGATAATTGAGTTTTATGCGATCGCACGTCGGTACAAATCCTCGCGAATAGAGCGTACCAACGTAACGCGTCTTCCCTTATCTTACATTCCGGGCACCGAAGGTATCCCGATGGATAAAATGCCAGCTGGCGGAAGATCCTTCCATTTGGAGCGTTGCGACGGGATAAATGAGGGTCTACGGGAGATTTTAATGCACAGATTCGCGTGTGTATGTCGTTTTAAGTGGATATAAAAGTTGGATGTTTGAATGATCGTCCATTAAGCGACGACGACGATAAATGTCCTCTGATGAGATTCGCCGAACTCGAAAAGGCGCAGATGGATTACCTTGGATGCAAATATGATGTTAGGACAGTGATGAGCAAACGAAGTGCCGGGCAAAGCGGACGCGATGCGATAAAATATCGGAGGTTTACACGGACATCGAGTTTTTGAAGTTTGAAATTTGGAAATTTTGAACACCAGAGATTTGGAAAGTTTGGATACTAGAAATTTTGAATGCGGAAAATTTAGAAATTCGGAGTACGAGCAACTCAGAACATTAGATATTTAAGTATTTAGATCCTGAGAAATTTAGAAATTTACGATACTAAAAATTTAGGAATTTGAAAATGTGGAGGTTTGGAAATTTAGGAATCTAGAAATTAAAAAAATTTCGAATTTTAGAAGTTGGGGAACGTAGAAAATTAGAACGTTAGAAACTTGCAACACTAAAAGGTAAAAAATTTAGAAATTAACTTTATAAAATTGTTTCAAAGGTGTACAATGATGCTTCTACGCAACGAAATCTACAGATATTTCACGATGAAATTAATTAATTAGGGAGAATGTATATTGCAGCCAATAACGTCAATGACATGGATTTATTATGTGGAACATGATGAATCTGTTACTAATTATATCAGCCCCAATTATACGTACTTTTACACGCGCAATTACAATTAATAATTACGTTTCCACTGAAATGCTTCATTAAACCCCGATTTTACGAGTACTTTCTTCGGATCTCTATTTCTTTCACGCTAAATGCATCCGCCATTGACAGATCGATGCATTTACAAAAGCTTCTCGCTGGAACCAGTTCACCGTGAACAGTAACGTCTTTATCGGAATCGAGTTAATTACAACATATCAATAACAGCCGCCATTCAGCGAGCAATTTCATCCGGTTAATAAGCGACGGAAACGAAACGAAGCAGAAGAAAGGGGAGAAATATCGTTAAAAAATGAAGTACAAGGTAGATTGGACAATAGCACGAATCCACTTGAATGAACCATTTACTTACTCACTGATTACAATGAATATTATATTTAACTATTGCTGAAAATTGTTTAATCGATTGCTCCATAATGAAACATCTAATTTGCATATATTGAACAGGGCTCTCAAAGTTTCCTCGTGTTTATATTCAGAAAACGTGTCGGCCATTTTGAACACCGCTACCCTCAAGTCACGTGCTCTAAAAACTGCCACCTATTATATCACTATAAACCATTCTATATACAGTATTATATAACTATAAACTATAGAAATCCCATACCAATAATTACAATAGAAAATGAATTAAATGAAGAGAATTTAAAATGACTGTATGGACTTTAACAGTAAAACTACCGACGTATAATACAAAATTACTTTATAGTTAAAAATGAAGTTGAAAATAAATAAATAAATGATGAAATATAAATCGATACACATATTAATTATCTTGATGAGAATCAGCATGAATGAAGAAAAAAAACTATCTCAACAAATGTTGTAATTTAAAATAAGAAATTTGTAAAACGGCGCTTTGGTAGTTTTAGTGTTAACACGTTAGGGTAGGACTGATTGACTGCACTCTGCTATGGTTTCTCGACGACTGTTCTTTGCCTGATTTTTCTGATTCTTCGTGTCTGGGACAGAGTATCATAAAAGTATGGAACTGTTTTCTTTCTTCCTGATTGGCATTCTTTACTGTATTGGCATTTACCGGAGTCAGTACGTGGATGTACGTGAAACAATGTTGCGATTTCCAAAACTATCGATTAGAGGCTAAAATTCGTTCTTTACTGGCGGTGGGACGATAAAATAACGCGAAAACAGCTTCGTGGTTCGTTTCCTTTCAGTACGTTCGATTCGTCGAATCGCGGCATTGAAAAACGAGCCGATTGACGAGTTCGGAGCCAAGGTAATCGTTCAATCGACGAAACCAGGTGAGGCGAGCTGTTTTCTTTCTGTTTGATTCGTGGCTCGGCATCTCGAATGCTCGCGTGTCTCCGTCACTCACGGCAATGGCATTCCTCGCCGTCGAATCAATTTCGTTGCCGATCGAAAGTCAATCTTCGAAATGAACGTCGAAAGGTCAATATTGGAACGAGCCGCTCTGAAATTCATTGAGACGCGTACGGTTTGTTGGTAGCGTAATATTTTGAAGCGTGCCGTTCGTGCTGAATTTCCCGACCGTTCCGTCTTCATTGTTGGCCTAGAAAGTGACGTTTCCTCTCGATATAATGCATTTTAGGCAACAGTATCAAATTGACGCCGAATATTCTAATTTTTTACCAAGTTACTGTACCATTTTGCTATAATATTTGCTGTACAATTTTGCAGTAATATTTGCTGTAATATTTACTGTACTATTTTTCTGTAATATTTGCTGTACTATTTTGCTATAATATTTTGTTGTAATATTTGTTATTATCTTTGTACAAAGATGGAATATACAATGTTTGATAGACCTTTATAGCAACGGGATTTTAAAATCGATGGACGATCGGTGAAGCGATTAATGATTCCGAATTAATAATTCCTGGCAGTATTTAGTGATTTATGATATTGAAATATTGATAGAGAATCGACGAAACGATTAATAATGTTGAAGAAACGTCTATCCCTTCGTGCCTAAGTAAATTTACCCATCAAGTTGGTAATTATGCGCTGGCGAAGTTTACGATGCAGGAAGTAATTAATGTAAATTAATTCGACGAGCTACGTAGCGATTTCTTTAAAGTTTCATAAAACGGAAACTACTTACCCGATTGACTTTAAAATTTCGCTATAGATAAATATTTTTGTATTGATCCAAGAGTTACGGTTTACTCGCGTGCCATTGAAATTTTGTCGATAATAAATTTATGTGGTCGTTATTTAATTATAAACTTCGATCGATACTTTCAATACGATCTCGATCGTTTTATTCGCGTCGCGTACCGACTGCGCGAGTTTTCAATGATCGATGGTTCCGTCGCGATATCGAGAACGATACACCGCGAAAAAATTGCAGAACAGGAAGATTCATGATCAACTCGATACGCGGGTACGATTAGATATCGATCGAAATCGTTCGCGATTTTGATTACTGAGCTCGATGATCGATGCATTAACAGTTTGCACTCGAGGGGAGGCTCACATTCGCCATTTGATTTAACCAGTCAACTGTGTTCGACGTGTGTACTCGTCGTTGGTTGATTTTAACAAATTTAACCTTTGCACTTGAATAATGACACACACATTGTTCAAGACAACAATTTGGAATAAGTATTTTTTAACTGAATCTATAGTTGCATATATGATATATAAACATAATAAAACAGCTAACAGTAGCAATTAATAATAAATACATAACAATTTCGATAGTATTTTACTCACTTTTTAAGTAGAAAGTTTTACAATTGGCATTTTCCAAACAACGAAAATGCTTTCGAATGTAAAGGATTAACGAATCTTTCGATCGACGTTCATCCGTGTAACGCAGCAAATTCAACAAAGAACCTAAACAAATTCTCCGTCCATAAAATCGACGACGTTTCCTACAAGAATCGACTAAAATTCACGGAGCATGCACGGAACATCCCAGAAGAATTCGCGCAGCGTATACCGCGCTAATACCCGAAGTAAGTCGTTGTTTCGCCGAATCCCATTCACGGGCGAGCCTAATTGCCGAAATGAGCACGTAGAAAACACGTCCCAACGAATCGTCGAGACGATAGAAAAGCTGTGAGCCGTTCGGAAGGTGTCTGCGCTCGTTTGCGAGACGCCGGAAACGTGTTGCTCCGGCCGGAGGCGGCGAAACAACGCGCTCGAAACAGCGAGGGTGGCGCGACGCGTCCTCGGGGATGGAAAAAGGGAACGGAGGCGGAAAAGACAAAACGGAATAAACCGAGGTGCACGAAGGTCGAGGGAAACCGGTTGCTCGACGAAAGAATGGCGCGACAGGATTGTATCGTATCGAGGGGTCGGAGAGAACGGAGTACAACAAGAGGGTAGGAGAAACGAACGATATCCATTCTCATTCCTCCGTGGGGAGTGGATGTTGTGCGAACGAACCGCAGAGAAGACGCGAATACCAATGTACCAGGGGCCACGTACCTCTCCGGACAGGGAACGTGTTACGTTTGCGACCTAACACCAGTTTACATTCGCGACTATGTACGCTCGATTTTGCCACGGTGTGTTATCCGCCCTACGTGGCCATGTAGATTTACGCCCGTTTTATTGCCGTCGCTGTGGCATACTTCGTTCTACGGATACGGAGTTAGGTAGCTGCGCGCCGCCGCTCGGATTTTCGCGGCATGATGGAATTTCGTTATTTCCAACGGGAAACCCGGGGACGGGGTTGTTTCGCGAACGTCAACGCCGTTAGGAAAAAAACCGGCTCGCGTTCAACGCACCTGCAACGCGTCTACGCGTGACATTGCTCCTCTCTCTCTCTTCTGTTTCGTGTCATCGAACGGAATCGGTTATGCGAAAATTGTATTTAACGAGTTACGTGATCTTCGCGCTCGTTCGAAGAACATATTTCAACCCTCTCGCTGAGTGATACTGCTTCGTGCAGGGAACTGAGAAATCAATTTCCATAGAACAATGGAAGAGTGAAATAAAAGAATATTACTATAGCGAAATAAGAGAATAGTACTATAGTGAAATAATAAAATAATAGGACAATGGAACAACAAAATAGTAAAATGGTAAATCGATAAAAATGAATATAATTTTAATAATTAAGCAATGGCAGTACCATCTTACTTTCGCTTATTATTTTATAAGTATTTCGAGTCTAAGTGTATATCGCATCTTATGAGTATATCGCAGGAACACGATATGTAGAATGTCAGACATATCGTTGATTTTGCTACTGCTATGTGGCTGACACATACTAGTCTATACTACTTCACGATCAAAGTTACATTCACTATTCCAAGGTCATAAGCATATTCTATACATCTATGATTTTTCATATCGAGTGTCACGGTAAAATTCAACGTATACATATCGCATATGATCAGCCCAATCGGTCTATTTTCCACATCGATTACAATGGTGACATTCAACATACACCTATCGCATATAATAACCATACTGAATCTGATACTCATTTGAAAGTATAAAGAATATGCATCCTTCGCGCATGAAATTTACAATTCATAATGATTTACAAAATCCATACTAAATTTATCTACATATCACTATTTTTATATGTACCTACAGAAAGATATTCGTGTGATCTAATGAAGAAATTACAATTGCAGTTCATATTCGGACTTGGCGCTGTTAGAGAAGCTTTCAATTTAGTTTAACGACGGCAAGTAGCATGATGTTCGTCGTAAATTGTTAACGGGCGCGGAAAGTACAGTTTGAAACACGAATTACCCTTCATGGCTACTTGAACGTAACATCGTGCACCCTCGATATGCAAACGTTCGATTAGACGGCGCTGGATGTATCAAGTTTAAATTGAATAATGCTTGTTTGGCGAAATGAGCCTCCATCGCACGATAACGACGGCAATGATAATATGTAATTCAATTAATGTCTCTGGGGCGTGGGATTTGCTTGTACGAGTTCTGTACTATGAAACTACCCCATGTTCCTCCGATGATTCCATTTGATGTTCCCTGATATTCCGCTGTTCCTCGCGGACGTACACGAATACACGGTTCGCCTCGTTGTTCATGCACCGCGTAAATATACGTCCTTTCATTTTTTTTTCCCTCCACCCGGGTTTCAATATCGCGTTGTCGATACACGAGTTCCTGGTTGTTCCAATATTCGCAGTTGCGCAGCAACGATAGGGATAATTACATTGCGCGCTATCGGGTTTAACTCGATTTCATAGTTTTGTTGGACGGGAGTGGATGAATTTCTTATAATTCGTCACGTTAATTTGATCGCAGCGACTGCTGTTTAATAGATCGACAGTGATTAACGAGGGATGGGAATTTCGATCGGGTGATTAAGACACGGAAATAGGAGAACAGTTCTAAATACATACTATTAACGGTAAATAAGAACACGTTGATGATTTAAAATGGTACTGTGCTAAATAATTCTTTCTTGTTTTCGTTAATAAATACGGTCATTATTGTGGTAGTTGACGCGATATGTATGGTGCCACAGTAGAAACGGCTATAAATAATGTGGCACTCTGTCGCACGGAATATTAACGTGTTAATATATATAAAACAAACAGTTTTATATAAAACAAACGATTTTATATGTATTATAACATAACAGCATTTACTCCCTCGTATTAGCGCGAACTACCCCACGATCGATCGTGTCCAGGAATCGACTATAAACGAAACATCGTACACATCATCAATATTTGAACCACATACCTGAGTATTCCTCGTGTATCCGTATCCCATGAATCTCTCATCATGCGGCGGAACAATATCTCTAGCCACGTAGAAAGGTTCGTAGAGGAATTCGAAGTTGGTCACGTCGTGGCTAATATACACCTTGCCGCTCCTCACGTTTTCATAATTCCTATGATTCGGGGCTGTATCCAGTATCCATCTGAACGAACAGCAACGAAAAGGATCGTATTTGGATATCTCGAGTATTCCGTTCGGGTAGATAAGAAAAAGAAAGAAACAACACGTACATACCTGGTGAAATTGGTGGCGAACTGATTATGAATGAAGACCTTCTGATGAAAGGGTCTGGCCAACCCTTTCCTCGCCAGCCGAACCAGCTCCGTTTTGTTCAGCGGAAACCTGACACGCGAATCCAGCTCGTACGTCGGTATCACGTATGCACACTTATCACAGGTATCGGTTCTGAGGAACTCGTCGAGTGCACCGGTCAAATTGTAGCTGGGCACAATATCGACGTCCGTCAGGAACACGTAGTCCGTCTGACAGTTCTTCCTGGCCAGATTCCTCATGTGATTCTGAGGATAGACGTTGTGTATCCGCCAGTTGGTCTGCTCGTTGGAGATCCCGTTCATCAGCTGATTCAACGTCCTTTCCGGTTTGGCACAATCGATGGTCTCGGGCAGTTCCTGATCCACCGGCTGTTTCTTCGGCGGTCTGTTCCTCGGCACTGCTAGGGAGAACGACACCCTCTCCCTGATGGGTTCGTAGCATCTTCGAAGGTAGACCAGGTACTTCTGGAGGACTTCGAACTCCTCGTCGCCCGCTGCGTACAGTGCCACAGACATCGGACCTGTCCACTGATGGGCGGCCTGCACCAACGAGTGAAGCTTCTCCACCGAGCTCTGGGTGGCCAAACAAACCCGATAGGCTTGCGATAATTCGATGAAACTCGAACCGACCAGAACGTGGTCGAAGGTCCGGAACATTCTACGGGCATCCCATCGACCCAGCCTTACGTTCAGCTTCAAGCTGCTGGCGTCAGCTGGCAACGTTTGGTAATCCTGCGTCACGCAGTCCGACTGCTGTTGCTCTTTGATTAGGGTGCCAAGATTCCACTCGGTTATGACGTTTGATTCCATATCTCTGGGCACTTCGTCCGGTGTACAGGTTTCCGACTGCAGCAACAGGAAAGTCAACAGCATATTCGACAGGGCCAGAACAACCACGCTGGTCAGACTGAGGTTCCATGGTCGGCAGCCAAACTAACCACCGGAAACAGTTTCAACGGGCTCTGGTCAGTTATTTGTATCGTTAAAAGATTTAACAAGCGACTAACTGTTACTGTTTACTGCACGGATCTAACTTAGTGACCCTTGCTGCAATAACTACGTACCTTATGCATATCGACGTTTCAGAATTTATCGTATTCCTATTGAAGCATTCAATTATTAGATGTCCTACTAATTTGGATAAATTAAAGATGTTAATAAAAATTATGAAGTAGCTTCATTTCTCAACTTGGACTTTATAAAGACATTACTATTCTAAACGCACCATATTGTACAGCTTTGGTTAAAATCGATCCTGAAATAATTTTATCTACATATTTTATTATCTGCGGGGTTGTTATCAGAAATGCATGAAACATAATGTAAAAATATAAATGTTTATATATATTTTTTTAATAATGAATGTATATTACTTAATAGATTAACTGAAAGAATAATATTAATTCACAGAATAGTTGAGACAATGATATTAATTAGATTACTAATGGATCGCTTTTACTAATTTTAATTATTTACTCTCATCAAACGTGTTCTCGATACACCATGCGACGAGAGATAGTGGAATTAGTTTTTAAAGATAAATCAATCGAGCTTGTACTCGAGAATTAATTCGACTCTCCGTCGAAGCAATATTCCTTTATTGCGTGTTTTCCGTTCGTTTCGTCTGGACTATCTTGACAAATGTTATCTTACCCCCCGACATCGTATTTTCGTTCCATTTCGCTGCTTTTTGCCGGCAAGAAGCTCCGTTTCTCCGTTGACGCGGTGTTCTTCATTTTAGAAATTCACGTTTATTTTAATTACACATCCCCAACATTGTCGCGTCCCTTGTCCGACGAGTTCTTTCGTCGGACGAATCGATACACGTTTTTTTCGCACGCGTTCGACGAATTCGCGACAGAGAAAGGAACGAAAGGAATCGATATCGCGCGTACGCGGTGGGAATAAAAGTCACCGTGATGGATCGTGGCACTCGTAATAATGGCGCAATTACAGAGGTAAACGGAAGAAACAGATTATAGGTGTTGTGAAACAGCCACCGAAGTGCGCGACAGAATTCCAGCCGGGATCCAGTGAAATTTCACGCGGAAACAACGGCCAGAACGATAATGGATCGTACAACTTTCCAGAGTCCGTTAAAATCGAGCTCATATATAAACCGGCGAGTCTGAATGGGCCGAGTGTTTAATGAGCAAAATACTAGTTCGCACCTTTGGCTGGATAATCGCCACGTCCAATGATGCTATCTTTACTGAAATCGCGCGAAATACCGTGCTAGTTTTGTTCCAGCGATCGTGCATGCATTATACGCTGTACTGTTTACGAGCAACGTTCCCGTGTGTAACGACATCCATTCAGAAATTATGTTACCCCTCGGATATGGGATACTATGGCCGACACTGACACTGGGACTTCTTAATTAGATTTCTTTTCTAATATACTAGAAATGCAGTTATGTCATATAATTAGTGATGTCGGAAAATTTCCAAAGCTGCAAGTTCGAAAATCCCCATTTTTTGAATCCCCTAAACTCCCGCATCCCAAATTCCAACACCCCAAATTCTTACATCTCAAATATCCACCCCCCAAAATCTCATCTCAATAAGTTTCCCACATCCTGAAATATTCGAATTCCAAATCCCCGAAACACCGAATATCAAGTTCGACGCATCGCGTTCCATGATAAACAAGATGATCGTTGCACATCATTGACAACGAGCATATTAATCGCGGCGATAAATAAGCGAGTGAACTTTTCACGAAGTTCGAGGGAGAAATTAAACGGAGAATAAGGGAAACGCAGGGTCGAAGGCACGCGTGCATAAAGTTTGCGCAGCGTCGTTCGGGTTACTTCAACGCGGTAAGTTTCCTTCTCGTACGCGATCCTAAGGAGAAAAAAAATGGTGAACCCGGTTGCGTCCGTAGCAGCTGGGATTTTTACAAGCCGAAACTAACCTCCCGTACAACTGCGCACTGTACCGTAAAACGCGAGAAAATTCCAACCGCAGCCCTGTACTACCTGAGCCTCGAGAGCCGTTTCCGTCGCATTTACGCAGACGTATTAACTTATTCTGACGCGACGCGGAAAAAAGAAGAGGGGTGGCCGCTCACCAACAAGAAACAGAAACAGACGTCTCCATATTTAACCTATGCTATTTATTTGCATACTGTTTGCACAACATTCATTTGCATATTATTACCCGCCGACGAAACTCGACAAGGGGATACTCCACGTTTTAGACCCTCGCATATCGCATACGGGGGATGAAGTCGTACGTGGCCGTCGATATTTTTAAAACAATATCGCGTTAATTAGTAATTTCGGTACATACACGTGGAAATTTTGTTTTAATCTTCGAATACAATAGTAATTATTTAATTTATCAAGTTCTTGTAATCGTGCGAATATTAATTTGATGCTGGAGGATGAGAATAGTTTAGACCAGAAATACCAACCGGTCAAAATGACCAGTTTCGGGTCCGACATTTTATGTTACAAAATTTTGTTGCCGTCCTTTTGTCCAAGTATCTGTCATGTTTTTTTGAACTGATGAAAGGTTGTATATATCAGGTGACACTGTAGTATTTATTTTTTTTCTACTTCATTATCAATTTTAAAGTAAGCATGAATTTTAACGGTTGTTAAAATTATTACGATGTAATAACGTATCGAGTGTCGGTGATTTGTCCTCGCGTTATTTGTCGGCTCTTTGGTAGATGTTTGGAATATGAGGACAAATGTGGAGGACGGTTGTTTGAACTACGACGTTATCGTCGAATTTCGTCACGTTCGTACAACGCAAAAAGTAGGTGTCCTCTTAAAAAAGCGAAAGGGGATAGAATAATAAATAAGAAGAAAGATATCGTCGACGGATATTTATCCGGGAAATATTTTGCTTTCAAATAGCACGGGCGTGTCGATGGCGTATACAAATATATATAATACATAAACAAACACCGTAAGAGCTTTTTAGGAGCTTTGTGCGCGTTACACGGGCACGAATCTCCAAACATCGACGTCTGCCATTAACATGGTAAACAAGTGAAGCGGAGACGCGTTTTTGGCGGAAAGGATAACACCATCCACCTTTAATCATCTTCATCTCGAAAACATGACATGGCAACAAGGCTAGAGGGAGGAAGAAACGGGAGAAAGAGCATGATTGATTATGCAAACACGTTGTTATTACTGATTCAGTGTATCCTGTGTGCACCGCGTGTACTACGGCTGGCAAATGTGTGCACGTTACACAGCTAACCCATTATCAAATTGTGTACTTGGGCTTTCGTTAGGTCACACACGAACCACAGTGCAGGCTTTACCGGCACTGAATCTACGATGCAGGACGAAAGCTTGAAAGCACGATTCACCATACCGGTTCCTCCCGTATGTTTTCGAGCGGAACTCTATCCTTCCTGTAATCGCAATTCCACCCTATAACGAAGAGTACAGGAAATACATTTAACGGTGCTAAACCTTGGTATCACGCTTTAACGGCTCGAATGAATTTTAATACTCCTACTAATCATAACACCGGCATAGTTGTTTGTGGTATTATTTCATTTTTATGAAATGCATTATATGTAGATTTAATTCGGACTTTTGCTATGTTGCCATTTCTACATGGACAAATTTCGAGATTTTTAAAGATCTCAAGTATTAAGTTTTTGTCGTATAAAATTTTACAGTTTCTGAATTTATTTATTTTTAAGTTATTGTCCCAGAATTTTCAAATTTGCAAACACTCTAAATTTCTGGATTTCTACATTTCTAACCATCTTAGTTTCAGAATTTCAAATTTTCGTTAGTTTCTTAGTTTTCTAACTTTCAGACTTTCCAATCCTCAGATACTTGATCCCTAAATTCTTGAACACTAAAACTACCGACGTATAGCATACAATTATTTCGATGTTAAAAATGCAGTTGAAAAATAAATGAACAAACGATGAAACATAAATGAATGCGCTTATAGATTCTTTATTTTGATGACAATTAGCAAAAATGTTAAAAAGATCACCTGAATAAATTTTGTCATTTGTAGTAGGAAATTTACCGAAGGGTCATTTGACCCTTGGCAGTTTTAGTATTAATTCTTCAAATCGGTAAATTTTTAATTTTCTCCTTCCAAATTCCAAACTTCCCAAATTTTTAAACTCTCGAGTCCAAAATCTACAAACCCCCGAATCTTCGAAAATCTCGAACCTTCGTCTCCCCGAACTTCAAAATCTCAATTTCCCGTATTCGAAAACCGACGATCGATCATCCTGTTAATCGACGCAACGCAATCAACGTTTCATGATCACCGATAAACGTCGAGAACCGTGAAAGGTCACTAGACATTGAACTTCGCGAACACGACCCAATAATTTTACGCGTAAAGACGAATCGACGATGAATGAAGGCAGACGGAAAGGGTTGATTCCGTCAAAGGGCACATTCAGAGTAGTTCGGTTATCTGAAAAGCGGTGAATAGTTGATGTACACGTGGAGTTCTAGCCGGTCGTTTTCGATTTACTCGTTAAGACAGAAAGACGGAGGAAGCGTGAAAAAGGCGAGAGAGATAAAGAGAGTAAGGGAAGGAGATAACGGTGGATAGAGCCGAAGAAGAAGCATCGTAGGCTGAAAAAGGAGGAAAACTGCTGCGAAGATAGGAGCCAGGGATAAAGGGTAAATTCCGCCTTTCAATTTTGCTACAGTCCCATTTTACTTCTAGTTCAGTGCCTGTATGCCGTTACCGTCGGTGCAACGTCGGCGGCAACGTAACTTAGCCCAGAATAAACTGAATACGATTCATTACGGCAACTCCGCCCGTTCGACCACCATCAACCCACCCCCGTGGCCCTTTCCTGTTTCACCACCCCTCCCATCTTCGTCCTTCTAACTCTAGCTCACAAACGAACCGTCGAAGGCGGCGTCGTTGAAAAGCTGAGAATTGGAAATTCTTTGAAACTCCCTCTCCCCTTGCTCCTCTATCTATCTACCATCCTTATCCTCCCACCCCCACACCTCTCACACTCACTGTCTGCCTCTTCGGGGTTGAAACGATGCGGCACATCCCTGTGCCTTCAACCTCTCTCGACTCGAATACATCCGGTGAAAGGGATATTGGAAAGAGATGCGGTTTACGATAATAAACGAATTGTACCCACCCCTCGCCACACACCCCACCTCGCATTTTATCACGATACTGATAAGCGCACGTGCGTATTATCGAACTTGACGAAAAATACCCGAGGCACAGGGTGGAAGACGCGAGGACGATTTAAACACTATGATTTTCGCTGTGAAAATGATATATGTACATGTATAAAACCATTTTTTGATAATTACCGTCGTTCTATAACCTCTTATGTCATAATATTTGTCACGTTGTTCGACGTGGCTAAAGTTGAAGATTAATTCGGCACAAAATACAATAAGTAAATACACCATCTGCAAAATAAGGATAGTCGAATACTTGAAGTTTATAAACATGACGTATGTAAAAATGGTATAGCATACGGAAGGGTTTTGCTACGACTAAGACAATTAACAACTTCGACCACAGCAGTTCAGACAAATAGACGAAATTCACTAGCAGACACCGACACGTTAAAACAGGGTGTGAAAGAAACCTCGGGTTCGATGAGATTCAATGAAAAGTAAACACTTGCTGTTAGTCGATTGCTGTTAGGTATTAGCCGAATCGATTGCGAACGAGAATCAGAAGATTCGCGTCTATAATTGAATGATCCTCGTAAGTTAATAGCAAACGCTCAATTCCAGATGTATGTATAAAAAAAATAAATAAAACTAAAACGGAAAAAATAATTAGCCGGCCTCGATGAAATTTCAAAAAGGAATTTCTTTTCATAGCCGGAGGTCAGGCATAACGGTCGTAGTCCGGAAAGCACGAAAGCCACTTTTGTCGAGTGGTGAACCGCTGCAATTAAACGACTGCCCTTCTTTCGTCTCATCCCCTCTCTAAAAACCCTCGACATCCCTGCTCCTTTTACTCTACTTTCTCATCTTCGTCTTCTTCTTCGTCGTCGTCGTCTTCTTCTTCTTCTTCTTCTTCTTGCGTCTTTACGCGATAATTAGCAAGTCTTCAATTTTCCCCACCGGAGCACGTATTTGCTTTGCATAACTACCGAGATAATTAAACAAGCTGTGATTCTCGGATCTGCCAGGAACAGACCGTCGCCGGAACCGGAAGAGCCAGGGGAGGGATGAAAAAGGAGGACCAGGCATACCGGCGGGGGCTGTTGTGAAAACACGCGATCTTACGAATCCCGTGTCCTCTGCTCGGCCATTCCATTTCTGGAAGTGTAAATCGTGTCAAGAGATCCTGAGCGCGTGCTTCCTCGCCGAGTAATTAGCGTGCTCTGTCGTGCGCGGAAACCAAGTAGCCGGAACTCGTTCTGCACAAGAATACGGAGGAGACAGTCGCTCGGCTCTGATAACCCGTATCGTGAAATATCCTATCGCGTTAGTTCGTGAATCCGACAATTTTTTGTATCTAGGAATTTGTCAACACACGGATTTCTGAATCTAGTAATTTTGTCTAAGTTTGTGAGTGCGAGGATTCGCGAATAGAGGGAATAGTGACTCCACGAACTGAAGAATCCAGAGATTAGAGGATGTATGGATTTGGGAATATAGCTATTTATCAATCTAGGCATTTACGAATTTAGGATTTGGGAATATAGAATTTGTAAATATGTGTGTCTGGGATGTGCCAACCTAGGAATTTGTAGATCTGAAAATTCGTGAACCTGAGTATTTGCAAATCTGGGGATATTTGAAACTATAGATTGATGAATCTGAGGATTTGAAAATCTGGGGATTTATGAAAAAGGCACTTGTGAATCTAGGGACTCGCGAACGTAGAATTTGGTACTTGCGAGGACTTATGAATCTAAGAATTGGAAAATCAAATTTTTTAATCGAGGTACATCTAATATAGGAATTTACGAAATTCTGAATTAGGTAATCTAGAAAGTTCAGGATAACAGAATTTCGAAATTTAAAGTTCTTGATATCTAGGAATTTGTCAAAGAATTTTGAGACTCGGTGATTTGACAGTTTAGGGATATTGGACTTCGAAAATTTATGGATCTAGGTTTCGAAACCTAGAAATTTAGCTAATTTATTTTATGCATTTGAGGAGTTAGTGATTTAAACATTTGTGAACTTGATATCTAATAATGTAGAAATCTACAAATAATAAATCCCTTGGGAATTTATGAAAATATGATGCCGATGTACGACTAACATCCATATTTCCCTTTTACACCTGATTGTAAATGTTGAAACCCTTCAAAGTATATATTTTCCTTCTACAATACATCCGAGTACAAGAAATGTGTATGTACCCGGTGGTCCCTACGGCGATGAACGCGTTAACGAACGCAAAGAAAAATGTAAATCAAATAGCCTCTATATTTAAGCTTGTTGTACGCGCAATTTCAGTGGCGGCGAAATAATTTCAACCGCAAACAGAAAATAACGAGCTTATAAGTACAAGCTGACCCACTGAAAAAATCTGTGCAAAGTATTTATCCACGCGCGACATAATTTGACGATTAAACAGACGGAAAAATATGTTTCCCGTCGGTCAGGCGAAAACAAATAGTCGTACGACTCGCTTAATGAAAGGCAAACATAATTAACCGTTGCCCGATGCACGCGAAAGTAAGTAGAATGTTCAAGAATGGCCAGGGCTCGGCTACTCGTTACTGTAAATTTTTCTCTTCCGCGCCTTTTTATCGCGATTCCATTCAAAAATTCCTGTCGGACATTAATCTCAATGAAATGCACGTTGACAATCACTGTTACGAGACTTCTAACGAAACACTCGGTGCGACATTCGTTGTTTCGTTGTTCCATAATGTTGCGTAATTCCCATTTGACCTACACTAAAACTCGGAATAGGACACACATGGTCCTGACATCGCCAACTTGGTCTTTTTACGAAAATACACAGCGAGCGACAAAAGAATTCGGGAGGGACGAAAGTATTAGTACATTTTGAATATAGAAATTAAAAATACAATATTTTCTATATTATTAATTTGGAACATTTATGAACAGGACACTTAAAACAATAAAAGAAGATGGCATAACGTCGAAAGAACACTTCAAAGAAATACACTTAAAAAGAGGACAGTGTAATATAAAACTTGACTTCGTTAAAAGTTTGATGATGTCGATTGTCTTTATGTTCTAAGTGTACGAATACTTTTGTCCCTCACATATTTGAAATATACATATGTACATATACTTATACGCATACATATATGTATAATATGTATGTACAATAAAATTTATATTTGTTAAAAACTTGTATGTATACGTATCCGTGTATATACGTACACATATGTAATAGGTATATATACATTTATGTGCATTTCTTTTTTTAAATTCACAACATCGTCATCTTACGTTTTTATCCACATACGCCCTTTTTCTGGCGATAAAGAGTAACAGCTGCAAGAACAAAATAATGTTGTTTGAATAGACAGACATGATCGATCGAGAAACGACTTCGAATAATTTTCGTTCGGGAAGTGAAAGAACGTACGGTCTGAAAGTAATCCGTTAAGAAATATCGAGTTAATCTGCTGAAACGTTGGGTCGAAACTTCTGTGAGCAAATTAGGTGTTTCGATCGCGGTAACGTGACACGTCGTCATGATGTAACCGAATAACGCGACGAAAGTAATGATAATCTTCCTTCGAGTAAAGGCAGACGATAAAAAAGAACGAGACGTGGACGTGTAATTCGACGTTTTCGATGTTGCTGTACATCCACCGCGTCGATCCCGTCGAAAACGTCCGGATACGATGAAACAATATAGCTCGATCGTCGCTGACGGGCTCTCATTGAAAACACTTGGAAAATGTATTGAAAACACTCGAAAATGATTGAAATCAAACAAGTTACGGGGTGAACAAGAGAAATCTATCTGGCACGTCCGACACACACCGTGGTATCGCGTGTATGCACGTATACCCGATGGAACGAATCATTTCGGCTGCTCTCGCTTCTAGCTAGAAATACTATCTATGAGACGGACAAATTGCACGCATCCGTGCTGATCGGGAAACGCTCGATCTCTCGATATATCCAACGAAAACTGACTGATAATTTATCGCATTTAATTTGCTCGCGATTTTTGAATCGAGGATGTTGCTATTGATTATCGACAAATCATCGATAACTCATTCATATACAATGAAGATGTATAAATTCATTCAGATGTTTAGGCTAATTAATGAACACAAAATACACTTGCTGATTTTATAATTCAATCGTGAATTTTGTTCCATCCGTATGCTTAATCTGATTTTAATTTGTATTAACTGAAGCTAACTTTACACATCAAATCAAATGTGTAATAAATGTTTATTCGAGTTTAATCTAGCATGAGTGTGAACGGGAGAAAGTCGATTTGATTAATCAGGTATTAAATTTCAATGATTGAATGAATTATAGAGTCATGTAGTAAATTGAACCTAATTCAACCTGACCTAACCTTACGTTACAATTCATCAATCAAATCTATAACAAATATTTATTTTAATTAAGTATAATCCAACTGCATATAATAATGATACAATTTGTATAATTGTACGTTTTTGAGTGATTAAATAAGCGATAAAATAATGAGCCGAGTTTAAAACTTCCAATGAGAACAAATAAGTTTGAACGTTAAATTACACGTTACATTTCAATCTCGTTCGATTTCAGTGCATTTTGAATTTCGTTATATTGAATTGTTTATAGCGTTTCAATATTGTCCACAACGTTGTCGATATCAGCATCCCGATTTCGAATTTCAATTTCGATTTTCATTAACTTTTGTTTCATAACAGAAAGTCGGGATCCGAATATTGAACGAGATATTAACTGTTCGGAATCAGTGATCGAAGGATAAATTAAAATTTAATTTTAAGCAGAAAGATGGACATAAAGAGTGGACAGAAAACGTTCTAAAGCGGATCAATGACGTCGGAAAAACGGACGAAGAGCGTATCAAGAGGCAATTGGACCGGATTGAGGGATGTGTAGTCAAGCAGATCATGGAGAGGATTGCGAGCGTCTTTCAAACAGACCGGAAGAGAACTGTCGAGTGCTGTAAACTCATACTTCGATTCATAGCAAACTAAATGTGTCAAAGTCTACTTCGTTTGCACCAGGGATTTCCTTCAACCTCGGATATTTTCCCTTCACAACGGGAAAAATATCACAATTCGAAAATATCACGAAGTTACTGAATTTATAAATTCGATAATATGAAATTTTTAAATTATCGAATTTGAAATTTTATAGATATTCCAATTAAAATTATTCCAAATACCAAGTTCGAATTTTTGAACTTTTAGATTCCGAGGTTGAATATCTGAAAATTTATACATATATTTCCAATTCTAAAAATTTGAAAATTAAAATTTCCAAACCACGAAGTTTTTACATTTTCCAACATAAAAAATTCAAAATTTTCAAGTTTGAATCTTCAAAAATTTCTGCATTCCCAAGTTTGAATATCGAAAATTTCTAAATTCCTAACTCTGAAAATTTGTAAATCTTAATTTGCAAATCACAATATTTTTAAATTTTCCAATTAAAAAAATTCCACATTCCCAAGTTCGAAAATTTATAAATTCCTAAATTCGAGTATTCGAAAGTTGAAATTTTGAAATTTATTGTTGAAAATATCAAAGTTCGTAAATTTGCACAACCTACGAAAATATCCAGTCGAAAGGTATCGAGAGCAAACGAAAGTCGAAAGAATGAGAAAATCAATTTCGATAGTGAGTGGTTAACCATCCATAACGTCACAATCAACATGAATTTTTCGATTTAACCGCGATCTATTAATTGTATATTTTAATCGCTCTAATTCGAAATATTTATGGAATACCACGAATAATTGAGACATTTGCGAATTGAAGAGTGCAACTTGTACGTCTGAATAAACGTACGCGTTTACTGTTTTTCGCAAAATAAAAGCGTCAACTCGAACCTGATATACAGTCGGTGTACAAAAAAAGCACAGCCAGTGAGAAACTTTCTACAACTCCATTTATAAATAAAAGTTCATAACGCGAACAATTTATAGGTGTATAAATGGCTAGAGTAAATCTGGCACGAAACGAACTCAGATGTTCGTATGCTTTATGAGAGCATCAGAAATGTTTCATAACTGACAGAAACATCCACAAATAAGATTTTCGCGCAACTATTTTTTGACTATAAACAAAATCATTTATCTGATTACTATTTTATAGAACGTTCCTTCGATCACGCAGTTGCTTTACGTCTTCTTGCAAACAATCGTGCTTCTTACAACTTTCAAACACAGTTTCAGCAAAATATTTCCACATCTTCGTCTTTAAATAATACAACGAATTCTTCAATAACAACTACATAAATAAAATGTAGTCACTATTTAAATAAGTATTCGATAACCGAATATTTTTACAAAGTACGCCATAAATCGTCTGGCAGACTTTTAATAAATCGCAGAAAACATTTTTCCTGAAATTAGTAACTGTGCGATTATATTTGCGAATTGTCTGCGCTTTTAAAATAGACACCGTTCTCGCGGAAACAATAGAAATGATAAAATAAGTTTTTTTTTGTAGGAACCGCAATTCGGAGCGGAATTTTACAAAATCATTTAAAAATAATCCCGCCACTTATTCGTAGCAGTTGATTCGTTTAAACGTACCTACGATTCTCGCGTTAAGCAAACGGCATTAAACGAAGAGCAAACGTTCAAACGGGAATTTTTACCGGCATTTTCCCCGACCCAGGAACGGTTTTCCCTTTTTACGTCTAGTCGGCGCACGGAACCGCGAAAAACACAGGTTTGCACTTTCACCGTGTTCCATGCATCGTGTAAGTAGCCATTGATAAACGGCAGGCAAGAACTCCGCTCGAGCAAGAAAGCAATTTCGCAGAGACTCCGTTCTCACGCAGCCCCCGCAAATTTCCACTCTCCCACGGACCGTGAGCAATTTTCAATCTAACCCTCATTGTGCCTGTTCACGATGCCATTTGCGCTTCGTTTCTGCCCGTAATTATATCGACGATAGACGACCATTCCGTTTGGCTCGCTGGCCACTATAATTGGCAATGGCAACGAGGATACGCTTCGACATAGTAATCGCTGAAATATAGCCTTCTCTATAATCGATTTTCAAAAACAACCTGCTTTCTTCGTTCTTCGATAACTCGACAGTTATATAGCCTTCTCTATAATCGATTTTCAAAAACAACCTGCTTTCTTTGTTCTTCGATAACTCGAAAGTTATATAGCCTTCTCTATAATCGATTTTCAAAAACAACCTGCTTTCTTTGTTCTTCGATAACTCGAAAGTTATATAGCCTTCTCTATAATCGATTTTCAAAAACAACCTGCTTTCTTTGTTCTTCGATAACTCGAAAGTTATATAGCCTTCTCCATAATCGATTTTCAGAAACAACCTGTTTTCTTGGTCGTTCGATAACTCGAAAGATAGTCGAGTTGTCGAAGACATCTTTTGTTTCTTTTTTAATAAATGTTACTGATAATGCTTTATGGTCTGGTTATGTCGTCGCGTGTGGTATTGTCAAGCGAGTTACTGTGATGTGTTGTATTTGCAAGCATTATTTCGCAACGTTTATCACCATGCGTTATATGACCACATGTAATATTGCCATGTAATGTACCACTTACGCGTAGTATAGTCTCGCGTTGTATCATCCATGCGAAGTATAACCATGCGCAGTAATTTCTATAC
The DNA here is from genome assembly GCA_947623535.1 of Coelioxys conoideus. Taxonomy (NCBI): domain Eukaryota; kingdom Metazoa; phylum Arthropoda; class Insecta; order Hymenoptera; family Megachilidae; genus Coelioxys; species Coelioxys conoideus. The sequence goes on along the minus strand of OX392449.1, from coordinate 7,486,004 downwards.
GAAGGAACTGACTCGCGTAATATCACCGCGTATACTATTTCTATGCGTTATATTACCGCGCACAGTATCGTAATGCATAGAATCACAACGCGTTACGTCATTCACGCGTGATGTAACCACACATAGTAATAACCACGTGTAGAACCACCAGGTGTAATAATTGTTACGTGCAGAATCACCTCGCGTTATATCACCGATATAGTTAAACGAGGTATTACCACGTGTGGATTCATCCACTCGTTATATTGCCTATTCATACAAGCAGCGTCTCAATCATAATAACTCTTAAAAAAATATTATTCTATAAATAACTTATTTCAAGAAATGTGTCATGATTTTATAAAGTTATTGCAATTGATGCTCGAAAGTGCACGCGGTTCGCCTCGGTTAGTATCAAAAAGCGAAAGTGTGTCTGGAGAAAGTTTCTACCCCAATCGAGCGTTCTAGAGTGAAAGATCGTTTTCGTACACAGGGATCCCAATAATGATCGGTCCGTCCCTCGAAACGAGCTCGATTATAGGAGCCGGCAGTCGATTTGCCGAGTCTGGTCTGACATGCGTTATGAAAAAGGGATGAATATTTAAATGAAAAGGCAATGGATAAACGGGAGGGAATCGGAAGACGGGAAGAATCGAGAAGAGAGAAAGACAAGATAATTCTCATTGTTCAACAGTGGACGCCCTCGAGGTGTCTGCAACTTCAAAGCCATTCGGCTCTCCGTAACTCTCATCGAACCAGAGTCCGGCAGTTAATGAACTGCCCTTCGGCGTTACAATGTATGTAGTAGGTATGTAGGTAGATAGAAGTGTACTAGTCGTCTATGAACCCAGCCAAGTGCCGGCGAGGACCCATTATCCATTTACATAAAGGGCCACAACGAGCCGGCTCAGGGTTTACGCTGCTCGCTTAACGTTGAAGAATTTCCGCTACATCTGACAGGTAAATACCCGACGCGATGGGCTGCGACGTACTCTTCGTTCGATTTAGGAAATTCGGGATTTGGAAATCTCAGAATTTCGTCGCTTACGGGTTTGGAATTTGGCGACCTCGGAACTCGGGGTTTTTGAAACTTTGAGATCTGGGAGTTCCAGGGCCTACAATTTTGGGGTCTACGGACTTTTCAATTTAGAAATTCAAATTGTTTTGTAAGCCCAACACAAATAACGCACTCGTAATTGTTTCTCATCTATGCTTATGAACAACGTTGGCTTATAGTGTGTTAACAACCAACACGATTCGGTTCGGTATCGCGCGATAAGTGAGCGGACGCGCACGCAACACGGATAATAAAAACCCGAGAAACTGCAGCAGGCAATTGAATTCGAAAACTTCAGAATTCAGAGATTTCAATGTTTGCAAACTCGGACATTAAAAATATTTCTCAATTCACAAATCCGAATGTCAAAAAATCTCGAAAATCGTCACGATTACGAAACGCAAGAATTTCAAAATTCTTCATCGCGAGGGTTCACACTCTTCCGTGTTCCCGCGCACGATCTAAAAAGCCGGTGTTGCCTTTCCGGAACAGGAAGTGTGCTTTCGCGCAAAAAACAAACGCAACTAGCGCCACAGAAACAAGGTCACACGGCGAAATCCCGAGACTAAAGCGACATCGTCCATTTCGCCGCAGTAGCGACATCTGGAACGTGACGTGGTTCATTCGTCGGCGGGGTTGCACCAGGATCGTCCGCGACGAGTTGACGCCGGTGTCCTGATGATCCAGGACGATCGAGCCGAAACGATTCAAGGAAACGAAGCGGCCGGAAGTATCGCTCACCTGAACCATTGATGTGTGCTGGCACGCGAGACAGATCTGCCCGTTCGGCGGCAGTCTGACGGCGAAATCAGTCCGTGCCAACCTCTGTCGTTGGCCTCGCGTCCCGTACATTCAGCATCAGGTCCAGGTGCCACCTCAGCCACACGCACGGACTCACGCACGTGACCACTGTTCACGTCACTACCACGACCACGCCCACGTGCCAGCAACTTTTCCTGGTGCACGCAGACAAACCAGCTAGTGCAAGCAACCACCGCCAGGTGTGCTGTCGCATCGCGACCACGACGGCGCGAATGCAACCCCCTCGCAAAATCGATTGCACCGCCGCGCTTCTAGGGTTAATCTTAATCTGTACGCGATAAATCTATTCGAGATGCAACGCTAATTCTGGACGCCGGCTTCCGGTGCATCGACTCGCGGGCAGACCCGAGATCATCTCGAGGATTTTCGCATCGACTCGGATTTGGGGGTGCGGTTAAGGGTTATCGATGACTCGACGATTCTTGATGATGCGTCGATGGTATCGTTAACGCGGGTAGAACGATCGATACAGTAACGTGGAGGGAAAAACCGTGATTATCTCGTAGCAGGAACCGCGAATTTTCGTATCGACTTGGATTTGGGGGTGCGGTTAAGGGTTATCGATGACTCGACGATTTTTGATGATGCGTCGATGGTATCGTTAAGATATCGTTAACGTGAGCAGAATGATCGATAACTAACCTAATCTAACCGAACCTAATCTAACCTACGCTAACCTATCCTTGAAATATGAAATTAGGAATCGGGTAGTTAGCGATTCGGTAATTAGGAACTGGAAGTAGAAAAATTGAGGAACCTGAAAATTAATTAATTGGAAAATCGAAAAATGTAAAGGTCGGAAAACTTAGGATCTGTTGAATGAACAATTATTTTTTAGAATCAAATTCGCTGCTTCCGTTAAAAATAAACGCATTTCAATGGCAAAATTACGCGATACACTCAACTTTCATCACTTCCGCCGCTATTCTAAACGATATTTGAACGGTATTTCCGATATATCGAATTATCGGTAGCTTGCCGGTATTATCGATGTTTATCGATAACGATGTTCGATAGTCACGCCACTATTCGAATTCCTCGGACTTCCCAGTTCGAAATGAAATTACGTTCTTGAAATACGATTTATAAACTTACCACGGAAAAATTATATCCAGAGTTAAAAGTTGGAATTAATCAAAACGGAAACTACGGCGAAGTTAAGTTTCTATGAGCATCACCGTTGTCAGAACATCTCTTTGAAAGCGTTCGCCGATTCACAGATTCGCCTCGATAACGGAGATTAAACGTTGATGAAATGTTGATCATAGAGAGATCGAGAGTGTGTTAGCTCTCGACGAGAGCGTGGAAAACACCGTTTAAAATTCGATTTCGACGCGCGAGTCCTTCACGCGTGACTTCCGTGCCGATACGTTAGGCGGAATCCTCTTTCCCTCCCCGATACTTTGAGTAAATGTCGACCGCGTTCGATTTAACTTCTGTTGAACGCTTAAACCGGTGGGAAACACTGGACATACGCTGCCGTATTCCCGCCATTACGTTTCCGGTATCATTCGCGATAACGCGATAAAACTCCGACTCGATAACAATACACCCGTTTCACCGTGATTAAATAGCAACATCGGTGTCCAACTTTTGAACGTTGCTGACCGCCGCGAAAATTTCGCCTGATTATTCCGAAAGATAATTAACGGTGTCCCGGTCTTAACGAGCCGTTCCTAAAGAAGGACGCAGTTGTACCGCTGTAAAACTGGCTTGTTTCTTCTTTCCTTTTTACGCCGGTGCGACGTGCACGTGATCCCTTATTCACGAGAGCACTCGCTATCTACACGATGCTTCATAACATACGACAATCGCGTACGTTACATAACCGTTGTCCCCGGTGTCTTAAAATTTTTACGACTTCGCGAAAGGAAAATGAACTCGCTTCATCACAGGCTCGCTTTAACGAACTTGCTCTATTTCTGACATACTTTAACCCTTTACGCTCGAATACGATTTTCTTATTGGAAAATAGCGACTGTAAAATATTCTCGTTGAACAGCTGGCTGTGTTTTTTTAAAATTATTATTTGTTTCTTATTAATCGTCAATATTGTCTATTTCGCTATGTTCAAAAATCACGCGCATGATACTGTAAATGTAGTTGAAACGTTCTTGCACCTACATTTTAACCCTTATTTAGTGCAACAATTTTAAATATATAACTTCTATGTTTATAGTATTATAAACTCGATGTTTGAACATAGCGAAATCGACGATATTAGCACTAAACACCTTGCACTACGATTTATAATATTTGTAAATACGATAGCTCAACGAAGTATGAACTGCTATAACATCAACCTGGCTAAATAAAGTTCGACTGTCAGGACTGTTTTGCATTCAGCGATTCACAACTGTGCAAATTACAATTAGTCTGAAATTGAACATTCAATAGTATTAAAAATATAATTAGTTTATCATATTTGAACCTCAGGTACGTCACAAGTGTAGCTCGTCAATATAGCGCAAAGGGTTAACACTAAAACTACTGAACGAGTCATTTGACACATTCACAAATTTTCGTTTTTAAGTTGCGAAATTAACGTGTATATTAATTTCTGTTTTATTATTTGTATTTTATATTTCTATTTTATTTTTAATTTCGAATCGTGTGTGCAGTGTCCGTCGGTAAATATAGCGTTGATAATAAAAAATAATAATATTAAAAGAATATATCAAACTTTTCACCTAGAAAGTTTTGCGGTTATCATTTGTCGATAGTGAAAATACTTTCGAGTGCAAAGGGTTAACGAATTTGCTAGTTACAAATTTTCTCGTTGCATCCTGAGCGTGTGACCGAAGTGAAGATTGCGCGTTGTGAAACAACCTGTATAGAAGACGGAGAACAAGTAAAACGAAGAGAGCGAGCAGCTCTTTATCCCTCGGTCCCTTAAATTTTTTCCCGGAGGATAATCCAGCGGATGATCACGGATAAAAATAGTCTCCGCGGGTTATGTCCGTGTCGTGGATCCTTGACACGACTTAGGTAGTTCCGAGTAAGCAACAGCCAGATCGTGCGATACTCGAAACGTCAAAAACCGTTGAATAATTTCTGGATTCGCCGGAACTATATATTCCCCGGTGTATCGTACGGTCTTGTTGCCTATATGAATGGAAAAGCGTGGGTAGTTATGCGTGACCGGCCATATAACCGCCTTCACGGTGACTGGTATATCGACACGGACCGAGCCAGTCAGTCTCCCAAGATAACGTTCAATGAATAAGTTACCTCGATGGAATTAAGTTTAAATATTTCATTCGTCGACTAATCTCCAGAGTCCGCGGCGTAGTTTATTTGCAAGAATCTTTTGTTGCGCGCAAGAAGCTCGGGACGAGAAACCAACCGGAAAACACAGTGTCTCGCTGACACCGGAATCGAGGCGAACCAATTTATGCCAACGATTTCACAACAGATTTAGACACTCAATTAACACTTTCACTGCCATGCCAACCATAGATGAATGACGCTCATATTTCTGAACAGATTCAACAGCTGTATTATTCAAAATTTGTTTACTATCTAAATGAAAATAGTTATTTACTTGAAACAATGAAGAATAAATACAATGTATCCATAAATAAAGACATTGTACTATAAAAACATGTGGTAAGATTTGTTAACGGTGGAAATGCTACCTAATGCAATTTTCACTTGCTTTAGTTTGACAGTCAAAGTGTTAATGCGTAATTGAGATTCGAAGTTAATTGATGGCGCCTCGGACACGCGGAACGCGTTCGTATTCAAGAAATAACGGTAAACGGATGTTGCATTCACAGTTTCTTGGACAAGATTTAAATTATGCAGCTAGTTGTTTGCCGTGTAGTCTGGGGCATAGTGCTTGGTTTATTATACGATCCACCGTCTCCTTCTCGTAAAGATGGCGTTGCCTTAGGGACTCCAAATATGAATCTTCAATGAAGTCGCGAGAGTTTAAGGACGAACAGAAAGTAGACATTCGTTCGAATTTCTTGGAACTTCCCGGCGATGGTATCTTCTCGACCTTCTGGTTTCGTTTTGAGTATCTGCTGCAATACGCGTTTCTGTCCTTTGATGTTGCACGATCCTCGGTTATCATCGAAGACATGGAGTCATCTTGCGTCTGAAAAGGTACCAGTGGTATCTGCTATGTTAGCAGTTCAAATCTGTGACGAGTATTTTAATGACGTTTATGATACAAATAACTTTTATGTACAAAATATTGTCGAAATTGTTATAGCTTTAATTGCAATTGCAAGTTTTGTTTTAAGTACGGTGATCATTAACAACTCGATCAACATGAGAAGCTTATTGAAAATTTTTTAGAAAGTATTGAAAATGTTTCAGAAAATATTGAAAATGTCTTCTTTGTGACATTCGTACGATAAGATATGGGAACAAAGGATCATGGATGGGCATTTGCGAAAGAGAGCTCTTGAGTTACCTTTTCATCGATCTCTTGATCCTTTAAAGGAGGTAGGAAACATTTCTCGGTGATATCATCCTTCAACTGTGAACATAAAGAAGTCGATATCTGTAACGAGCTGAACAGTTTCCTCAAAGAATGGAAATAAAGAAAAGAAACAAGACTTTTCGCATAAAAAATATCATTTCTATTCGTAACCAGGTGGACCTATAGCTTAGAAACATAAACTATACTCCTTCATAAGCTTTTATCAAAAAGCTTTCATTAAAACCTTCGTAAAAATATTTAGGATAGTGACTTTGACAATATACTAAATTATGCAACTACCAACCAAAACTTTCATTTTAAACCAGTAGCTGGTAATTAACCCTTAATCAAAATTATATTACTTCCAAGATGAATAAAGATTGTTTTGAGTGACTCAATATTATTATTTACACTCATTGTAGCATTTAAAATCTCATACTTAAAAACTTGCAAGTAGAAGTACGAAGTTGGAGTTGCCGGTCGATATTCACAATTAACACTAAACCTACCATGTTATAATGTACACTTATTGTGAAATTACAGATGACGTTGCAAAATGAATAGACAAACAATGAAACATAAATTGAGGTGTACATATACACCTCAATATAGGTGTACCCTTTGTCTCGATGAAAATTAACACAGATTACAAGACCACCATAAACATTGTTGTAACCAGAAATAAGAAACTTGTGAAACGGTCATTAGACAGTTTAGGTAGTTTTAGTGTTAAAAGTCGGAGCGTTAATGATTAAAGTTTGAAGCAGTGATTTGTGCATGAAAGAATTATAAATCTAACCTATCTAATGTCATACTGAAAGCACCACAGGATCGCTCGTAGTGATAACGTTAGCATCCCCAAATATTTACCGAAAATGATCAAAATGGCGGCGGCCCGTTTCCGTAAATATTTACCCGCATTGTAGACCGACGGTATTCGCAACAATGTTTCCCGGGAACTATTCGGCAAGTGAAGTAACGCGATTGTCAGCCGAAAAATTCCACGTCACGCGACGGAGTCTCGCGGGGCAAAATTATTTAGAAATAGTTTCCGTGGAAGTTAGCCGTCAGCCGGGGTGGTTCCGACTCGTCGCGAAACGTCGCCAGCTATTTCCGAATTCCTTTGCAAATTGTTTTGCGGTGACCGGCTGTATCGACGGAGACCAACGCGAAGAAACTTTTCGCCGTGGACGGGGCGAAGGGCGAATATGCATAAAGGGCGTAAACTCGTTGAAATTCAGGCGGCGATTATCGATACGAAGGGACCGACACGGCGGACAGATGAGGAGGATACGAGAGCGGAGACCACTCTGGCAAGGACGAAAGTAAGCAAAATCTAATTCCGGTAGCGGTAGGCGAGTCACGGGTACCCTTTCCGGAGACGTAACGCAGGTTTATCCACGTGTAGAGAATTTCTGTACGTTCTCTCGCCCCTCGTGTATCCTCGATTTCTAGCCGTGTACATGCGGTAGCTGCGGCCTGCACTCATCCCTTTGTGCATATAATTGGGTTTCGGTTCGGATACCGGACTATACTTCGCCTAACGGCGTTCGCGCTGGCCTTCGGTCCCTTTTCCCGCGTTCCACGCCATTCGCGTCTTATGATTAGATTTAATCCGGCCTAACGAGCGACGACTAATTTCGCGTGACTCCTCCCTTACGAACGATCGCAGATGCATAATTGATAAACTGCGAAACGGATTCGCAGGACTCGATTTTGCGAACGTACCGGGATAGTCATTAGGAAAATTTGATCCGTGTATCGATAAAAGATAGCGAACTCGTTCTTCGATGCTGCTGGACATACTAGAGATAGCAGGTGCAATTAATGTAATTATGGGAACCAGATCTAGTAAAGTAGATTTTATACAGTCTCGGAGGATAATGCAGAAAGATAAATTTAGTAATTTCGTTGCGCGATATGTTCATATTTACATGTTCATATTTACATACGAATATTTGTGTATAAGTACTTTGATTAACATACATAAATTCAATGCATATAAACATATATAAATGCAACATATATAAATATATACAAATTAAAGATGTACATATACTAAAGTTCGTACGCATTCAATGTTAAATACTAGTATTCATTGAGCATAAATATAAAGTACTATTAAATGGTATTATTAAATAGTAAATATCAAATTTTCCAGCTTCCATGCCAGGGAAATGCGAAACAAATACAGTGCTTCTGCAATGTGCCATTCTAGAGTATAGCGAATACCAATTGGCACCTATGCAATTCATACAACGTGTGCGCTGTCAAAAACCAATTAACAAAAAAGCAATTAAGTAAACTTTCCCGGTGACAATTACCAAAACAAATGAGATAGCGGAGAATTTAACGGTGATTTGATGTAGTGACCGGAACGAGAAAGAATGGACCGAGCGAAAAAATTGGAAGTTGAAAAAAAAGGAGACATTCCCCATTATTAACGGGAAAGTGATACGCACGTAATTAATCTCGCTTATAAATCTTCTGGGCGGACCATTATGAGGCTTGACTTTCGCGCGCCAAACGAGCGAAACGAATCAGTTTTCGTCGGGGGGTACCTCTTTGCTTCCCCTAATTGGCAATTAAATATTGAATGTATCAAATGGTGGACAACGTCAATTAGTCATCCTGCCACACCTAGGCTATCCTTTTTCCGCGATATTATTAGTTCCGAGGAACGATATGCAACTCCGAATTCAACGGAGCATAAATACCGTGTTACGCTTTTCGCTGCCATAAAAAAAATGTTTCGCGCGGGAACCGAAAGAAATCCATTTCGCGGTTTTATAAATTGAAAGTGCCCCGCATCGCGGGCATTAATCTCCTCAAATTAGCGGCGAAATCCGCGGCCATTTTCGCTAACGATTTTCACGAAACGCTCGAAATTATCGGGATGCCGTGCTCGAACGTTTGTAATGACGGATTTTTTAATTGACAGGAATATTTAACGGGGATTAATTTCGCATAGGGAACAAAGAATGGTTGAACGAAATTTTTATCACCGTCATTTTTCTTTTTTTTTTTCACTACACCGCTGAAACTTTGCTTTTGTGCATGGGGAGACTCGTTATCTTCACTACTTTGAACTTTCAACAATGGTACAAGGGGAAGATTAAAAGAACGACGAAGATTACAAAGAAGTTACATTTCTTGTAAATGAGAGGGCGCGCTCGGTGCTTTCCTGCGAGATTATCGCGGCTAATGCGACTCCCGTTATTATAAGTAACGTCGAACAAAATGGCGAATGGCAAAATTGCCTGTATCGCGTACGCTTTTATCAAGTGACTTTCGGAAATTTCAAAATTTGATAATTTGGGTATTTAGAAGAATTATGAATTGGGTATTTCAGAATTTGGGGCGATAAATATTTCAAGTTATCCTAAATCGTATGCTCATAATGATAAACCCACACTATATATACGGAGGCGAGAATATAAATAGAGAAAGAATTTTTGCAATATGTACAACATTATTTTCACTGTACGATTAGGATTCCCGATTTTCTCATTTAAGATATTAAAAGTATAGTTCTTAAGCCTTATATTCGTATTTCGTTTCGACTGTTTACCTCTTTTTTGATGTTCACAAAATTTATCTTTTTTCGAATACAACGATCGATAGGAATTTTTTTCCAGGTTCTTCCTATTGCATTGTGCAACTTATTTAAATTGAACGACTTTGTTACTTCAATTTCGCTTTTAACATAATTCCATACGTGCTCTATAGGATTAAGATCCGTGTGTTTCGGTTCATTATCAGCTCGAAATATTCAATCATCCGGCAATTTTTCACTCGCACAAGTAATTAAATATCTGTTTGATGTATCCACGTGCTGATCCATAATTCCATGAATACGACTAACTGAATTTGTCGTATGACATTCATGATCAAAGCAGCTCACACCATTATCGATCCACCTTTTCCTTTAATCATAGATTGAACACATTTCCGATTAAATTCTTGACCTGCTTTTGATCATTCTTCAGCTGACCAACAAAGATGTTGCTTATCGAAAATTTTTCCTTCAGAAAGTTATTCCCCTGTTTATATGCTCGCCACTGTATGCCGATTCAGAGAGTCAGCAAGGTTGTCCCATAAGGTATCCGTATAAAAACCGAAAGCACTCACCTTGAGTTTCCGTGCTTGCATCAGTATTCGTTGGCAATTACGTGCGCTAACTGAATTCCCGTATGACCTTCGCCGCATCAGCCACTCTCTCTGCAACAACAAACAATTCCCGAAGCAGCCGTCGCTTCGATGAAACTTTCAAACTAAACAGACCTGAGGGTTCGGCCGGTTTGCCCGGGGCTTTATTTACTTTTTACGAAAGCCCCGCGACGCGACGATTCGCCCACTCCGTGCAAGTTTCCGGTAACGCGAGCGAACACGTACACATCGAACACCCTCTGTCTGTCGTTAGCGCATTTGACAATTTTGTGCATCCCACCCCCGGGTTTCTCTGTCGGCGAACATCCGCCACCGGTTTGCCCGTTAAAAGTCTAGTAAGATCGATCGATCGAGCTAACAGCGAAAATCGTCGAGGTGCCGACTGGCCCGGCCGAATCCAACGTAAAGTAGATTATGCAAATGCTCGTCGGAAGAGGATGGCGCGAAAGGAAACTAGGTGGAAAAGTGTGGGGCTAGTGGTGAACGACGGATAGCGGAGACGAACAAAAGAACGAGAGGTGGAGAGACGGAATTGTATCGGACAGGAGGGTCACACTCGATACATCACATTGTTATACTTGTTATGTTTTAGTTAACCTTTTGCACTCGAAGGTATCTTTACTGGTAGAAGATAGCGACTCTAAAACTGTTTGGCTAAAAGGTTTGATGAATTCTTTTAACACCTTGGGTGCCACCCTAAAACAGTTGCAATTTCATTTAGGAAGTAATTTTATTTTCGATGAATTTTATAGACAATTTTTATAATATTCAACCCTCCTTTATTCGAAAAACTTTAATATATTTACCAAAATGTTGTACACTTCGTTATGTTAAATTTTTCAACTAAAATTAACGATAGATTTATGCATGCATTCGTGTCTCCCGTATGTGGGTGACATGGCAGTCAAAGTGTTAAAGTCGTTGTGTCTCTATCACTAATTGCCAATATTTGCTGCGTCGTTATAGTTATATATGGAATGCGCAACAATATAGATTTAGATAAAAAATATACATACCAAATTGCTGCATTAAACAAAATAGTGAATGTGAGACACCTTTCGAACGCAAAGGATTAACCCTCTTTTACCGTCCACGTCCATAAATACACATTTTTTTTACGTAAAATAACCATATTTTGTGAGCACGTTCTCTTGTATTTTTTAAATTTCAATTTTAATTCAACATTTTTTGTCGTAGCACTCGATTTCGGAATTAAACACTGGTATTTTGTTGTTTAGCACAACTAAGGCTCTTTAAGTTACAAGCACTAAAAATTTAGCGCCTTTTTTTAAATTCGCAGTGAATTAACCAACATTTTGTACATAAAACTTCGACAAAGTTTTGTTACGGCAAAATAGGTAAAATTATAGATTCTATTGCAACGAAGATGATCTGGCTGTCAATTAATAAGAAAATTTAAAGCTTTATGTAATTAATTATAATTCTGAATATATCTGAGTATTTAAAAATTGATCAGTTAAAATCCAAGAAAGAAATAAATTAACTAATTCCCTATACAGTAACAAAATCAACTGTACGCGCTTTCCGATAACAAAGACTCGTTAGCATATGCATAAAATAATTTATTCAAAAAATTCCTCCCTGTTAAAAACGAAACGCAACGAACCAAACATCGCATGATCGATACGTTTGCAAATCTCCCTCTCTCTGTCGCCATTTTTACATTTCCTCCTCTGTTCGCGCGTACATCCCTGTTTTTTCGTTTCTCTGTTTACCTGTCGTGTCATTCTGTCGCGAAACCGCACCGGTTAATGCACGTCGGTGCATAGTTAATATCATGGCAAGTTAAACCGTGGGCAATATTAATACAACCTCTCGAGAGTCAGTGTAATTATGAGCATTATGGTGTACCTCTCTTGTCCCCTTGTTCCAGCCCGTTGACCTCGACCAGCATATCATTTAAATTGTTCTCGACGACCCGTCCACCAGGAACAAGTTTATTCACCGTGTATCGGTGCATTTATTTCCCTGCTACCGGGTTACTACTCCAACGTAATTCCGGATAATGGTTGAAGAACGTACGATAAATACGGAGCAGTAAGGTTATTGCATAAAGATCGCACTTCTCTCATGTACATGGTACACTTGCAACCTATACGTTCCACGGTTGTTCAATTTCTTTGCCTCAGGAATAGATTCGAAATGATTAAGAGAGTCTGACTCAGTAATAATAAAAATCAAAAAAGCAGTAACGACTCTAAAACTCTCTAGTTGAAAAGTGAACGAATTTTGAAGTTGTTGTAGATAACACTGTAGACTTTGATAATAAATAAATATCTCATTTAGACATTGGACGTAATAACGTATTATATGTTAAACGTAATAAGTGAGTCAGAAATGCAAAGGGCTAACTAACGGAGTATAATCGATGACAAAGAAAGATATTTCGCATGACTGATAAATTCTGTATACTCGAATAATTGAAGGGGATTAAAGAAGAGGACATAAATTACAAGTAAAGAAACGAAAGTATCATATACGCGAAGAATTTGGAGTTTGTTCGAGCATAAAAATGTTTCTACCAGAATGCGAACGTCTTCTTGAGGAACGCCGGTACACGAGTGGCCGTAGGCGAATGAACAGTATGAAATTTTAATTTCCAATCCGGCAGAATCGTTTTCCGCGATAACGGCACGCGATCAGAGCAACGGAATTCCGGTTCCTTAGAAACGAGCAGGAATGCACATATGTACGTGTCTATGAGAGAATACGCTTGGGTCCATAAGTAGGTGGTCTCCCTCTGCACTTCCTGTCATCCTCGAATTTCAGACCGCGGTACCGTGGAGTCTGAAAAATTTACTGAACAACCTTCCGACTCTGGAGTATTTAGCTCAAAGGCTTCCGGAATTCACTGTGTCTCCGAGTATGACGACGACAACTATTTCCTCGTCGTACGCCTGGCTACCGAAGCTACGTCGGCACGCCGCTTAGTATGTCCTCTCAAAAGAACTGCATCGTCAAACGACTTTTCGAAAATGTTCCTCTATTGAACCGTTATCCTCCATTACTCTCGACGTCTCGTTAATTAACCACCACGCTCACTAAACTTTACTTGTGCTGAAGCTACTGCAAATTTTATCATGTATCAATTTATCAATTTTTGACAAATCGTATCAAACGTTTTCATAGTATTTTGTCATATTTCCAAGTTATTGCTCATAGCTTCATATAGTTATTTTATTTGCATTGTTCATAGTTCCACGTTATTGCACATAGTGTCAAGTAGTTATTTTAATAATTACTTTATTTTAATAACTATTTAATATGAAATGAATATTTTAGTCGAAATTGACACCTGACCAACCATGAAAATTTTAAGAAAATTATTTGATCTAAATCATGGTCGTTTGATTCTATATGAAACCTACAAATATTGTTTTATCCTTATTAAACTCTAAATTGTTTGGCCCTGAATGAGCTCAAAACTGTTCGACCCTACAAAAAACTCAAAATTATTTGATCCTAAGGAACTTAAAATTGTTTGATCCTGGAGAAAAACTGAGAATTGTTTAATCCTAAATCAGCACACGATTATTTCGTTCCAAACTCAAATTAATGATCAGATCTGCTCTATTATTTTTTCGAAAACACCGAATATTATCACGATGTGGAACAGATAAACAGCCGATAAATAAGTAGGGATAATTGATAAGCAACTGGTAAATAACTGACAAATAAATAGTAAATTGGTCCTCGTTTAAACGAAGATATTTGCAACAGCTGCACGCGTAAACAATATTTTTGAGGATTCGGGAATAAGCACGACTAGTCGGATGAAAGTCGAGTTACCAAAAGTTCGAACAGAGACATCTCGCAATCTCGTTTCCTTGTCCTACCGGAAGTTAACCTGCCATCGCCGAGAAAGCGAAGTAGAAGAAACTTCGCTTCCGTCGACCCATCGCAGTTTACAATTTCACGGAAGACCTAAAGCGAGTTAGCTCGTCGCCCATCTTCGTAACTTCAATCTAATAAACATGCGGCCGTTTCCTCGCAGCTACCTTGTCATTTACAGTCTTCTTCCGTTTTCTTCGCATGAATTCTATCGAACAGGTGCGTCGAGAAGTGGCGTATGTATCGTTTGCGATGGAACTAAGACAACCGCATTTTTTTTAAAGAAAATTTAATCTGCTATGTACTCTAGTTGCGCGGGACACAAATTTGTTTACACTGCAATATATGTATAACATTTTTACGTAGCAAAATTATACTTAAGACTTATGCGTATAAAACTATCCATGAATAAAATACTCAATATTTTGATTTAAAAGCAACGAAACTTCTTACCAATTGAAGCTGTTTCAAGATGTTACGTCTTTTACAACCAATCGTATTACCGCTAAAACAGATTCAGTAAATTACTTAATTCAACAGTTTGTAACATTGAAACCGAAGAATTTGTAAGAATTCAAGTTTGAACATCTGCAACTGTAAAAACTTGCAACATTCTACAGGCTAATGGTGGACTTAATCAAATTCACCTACAAATTGTGTTCCCAGGTGACATTAACGTGTCGCGTTAGTTAGATAACCGAATCGTAAGCAATTGCAACATTTTAAATTTACAAAACTTGAACAGTGAAATAAATGAACAAATTTCCACGCATGGAATTGACAAGATTCAGCAGTATCGATATCAAAGTATATTTATTCCAGTAAGGTTCACCCTCCTCCTCCGTCCTCCAATCACGATCACGTGACGAATAAATCCCAGTGCAATTAAGTACGGTCAAAGGATGTACCGTAAGGTAGATAGATAGATAAGCAACAAACGAAACAAACCTACCTTCTCTTGCATCTCGACTTTATCGGGCCCAAGAGATCGATCGAGCTTCGGAATCGACAAGGTCTTGTACTCCTCGATGGTGTACGGCCGATAGCCCACGTTCTTCTTCGATTTATCGCCAGACGGATGCTTAACTCCCTCGTCCAAGGAAAAGGAGAGGATGTTCGTGTCCTGCAGCTCTCGTTGATGTACAGTTTCGGAGGATCGGATCGCCGGGGCCAAAGGATCGTTGGATCCCTCGATTAGACGCCGATAAAAGCTCAGCTCGCTTTGATCGTCCCTCGGGGTAGCCAACGAACGTGTTTCGTCGTCTGTGAGCTGCTCTTGGTGGCTGTCCCCCCAAACCGACAAGGTGGAACCCTCCGGGGATCGAACCTTGTACCATGGTACACCTGCGAGCAACGTGGAACTAAAGATGTATCACTATTACCGATGTTCTTACGCGCGAATCGCTGTGATTTAGGTTGCTCGAACGCGGGACGTCGAATGTGCTTGCTGCGGTGACAGATTCGAGTTAACGGTAGACCGGTGAATTGGATTTGGGAAATTGGGATTTGGGATTTGGGAAATTGGGATTTGGGAAATTGGGATTTGGGAAATTGAGATTTGGGAAATTGGGATTTGGAAAATTGGGATTTGCGAAATTGGGATTTGGGAAGTCGGGATTCCGTAAATTGGAATTTGCGAAATTGGAATTCGAGAAATTGGGATTTGGAAAATTGGGGTTTGAGAAATTAGAATTTGGGAAGTCGGGATTCGGGAAATTGGAATTCGGGAAATTGGGATTCGAGAAATTGGGATTTGCGAAATTGGGGTTTGGGAAATTAGAATTTGGGAAATTGGGGTTTGGAAAATTGGAATTTCGGATATTGAAAATTTGGGTATTTTTGAATTAGGTAATTAAAAATTTGGAAATGTTTAAGTATGAGAATTTGAGAATTGGTCATCCCAGACTTTGGAATAATAAAAATGAGTAAATGTAAAAATTTAGAAATTTGAGAATTCGTATGTTTGAAAATGTTGAACCTCAAAAACTTATAAACTTAAAAATCTAAAAATTTGAATAATCTCAACTCCAAAAGTACTTAAACCTCGAACATAAATTGCACGAAAGCTCTTACATCCTACGTCTGTCACATTACGTAGAGGGGATCAGTCCATATTTCAGATGGCCCGGACCCACCCCAACCCTATACAGTTGCAGCAATGATGACCGGTGGCAGTTGCATGCAGCACGTAGCAGTACGAGATCGAATTAATGTTTGAAGAGGGAGGATCACGTTAAACGGACTCGTGACTGTCGTGTTTGGATAGAAACTGATCGATAGTTGCGGAGGCAAAAAGAAGAGGGACAATTTACCTGAAAACCTTTAATACTTTATGTCACACATTTGAAGCACGTTTGACGTTTCTCCCATATCACCCTCATAGGGGCGACGATTTTACGAAATCAATCGTTGCAAGAAATAACGTATCATCGTGATAGTAAATTAGTAAATAAATGAACGGTACATAAAATAATAAATAAATGAACATACTGGAAACAAGGACGCTACCTGATGAAACTTTCAACAACTCCATCACGACCCTCAACCTGTTAATGTTGATTGTCAACCCGAAATCCCAAAGCTATCAAGCATCACGAAGCCTTCGGCCTAACCTAAATCCCAAAATCCCTTTAGTATCAGACCCTACTGACCCAACAACTGTTACGTAATTTCTAGATACCTCGCAATCTGCCACGCCTAACGTTTTAAAAACGTCCTTCCCTCCGTATACGATCGTCTTGTCAGCGAAATCGAGACTGCGAACGCGTCTCGAAATTACGGAGAGTCTCGGACGCATCCAAACAACAATAAAACGGTACAACATAGCGACTGCAAATAAGCGAGTGGAAAAGAAACAAACAAAAAGGGAGACCCAGGAAGAGTCAACGTATGTTCTAATCCTCTTCCTTGGAGATATACACAGAAAGGACATCTAATCAGGACCAAAGTAAACCTTCCAGAAGAAAATTGCACCGTTCCGATGTCGTTGTTGGCCTTTCGTCCCAAACGCATCCACATTTTCGGTTTACGAAATGGCGTCGATCACGAAATCGAAAGAATGTCGAATCGTTACAAACTAACTGAGTCTGCGATGATCGAGCTCCAAGTAGAACTCCGCCGTTTGTTGAATTTTTGGTACGATTGCGTTATCCCGAGATTTATTCGGTTTTGTAGACATCGATGTTGTTTTGGAGCTGTAAGTTTGTTTCGACGTCCTGGAATAATTTCTGGTACATTTTGACGCGGCCATTTTCTTGGTATCTTCCTGTTCTTGCTTCGAGGTGTCTGTGTCCTGCAACATGGGATTAATCTATTAATTTGTATCAGATGATAGGTAATATTATGAGATATAGAGGAAATATTATTGAATTTGAGGATTACTTGATAGTTTGGGAATTTACGAATTTGGGGATTTAGGAACTTGAAAGAAATTGGAGCTTGCGAGTTTCGGGAATTTTGCGACTTTTGAGAATTTGGAAATTTAGAGGATTGGAAATTCCAGAATTTTTAATTTTGAGGAATTCAAGAAATTTTACTGTTTTGAAGTTTAGGGAGTTGGGAGTTTGAAAATTTTGGAATTTTGAGACTTTGGTATTTGGAAATTTGAGAAGTTGAGATTTTAGAAGTTTGACAATTTAGACATTTAGGGGCATAGAAACGTGTAAAATTTGGAAATTCAAGAAATAAGAGATTTGAGAATTTGGGAATGTAGAAATTTGAAGAGTTGAAAATTTGAAAATTTAAGCAGTTGAGAGTTGCAGAATTTAGAAACTTGTTGATTTAAAAATTTAAAAACTGGAGAACTCGAAAATTTGGAGATTTAAAACTTGGGAATTTAGGAATGTAAAAGTTTGAGTATTTCAGAATTTGAAACTTCAGGAACTTGAGGATGTGAAAATTTACGACTTTCGAACTTCGAATATTTGTAAAATTGATAATCTCAGAATATACAAATTTGAAACTTTAATAAACAGGAAATTTAGAAATTTAAGAACAACTTTTAAAAAAAGTGATGCACCACAACCTAAAAAGTAGGAAACAATCATTCGATTGTATTTTGCCGAAGCGAAAAAATGTGAATGTTAAAAGTGCCAAGATGGTTATTCGACAGTTTTCCGGATGTTACGTTTTTCCGAAGGCGATCTGTAACGTCTCGTTTTCCGTTCTTTGAAGAAACCGGGCGTCGTCGTTTGGACGTGTCTCCGTTCGCAATTATCGCATTCCTACTGCCGACTGTCTCCGTACCTTTGCTGATACCGATGCTCGACGTGGTTTCATTAGATCTGGTATCTGAAACATTTGCGAAAGAAGGAAAAAAGAGAATAAAATAAAAGTCGGTTCCTTCGGTTGGATCGATATTACTGCTCCTTCTTTCTGCCATTCATTTTTCAAGAGAAGATAAGAAGTAGAAGAAACAAATCCACTGTTTCCCCAGTGATATCTTTCACTGAATGAAAGTATAACTAATAGATAGAACTAAATATTCTACAAGGTACCTCGGGTTTTCCCAAGAAAATACAAGAGTATATTTTGCAAATAAGAACGAGATGAAAAGTTTTATAGTAAGCTTGACTATACACATTTCGTTCCTCCTGAATAGTATTGGTTAATACTCTATAATAAAACAGTAACATTAAAATAATATATTCGTAGTATTATACGTATAAAATAAATAATATTGTATTTTTAATTTATGTTTTAATAAACCCATGTGATACGCTGATATCGTTAAGAACAATTACCTTAGTTAATTATTTTGTTATTAATTGAATAGTTTAATATTAATACTAATAGGATTTTCAATCAGTTACGTATTAATTGCATTAATGGATTAAAATGTTAATAGTTTAAATAAATAACACGTGGAGTGACACATAGTTGATGGAACATCATATCGTGAAGCGTACAAAAACGTCATAAATTGAAAACTGCTTGCCTTGTTTACGAGTTAACAATATATTTGTATGTTTCGCGTGACACGTCGCACCGCGCGATAAATCATTTGTACTTTTAATTGTCCGCAAATTGACACTGTTTTGTTGCAAAGAATCTTTCCTCCTCGAGGGGATCTCGTTCGCGTCCTCCAACGAATCTGTCGAGTACCGTGACATCTTGGCAGTAATTTCAATTCATCTCGTAGAAACGCGGAAACTACTATAATTAACTAAATTATGCCACGGTACGCTCGAAACAGTCAAATGAAAATAGTCATATCAAGCTTTGCAAACTCACTTCAAATTGCGCCAAAATTCTAACGAGTGTTTCATAATAAATTCAACGGGGTGGAAATTCATTATGGCGCAGCGAACGACTCGAAATATTTGCAGAATCTTCGCGCTTTGTAAAATAAATGTAATGAACTGGCAGGCCAAATGAAATTCCCAACGTGTAATGAAATAAATAGACGAATACGAATTTTTGTTTGTTTGTATTCTTTATTGTCAATCGTACCGAATTTTTGCCATTAAAACACATTCACATTTATACTAATACAATGTTCTCCATATTATTATAAATTAATTTCTGAACGAAAATCAATTCTTTGGGAATGTGGTTGTAGGAATAAGAATAGATTCGTTTATGTAAATCAACCCCTTGTTGTTTCAAATTGTGTGCTCTGATACCCGGATGGCGCCATCTGACAGTAAAGGGTGAAACTAATGAAACAAAAAATTGCTTTTTGGTGAGCCTATCAAAACATATTTCGTATTGAAACACTGTTAGTCCCAGCTAAGATCCATTCTTAAACTGATGACAATACGAATTTAGAAATACCATATGTATAATTTTCATTATTTTTATATACATTTTGAATAATCTATTACATTTTCTTTTCTTTTTCTATATCGTCAATTTGAAAAGATCTATCATATCGTCTGTAAAATACAGTTTCCGCAATTATCAATTACGGATTAGCAATGTTTTAACATTGTTTCTTCTACGATAAAAAAGAACAATATTTGAATCTGTACATTCTTCATTCATCGCTAGATCGCGCTAATTGTATCATTTCAAAACGATATATACCGATTATAGACAATCTGTTTCAATCCACGTGGGTAATGGTTGTTATTGTTTAGTAAGTAGAAAGAATGGCTAAAAAGGTAAAGAAAAATGCGAATAGGGTAAATAACATTGGTACAAATGTTAATAAAATAAAAGCCAATAAGGTAAACAATTAAAAATTTTAAAGTGTATGTAATAATTTACATATTTATATGTGACATGATTTATGAATGTGTTCGGTTGTTTCGACCAGATTTTATAAAAATATCTATCTTTGAAATTTATTTTAGAAGAAGAAACAAAATGATCAAGGTAAAAATAAAGTTGCTATCATTAAAGATGCAAATGAATTTAAGAGTAAATCAAAAAAGAACAAGTATAAGTTAGCACAAAAGTTCAAGCAAATATCTGACAAAGAGAAACATCAAGCAGTTACTAACCTTGTAAAACCAAATTCTGTGAAAGTATTCGATAAGAAAGATAAAAGTCAAAATGTAAAAACTAGATTTAAAATTGGAAATAAAAAACAAAGGAGAACGCTTAAAAACAATGATATACTTGAAAGGAAAGAACATGATACAAGAATGAAAAATTTGAATCGATCTAGCAATAAGACTGATAATAGTAGTGTTAAAAAGGTATTAAAACAGAAGGAATCTAAGAGCATGAAACATAAGAGAAAAGGGAAAAGAACAAATGATAATACAACAAAATTTGATTCAATATCACACAAGGCTAAGAAACAAAAGACTATTCAGAAAAGGAACCACAAATCTCAAACATCTGCAAGTCGTCATAAACTTGATATTGAAAGACTGAAAAAGTTAGTAGATGTTAAAGAGACAGAAACAAAAGGTCAAAAAGAAGCATGGGACCAAAAAGAAAATGTAAAATCGCAAAATTTAAGAGAACAAGGAGTTGTCAAACAAAAGAAAATGAGAAATTGGAAAGAAAATATGAATCCATCATCTTTGAGGGAACGAATGATGACTAAATTAAAAGCATCTAGATTTAGGTACATAAATGAATCACTTTATAGTAGTGAAAGTTCAGAATCTAAAAACTATTTTAAAGATGATCCTGATGCGTTCAAAGCATATCATGAGGGATACAAACAACAGGTTGGACAGTGGCCCTTGAACCCACTTGATGTTATAGTAAATTCAATTAAGAAGATGTTGGTATAGTTATTTCAGTTTTGAAATTTTAATTCTTGTGTTAAATAGTAGTTGTTGATTATGTATATTTTAGGTCAAAGAATCATATAATTGCTGATTTTGGATGTGGGGAAGCCAAACTTGCTGCTTCTGTTCCCCATAAAGTGCATTCCTTTGACTTTGTTTCTTTGAATGAGAATGTAACTGTCTGTGATATGGCACACACTCCACTATTAACAAATGGTGTTGATGTTGTTGTTTTCTGCTTATCTCTGATGGGAACTAATCTGAAAGATTATATTATAGAAGCCAATAGAGTGCTAAAAATAGAGTAAGTATTAGTATTGGTAACATACTTTAAGAGACATTAATACTAAATATTAATACAATTGATCTTATCTATACAACAATTTATGTAAAAAAATATGTTTTCAGTGGTGTCTTGAAAATAGCTGAAGTTGAAAGTCGATTTGACAAAGTAGAAGATTTTATAAAAGCAATAGAAAGCTATGGTTTTAAGAACACCTGGAAGGATTTGTCTCATAACTTATTTTATTTCCTAGACTTTAAAAAACAAAAAGACATAGGTAGTAAAAGAAATAAGTTACCTCCTATTATTTTAAATCCATGTTTATATAAAAAACGATAATAATTAAATAATATATTTATACATCTTGTAAGTATTGCAAATGTATTTATGTTACTGGAACTATTGTTTCTAACTTTTATCATATCCATGTGTAGCAGTTGTAATATTAAATTAACAAGATGCAAAGCTGTTCCATAATGTTTTGATATCATACTCTCTTAAAATGAAATCAAAGACACTTTGGATATTTGATTTATGTGCCTGCTTAAACAATGTGTTATTCTTAAAACACATTGATCTGTTGACACAATGTACACTCATTACAAATTAACGGTACATATTCTTTAATTATTTTATTTATAACAAAATACTTCATTACTATAATATACAAAAGAAAATTGAGTGAAATATTTTTATTATATCTCTTGATTTAAACGATTTAAATCTTCTTTAAATTTTTTATATTTATACCATCTAAAATATCTTCTGTTTCATCTTCCAAATTTTCAATCTTTTCCAATATAATCAACTGTAAAGTATAATAAAAATGAAGTTAGAAATAAAAGTATAAAAATTAAAGATATTAATACATGCATAATCTTTGAAGTAATTACTTTAGCAGCTTCAACGATTTGTGTTGCAACCTTTTTGTTTAAATACGGAATTTTCGTTTGCAAGTCCTTCGGTTGTACTTTGGCTATACATTGTACTGTTTTAAAACCTGCATTATACAATTGACGTGCTCTACCCTGAAATACAATTAATTATATATCTTTATTGGCACTAAAAAATAATGAATGTAAATTTCTTACAATTTTAACTAATGGTAAATCCATTAATGCTTCCAATTCCATAGGGCAACAGTATGACAATTTTTTACTGAATGCATCTAATAAATCTTTGAACGCCCAAAATTCATCTAATTCCTAGAATAAAAGTATCAATTACGATTGAATGAAACAAAAATAATAAAAATAATCAAAATTATAATATCAAAAATAATGTATTTATTAACCTACCTGACAAAATCGCACCACAGAAAATGCAAATGTTGACACTGCAGTCAAAAGATTTTGCACAGTGCCTCTGTTTATTTGATATTTTTCTGCTATAGCGTAAACCGCATGTTGAGACCATAGGTCGTGCAATATTAATGTTACATAAAATCGCTGAACTACTCTTGGTTCTATGTTCTATAATTTTCAAATTATTTAAATATACAAATACATATCATACATGAAAACAAAAATTTGTACTTACTTTAGGCATTAAACCATCGCGTATTTTACTTATAGTTACTTCATTGATTCCAAGAACTCTTGCTGTTTTCATTTGCGTTTCCGATAAATTTATTACCACGTCGTAGTAAACACTTCCCACTATTTTTACTTGAGGTATTATATCGTATGGTGTAACAAGATATAGCAAATGTAAATAATCGATAATAACTAAATGTTCCTGAGCTTTTTTTAAATCTTCATATAATGTATATGCACATTGAATATCAATGCACCCTTCGATGTAAAAGTGCAATTACAATAACAGAAATGAATAAATTATATTATAAAATTATTTATTGATAAAACTAATTATACCTTTCAGAGCTGCGCGCCCTAAATTGCACAAATCTAGTTTAGTATCATTTGTAAGTTGTATTGATTTCTTTACTGGTTTTTCTATATTTGAATCATTCGAACATGTAATTTGTGATGGGACAGCAACAGTTATATTTGGTTGATACACATCAAGACTTCTACTTTTGTCTTTTACTTTTATTACACCACTTTTCAATAATTCAATTATCGTTGAATCTACAATATCTTTAATATTTATACCTAAGCGCTCCTGTTGTATATAAAGTAATGTTCTTTTTGTCAGTTTATGTAATTCAAATCTAGTTTTTCCGATTGAGAATAATATAGCGCTTAAAATTAAATTATTTATCCCTCTATCTTTATTCACGTGTAATGTACTTAAACAATCATCCATTTTGGATTCCAAAAGTTCCTTTACCTATGTAGAAAATATTGGTACATTATACCCGTTCTCTATTTATAATTTATTGCAGTTTTATGTTTAGTATTACCTTAGATAACTCATTATTTTTACAGATAAGTATGCTTTCTCCTATATTCCCCATACCAGCACGACCAGCTCTCCCACTCATTTGCTTATATCTACTTAAATTCACAAACTGGTTACCAACGTATGGACTTCTTAGTATTACCTGTTGTACATTTCTTTATAAGAATAAATAAGTAATGCTATCAGAAACTCGTACATAATAGTAACTAAAGTACCCTTCTGGCTGGTAGATTTACTCCAGCTGCTAATGTTGATGTACAACATATTACACAAAGTGTTCCTGCCTTAAAAGCATCTTCTAATAATCGTCTTTCTTCTGTCGTAAGGCCAGAGTGATGATAAGCTACACCAAATTTTATGGTTTTATGTAAAATAGGACAAAGGCCTTCTTCTCTTTCAAGCGCATTCAATAATTTTTGTTTCTCGTTCGTCTTATGTGTTTCCAATGATCTGAAAGTATTAGTGTACATAAATAATTAAAAATATTGCAATTCTATATAACTTATGTAGAGTTATAAAAGGAGATCTCACTTGAACAAAATTTTTGTTAATAACAATGCAACATTTTCACAATTTTTCCGACTTGAACAAAATATGAGGCACGAATCTTGTGGAACTACATCCATTACTAAACCGCCAATTCTATCTGGATCTATGATTGCTGCATCACTTGAATACTTTTTATACAAATATATAGCTTAAAAACAACGATCAGAAGTCTAATAAATATATTGATAAATAGTATGTTCTTCTATGCTTACACGATAATTAATTTTTTTCATATCTGTTAATAGTTCTTCTGTTTTCGAATCAAGTAGCCAAATGCTATCGTCACATTTTACATATTCTTTAATTTCAACAGGACGAAAATTCCCTGTATACAAGTCCGCATTCAAAAATTCCGCTACTTCATTTAAATTTCCTATTGTCGCACTCATGCCAATAATATGAACGGTTTCTAAAATAGTAGTAATTTTTCTTTAACTAATTTCGATGTAAATTCTGCATTAAAATAGTTACGAAATCTTCTTTTACCATTAACATACAATGCTTTTGTTAAAATTACTTCTAATGTGGCACCTCTTCCTCCACTTTCACCAATTAAATGTAATTCATCTACAACTATAATACCAATCTAAAATATTTTGAAACAATTAGAATATAACAAAATCATTCAAATTGTATTGTTCAATTTTGTGAGTTTACTTACTTCCTTAAAACGATTTTCTTCTATTAAACTATTTATTAAACCTAATGCTTTTTCTATTGTACACATATATATACTATTTTTTTTACGACGTTTTTTAGGAGGATAAGTTCCCTTTGCAGCAGCATATTCCTCAATTAAGAAATCCAATTCCAAGGCAAATGGTGCCATTGCTTGAACCTAAAATTGCAAAAATATGTGTACATTTCATGTAGATAATTAGCAATTAAATTGTTGAATGAATTATTTATAATCAGTACTGACTTTTTCTTGCACTATAGCAACAAATGGCAATATAAATATTGCATTCCTTTTATTACATATAACTTCCTTTAACATTAATATTTCTGCAACCAATGTTTTACCTCCACTTGTTGGAAGAGCATAAATTAAATTTTTTCTATTCTTTACTGCATCTAAGCTCAAACATTCATCCTGCCACTCTACAAATAATATACAATTGAAATTATTAATAATATGTAATATTCCAATAACATTAATGAATAAAATACTTACCATATAATGTATCAATATTCCTAATTTCTAAGAAAAGTTTCTTTACTTCACTTGGTAAACCATAAAATCTATTATTCTTCATAGAAGACGAATCATTTAAATTTGTATTCCATTTATTTATTTTCTTGTCATTTGGATAATGCATCTTACTTGGAATTATATTATTATATTCATCTAAACTTCTTTTTGAATTTATATGATGTTGTTGATTTCTTGATACATCTACATTTTCTGTAAATACCGATTCTTTAATATGATTTTCAGACTGTTGAGTGACAACCTATTTTTTAAAAGTAGAAGGTTTTGTGATTAATGATTAATGATATATACAAATTATTACAGTTAAATATTCTACCTCAATACAATGTACATATTCATCATCTTGTTCAATAGATGATTCCAATTGTGTAAAAACTTCGTTCAAAAATGTATTATCTTGCCAATGATTGTTTCCTTCAGTAGATACATTAGGAATAATACCTGAAGTATCTACTTTTGCAGTTTCAATTTGTAAGGCCTGTTTATTATTATCACCTACTTTTAATTCTTTAGCATCTTCTTGTGTCTCAATTGTATTTTGCCATTCATGTGTGAAAATATTCAAAGTTTTTTCATGTACTTTAGAACTTGTAGAAAATGATGTATTATCATCGTCTTCAATACTTCTTAAAATTGTATCATCCATAGAGAGAATAGAATCAATAACTTCTAATGGTGTGGGAACAATTTCATATTGATGTTTTGAATGCTTATTTACATAACTATTGTTTAACAAAGAATTTGTATTCTGCATAATGGTTGTATAATCAATCATAAATTATTATCTCCTTATTGTAAAAATATATTCTAAAGATTACACATATATTACCACAAGTTATAGAATGTAATAGTTACAGACAATACAATATTTTCATTAGAAGTCAAGTGATTATGTTTATGGCTTTATACAGTGAAAGTTGTTTATCATATTTATTTATTTTACTTTCCATTATATACATGACAAAAGTACCTATATATATAAGATTATATTCAATTTATCACAGATAATGTTTACTAATATATTTTTATGACATTTGAATTATAGTGAATTAGCTATAATATATTAAATATGTATAAATATGATTATAAACACGCAAATATTTAATTATAACAGATCATAGTACTACAAATAAACACAAAAAATTAGCTATATTTAACTGCGTCAGCTGACACAGCTGACTTCAATATTATGAAAGTTCCGCAGACAATATATAGGAAATTTTACTCAAACGAACAAAAATAAATAAGGACACAAAAATGAACACTTTCGTGAGATATCTTGTTCTGACGGTAAGTTTAAATACGTAATATATAAGAAATGTATTCTGCAGTTATTAAAATGTATACAAAATTAACATAACGTGTAATTTAAGGTTAAACCGGTACCGTCAGTGAGAAATGTTTCAACGAGTTTTATGAGATATAAAGATGATTTTAATAATGTGATACATCCGGATGGTCATGAACCTAATATACCACAATATATTGAACGTGATGAAGAGAATGCAGTCGTCAAAAGAGCTCGGTAACAGGGAATAATAATTATAGTAACAATATTTCTATCTCTTATAACAAAATAATTTGGTTACAGACTGCTGTATCAATCTCGAAAACGCGGTATGTTAGAAAATGGCCTTCTATTAAGCACATTTGCAAAAAAATATTTAAATGAATTTGATGACAAACAGTTACAATTGTATGATCGTCTTATAAATTTGCCAACAAATGATTGGGATATATTTTATTGGGCTACGGGCGCAAAGCCCACACCACCGGAATTTGATAATGAAATTATGGATTTGTTAAAACGGCATATAAGGAATGATGATCGTCAAGCAAGGATAATGCAACCTGAATTGTGAATGTGATACTTAGCATGAAGTATTTAAGAATTCTAATTTAGAGCAAGTTTAGATATAATAAAGGACATACAGGACTATTTTAATATCATTTTCCTCTCATGTACATAGTTAAGTAGTATATTTATTGTAAATACAACTTGAATAGAAATGAATAACCCATGCTGTGCATGTGTATAAATAAATAGTTGCATTAATAAATACGAAATTATTTTCTAATTTTTTATCAAATATAAAATATATAATTTTGCAGCCATTATAAAAATAATAAACTTTATTAGTAAATTATATATATACATACACATACCGTTCAGAGTTTTTTTTTCTTTTACAAAAACAATACATAATAGTGTTGCATTATTTTCAATTATAAAATGGCAAAAATGCCAATTCTCTATTAAGACAGATACCATGTATCTTAAGTTAGATGGGACAGTCATCATTGTTACATCACACGTTTATACATACAAATATATAATACAAATAAATATATTAACCCAATTGCATATATCGATGAGGATTCGATATATACGCTTTGTTTTTATTTAAACTTACAAGTCCAGGACCCTTACTTGAAGTCGAAGTTGTACTTTTTCCTTTTGCCGTAGTTTTTCCTTTTTGTGTACTAATATAATGTAATGAAGATGACAATATAATACAGATAAAATTAAATAAGGCATAAATTTATATATTCATGTATATTACCTCGTGGTAGTTCGTTTATACTTTTTAGCTGCGTTTCGGTAATTAGATTTACCTTTCCGCTTTCTACCTTGGCTTCTGTTAAATTTGCCAGCGAAAGAAGGAGCGCAATTATCCCAGCCACTATCATCCTCATCACTACCACTACTTTCTACTTTTTCCTCATTTAATAATACTACAAACATAATCATTCAATTAGTTACAATTATTACAATAACGAAAAAATAGTTTTGAATTTCTTCTTTTTTTACCATATTTCTCTGCAGCATATTTTTGAGTGATATCTAGCAGAGCTTTTCCATATTTATCGAAATTTGCTTGAGTTACATGTGGTATTTCCAACATAGCTTGCTCACTATCTGGAAGTCTTTGACTCATTGCCCTAACTGCTATCATGTTCATAACCGAAGACGCTGAAACCTCAAGTGCCCCAGCAATTCCTTTTATTACTTCCATCAACTCCTTGTAACATCGTTCTTGTAGTTCAAGAAGAACTTTGTCAATCTTCTTTGTAACTGTAGATACTGTAGCCACTGCAGCTGAATTATTATTAGATGATTTCATGGGTAATTCCACCTGTTTAGACACAATTATGTTTCTTTATTCGTTATTTAAAGATGTTACTCGATGCATTTAATTAAAATTAATAGCAATTTTATTTATTGTTTTCACCTTAATATCTTTTCTTGTCATCAACTCACTAGCATTTGAACCAATCTTCAGGTAAGCACAAGTAATTTCATTGTTTATATACATTTGTTCTTGTAAATAATCTTTAAGCACCATATAATGTAACAAACGTTCTATATCATTTCTGTTCCATGATCTTCCACGACCATACAAAGGATGCTTATTAAGACCTGTATCAAAATTTAGCGGTAATACAGAGTTACATTACATCAGTGAACAATAAACCTTTGATATAACAATTAATATTTTATACCTGAATCTCTTATTTTCTTAAGATCACTTCCTTTGAATATGTCCGTAACCAATACTAACGTAAGATTAGCACTTCTCGATTGGTTAATTTCACGTACAGCTTTCATAATTTGTTTTGCGTCCTCTGTCGCGTCTAACATTTTAAAATCGTCCTAAAAAATATCGTACATTTTTATAATTATCGTATATATTAAATGACATTAATTAGGAAAGTATGTTATCTGAAATTTCACTTACTTTACATCTACAATTGTCGCATGACGTGGCTTTATTGCTGGCGCACTGTTGTCGATCAAACATTTCTCCAAAATAATTCAATTGTAGTGATCTGCGGCAATCTGTTTTATTCTCACAAAATGATACCATTTTAAATAAATTATCTATATTAGTTTTTATTGCATCAGGATTTGAGCTGTCCATTTCAATCATTTTCCTTATTCTGTGCATATCAGCGTAATTATAAAATAATATACAGTCGGCGTTTTCTCCATCACGACCAGCGCGTCCGCTTTCTTGGTAGTATCCTTCGATAGATTTTGGAAGAGCAGCGTGGATTACAAAGCGTACATTCGGTTTGTCAATACCCATTCCGAACGCTATTGTTGCACAAACAACTTTAATCTAAAATTTTTTGTATTATACAATCACGTAGTTATAAAGATAGTTTTACTTAAAATACATATGATTCCATACTTCTTCTGAAATCCAACGACCTTGAATATCACTCCTGCTAGTGTCTGTGAGACCAGCATGATAGCCTAACGCTTTAATACCATTCTTTCTCATTTGTACGGCATAATCATCGCACTCTTTACGAGATAAACAGTAAACGATACCACAGTCATTTTTGTACTTTGTTTTTATCATGGCTATAACTTCATCGGAACAATTTTTACCTTTCTTTGAGATTATAGAGTATCTTAAATTCGGTCTATTGAAACTCGACATAAACCTGTAAGAAAGAAAAGAAACATTAACTGTATCACTATTAAAAATTTATTTAATATTATTACATACCATTTCGGTCGAGTAAGTCCTAACTGATGCAATATGTCAGTTCGAACTCTGGGCGTAGCTGTTGCTGTAAGAGCAATCATTGCCACTTTGGTATATTTTTCTCTAAGGCTTTTTAACCTTTTATAATCGGGTCGAAAATCGTGACCCCATTGACTAACACAATGTGCTTCATCAATAACAAATCTAGCTAATAACCCTCTCTGATACAATGAAGTTAACATGTCACAAAATTTTTGAGACGCGGATATTTTTTCTGGCGTTACATATAGTAATTTAAGGGCAGGATCTTTTTTCGAAAGTTCCCTGTATATCCCATCCGCTTGAGCATCAGTTATTGTACCAGACAAATGTGCAGCTGGAATCTATACAATATTTGTTAATAAACTACAATTCAACAACATCCATCAAATATATAATCTGTATATTGATTAAAATCTTACATCAAGAGAAGTTAGTTTTTGAACTTGATCGAGGATAAGACTTTTCAATGGTGAAATTACAATTGATACTCCAGGTAACAAGAGAGCTGGCAGTTGATAGCATAATGACTTCCCTCCCCCAGTTGGCATTAGAACAAAGCAATCAAATCCTAACATTGCAGCATTAATTGCTTGTAATTGATTTGGTCTAAATGAATATAACCCAAATTTTTGTCGAAAAACCTGAAAGGTTAAAAAACTTCATACCAACTTCATAACAAGTATACATATATTCATACGTTTTTATTTTTTATTCGAAAAAAAAGGAATAAGAATATATATTACCTTCAACATTTCTCGTGAATGCGCATATGTTAATCCATCGAACTCGCCACTAACTCCATCATTTTTATAGTTCCCAGTGAAAACACCAATTTCAACATTTGGCTTAAATGCCTTTTTTTGTTCATTGTTATGTTCCTTATTAGGAGATTTTTGTGTAGCTACTATTTTTTATTTACCAAAATCAAGACATTCAAAAATGACTTTTAAGGAGGGGAAGAAATCATATTGCATATTGTTATACTTACATAGTTTTATATTACAATCTTTACTCAATGCAGGAAACTGTTCAAGTTCTTGAGTTAAACCATCAACGATATCTTCAGCATATGAATTATCATCTACAATAAACTTTTATTATAATATATATATACATATTGTAATATTTTGTATATGTACAACTTGATAATTTACCAAATTTATCGAACCAATCTTTTCCATCATTATCATGTATTAATTCTTCACTGATTTGAACATCTTGCTTTTTGTTTTGAGTGGAACATGCATTTTTATTAACTTCATTTCTTTTCGATTCATAATTATCGAACTTCGTATGATTATTACATTCAGGAACTGTTGTTTTAGGGTCTGAAACTTTAAAATGCTCTTCCTTTTCCCATATTTCTCCAATTCGTTTAGATACTTCAGAACCTATGGTTGCTTTAATAGGTCTTTTTAACTGGAATTTACTCTTTTTCCCTTGATTTAAATAATCGCTAGATTTTACTTGATTGGGAGAATTAAATGAATCAATAACATTGCTTTTTTGTTCATTTCCTTGTGACTCATTCTTTTTCTCTAAAAATTCAGGAAATCCATCTACCGTCTGTAAAAATGTATCTTTTGGTTTTATAAAAGACATAGAACTCGATTCTGAATCAATCAAATTAACAGTAGATAGATTACAACTACTGGTATCTGAAATACTTAAAATTAATTGCCCATTTAAGGCTCCAACTGTTGTGTCTGATGGAGAACTGTTTTTATATTCACATAATTTATCATCAACAGGTTTTTGATTTTCATCAGCTTTTGTGTGCATTAACCTTGTTTCAACTAATCGTATTTTTGCTTTGACATGTTGGTATAAAATTTTCAAATCCTGAAATGAACGTTTATTGAAATCCGGAAATTTTTCCAAAACAGGCATTGGTATTTGATCCAATGCAGTATAAAATTTATCAAGAATTTCTATTTGAAAATCTTTTAAATGTTTATATCTATCTTCTAATTTTTGTTTTGTAACCTGCAAATAATTTAGTTATTATTTATGTTAATTTGTGAGTAACGCATATGACTTTATACATAGAACTTAATATTTACAGGTACTGCAGTCATTATTGGCTTCTTTCTTGAAGACTCTATCCAAGGATCCAATTGTTTTCCTAAACCTAAAGGTTTTAAATTTAATTTGAAGTCTGGGCCTATCCATTTTTTTCTAGAAACCTGTGTAGGACTAAGTTTAAAATTTGGACTACTATCTGAATCTGATATTATGCACTTTTCACTCGTTACATCAGTAGAACATTTTTTTGGTGTACTTGGAGTATCACTTTCAATTAATCGTTGTTCCTCTGTTCTTGTTTTATAAACATTGTTGTTTTTAGGAGAGTCTTGAGAAGATATATTGTCACAGGCAGATTTATATTCTTCCTTTGTTACTGAAGGGCTTTCATTTAATAGTGAATCTTCATTACTGCTGTTAATCATTCTCTTCTTTCTATTCAAACTCAAAATTGGTTTTGTCATTACATCATCTTCGCTGTCTGATGATTCAATAAATTTCATTTTTGATTTTTGTACATTTGTAGATGTAGATTTATGTGTACCATTCAATGTTTTTTTCTCTTGATTGTCTGTTTCTTCAACATCATTAAGCAGTTCAGGAAACATTGATTCATCAGAACTATCCTAAAACATAATAAGCAAGATGTAACAGGATACTTTTTTGAGTGTTCTTTCATGTATAATATAAAATAATCTTACAAGAGATATAATGGATGTTTTATGGGCATTTGTTTCTGATTTCAATGTATCATATGATTCTCCCTTGCTACATGTATCTGAACCCTTATTTATTTGGGAATTTGTAGTTGATGATTTAGGAGTACTACAAAAATAAAATACATTGTGTCATCAGCATTGAATGATGTCTTAAAAATATTGAACATTCCTAAATCATGCATCCTATACCAATGATACATAATGCATTTTTATTTAAATGTTTTAAATATATACAATTCTGTTACCTGGATTGCATTGCACGTTTATTTTTCATTCGTTCAAGAAATCCTTTAAATGTTGGTTGTATATCATTCTGATTAAGAGGAATTTTTTTCGACATTTTTTTGAAATTTTTAGAATCATCAAAATTTTAATGTTGATGAAATTGATTCCACTGAGTTATGCACGTATAGAATATTAATTATTAACGACAAACATAAAGCATAACAATTACAAAAAGTAATTTAACATGTATTATAAACACTCATCGGTTGTAACTAAAAGTGTTCTCAAAACACAGAATAGCATTATTAATGTTACATAAATAAATTCATCAGTAACATATAAAAATAACTTAAACGAAACACTAACAAAAATAAAATATTTAAAAATGTGTATTAAAAGAACCTTAGTTTCATTTATAATATTTAAATGTAATGTAATTTATTTTGATTACAGCCCACTATCGAATCTTCTATACCTATATATAATATTATCCTTTACATTATAGGCGCCAGATCTCAATCCTGAAATATTATTCGATTTGAAAGTTGACAAACCTAAACATCACAAAATCTCTATATTTAAAAAGTTAAAGATCTCTTATAATATTTATTCAAATTATCAAATATTTACTAATTTCGTTAATTTTATAATGTTTATTAATTGTTTCTGTTATAAATTACAATAAAAATGAGTATTATTCGTTCAACGAAAGATCATTCTCATTTTGGGCACGTTTACTATACTCGTACGTTTGCGATTTTAGTGCACATCTAGTGGTCTTTTATTTTTCATTATGCAACAAATTAGAGCAAGCATAACCATAGTCATATGCAGTACATACAGAATTATGACATTTGGATCTTTAGAGATTTGAAAATTTTGAAATTTGATGATAACCGAATATGGCTTACAAAACATTACTTCATCATTCTTGCGTTACCTCTCCTTCTGAATGAAGTATTTTTATCCACCGTATATATGGTCAATAACATGAGAAATGTATAGTGAAGAACCAACAGTAACTGGTGGGGAACATATTGAAGTTAATCGAGATGCGTAAATTGAATCTTACACGCATAATCAGTATGACAACATGTTATTATCAAAAGTCTGTTATGCAAAAAATGGGAACGAAGAATCGGAGAGCGTTCTGAGTTTAGTGGTAGCGAGCAATTGGTGCTGCACCGCGTGGTGAACTCTAGAAATGGTTTTATAGATCTACCATCATAGAGGATAAAAGATTTCAATATTGTGTCTATCAGTAATTTTGATTACAATTCCTACTACTAATAGCGCTGTAATGCAGTACCAATCTCAATCGATACGGTAGAACTTGCATTAAAAATGGTAAGAGAGCTCTAGAGCTTCCCAATTGTGACATAAAAATGCATCGTGTGAGTGTTCTATTTTATAGATCATCTGTGCCCATGCAATTCTGGAATTGCTCGGTGGGAAGTGAAAAAAAAATGGCGAAGGTTTACGTGTAAAGACGATCGTCAACACGGATGACAGCGTTGACAGAAACTAATGAAATTGGCTAACGTCAAACGTAAAGAACATTATGTATGAAAAATGCTCCCTTTAGTTAGTACCATCTCGGTACAATTCGTGTGATCGCGTACAACGTTTTATATAAGTGTTTAATTGCGCGATAAAAACGAAAGAACAAACAGTGAACCATAAGATCCAGTGGTTGCGAAACGTCACGAATCACAACACGGAACGGGCCATTTTAAGGCAAGACGTTCCACCTCGTTCTTAAAGAATCTCTGATCGCGTAAAAATAGTGATAATGCGAATGACCATGTATCACGGGATTCAGCAGTTGTTCGCTGTGGAATCGCGATGACCTGATTTAATCTTATCGCTCTAGAAGTGTATTCTAATCTCGAATCGTGTATCGTGCAAGGTTATGTGCAGTTATGCGTCTGACATTTAGATCTTTTATGAATGTTCATCAAGGATCTCTTAATCGTGTTTGGAAATTAGTGTGACATAAAGTCACAGTTAATTTTATGCCGTGTAAAGAGAGTGCAATTTATATTATTTAATGATGGCTTGCTAGTCAAACGATTTTTAAACGATCTTCGAATACGATTCGAAGTAAAATTGAAGTACAAACTGCTGAGAGTTGAGTGTAATGATAGTTTTTATATATTATGTTAATACTTTTATGTTATTTGTTCGAATTTGTAATAAGTAAAATCTGAACTAATTTAAACTTTTGCCAAATTTTGCCCCAAATTTTCTTTTTTAATTTACTATAAATTTGGACAAAATTAAAATTTATTGTTCTTTATTGTTGTGTAATAACGTTTCTGATGTGTCATACTTACCTTGTAATATTAGCTCTTTACTTGGCAGAATGCCTAAAATGTGCTTGAAAATGTAAAACTGTGTGCTGTTGAAGGGAACATATAGAATAAGATTTGAGGACAAAATTTCAATAATACAAATAATTAATTGATATTTATGTTGAATTTATATATTACAGATATTAAAAATGAGTCAAGTAGAAATGGATCAGGAAATAGTGTATGGGACCCATGAGGACAGCCATGTGGTCATGTCAGAGAAAGTACAATCTATGGCTGGTAGTATTTATCAAGAATTTGAAAGGATGATAGCACGTTATGATCAGGATGTGGTGAAAAACCTAATGCCTCTCCTAGTCAATATTCTAGAATGTCTAGATATATCTTATACAGAAAATCAAGAACGTGAAGTCGAGTTAGAGTTGTTAAGGGAAGATAATGAGCAACTTGTAACACAGTATGAAAGGGAAAAGCAATTAAGAAAAGCATCTGATCAGGTAAAATTTAATATAATATATACTTTGTACACTTTATTTAGAAGTATCTTTTGCAATTTATAACAGTTTTGTAAAAAGTAATATTTTCATTCCTTTCTTCATTAGAAATTGTTTGAACTCGAAGATGTAGCGGAAGATGAAAGAAAAGAACTTCTGTCAAAGATTGATAGTTTGGAGTCAATAGTAAGGATGCTGGAGCTGAAGACAAAAAATTCACATGATCACGGTACAAATGCCAATGGTTCTCTCAGACCATCCCTTCACAAAACATCCCGTTACAGTAGAGTAGAAAGTTTTTTGTTTTATGTTTTCTTATATTTATGATATTTTTAACACACAATTGATTAACTAAATTATATTCTGGGTTTAGATGTTTTGCATGCACTTTTGCGAAAATTTATTTTGGTATATATTTATTTGTCATAGGTTACTATAAGGTGAATGACATACTTTTGTATTATGTGTACATTAAGTTATTTAAGTTTGAAATATATTTAGTCATAGTTACGTATTATAATTAAATTATTAAATCAGATAAGGAACGTCAGTTTTTGTATTTGTTTAGTTGT
This sequence comes from Coelioxys conoideus, assembly GCA_947623535.1. NCBI lineage: Eukaryota > Metazoa > Arthropoda > Insecta > Hymenoptera > Megachilidae > Coelioxys > Coelioxys conoideus. The sequence goes on along the minus strand of OX392449.1, from coordinate 7,449,202 downwards.
TCGTCTCGAAGAGAAAGAAGCAGAAATGAAACGCGAATATACTCGTCTGCATGAGAGGTATACAGAGTTGTTTAAAACCCATGTAGATTATATGGAAAGAACAAAGATGTTAGTTGGAAGTACAGAAAGATTAGAAAATGCAACTAGCGGTCGTGGCCCATCTCGTTTGCCATCCCTTGGTCTAGCTCATATGTCTCGAAGTTCTGGGCCATTAAGTTATGGTTTTCAGAGCTTAGAAGCTAGTATAAACGCTGAAGATTTTCAAGAAGAATGCCCACCAAATGCTGCTAATTTAAAAACAGAGATGTTGGATAATAGTAGTGAAGCTACTATTGAAACATCCGATAAGAGTCAATTAACGGATAAACCAGTAAAAGCAAATAAAACAACGGCAATTTCTAGACGTACGTGATTTGAATAATTGAATTTCAGTAATGTTATGTTATGCATAAGGTTGATACGGTAATTATATTACGTTGTTTTATTTTTTCTTATATTCAGATGAAAGTCCTGAAACCGAAATACCTCCATTGTTGGCTACACCAACATCACCAACTGTAGAAAAATTAGCTACTACTCCAGGTGGGAGGAGTAGAACGGAAAGGGAACAACGACGTGGTAATACGCTATACCAGGAACTCAGTTTTCAAGATGCTGATGCATTGGGTGAAATGGATGAAGGGGCGGACATTACAGGTAATTATTTATTACATGTTTGTTTTCAGATCAAGGCTTAATGTTTCAAACATCATTCATTAACTTTCAGGTAGTTGGGTTCATCCTGGAGAATATGCATCATCAGGTATGTTTTGTGAAATAGTTACAAATTGATACAAACTATTGTTGGTTATTTCTTAATCCTTTGAGTTCTAACTAACTTTTTTTTATAAAAGAAGATAATTTATATTTTACTATATCCATATTACGAAGCATCAAAGTACAATATTTTTTTTTTGATTATTTAAAAAACAGCATGTATTACTTTCTTTTACTAACTTTGATAAAATTAATATCTCATAAATATATTGCATGCATGAACTCCAAAGTTATTAACCATATTAATTACTATTAGGTAATTAATATTATCAATTTTACGATCGTACATAGTTATATGGAAATTAGAACTCTAAGGGTTAATATTGAAATTAAAATTCAAATTGTATTATATGTATAAACCATTATGTACTAATGCATTTTTATGTTTTATTGTTTCCTTTCTTACCTGTGCTGGCTATAATCATGCCTTACCTGCATAATCGCATGATGTAATAATACTCCATGCAGTTAATGACAACTTCTTTGGTAAGATATTAATGTTGTTCTGTATTTACTTAGAAAGCTATATTACTGTATTTGAACTTAAGCAGCTATATTCTTAAAACTTCTTTATAAATTTGTTCTGAACTTTAGAATATATGTAGAACTTCGGTAATCTCTATAGTTAAAATAACTATGATTCTAATGTTCTATTAGGAATGGGGAAGGAAGTGGAGAATCTTATTATGGAAAACAATGAGCTATTAGCAACGAAGTGAGTATTTTATTTTTGTAAATTTACTTTTGCATTTGCAATGATATCTGTGTAATGTACTTAACTGTTTTCAGAAATGCGCTTAACATTGTGAAAGATGATCTAATTATCAAAGTTGATGAACTAACAAGGTATGTTATATTTTATAACGGTCAGAAACTATGTCTTCGTGCATAGTTGGTAATATATTTATAAGTAAATATATTTCATAGTGAACAAGAAATACTGCGCGAAGAAGTGCGAGGTTTACAACAAGTGAGAGAACGTTTGCGGCAAAGAATTACTGCTCTCGAAGAAGAACTGAAGAAAGTTAAAGAAGAAGCTGAAGCAGCAGCAAAAGCAGCTAAGAGCGACGACGAAGAAGATGTACCATTGGCACAAAGAAAAAGATTTACTAGAGTAGAAATGGCTAGAGTGCTTATGGAGAGGAATCAGTATAAAGAACGATTCATGGAACTTCAAGAAGCTGTTAGATGGACTGAAATGATAAGAGCCAGCAAAACTGATCCTTCCAGTATATCGGGGGGAAAAGGTTCAGTGTGGAAGTTGTTAGTATCATTTATATAAAATGAAAGTAAAGTATCGAGTTGGATGATAATTATTTCTTTTTGTTTATAGTTTTAGTAGTCTTTTTAACGGACCCGCGGATCGGGGAGCTTTGGTTCGCGGACCACACACATTACCTCATATTAGGTATAGTGCGCCAACAAATCAAGTTGTCCCAGCATCATCTTGGGACACCACGCGTAGACGTACGTTGAAAGGTCGCCATGAGTTTCTCGACCAGGGAGACACCATGTGAGAAACCAATTAAATTCTATATACGCACTTAGATATTGTCAGTTTGGCATTAAAGTCTGCCAAAATTTTTCTCTATTCTCTGCATAAAGATTTATTTCTTCATTATCATGCTTTTTTTCAACTTTGGACTCACGGTACTGTGATCGTTTACACAACGGAAAGTTTTACAAAGATATAACCACAATACACGAGTTCTACACTTGAACTTCTTTTAATATTTTATTTAAGCTATTGCAACGGCAACAAAACGTTTTTTATCTCTGTGGGACAGAATTTTGATACTTTTTAACTTTTTAGTAATACTTTTGAATCCACGTCATGTTTCCAGATTAGAGGCCTCTTTGGTCAATTGGGATCCATAATCTTTTGTCGCGACTCTCGATTACTCTTGATCGCTCTTATACAAATGTGAGTCATTTCTGAATAATTTGTTGCCTGAGCGATTTGTAAATGTGATGGTTTTTAACAAATTATTGTTGCAATCTTTTCTTATCTGCCATTTTTTTCAATTAAAACAATGAAAATCGTAGGTGTACATTTTATGCGCAATGTTGTATGCGCAGATAGTCATTGAAATAAGATCATAGTCTATTATACACAAATAAAACATTACTCTTTTGACAATTTTTCTTTTACTAATATATCTGTCTTTATTCTTATTTCTTATATATACATATATATGAATAAAACTGTAAATGACTGTATCAAACTGAATTGTTGCATATATATTTATGATATAAATCAATTTACTATTTATGATAATTTACACATTTGAATTAATTCAACAAAGTAAATTATTCTGTTACCCTTTAAAGTCATGCTTGAGAAGCAATAGTTTTGTAAATGAACGTTTGTACATTTTTGAAGAAAAAGAACACCAAGTATGATCACTACTGATCAGCAATAAATGACGTTTTGACTATGTTATAATCTTGGCTTTTATTTCACTCTTGCTCTGCGCTTTAATTTTTCGTTCGGGTTCATCCTTGCCTCTTCTTCATGGCGTTGTCAAGAGATTCCTGGTTTTTCTGGTTTTCGGTGGGGTGCTTATTGGCCAGCAGGTAATTCTGTTCTGCTGTATGTCTAACATTTCGCTTTTAAACGTGGACATAAAGTTCGTTGTGCGAGTAATAACGAAGCCGACAGTTAGGTATGACGGAAAGAGATTAAGTCTTCGTTTGAACTCAAGAAAAAGTGTGTCCAGTGGTCAAGAGAATCTTCGTAGGAATATACGGTTGAACAGACAACAGTATTCAGTAAATCTACTAACTTCTATAACTAAAAAACATCTACTCTCAGCTTGTGTACTTTTAAAATATGCAATAATTTGCGTTTTATACATTTTTACAGATCCTCTGAAAAGCTTGTTGCCAGACGAGCAAATGAACGTAGAGAACAATATCGGCAGGTCCGTGCGCATGTTAGAAAAGAAGATGGCAGATTGCAAGCTTATGGTTGGAGTTTACCAGGCAAACCAAGTGCTCCTGTTAGACAACCCGTTCCCGTGCCAGTCTACTGTAGGCCTCTACAGGAATCAGAACCTGGCATGAAGGTATATTTAATTTGTTCTATATTACTTATGCATATAAACTGCATTGTATAGTAAGATTCCATTGTATATACAGATATTTACATAGTTTCATTCCTGTTTATGCAGATATGGTGTGGCGCCGGTGTAAATTTAAGCGGTGGTAGAACACGAGACGGTGGTTCTATGATTGGCGGTAGTGTATTTTACGCAGCTGAGGCTCAAGAAGTAAGTACCAATTCAAAAGCTGAAGCTGAAGATGCTATTGAACATTTGGATAAGGAGCTTCAAGAGAATGAAAATCAGAGGGTAGAGGCGGAACAATTAGAACAACAACTTAGTTCATTGGTTTGGATCTGCACTTCAACTCAGAAGATGTCGAAAGTTACTGTGATAGATGCTAATAATCCAGCCGATATTTTGGAAGTCTTTAACGTTTGCCAAGGGCATTTACTTTGTATCGCAAGTGTACCTGGAGCCAAAGAAAGTGATTATGTTCAAGTGGTGAATGAAGAGCCGGTTCGAACTGCTAACGGATTGAATGACAACGAAGGTCACGAGGAAACAGTAACTATTGATCAGAGCAATCAGAAAAATAAGCAAGAGACTCAATCGGAAAAGAGTAAAACTGAATCCGACAGTATGCCAGAGGAGCAGAACAACGAAAATACCGAAAAGTCGGACGATGCTACTCATAACGTTACTACCGAGCCACAGAGTTTAGAAAGTGTAGATAGTGAAACCATGAATTTAGGAAAAGTACACTTTGTAAAAGTTAATGTCGAAGTACCACCGTCACGATTGAACGAAGAAGAGGATACGGCCGAAGAAAAACAAACCGAAGCGATTGAAGAAGGTACACCTATAGAAAAGATGTCTTCGATACAACCGACAATGTGGCTTGGAGCTCAAAATGGTGCGGTATTTGTTCATTCCGCTGTTGCTAAGTGGTCAGTTTGCTTGCATTCGGTTAAATTGAAAGATGCTGCACTGGCGATTGTGTATGTACTTTTAATTACGCATCAATTAACTGAAGGGTAACTTAATATGCAACATAAACGTTGGTTTTTTATTTCAGACACGTACAAGGACGAGTTCTTGTCGCTCTCGCGGATGGAACTGTTGCATTATTTCGAAGAGGTGCAGACGGACAGTGGGATTTATCTCAATACCATGTAATTACCTTGGGTAGTCCACAACATTCAATCCGGTGCATGACTGCGGTTAGTGGTAGAACTGTATGGTGCGGATATAGAAATAAAATTCATGTAATAGATCCAGTTTTAATGACGGTCGAGGTATGTATATTTGTTCACAGTAATTTCTTTTTTAATAGAAAATTTTACATGTAAAATAAACTTTCAGTGTACCGTAGATGCCCATCCACGTCGAGAATCACAAGTGAGACAATTAGCTTGGTTAGGCGAAGGAGTATGGGTCAGCATTAGATTAGACTCAACACTTAGACTATACCATGCTCATACTTACCAACATCTTCAAGACGTCGATATTGAGCCTTACGTTAGCAAAATGCTCGGTACTGGGAAACTTGGTTTTTCTTTCGTCAGAATTACCGCCTTACTCATTTCATCGAATAGGTTATGGATTGGTACAGGGAACGGAGTAATAATTTCAGTTCCTTTAGCTGAAGGTAATTTAACGTTAGATAACAAAATATTTTATCTAACATAATAAATATTTGTTCACAAAATGAAATACGCATGTATTTCAGGCGTTGGTAATACAATGGCAGTGTCCAGAGTTCAAGCAGCAAGCGGGAAAACTGATGCACCAGGAGTTGGTGTGAGAATTTTTGCATCAGACCGTGGTGTTACACTGGGAAGTTTTATACCTTACTGTAGCATGGCTCATGCTCAACTTAGTTTTCATGGACATAGAGATGCGGTGAAGATGTTCGTTGCAGTGCCTGGTACGCCCATTCATATCATTTTATCTATTTCCGCAACACCATCAAAATGAAAATTATTTACATGAATGGCATTTATAATTTTTTTTAATCGATTGTTACAGGTCATGGTGGCCAAAGTGCGGTGTCCGATGCTTCCCAACCAGCCATGCTTGTCCTATCTGGAGGCGAAGGGTACATAGATTTTAGAGTCGGTAAGTAATTACATTCACGAATTCCTCTGCAACGGACAATTAATCGTTTATGTATTTAACATTCCTAATAGTGAGGTACCGATAATACTGTGTTTCATTAAACTTCCTAACATGCATATACATCAGGCATGATCAAGTGTTTCTCTGACATTGATCTCATAACTAAATATGACATACCATTAGTATTATACATATGTAGTATGAACTTGGCAAAAGATTACTCTCCTTATACTGTCTCTGAACTACATGTTGAAATAGTCATGATCATGCTTAGGATATACTGTTAATAAAAATTAAGCCACTGTCAAATATTGTTTTACCTGATTGCAACACTTCCAGCAGATGAGGCAGAAGACGAAAGTGACGTGGCCACTCATCTGATTGTATGGCAGTTGGTCAGGTATGCCCCCAGAGAGAAATGAAAAGAGGTCAATGGGTCTTTATGTTTTTTTTTTACATACAACTGTTTGTACATTTTCGTGAATCAGTTAATGTTTATTGGTTTATGAAATTACTTATACTAACTACTGAGACTATACTCTGCGCACGGTGTAATGAAATTCTGAACTAACAAATTCGCAAGTAGTTAGACACATTCCTAACCTCGACATTACAAAATTTTTCGGTCGTAAATGACATACCGTATACATCCACGTATACATACAAATTTTCTCATTAAATTTATTAATTGTGAAGCTGAAAGTTCGTGAAAGTCGATGCGAGACTATTTGCTTCTGTACAGCACAAATCATATTCATAATTTCCATTAATACAAGAAACTGTTTTTGCACTTTTGTTTCTCAAGCTCAACTACATAAAATATAAGTGTTCTGCTTCTTTCGTTCCTCTGGGGGTCGGGCATTTCCAGCTGACATGCATTTTTATGTACACTTACATATAATGTACGCTTACTTCAGTTAAAGATAAGTGAAGGCGTAACATTTCCTAAAGGAGCCTATGTTATATACGAATGTACACAAAAAAGATTGATAATCGCACTTTCTTATTTATACTTATAATGAATAATCGTCCAAGAAATTTCTGCTGCATAACTGATTGCTGTTTTCTCAGGTGATGGCGAAGATACGGAAGAAAGTATGGAACATTCTAACAGTGCTGTGTCAGCGAACGCTGAAGAGCACGGCGAACAAAGTCATTTAATCGTATGGCAGGTGCAATGTCCTTTACAAGCGCCAATGAATGGCTAGCCCAGACATTTTGGAAACGCGCTGATCCCGGTGTATGGTCCAGCTTAAATTTTCTCTACACGTGAACCAGAGGTTCGGTGTGGTTTCTAATCAGTGTTGACGAGGCACCGATAAAACCACCAATTCGTAGCCTCTGGTCAAACGAATGCTCTATCTATTTAATTATACGTATAATAAAATTGTAGCGCGGTACGCTAATGATTTTACGAATCATGTAACAGAGACGGAGGAAACGTTGTAATAACTTTTAACCAGTTTACGAATCGTTTTTGGTATTCTTTTGCGGATCGATCAAAACATTTTGCGAAATGCAATTAATTTGTTAGGTGCTCGGTGCTCATTGGGGAATTTTTTTTTTTAACCAAAAGACGTAACTAGAATCTCCTAACTTGATGCTTATAATCTTTAGCTTGAAATTTCTAAAAGGTTTTTCAAGGTACTCTATGCTAACGTATTAATTTTTTTTTTTGAAAGATTATGCGTGTCTGTGCGTCCAATGACACGAAAAACGAGAATGTTCGTTTTGATGTGACGTACTGTAATTTCGTACGCGAAACAGCGTTTTATTTGAGGGTCGACTCGAGTGTCAGAACAAGTCAAATATTTCGGACGACGATCGATGATTTTTGTTATTTCTGTATTAATCTGTAGGGATTAGTAAGGACAACAGCTACGTTGACGTACACAACTACATTAAAAGTGTACTTTTGTGTATCAACATGGATGCTGTCATTGTTTTTCTTCTATAAAGAATTGCAGAAGATGCAAAAATCGGCAATTTTTGTTCGGAATTTCTCATACGAGGTCTACAAAATCACTTTGGACCCATACCATAACCGTTGACCGTTAAACGTCTTGGAGTTGATCGAGCAACACTCGAGAAAATAGTGTTGTATTTCCGCCAATCATTGTGATAATCGATGCAGATGCGAGACAATGAGTTTTCGATGCTGCCGTGACATTTGCTACCTAGTTGCAGTAAGATGTGAAGATTACCGTCAACGATACAGGAACTTTTGTACATGTTCATTTGCAGGGTGCAACCAAGTCGGGTAGTGTTTAGGTATAATTTATTGTACATTGTTTGTTTAGAGAATATATTTATGTTTTACAAATATAAGTGATTTGATTCGCGTAAAAAAGATTAAATGTACACACACACATACATATATATATACGGAGTGTAATATATTATTTTATATGTTCTGCTATGTCTTTGGCGTGCGGTTTTATCGCATCTGCTTTATCCAGAATCATGTTGTAGAACAGTGATGGACAAATGTGTTCGAGAGGGTGCTGGTACAAATGGACAAATGATGTTCACTCACGGGCACCGATGGGTAATTAGCTCCTTAATTTACGAACTTGAATATCTGAAACTTGTACATTCCTAAAGTTATAAATTTGCAAACTTTAAAACTTTCGAATTCTTAAATTTCAAAATTGTACCACCTTTTAAGTCTCTAGAGCCCTCAAGTTCTCAAAATTGCCAATTCTTCAACCTCCAAATATCGGAAATTTCTTAAGCTTTTAAATTTGCAAATTTTTCAATTATGTAATTATCGACAGCTCGTCGCTGTTATGCCCGTGATCGGTTTGCGGGCACTACATCTGGCCATCACTGTTATAGATCATTGAACTTATGTACATAACCGTAAGATGTTTATAGCTCGTTGCGTAGATTTTTAACTTATGTTTCCGTCGGCGAACGGAATAGAAAAGATTCTGATCATGGCACATACAAACACTCACGAAGTAACGTTCAATCTATCGTCGATCACTGTAAACTTTATTTTTACCGCCAACAATCTCTTCCCATTAATATTTACCAAAGATAAGGTACGACTTGTTGTACACTTTGTACGATCTCTACCAAGAATGGTTTCGCATCGTGCGTTTTTAGGCCGATCTATAGCGACCCGACAAGTCTAGAGCAACAACAATAGAAACAATATTCTGCAATCGAGCACACTGAAAGGAAGTCGCTGTAATTCGGGCTTGCGTGATTTCTGTAAATTCCTATGTTAAGTAACGAACAGTGAAATTCAGGATGTGTACGTATGTACGATGTATAAGAGCTGCACATTTATTGTGTGCGAGCTCGCTTTTGGTGTCGAGCACGGAACTGTACCTGGCTCAGATGAAGCTGCAATGGCGTTAATAAAGAAACTTGCGAAACAGGATCACTCTATTCTTTACTCTCTATTCTTCTTAACGATAATTATTAAAGTTCTGAACTCGATTAGGGTGGTTCTCGTAACATGTATTTACTCACATTAGCGATACAATGCGTGGTCATATAGCGTGCGGTCAAGCTAGCGAGCTTCAAATATCCCAACTTCGAAACTTGAAAATTTCTAAACTCATGAGTTTGAAAGTGTATAAATTTCTTGGTTCCAAAAGTTGAAAACTTAGAAACTTCTAAATTACTAAAGCGATAAGCTTCAAGATATTCTTGTCCCTAGATTTGTGTACTACAAGATCTCAAAGCTGGTATCGATTAATTTATACATTTTATGAACAACTTGAAACTGTATGTGTGTGAAGTGAAGTAACAAATTCGTTAATTTTTTTCGTACTGTAACGGTTATAAAAAGTAGACAGTGTGTCTATAATTGCTGCACAGAAAATGAAATCCAGATCCAGATTTATGGATTGAAGGTACGTGAAACGAATTGTCTATAATTAACGTGTTTGGCTTATCTGAATATTGCATTCTAGTACGTAACACGGTATTGCTGATGACATAATCTTGTCAGTTGAATTAAATCGGTCAAAAATAATTGTCGATATCTTGATGGATCTTTCCATGCACGTATATAAGTTGATCAAATCCGAATATCATAAATGTGATATAAAATGAAATTTTTATTTCAACTTCTTATATATAGAATAATTTAAGTATACAAAAATAAATATTCAAATACAGCATTTAAGACACAATTGCATCTCGAATTTAACTTTTTTAAATAATTAACGTGCATTAATGAATTGAGCGCCGGCTAAATGAAGTATTTGCCCCGAGAAAATTTAGATAACATTTTCGAATATATAAGTTTAGAAATCTTCAAACTTTGAAATGGAGGGATTTTTTAATTGCCAAACTTGTAAACTTCGAATCATTGCATGCCAAAATCACGTTCTACATTACCAACAGCTTCAGCCCCGTCCGTAAGCAATATAACGAGAATTTATTGTACTGGTTGATGTCGATCACTGATTTAAGTGCAGCATCGAAAATAATGTCAATTTTTGTTCCGGGCCTCACAAACACTAGCGACGATTCCGTTCGTAAGAATAATTAATCTCATACGACTTTCAATAACGAATGTTAACAATAAATTGATATTTAATTAAATTTATTCAATCATCGATGAAATTTTATCAAAAGATCATTCATTGCAATTTATCCTCAACCACATGTGTTATGTTTATAATGCCCACTCATAACACGTAAAAATATAAGTTTTAATTTTATTTTCCGATGTGAAACAAAAAATAGTTAAATATTCTTTACGGTTGGTCTCTGTTTGAAGCCAAGGCTCGATTTCTTAATCGCAACAAATGTTTTCTTTGTTTCCTCTCCTTGCAGGTTGTTTGCATTTGCGTGACTCATTCTTTATAATTTTATGCAACTGCACTTCCTTTAATACAGGATTTCGCGAATGGTACATTTCATAATGTACTATTTGAAATTTGAAAGATGTCAGTCATTGTAACAGAAAGTGCAATTACTCCATTATCAAAATCATTTCATCGCTAAAAATAAAAGTTGCATATATAATTGAAGTAAAAAGTAGACGATGATTAACACGCGTAGACTAAATTACTCAGACCATTAATCTTTGTAACAACCGTTAAGATTATCGAAATCGATCAATTTTATTCCATTTTATGATCTACGATTATAATAGGTAGGTTGGAGTTGTCGAAAAATGGAAATTTGAATATCGATCTTGAGGATTGCAGGATTCGGGGATTTAGAAATGGGGGGACTTAGAAATTTTTGAATTTCAGGACTTCGGGATTTGAAAATTTAGGAATTGGAAGACTTGGAAACTTAGAAATTTGGAAATTTGAGGATTTGATGATTCGGGTACTCGGAGATTTGGTGATTCGAAAATTTAGTAATTCGGAGAATTAGAAATTTGGAAATTTTGGGATCAAAAAATTGAAAAATTCGGGGATGTGAAAGTTTGGGAATTGGGAGACTTAGAAACTTAGAAATTTGGAAATTTGAGAATTTGAAGGAGAGGGGATTCGGTGATTCGAGTACTCGGAGATTTGGTGATTCGAAAATTTAGTAATTCGGAGAATTAGAAATTTGGAAATTTTGGGATCAAAAAATTGAAAAATTCGGGGATGTGAAAGTTTGGGAATTGGGAGACTTAGAAACTTAGAAATTTGGAAATTTGAGAATTTGGAGGAGAGGGGATTCGGTGATTCGAGTACTCGGAGATTTGGTGATTCGAAAATTTAGTAATTCGGAGAATTAGAAATTTGGAAATTTTGGGATCAAAAAATTGAAAAATTCGGGGATGTGAAAGTTTGGGAATTGGGAGACTTAGAAACTTAGAAATTTGGAAATTTGAGGATTTCAAGGATCGGGGATTCGATGATTCGAGTACTCGGAGATTTGGTGATTCGGAAATTTAGCAATTTGGAGGCTTAGAAATTTGGAAATTTAGGGATCAAAATATTGAGAAATTCGGGGATATGAAAGTTTGGGAATTTGATCGGAAATTTGTAATTCGATGATCTAAAAGCGTGGAACTTTGCAAACCTTAAAAATTTGTATAATTGGCCATTATACAAAGTACAGAAACGCAAGTAATGAATTCGGAATGTCGGTTCGAGAAAAACAAAAAATCAAAGTAAAGTAGTTCGTTAAAGATTGCGCTATTAAAGCTTAGTCATCCCGTATAGCGTTTTAACAAGAGCAATTATGCCTTCTGCTGCACGCTAGGTAATCGTTCGATAATTGAGTTCGTACGTCTTATCAATTATTTTTTTTAACAATCATGAACTCTATACACGATTTATACAAAGAAATCTGGTTACACCTAACCTGCAGAATATGGGTTTTACTTTTTTTTCTATCGCAACTGATATTTTCACTTGCTTTACGTAACGATGTTCTGTTGGTTTTTCATCGAACTTTAGGCAACATCAAATTGCAGTAATTCTTGATTTCTTCAACTAGGACGAAACCATTTCGTCATAGTACATTATCGTTGAACTCGAAAACCCATTTACTACCAGAAAATTAAGGATTTCATTTAGTTATATTATTTTATTCTCTATTTTTCTTTTATTCAAAAAATGCCGAGTAAGGTATTTGAAGTACTTTACACCGAGTGTATTATTTTATATTGAAAATATTTGTCTTTCTTATATTAAAGAGGTATTTAATCTCCTACTGAATTGTTAAAAAACATTATACGATATGGCATATAGATAACAAGTATTTATAATGGAAATCTCAGATCCACTGTAAAAATTGAATACCTGTTTGCGACTATACTGCGAAAAATTTCGATATTGAAGCTTATCGCAATGAATAAGGCCTCTAACATAATGTTCTATATTTTCTGGTTATATGATTTTCTTCTAGAAAACATTTATGAAAACGTTGCTACGCAATGATAGAGGCCGTAATTGGTTGATTAAGATAAAAATTGATACACAAAACGAAAACACATAGAAATAAATACGCATCTCAACTTTTTCAGTTCTCCAAATATAATAATTTAAAACTGACTTTCTTTATTTCAAAATTTCGCATTGTTTCAAATTCGAAAATTCCACAGTTTCCTAATCGTCAAAGTACCTACTCTTCGAGTTTTGGAATTTTGAGTCTCTAAACCCTCAAATCCTAAAATTTGAAATTCGGAACTTTAAAATTCTAAAATTTGAAATTTCCAAAATCTACAAATTTGAAAATGCCCATATGTTCAAATCTCAAAATTCTTTCGTTTCGAGTACTTAGCTTCCCAAAATTCTCAAATCCCAAATTCCTAAACCCCGATTTCCTAAACGTTCAAATTCCAACACTTCCAAATCTCTAAATTCCTAAGTCACCAAGTTCTCAAATCTCAAATCTCAAACCCATAAACCCCTAAACTCCAAAAGTAGCAACATTGAAAATAATCGGAATCGTGTTGTGACGGAAGCCTGCGATACCCCGTGGCATTTTCGTTTCATTCATTCTCCTGTCGCTCGGCACCCCTAATCCGTAGCGAAATCGTTCGAAACAACAGTCAACAAAGTGCAATAAAGCCAATTAACCGTTTGCTGCGCATATGACTAGTGTTCTTTGTCCTGAACACTTGGCCCGTTCCATTTTTACAAAGTTCTCGATCATTTTCCAGTTTCCTGCTTTCCTAATGACCGCGGCAAAAAGAGCGAGAGCTGCGGTTGTGTTCGAACGGTCAAATACACACAGATTCAACTTTAAGGCGGGAAACGATCATCGGCGAAGAATGCCGAAGCGGTGTTCGGGCCTTATTCAAGTAGTTCGTGGGATCGCGTGGGGCCGCGCAACGACATGTAACGCCGCTACGTTACGTGTTTTCCACTCATCGGTCAATCGACATGATAAAAGTCCGTTGTTATTGCAACTGATCAGTTGCTATTCAGAACGCGGTACGCAGTCAAGTGCGCTCCTCACGAGAAAACTTAATCTTACACTGGCTTTCCATCGACTGTCGTTTAAAAGGTACTGCTGCAAAAGAGACTCGAATAGCGAAGACGACATGTCCGAAATGAAGAGGGAACCCGCTGCTCAACAGCTGACCGATTATAAGAGGAACGCAAGGGTACGTTTTATCGACATCGGTTATACTACATTTATTAACATTAGTTACAACTTTCTGTTAACATCGATCGAATACATTGTACGCTTGTTACCTCGTGCCGTTTTCTGTCGAAGATGTCAGCGGACGTTTTTCGCGTACGTTCGAACGAAATATTCTATCGATTCGAGATATAGATCGACCGGTACAACAGGTATTGATCGATATGACAGATCAAACGTTACGTTTGTTTTCGATTTCGTATACCGTTGATTATCGATGTTGTTTTTTGGGGAATGCGAATCGATCGATGTTGTAAGAGAAACAGAAAACTGATTAGTATTTTATTGGAGATAAATGAATCCGTTGCGTCGCGCGTTAGGTTTCATAACGTTAGTGAAAGAAGCTCGTGATAATGATAAGTGCGGCTCATGAAAGTGTAGTAACCGGTTCAAGGGTTATTTTCATGTTTTTTTGAACGAGTTATAATGTATGGAAAGTAATCTATATTGAACAGTCAGTGTGAAAAATACATTTCGCCTCGACTATACTATTACGCCGACTTATTATTGATTACTGCATGCAAATACAGCTATTTATAATGAAATAATCAATAATTGGTACGAACACCTAGTTACGATTGCATGTACTGCATATTTACGCTATGTCATAATCTAGTATTTTTAATTCCTCCCGTTAAATGCGAAACAGTTTCAACAATTATAGAATACTAAGAACTGTTACACGCTGTTGTGAATACCTTGTTATGATATTTAAAATCGAGTTATTCTTAGCACCTCTGCCATATAACCGGCTCACTGTCATCAAATATTACAATATCAATATATTTTTTTCCTCAATCGAGAATCTCACAAGAAAGTACTGCTACAAAAGTCAACGAATTTATGTAGCAATAAATTGAATACTATTTGTATCGTAAACATGGTTAAAGTAAAGCGTAGAGAAAGTATTTCTACGTCCTTGGGTATGAAACATAATTCGTATATTATCGAGCGAAAGAAGGAAAGCAATCAACGCCATCGGTGGAAGTTTATTCGATGAACAATGTTTTATTCATCGTGATATCCCACCGTCTGCTATGAAAGCCCGATATAATTATTTCTTTCCGAGGATTTCTGTCACATAAATCCTAAAAGATGCTCCCGTTCGACGGCAAAGTGCAAACGGAGAACCGGCGAACAAAAAAATGACTGTGACTGCTGTTTTCACCGAATTCTAATAAAACGAATACATTTTTTCAGGGTCATAAAGATAAACGCTATATGTATGTGTGTGATATGTTGTCGTATCTTTCCGACTTCCTACATCTACAGATTCTTGCAGCAGTACTAGGTACTTACATCGCAAGATACCTAGATCGCAAAATACCTAGATCCGTAGATACCTATATTCCAAATAACCTAGATCCGAACATACTTACATACCAAATTAGATCCTAAACTACCTACACCCGGAAATACCTAGATCCCAAGGTACCTATATCCCAAAATACCTAGATGTCAAGGTACCTATATGCCAAAATACCTAGATCCCAAGACACCTATATCCCAAAATACTTAGATCCGAAGATACGTAGATCCCAAGGTATCTACATCCCAAAATACCTAGATTCCAAGGTATCTACATGCCAAATACCTAGATCCAAAGGTACCCACATCCCAAAATACCTGTATCCCAAATTACCTGGATCCTAAGGTATATACATTAAAATATATCTAGATTCTAAGCTTCCTACATCCGAAAATACCTAGATCCTAAGGTACCTACATTCCATAATACCTAAATCCCAAGATGCCGATAAGCCAAGATATCTAGATCCCAAAGTACTCATATCCCAAGATATCTAGTTCCCAAAGTACACATATCCCAATATATCTATACCTCTATATTCCAGGTTCACATATTTCTGTACTTCTGTATGACCAATTTTCTATATCCCTTGTTTCTTACACTTTTCCATCGCTGATTTTCTATCATTTGTATCAGTAGATTCTCAATTTGTGATATCCTTGACCTTCTATATTTCTATATGTTTAACCTTACGCATACCTAATTTACAATATCATCGGATTTCTACATGGTTGGATTTCAATGACTGCGGTACATCGCACGTCAGCTTAAGTACCGAACATTGTTTTCCTGTTCACGGCGATCACGATAACGATACGCTACGGTAGATAGTGAAATTAATCAGATTCTTTCGTAGATAGTATTTGGACGAATGAATCGTGCGATGGGAAACCGTGGCACGACTTTAGATCGCTAATCATAATTACGAAACTTATCGTGTTGGACGAGTGAAATCGTAATTCCGAATTATAATACACACACGTCAATAATTCCAGTCTATTTTAAAAATACTTGGTGATCGGTCGCACGATCATTAGCGCGTATTTGAAGTGCCCGCTAATGAATGAACGTAAATTTCCATGAGTAAACGAGTTGCAAGACTTGGAAATCATGATTGCAAGCAAACATCATCACTTTGAAAACGGAACCCCGTAATTTCGCAACGGATAATTTCATGATGAGATGTATTTGATTTCATTGCGTAACGATTTTGTTTATCTTGTAAATTTTCTTGCTGGATGTTAAACGACTAGATTAACTTCGACTAAGAATCGGCAGATCATCGTATTTTCAATCATTATTTTCTGCTAACCGTTTCCTACGCACTTTCGTTGTAACATCGCGCTAAGTATTACTGCAATCGCAATTCCGTGCAATTTCGCGCAATTCTGCTTCTATGAATGAATGTCACGATTTCTGGAAATCTTCTTGAAAACCGTGACGTCATTGTATTCGGTTGTTAGAACATTTAATTTCGTTGTAGTTCAACGGATACCTCGAAAAATTAGTTCACGGTTAGGAAAATTTATGGATCAAAATTAATTTGAAAGAAGTTTGTATTTCCATTTTTAGAAATTTTCCATCGAGTTAAGCGTTCGTCTTTTACATTTTTCATTTATTACTTTCTTTTTAAATGATACTTATTTAATGTGGCAAATATTTCGTTCGGAGGTTTGAAATTTATTTTCATATTCATTTTCTTAATTTGGGATAATACGATATTACTTTTGTAATGCAAGAAGTCTTTGAATATCGAATTTTTATGGATGCATCATTATACCCGCGATGAATTCGAGCAGCAAAGTGAAACGTTGAACTTTGTATATCTCGATATATCCACGTGTGTCTAAGCACATGTTACAATGGAACAACTAATCGCTTCGAAGAAGCAATTTTTGTCGCCTGTTGTGTAATTGATAACCCGGGTGTGTCGATGATAGTGACGTCGAAATACGAAAAAAAAAGTAATCGATGGAACAATCACGAAGAAATTGTAAGTTCGTATATTTCGTATGTCGCGTTGCATGAAAACGTTGAAAAATGTGCAAACTGCAATTTATCGAACAACGAAAAAAACACGTGTGCGTATGTTTTGAAAAGAAGTAGGTCAATGGACGCGAGAAATGGCACAAAATTATTATGTGACATTTTACGTGCAAGATTTGAAATTACCTTTTTTATGTCACGCTTTAAAATAGGAGAAAAAAAATGGTGGATCAATAGTTGCATGATTCATACGTATCTCTCCCTACGAATCACCTTATTCTTGTGCAATCTACATGCAATCTATAAGTGAAAAATGATGTAATAAATATATGATATATTTCAAGAATCGATAGGGACACTTGTTCTAGGTGTTTAGACACTTTAGCATTTTCCAGAAATGAAATAAATTTCTTATGACCAATGATGGTCATTGACTGTATGAAAATTATAATATTTGCAGTCGATACACTTGATATTTTTAACAATTTAAATGTCGCAGTGATAATGATCACATGTAACACTGTACGGTATAATGTTAGGGCCCAGAACATGTAACATGTTAGTTAAACAAAACGAACTACACGCTGATCCTTGGGTCAATTATAAATTCTAATTATTTGCATTAATTTAATTTAATGGCACCGAGAATTTTTATTAATTACCTCATTTGTAATTTTTCCCTGTTATTGGAACATATTTCATGTATAACGTTCAACTTTGATCTTGTTAACAAAATTTGGGTTTTTAACCTAATTCGAATGAAGATTTTAGTTACAATACTTAACTAAAATTGCAATACAAATTAATGAAATTACTGTATAAGTTACTAAAATTATTATGCTTAATTCATACATTAACAAGACAGTTTTTTAAGAATATTTTATGCAGCGATTAAGTTTGATTTATTTTTCATTTCGTAGACAGTCATATCTAGGGCGGGCGAATAATTCAACAGGAGAATAATTGACGCGGTGTAGTTGTCCGCGAAATTGCAGAAATTGCGTCGCACTTATGCGCGATACATGTACCGCAAATTGCCGTTTAGATATCCTGGGGAGTTTTAGCGATGAACGATGATAATTGCCACATTGCAACTAGATCTCGAACTATGTCACGGTTAGACACGCGATAAAAAAAAATAATAACGCGTTTATACATGTTTGAAAAATGCGGTACGGTTTTCTTATTTTGGAAATCGACGCATAGTCGTCGAACCGAATTATGATATGACATTATGATCGTTGGAGTTACTCATTAGGGACAGCCGGAGATTTGGGGATTGAGAAATACGGAAAGTTCCGCGATTTGGGCATTCAGGAATTCTTAATGTCGGAAAATTTTAGAAATTTGGGGTTTAGGGATTTGGAGGTTTAGAGATTTGACGATTTCAAGAAATGAACATTTTCGAATTTGGGAATTTTGAAAAGTAAAGGATTCGAAAATTTGGGGATTTAGAGATTCGGAAGTTTATGGAATTTTGGGGATGTGGAGATTTGGAAGTTTGATAATCTGGGGATTTAGAGATTTGGGACGATGGAAATTTGGAAATATAGAGATTTACAACTTTGAGAATTTGGGGATGTAGAGATTTGGGACTATAGAAATTCGGTCACTCAGAATCTCGAGAATGTTGAGATTTTGGGAATTTAAGCATTTGGAAACTTAAACGTTTTAGGATTTCGAGATTTGAATATCCAGAAATTTGCAGTTCGATAATTCATAAATTTGGATCTTCGAGATACTTACAAAATCAAGTATTTATTTGATGAGTTACTGATCTGAATCGTTAAAGATTTAGGAATTTGGTAATTTGAAAATTTGAGAATGTACCATCCCAGGTTCTTCATCGTTTAGAATTCCATAGTACCTCCTTTTTCTCCGTGACTACTCAGTCTCACCCTAGGTTTTCACTATCCCTCCTTAGTCACTTCCAATATTTTCACCTAAGAATCCCCAGTCTCTCCCCAGATTTCCATTACGATTCCTCGGGATAATTTTAGATCTCGCTTAGAACTTTCTTATTGCACTACACAGTATAATAATACGAGACAGTGCTTTTGTTTATTTATGTTTTCTATTGATTTTGCAGGGTAAATGTCCAGTATTGCTGACGGGAAATGGAGTACCCATCGCCGATAAAAAAGCCAGCTTGACGGTGGGTCCAAAAGGTCCCATATTGCTTCAAGATTATGTTTTCCTGGACGAGATGACACATTTTACGAGGGAGAGGATTCCAGAACGTGTGGTACACGCGAAAGGAGCCGGTATGTCGATTCGTCACGTTCTTACCGTATCGGAGATTGCGCACCCTGATACAGAGAACGTAGAACAAACATCGCCAATGATTTTCCGTGTCGTAGAAAATCCTGAACGATATTGGGGCTTTGATTCCTTCGATTCCTCGAACGGACAGGATTTTCTTTGTCGCGTCGCAGCAGTTCGGTATATCGATTTGTAACCATAAATCGGTGATAACTATCAATTTACATTGCGACTGCGATTGATAGTCGATGTAAAACTAATTCCATTAACACGTTGACTGCCACATGGAAGCAATTCAAAATTGTATTACATAGTATTTGCATTTTTAACAAATTTTACCAAATATTTTCGCAACACTTTGTTATATTTATTTTTCACAGTTCCAAGTAACTGATGCGAGTAGCTTCAATTAGAAAATCGAACAAATTTTGTGTAATACGGCTGTCAAATCTGTGTAGAAATTCGAGTATCACCCGCTATGGGATCAAAGTGTTAAGTACTTCAATGTAGAAAGAAAGAATCGAAGCTATAAATATAATTTAACTCGATATACCGTTGTTCGTCGTCAAAGTAGATCGTTCATGCAATATGCAGTGTAATACGAGATAATAATAGAATCGATTTTTCGAAAATGTTCCGATATTATGCTATTTCGTTCCGTGTTGTCTTGTTCGTTTATGCAATACACTGTGTAACCCGGGGTAATATTATTAACAAGTTTCCGATTTTTAAAAGTCCGATATTCGCCGTGCGATTTCGTTTCACGGATTTTCTACGCGTTGGACGTTCGAGGGAAGTTGGCGAATTTGCAGGGGGAGGCAGAGGGAGAGCTTAAAAGTCACATATGCACCATAGAAATATCCATAAAACGTTCCGAATGCTCAACGATCCTATAACCCTAGCTCGTTCAACGGAGCATTATACTTTTTTCTGTTGCTTGGTCGCAGGTGCGTTCGGTTATTTCGAAGTTACCCACGACATCACAAAATACTGCAAGGCCAACGTATTCTCTCGCATCGGCAAAAGAACACCCATCGCCGTGAGATTTTCCACCGTCGGTGGTGAAATGGGCTCTGCAGACACGGTCAGGTAATTGAAAACTTGTACTTTTTGTTGGATCGATTTTACCATTCTGTTTAAGCCAATTGCGCTATCTCACCGATTTAACGTTTCTCTCTTCAGCCATTTTAACGTCTTACGGTTTCATTACTGTCACATTTTTTACCATTTGACTATTGCATAATTTTATCGCTTTATCGTTTCACCATTTCATTATTTAATATTTTACCGTATTGCCATTTTGACATTTTATTATTTAATTTTTTTACTCCTTTGCCATTTTATTACTTTACTATTCTACCATTTTACTATTTTACTATCTTATTATTTCACTATTCTACTACTTTTACAATTTTCTTATTTTATTTACGATTTTATCGTTTTACCATTTTACCATATTATTATTTGATTATTCCGTCATTCTGCTATTTTACAATTCGATTATCCTACTAATTTTATTACTCTTAAATTTCACTCTGACATGTTAGCCTCGAGTCCTTTATAGAGGAAATGCACTTATCAAAAGTGGTACACGTGTCAGGAGTCATTGCATTCAAGGACTGTGACACAGTTCTCAGGGGTCTCAAGATATCGTTGATATAAACCTATGTTTGTTATTAGTCGAAAGGTCGGTGGTAACCGATAGCTAAGAGTCGCGACGAGTTGTAAGAATCGCGGATATTATGAGTAGATGCAGATACCTTTCTTTTGAAAACCGCCGAAGGTGCCGCACCACGTGGCCGATGACCTGATGTCATGATGCTGCGTGACACGTGCAAAAGCGATAAGGAAGTTCTAGCCTCGTCGCTTTCCCTACTTCGTGGTCAGATCCTTAAGGAACTACACCCCTATTCGCCTAAGCAATGCAACGCAATGCCATTCATATAAACACCCTCTCAAGTTCCACTCAGAATACGTTCCTATCATACATGTAAATCGACCGAAAGCAAAATAGCGGCGGGCTAATTGTCTTCGTCGATCCTCAAAAATACGTTGACGCTACCACATCCGTAGAATTCAACAGCTAAATAAGTATATATATCTATTGAATTATATTATATAATTACACCTCAAAGTCCTTGGCAGTTACACTGCATAACAAACAGCAGCAGCTATCGAAAATATGTTAAATTAGTATTGAAATTAGATTCAACCATGAATATTCAACGACACGTCAAAAGGAGTACTTATCGTGCTCTTGAAAATTGCGACAATTTTGATGAACAAATTAAATGCATCTATCCGATTACTAAATTAGAAACGTGCACAGTCACTGACGCGTACCATGTACGTTTCAATATTCACGGGAGAAAAATAATTTCAAATATTATTTAAACGAACTACCACGATGCGAAATGAATATAATTGTTTTTGAAATTGAAATGTGTAAAAGTTTATTAAGCTCGAGAGTGACCTGATTCTGTTCCCATGAATATGTATATGTTATATACATATGAAATAACATTGTAAAAATCGATCGCGCCGAGGGAAACGATTTCCAACGTTTTTGTTGCCTGCGCCAAGTAGCGGCGTATCCTAAATCGACCATAAATCCTTATCGACGCGTGAAACGGTAACCGATAAACTTGCAAATTCTCAAAATCAGAATTTGTTTTCCAGTTACAAAATAAATTGCAAATTCATCGTTGAAAATAAATTTGTTTAACTGCGATTCTGCGCTCGGTCTAGGTTTTCCTTCGCGTCGTCCTCTATAAATAAAATTAGAGGAAAGTGTGCAAATGCTAATTTATTAATATTTATTGATTGTAGTCGCAGAACTTAGAAGTGATTGTGACGGATGATATGGGGATTTAGGGATTTGGAGATTTAGAGATTTGACGATTTCGAAACACGAACATTTTCGAATTTGTGGATTTTGAAAAGTGGAGGGTTCGAAAATTTGGGGATTCAGAGATTCGGGAGTTTATGGAATTTTGGGGATGTGGAGACTTGGGAGTTTGATAATCTGGGGATTTGGAGATTTGGAACTGCAGAAATTTGGGGATATGGAGATTTGGGACTATAGAAATTTGGAAATGTAGAGATTTGAAACTTTGAGAATTTTGGGATTTAGAGATTCAGGAGTTTATGGAATTTCGGGGATGTGGAGATTTGGAAGTTTGATAATCTGAGGATTTGGAGATTTGGGACTGCAGAAATTTGGAGATATGGAGATTAGGAAATGCAAAAAGTTAAACGAGGAAGGAATTTACGGGATACCCTAATATAATCACCGGTATTCGATGTCTATAGTTGCGGGACAAATGTTTGCACAAGAATTCTGACCTCTCGGCGGATTTTCGAACAACAGTTACGAAGACGTGTCTTCGAGTCTTTCGTTGCATATTTGTGCAGAAAGTTTCGGGAACGTCGTAAAATTCGTTCCCGCGGAAAATCGTTTCCTTCGAACTCCGCGACAACAGAACCGATGGTTGAGAAACGGTGACTGAAGTAGCCGGTACTTAACAGTAATTACGGGTGGCAGAAGTGCCGGAAACGATGTTCGAAAGCGGTCGTTTTTCTTGCGCACGAATTAGCGCGGTTCGCCGCGCGGAAACGCGTGAAAAAAGCGAACGGAAAAGCGAACGAACGCCGCCGTCCTTGTGATTAATCGCCCGACATTTCCGGCTGGAGAAGTTCCTTTTTCGAAATTGTTGTCACAACAATTTCCAATGAGTCACGGCGATCGCGCCGCGTTTGTTTGTTTTTTTTTCCTTTCTTTTTCGCGTTTCCCGCTGCATTTCAACCGGTGACACAATTTGTTGTCCCACTGGTCCCGGCGATATTGGAATACGAGACACGAGACAAAGCATTTATCACCGTGAAACACAATTCAAACAACACCTGCGCCGATTCGTTCGTTCTCCCACCGATAATTCTTTGTTTCCGTTTCCAGAGATCCACGTGGTTTCGCAGTCAAATTCTATACGGAAGACGGTATCTGGGACTTGGTGGGCAACAACACCCCCATCTTCTTCATCAAGGATCCCATATTCTTCCCTAGCTTCATCCACACGCAGAAGAGGAATCCCGTTACACACTTGAAGGTTCGCCCGTGATTTCAAGTTGGGATGTTTGGAAATTCGAATAGTTGAGAAATTAGGGGTTTTGGATCCAGAAATTTGGGATTTTCGGATTTTCGGATTCGGGATTTAGGGATTCGGGATTTAGGGATTCGGGATTTAGGGATTCGGGATTTAGGGATTCGGGATTTAGGGATTCGGGATTTAGGGATTCGGGATTTAGGGATTCGGGATTTAGGGATTCGGGATTTAGGGATTCGGGATTTAGGGATTCGGGATTTAGGGATTCGGGATTTAGAGATTCGGGATCTAGGGATTCGGGATCTAGGAATTCGGGATCTAGGGATTCGGAATTTAGGGATTTGGAATCTAGGGATTTGGGATCTAACGATTTGAGATGTAGCAGGGACTCAAAAATCCAGGATCGGGGGACTTGTGATTTATGGATTTAGGATTTTAGAGATGTGTGAATTTGTGAATTTCGCAATGGGAGAATTCGGGAATGGGAAGATAAGGATTATGGAAATTTGAATATTTGAGATTGTGGGAATTTTTTAGTCTGAGAATTTGGTAATTTAGCGACTTGGATTTTAGGGATTTTGGAGAATTTTAATATATGAGAAATTTGGTAATTGGAAATAATTTAAAAATTAGTGGGCAATTTAGATGAAGTCATTTGTAAATTGTACATTGTACATCGAATACGTAATTGCAGATTCGAGAATATGTAAATTTGCGAATACGAAAATTTGCGATACTGGAAATTTATGAATCCGGATATTAAAAATAATTGAAATTATCGGAACTCTGTACATATATTTGTAAATTTATGACCGTCTGCACTTTGTACCGTCATGTATCTTTTACAAATCGAAAGACGTATAACTACGCGTTTATTTGATCGTTAGACGCGTTGCTCTGTAATTTCGCGGTATCTGTTTTCTGCTGTGTATCCATTCCCTAATTATCACGCGCCACTCTAAACGGTGTGCTAATTGAATTGTCTTGCGCAGGACGCCGACATGTTCTGGGACTTCATTACTCTAAGGCCGGAGACGACGCACCAGGTGATGTTCCTGTTCTCGGATCGCGGTATCCCCGACGGTTATCGCCACATGAACGGTTATGGCTCTCACACATTCAAACTCGTGAATGCCAACAACGAGATTGTTTACTGTAAATTCCACTATAAGGTACTAGTTCCGTGCTATTGTATACCATCACGTGTTATCGTTACCTCCATTAAGAGAATATAGTTGAACGTAGTTCGCCCTACTTTTCATCGATTAGGTTCATTACTTATTGAAGTTTGGAAACTTTTATTTACGTATGGCATCAGAAGTGTCGCGCATAAATTTTTAAACTTTAGCAGTGATCGAAACGAAACGCATTAAGAAATATCTGTTAAAGAATAATTATGTACAGTTTAATGGAGAGTAACTTTATCCGAATTAAAAACAATTAATTTGCTTCAATGCAGATAATATGAAACTATGGGACTATAAAATATTTTATAGATATAAAATTATATAAATTGTCTACAACTAATCTCAATTATTGTAGTCGTGCGTTCACGTACTTTTCCAGCTTTTTTTAACCTTTTATATCGAAATAAAAATTGCGTTTTATGAGATACGTTTCTAAAACGGATACAAATGTTCAATTTAAATCTGCACGAATGGTATAAAATGTAACTGATCGCACTAACAGAGAATAACGTGAATTGGGTCAAACGGATGAAATGTTTAAACGTGCGTATCGAACCGAAGATAATATTAACAATATATCAAATATGGACGAAAATAATTGGAACCTTGATACGAATTAAACGTGATTTTTAGCGATACTGTTCACAAAGAATTTGAAAAGAATACAATGCTCATGTATCGAACGTAGATTAATATTTTGGGGAAAATACAAAGGTGACGATAATATCTTTTGTAGACCGACCAAGGAATCCAGAACATTCCAGTGGACAAAGCCTCACAATTGAGCGCATCAGATCCAGATTATTCGCTCAGGGATCTTTACAACGCGATCGCTTCTCACAATTATCCGTCCTGGACGTTCTCCATTCAAGTTATGACCGAAGAGCAAGCAAAGAAATTCAAATGGAATCCATTCGACGTGACCAAGGTAACGAACGTTTATTCGAAACTGCTGTTGTGTCATTCGAACAAACAGTAACTAAACGTGGGATTAATTGTATTGAAATTTTATGCAGTATTGTACGAGCAACGATCAAAGTATTGAATATGCAACGCATCACTACCTGCTGTCCAATCTCGATTATAAAAATATTAGTAAAATGCAAAAATGTAATTGCCTGCCCGTTTCGGTTGCGTCCTATCGAAAGATATTTTATAAATAACGAAGATAATGGTATTAAATTAGCGCATGTACAGGGCGTTTAAATGGAACACATAAACAACTTTCATCGCTAGTGGCTATATGACATTAGAACGTACATTTTTAAGATCGAAGAATTTGTCACAAGGTCACTAAAGTAAATGTCTTTCTTATTGTATGCTACGGTGAAAATAATTTTGAAATCAGGCTTATGTGGAACCCTTGTATATGTGCAATTTGAAAGTGGAATTGTCAAACACGGTTTTGTGACACAAACATGTATTACTTCAAAATTCAGAAGGTGGCAAAAATTTCTACCCGAATAATTCGTTAATGTTTTCAATACAAAATGTACGGTAGCCAATTACAGAAAATAACAGTAATGGTATATGAATTTGAAGGTTAAACGTTTCATGGAAATGGCCATGCTATTCTTCATTGTTCTTTCATTCAAAGGATGGACTAATTAAAGTAGTGCTAGTTAAGGAACTCTTTTATACAATAAGTCGTGGGATATTGTACAACTTAAAAATATCGGGAATTCGATTTGCAAAATCTTTGATTGATTTGCATCATCATCGCTTTGATGATGCAAAGATACCGTAAAATCGCAAATGAATTATATTAATTTAAAGCTCGAAGTTCTATGCGTAATATAATTTCGAACGAAATATAGAGATACGCGACAAAAGAGTATGCGACACAATAGCACGATTAAAGAGACATTTTCGTTTTGAATGGAACAGGTCTGGCCGCATAGCGAATTCCCGCTGATTCCTGTTGGTAAGCTGGTGTTGGACCGAAATCCTGAAAATTACTTCACTGACGTGGAGCAAATAGCCTTCGATCCGGCTCACCTGGTACCTGGTATTGAACCAAGCCCTGACAAAATGCTGCAGGGTCGACTATTCGCTTATGGTGATACTCATAGACATCGTCTTGGCCCGAATCATCTTCAACTACCAGTCAATTGTCCATTCAAGGTAATTGTTTTGCATATTATGTTCGCTTTCCGGTTTCAAAATAGTTTCAGAATTGAAAGAAGTCAACTGTACGTGCAAAATGATTCCTTCTCATGTAGGTCGACTTAAATGAAGTCAAATGTCTCAACTGTTTCGGCAATGTTGGTAAAAAGACATTTACTAATGCAATCTTATATTGTTTTACAATTATTGTATGAGCTGTGTGTAATGCTCTATCACTTATATTGCTTACTTTTAATAGAAATGAAAATAAATTAAGGTTCGACTTAAGGCACTTGCATCTTATAGCTAGAGGGTATCAGACACATCACATACTTTAGTAAAGTTGCAAAGATCTTTTGAATAGGAAGTAGATACGGTTTTAATATAATATATAAACTGTTATGAAAATAAAATGATTCAGAATGAAATTATCTTTATTACGTATGGAAAATGTAGGCGAAAAGGATATAGATATATGTTATTGGAGAGTCACGAGAGAAAAGAATATTCAGGGAAAAAAGTTAATTTTATCTTCCACATCTTGTTATATTCAACCGATGAAGAAACGATAACAATATTTGGTAAAATATGCATTCTCGTTTACATCGAACGAGTTTAAATACGCAACGCTGGTTCGTAATTCAAAATTAATTACTGATAATATAAATTACACGCACCATACGATAACCATGATTTAAATTATTGTCACAAATCGATCGATTTGCTTTTACCGTATTTGATGCATAAATATTAAAACTTCATTTATTAACATTTGCATGAGGGTGATAAGAATCAGGTTACATACCAAAACCCATAGCTCCGTTTAAATGAAAAAAATTGCGCAGTTGTACTTTCCCTTTTTTTACTGTGATTTAATGCAATTGATAGCGAATCAATACTATTTTTTTCCAGTCATATATTTATGTATTTAATATAACATATTAAGAAAATGTAAGAAATGTTAGAAATTTGAGAAGCTGATAATTCGAAAATTTGAAAATTAGAAAGTTTAGAAACTTGTGAATATAAAAATTCTGAAATTATCTAAATTCTCGGCTCATTAAAAATTAATACTCCAATCTAAATCAAACAATGAAGTCGAGCATCGATAAAACCTATTATTTTTCAATTTTCCAGGCGATCTCCGCGATGAATTACCAACGGGATGGTCTGATGGCGATACACAACCAAAATGGCGCACCAAATTACTTCCCGAACAGTTTCGGTGGACCCAACGAGTGTCCAGCTGTTCGGTCACCAAAGTTCACTGTCAGCGGTGAGGTGGACCGTTATGAACCCGTGAACGAGGACGATTTCGGACAAGCTGGCTTGTTCTACAGAAATGTTTTGAACGCTGACGAGAAAGCGAGATTGGTGAACAACATAGTAGGAAATCTTCGTAATGCATCGACGTTCCTGGTCGAGAGGGCGGTGAAGAATTTCTCACAGGCGGATGCTGACCTTGGTAGAAGATTAACCGAGGGTCTTCGTAAAGCTGGAGTGAGGATCAACGTGTTCGGCAAAACAGCCAGCTTATAAAATCATTCTCTTTTGTACTTATTAATTAATTAATATCTGATCCGTGCTACACACCCGGTACACTATGTAATTATATATAGTTTGAACGAATAAAGCACATTATGTACTGATTTGTAACCTTTTATGTAACGTCATTTGATCTTCTCGTTGAATTCTCTTATAAATCTCTATTTGTTGAATTGTCATTCGAAGATCGTGCAAAAATAAATCTTTGCGTAGAGAGTCACTGTGGCTCTAATAAAGAAAAGCATAACAATTGGTCCAACATGTTGCAGATACAGATAGTTATTTTTCCATGAGGTTGAGCTTTCTATGAATTTTTGGAAAATTCTTTACTCCTGGTTCAATTGTTGAAACGTGAAGTCAATTTCAATACATTAAATATTCCGAGATATTTAAATCTATTTAATTTTAACACGTTTTTAATCGATAGTGAAATAATCGGAAGAAGGAGAGAAGGTTAAAGAAGATTACACGGTATCATCATCCCGTGAAGGGATCAACGTCCGATTGTCTAAGTAGAAATGCTAAAGCAGAAAATGAAACGGCTGCGCTGTGGATAATTCTGTTTACATCGTGCGGGTACTATGTATGACCGTTGAATTGCGCCATTCCATATGTCGTGTACGAGAAAATGATTAGTTAGAGAAATTATAAGGTTCGGGGAATACGCAGTTGTCGAACGGGAACCGTACACACTCGTTCACCTTGTAGTCAGGCATAACATTGATAACTCCGCGGGTTATCTTCGAGGAAAAACTCGTGACATTGTTCACGGTGAATCCCACTGACACCCGTGTTCAGCTTACGAAAGATTTAAGAGACGCAGACACACGAGTTGCATTGTACGCGCACATACGGTGTCATTCTTGTCTGAATCGAACGTGGTAAACACGAAATGCATATGCACGATCTCGCTACGAAGTACAGGGTGCTTCAAAGATCGCGATGTGCCCGAAGGATAATTCATTGTTATGATCGAAGTTGAACTTTATAGAACAGTCGTATTTTGAAACAGGTGCTAAAAGGGCATTCATGCGTATTAATGGGCCGAATAATAACACTTGTCTTTGACGAACTGACTAATTCCGTCTTCGAGCGTAGGGCGTTCCTAATCTCTTGGAATGCTTTCCGTACTTTTGAAGTAATGTCAACAGACTCGTTATTAAATTTGTTTGAGAGACGATTGACATTAAGTCAATCACGAAAATTTTTCTTATCTGTACGAAGTTCCAATGTAATTAAAAATTAGAAGTTGTTGAATATGATATAAAATGTATTGAATAACGAAACTGAAAATTCCCATTAATTTTCGATATCTATAACAATGCGAATTTTATAATTTATTCACTTCGAGCGTATCACATTGTCTCGTGCTTCGTACATAAAATAATTAGACAAATTCTAGTAAAAATTTGTATAATTATAATAACAAATGCGATGCGCATATATTGAATACGATTTTGTTCAAAGAATATCATTTAAATACATTATACTTAATATCTATATTATGTCGATATGCGGGAACGAAAAAGATTATACATTCGAGTATTAAAAAAATCACTACATAGATGACAATCCTAACGTACAGAAACGCGGTTTGGAAAATCCGATAGTAATCGTCTCGGGGAAGCACATGGCCTTTGTTTGACTCCGCGTTGTATCACATTCTGTGTCAAAGTTTGCGTTTGAAGTATAGGTCATCAATATTTTGGTCAATATCAGTGCAAATTCAAATATTAAATTAGTATTGAAAAAGAAACAATAAAACAATAAGACAATGAGATATGCAATATTTCATTTGCAGAAAATCGTAAAATTACGTTACCGAAAAAATTACATTGGAGTGCTTTCACAATGTATAACATAAAACATTGAAATACTAAAATGGAATATCTATTTGTCAAATTACATTTGCCACATAATATTTGAAATTAAAAAAATGCAAACAGAACGTAAAATTTTATGTATGGTAAAACGTAAAAGTTTGCATGTCCAAGTAATAAATATCTGTCATGAGCTATTAAACTATTAATACTTGTACAGTAAAGTGGTGTAAATATTGTAATAAATGATGTAAAATATATTCGTATAAATTTGATGTAAACATTTCCAATAAAATAAAATTTTATAATTCTCTTGTAATTTTGTTATTCTTACAAGTAACTTCACATATAAGAACACTTAGAAGTATACTTCACATATTTTTACATTCCAACAATAAAAATACAAGTGTTATTAATTTACTAGAAAAATCAATAGAAATAGAAGTGTTATTAGTTCCGCTTGATTTCATTATATACCGGAAAATCATTTCCTATAGCAACAACTGTGCACATATTTGCTTGGGGTTTACCCAAACGTTATCGTACGCGAAGTAACTCAGAGAAGATTTGTATATAAAGCACCGAGACAATGATCCACCATCAGTCACTTCGCAGACTATTCTAAGGTAACTTGGACAGCTCTTCAAGTCTCGTCGAGAACTTCAGTCAAAATGGTGAAGATCTACTTCCTTGCCGCTCTTGCCCTTGTGGTCGTTGCCGCCACCATGGCTGTACCAGTTGGTAAGCAATATTTTTAGTTTGAAAATCCGAGAAAGGGCCCTCTTGTTTTCGATCACCTCTCCATGTTAATAAATTTGAAATCTTCGAATCTCAAATTCTTTGAATCTCTACATCGTTTTATTTCCAAATCTCCAACTTCTCATATTCTGCAAACCCTACAATTAATAAATGCTCCATTTTTCAAGTTTACAAATCTGCAAATTTTCAAATGTCAACATTCTGACACTTTCAAACTCACAAGTTGCCAAACTTCCAATTGTTTGAACCCCTAAATTTCCAAATCGTCAAACTTCCAAATTCTCAAATGTCTAAATGTCTGAACTTGCAAACTCCTAAATTTCCAAATTCTCATATATTTCAATCCTTGAACTTCGAAGTTCCCAATTATCTAGATTCCCGAACTCCCAAACCCCTAAATTTCCAAATTCCCAATTTCCCAAACTTTTACATCCCTAAACCTTTGAACCCAGAAATTTATAAATTGTCAAACCTTAAAATTTCTAAATTTCTAAATCCCCATGTTTCCAATTCTGGAATTTTCCAAATGCTCAAATCCTGTCAAAACATTGATTACCATGCTCGCTATCAACACGAATGGTATCTCACCCTATCGATATAGCAACTAATCTTACAAAATACCAACATATTTGAATACTCATTGGATATTTGTAATAGTTGTTGGATTGTTCAACCGAAGTGATTTATGAACTACCATACAGAATGTCTAAAATTGGTATTGTTGATATTTCAGAGAACGAATACGAACCTCTTCCACTACAAGGCGATGGTCGTGCTGACAGGCAAAGAAGAGTGACCTGTGACTTGCTCTCATTCAAAGGAGTCGTTGGAGACAGTGCTTGTGCTGCAAATTGCCTGAGCATGGGCAAAGCTGGAGGTCATTGTGAAAGTGGTGTCTGCGTTTGCCGCAAGTATGTAATTGTTCCGATTCAAATTTCCAAAATTCGTCAAACTTAATTACTTTTAATCCATCGTAATTTAACATCGATTCTAACTTAGCTACTGAAGCAAATTCAATTTTTAATGTGTCCGAGTTGAACGTTCTAATTTCTAATATTTAAATGTAATAATCTAATAAGTGATCTTTGTAAATTAAATTTATGCAGCGAATAATCTCTTCAAATTGAATTCAATAATTTAACGATATAAATAATTTCTCTAAAATAAATAACTTTTTCTTAAATTAAAATTTAAATATTACGAACGTAAGAATTTGTATTGTACCGAATGAATTTAAGCTCCTTTTGCAAATGTTATAAACAACACGGCAGAGTACATTCAAGAAATCAATCTTCTTTGTTTTAGAACCGATTTCAAGGATCTTTGGGACAAACGCTTCGGCTAAATTTTTCAATTTTTCACACGCGCACACACCTTCCACACGTGGCAACCGGGACAGGATGCAGATCAGCCATTATTGAAAAATATTAATTCTTCGTGACGTTCAATAGATTCTTCATTGTATTATTTAATAACCCAACCATAATATCTCGTGTGCGATTTTAAGTTCATAATAAAATTCAATTTACGGAAAATTGTGGAACAAGTAATTTTCATCCCTTGTACTCTTATGTTATTTATAAAAGCCTTGCAAGGAACAATAAACAGTTCTGATTAATTGAAAGAAAGTTATTGTGTTTTATGAATAAAAATCACCATTCACATGTTTCGTTTATCGATTCCTTGTACACACGTTGCGATTGAATTCAATTATTTTGCTTCCCGTCAATATGAGGATGTCTTTGTTGGTAAAAAACGACGTACAGAGTTTCGCAATGAAAACCTTGTTTCTCTCGTTTTATTTAACTTATTTATCATCGTCGATGAGTCAATCTTTTTAACAAACCTTCTTCCTTTTGTTCAAGTTGTTTGAAAAAGATTGCTCACCAGGAAAATAAAAAATCTTTTGTACAGAGTAGTCTCTGAAAATCATTACGTAACTTGCAATTCTTTTTTTCATCTAAACGATTGCAATTGCGTGCTTAATTTTTGTATATTCAGGAAATACAGCAAAATTTCTGTACTCGCGAAACAAAATTATTGATTTGCTTTACTATCGAAAATCCAGTGTTAGATATTTGTACCACTACCATATTATTTCAAGATTATAAATTATTGTAAATCATTATTAATATCTTTCGATGTAACGCCGTGGCAGGTAGTACTTCAACTGGTTATTAACTGTTCCACATTTCATCAAAACATTATAAACGGCACACGATTCTATCAAAATAAAACTCTCACGTGTATCCGTTCAATTAACAATCGCGAAACAAATTGTCACGCGAAATATCTGCACACTAAATAGCAGTAACGAACGGGCATTTAGTTTATAACCGAAACATATTGCTTTTCAATATGAGACAAAGAAAAAATATAAATTGCCTCCATGGTTTGAGAACCATCATAGAATATTTTTCGTTTTGTATTCGATAATTGGAATCGACTCGCTGTTACTATTAAATTAATAAAATGTCGGTCAAATCATTGAACGAAAATTTATACATACACTCCTGGACAAAATTAAGTGGACATTGCGGAAATGTAAAAAATGTTTTGTTTCATTACAATGTTATAAATAAATTTTAAATTTAGGACGTGAGATATTTTTGTAGGCTTGAAAAAACATTTATTTAATGTATATAATTGTGCAATAAAGTTTTGATTTACAGGCATTAAGAGTTAATTAAATTTACCTTTTGTTATTTATGATACTTGTCCACTTAATTTTGTCCACGACTGTATATCGGCGATGTAGAGATCTTCTACAAGTACTGTCACGATTGATATCGGTATTGTTACTATCATTCACGATTTTATTACAACTTCAGCGAAACTCAGTTAAGAAATGTCTATTCTAAATTGCTGTATTTAACAAAATGATGAGTGTGAGTCGCCTTCCAAGTGCAAAGGGTTAATATATTTCTTATTGAATATAAGTAGCATGACCGTGTTAACTAATAGGTGATGAGCGTATTTTGCGATCGGTGTTTTATGGATAAACGATGTGATAGATCTTGTCGAGTTTTTTAAGATGTCTGCCTAGGTTGAAGGTTTCGGGGCTTTTATACGAGTTGTAGTCTAAAATCTGAGGGTGGTGGTGGTTAATGGTAGAGAGAGACAGAGGACGTGGATAACCTCAGCTGTGACGGTCCCTGGGTTGGTTTCATAGAGTTAAAAATAATTTAAAGGATTTATTTGGATTGACATCTAGAACTACTGCGACTTCTGCCGCCATTATAATGACTATTTACAGGATCAGTGTCATTGTTGCTTTCAAAGACGTGTAATTAAAGGGAATGTCTAAATTCGAAGATTCAAGCGCCGGTGAACGAGCGGTCGTTCGCCGATAAAAATTAGGTGAACAGATTCTCCGGATACAGGCTAATGGCTTAGTCCATCGTGGTTCTAATATCATCGGCAGCGTACTAATCGCAGTAAAAACTAAGCGATACCGTTCGCAAGGATCATTTGAAACAGGGTGAAAGACCGTGAAACGAACGAAACAGAGGGAGAACGCGAATGATAAGTGAACGGGTACGAAAGAGAGAACACGACTGGAAAACCAATATGCCTTGTGCTTCGGTGTGCAATTAAAGGGTCGAGAGAGTTTACTGTCGATATTTTTCGACCAGCAATTATTGGAATCTTTTTTTCCCCAGCCGGTATAGCCTGGGTATAAACCGGATCGGAGCTCACCGGCCATGATAGTCCTGCAAGACTCTTCTGGGTGGAGAGCCCTTCAGGAGCGGACAAATGCGGCCACTATATGCACTTATGGTTCTTTCCACGCTTTCATTAAAAATTGGACTCTGCCTCTCTAAAGCACCTTCTTCTATCTTTCTCTCTATTCCACGTTTCTCTTTCTCCACCGTTCTTTCGTCGATCCATACCTACGCTATCTTTCTCTCCTCGTCTCCCTATCCCTCTCTTTCTCTCTCTCTCTCTTTTTTTCGCCACTTCTCGTTCATGCAGATCGCCAGGATATAGCTCGATGTCAGTCATATTCGTGGCTCGCTTTTCATCTTTGTTCGGCCCGTACGTGTTCGTCGAAAATTATTTCCTCCGCGGTATTCCGTGCCGGCATATTCGCCCTCTTCAGCCATAATTCGGCGACCGGATACACGGACTGAATCGCGAATAACCGGGTCGACTGGACCCGACTGTTTGGAAACGTTTGCCTTCCGGTCAATTGTCCGGGACGAATGGATACCCTGGATAGGCATCGAGACGAGTTCAGGATTCATTGCGAATGGATGATAACGAAACAACGATACAATTTTTCACCGCTGTTTGGGCTTCATGGTTCAACGGATGGTCTTCCGATGTAGCGAAATGGTTTTTCATCGAAATATTTATTAATTATTTTGCTCGTTCAATTAGTGTATCTTCAAATTTTTAAGATTTCGATGGCAAACAGCCCTAGTCCACAAATTCGATGGAATTAATTGGAACTGATCTACTAACTGGATTGAACTTACATAAATTAATATATATAAAATTGTTCGAATTTTTAATTTTCCAGAACCCAACTTTAAGCTTTCAGTTTTCTAATTCTTTCGTTTTTTAAATTTATAAATTCTCATGTTTCTAAGTGCTAGTTTCTTTCATGTACTAAATTTGCAAATTTTCTTTGATTTTGTAATTGCATCCTCTCTTAAGAATGCACGTTCGGAGACAAGTGACCATAATCTCTACCATAACAAGAATATAAAAGTTCATTAAAACAAATATTGTTCAACGAAATGAAAGTATGTTGATCAAATACCATGTACAATGATTAAATAATGTAACGTTAAGTGACAAAAATGAAAAGAAAAGATGCAATTCTATTTCCATAACGAAGCTACGTGAAATATAATATTTAGGACGGTACGCAAATGGAACAGGAAAGTAATTTAATGAAAAAGTCTTAAATATACGTGGAATTATAGAACCACTAGCATTAAACGGTTCGATCGGAGAAAAAAGCCAGAGGATTCGAAGCGAACGGGATACGATCGAAAGGAAATAATTTTTTTCTCTCTTCTGCCATAAACTGCTTCTCGTGATTTCCATAGCATTAAGCTGGAAGCGCGATTCCCTAAAACGCTTGCTTTTTATATGCCATTGATTTAGCAAATGAAATGCAACTAAATGCTGATTCCTTTTTGTCCGTTTTTGTTCGACCGCGTACGCGTTTCCCGATGCGCGAAGCGAAGTTAAAAATTAGAGGGAAGAAATTTTCCACGAACAGAAAATAACAATTTCACGGAAGCAACTCACAACTATTGTACGGAGACGAACGCGCGTGAAACCATGAGAGGAAAAACGCTACGATTTTTATTACCATCGTATGAATTCTAAAAATGTAATGATTCAGCGAACGTAACGTTTGCAGAAAATGAATGAAATAACGGAAAGAATTGAATATGAAACATTTGATACGTCCCTGACGAACAGTTATGAAATTTCTTCGGTGGGACATGTATTTTCCATTTCAGAAAGTTCGCAACATTTTATTGCAGCCGTTGTTAAAGTTCGTAGGAGGGAAGTGGGTAGCATGGCAATAAATTTTCAGCGAACTATATGTATATTATCGTGTTGAGTTTCATTAAAATGCCTCGGGAATTAACAAAGTAAAAACATATGAAGTTGAGAATCTGAAAAATTGAAAACATAGAAATTTCAGATATTGAAACACGGAAATATTGAATGTGAAAATATACAAATCTTAAATACAAAAACAAAGAAGTCTTAAATACAAAAATATAGAAATCTTCAATACAAAAGTGTTGAAATTTTAAAAACAGAAATTTTAAATTAAAATTGATAGAAATTGACTATCAATCAGTGCGTTATATCACCATGTGTTATATCGCTACAGGGTATCGCATGATTGCAACTATGTCACATATATGTGTATTTCTACACAAATCCGTTACAATTTGCTCCAATTTTCCGATAAAAATGAATGAATGCAATTTCTCGTTTTTGTTTCTCGTTATTCGAATAAATAGAAGTTATTTTCAAAATATTATTGTTCGGCGAGAATGAACAAGCACGGAATATTCGTATCAACGGGTCGCACAATTTTTGCAAATTCGTTCGATAAATATAGGTATGGTTGACCTGGCTCCCCTCGCTGTAGATTTACAAAAAAAAAAAAATGACAATCACGTCGCGGAAAAAACGCAGCTGCGAACCGAAATGGTTCGCTGCGAAAAGCAGCAAATCCTCGCTGAAACGTCGCGTCCGAAAATAATTGTATTTTTCAAAATCCATTCGCGCACTGCACAAATTGTCTGGGAAACATAGCATCCTCCATCTTCGATCGAAGAAAGATGGTGGTCACTGCGTGTTTTCGTATAAGTTTGCAAGAATGAAGACTATGTATAATGGTTCAAGTCAAATTATTTATAATACTGTTATGTTTAACTCATTTGTTAACTTAAAGTTAAATTTAAACTGTAAAGCACACGTTTCTCTGTTAATTCAAAACGATATTTACGAAACAAAATATCGAACGGAAAATTGACTTTGATAGACACAGGGAATAGACACAGAAAGGATAATGGTTGAAGAGAAAGTATATTTGTACAGTGGATTCTTGAGATACGATAAAATTTAAAGTATTCCTTGGCACAATGAAGATTTAATGCGAATCAGGGGTCATTAACGAAGGATTCCCCAGTGATAACCGGTGAAAATTTTGAATATTACCGAACGATCGTATATCTTAATTACTATCAAGGGGACCATTTGAACCACTATACACCCCTGACGATGAAATTGTATAGGCAGACAGAGAATTGAAACGTGTTCCTCGTTCAGCCATTTATCGAACACTGAACGTTGGATGATTTATGAATCTGAATAATCCATTGTCACTGGAATTCCATTCTTACGGAAGATCACTGTCGCATTCCAACGACTACGATAAATTACACGCTTTGAAGATCTTTAAACGAGATCAAACTTATTTCTAGTTGAAATGGAGCATTTCTTGAAAGAATAACTTCATTTCAAAGTTGTTGTATTACCAAAAGTTCAAATGTTCAACCGATGAAATGATCAATTGATCAAATGATTAAATGATTAAATGATTAAATGATTAAATGATTAAATCTTCTAATGTTTAAATATTCAAATGTTCAAAAGTAACATTTTAACCATGCAAATATATCATAATCGGTTGTCTTCTCATCGAAAATTGGAACAACTGCATTAATACAATAAATATATACTGTTTCTACTATTTTTAATAAACATGAAATTGAAAATTAAAATCCTTAAATTTTATTTATGAAGGGATAATACCTATGTTTATATTTATGAATGTGTGAGAGTGGAAGTATCCGTATAACTAACAACAGAATCGTGAGTTTGTATAATCGCGAGAGACTATGACCATCGTCGATAAGTTGTATCATCGAAAGTAGAAGAACAGGGTCATCGGAGGATCAGAGTTGCAGTGACCGTCAACCGAAATCCCGCGTATTTCAGCGACCACGTTGTTTCTGCGACTCGCGAATTAGCAATTTACCATGGCCGAGCACTCAAGGCTGATCGTCCTGCTCGGTCCAGGATAAACGCAATTTGCTCGAACGCAGGCTAATGCAAGAGTTAGTAGACAGGCGGTGCCGTGGGCCACGACGTAATCCGATTTCCTCAGCGTTAATTCGCGTACCGACCGTACCGACCTGTACTCCTACGCTCGCATTATTTCCAAACCGGTCACTCGTTCCGACGACACGACCACCAAAACT
The DNA here is from genome assembly GCA_947623535.1 of Coelioxys conoideus. Taxonomy (NCBI): domain Eukaryota; kingdom Metazoa; phylum Arthropoda; class Insecta; order Hymenoptera; family Megachilidae; genus Coelioxys; species Coelioxys conoideus. The sequence goes on along the minus strand of OX392449.1, from coordinate 7,410,332 downwards.
CCTTTATCCTATGTCTCGACCTGCTTTCGGAAACGATAGAGAACATAGACACATCGCACATCGTGCCCACAGCTTTTGCTACGTGCTTGTCACACTTATTATAAATCTTAAAATCTCCCAATTTACAGATCTCCAAATCTTCAAATCTTTAAGTCCCCAAATCTCCAAATTTCCAAATCTTCTAATCTTCAAATCTTCAAATTCCAAACCATCAAATTTTGAAATATTGAAATCTACCAATTTGCAAATTTCCAAATCCTCAAATTCCCAAATTCCCAAATCCCCAAATCTTCAAATCCCCAAGTCTCCAAGTCCCCAAGTCCCCAAGTCCCTAAGTCCCCAAGTCCCCAAGTCCCCAAGTTCCCAAGTCCCCAAGTCTCCAAGTCCCCAAGTCCCCAAGTCCCCAAGTCCCCAAGTCCCCAAGTCTCCAAGTCCCCAAACTGCCAAATCTCCAAACCTCCAAATCTTCAAATCTCCAGATCTCCAAATCCCCAAATTCCCAAATCCACAAATCCCCAAGTGACCACATTCCCAAATTTCAAAATTCGGGAAAAGCAATATGCACTTCGAAAGTACATGAATGATCTCATTTTTTCTTTCCTACCAAATATCTCGTTATGGATCGGTGCTGGCTACCGGAATGGTTCCTCTTGAAAGTCAATTTCTACAGTTTGATTAATAGAATTATTAACTTATTCACCGCTTCAGGCTAGCACCTGCAATTTGATCGGTTCTATTGAACGTACCTGCGCGGTCTGATTGTCATGATTGGTTCGTGTTAGGCAGTATAGAAATTCCTGGAAATATTGCGTCGAAATTTGGGCTAGTTTGTTAGTGAGTCGATATAAACTTGATGAGGTAGAATACAATTTTGAATGATTCCGTCGTATATTCCATATACGATGCGTCTCGACAAAGGATGTTAATATTCTCATTCGGTGTTTCATTACTTTCATATTCATATAAATATGTCACTCTGTAAAAGTTGCATTTTCATAAATTGTTTTTTCAATTTGACGTAATTTCAATTTAAAAAATTGCATTTTCACTTATAAAATTGAGCTTGAGCGAAGAGAGATGTTCTTCTGTGATGGCAATTTATGTCGGTTGAAAGGAGCAATAAATTGTCTGACAGGAGGGAAGGACTTATTCGGCGATGAGTCAAAGCGCCGGGATAAAGTAAGTCAGGATAATCCCCCCTTCGTTTTCCAGCGATTGATATTCCATTCATAGTGAGACAGGGGTCGTAATAAAGCTGCGTCGGGCGGTTAACCAATCGTCAGATTAACTGGCACACTCGGTTAACCTCGGTGGTCGAGTATTAATTTCGACCTATTAATCGGCGCGATCACAATTGTCTGCTTTTCTGTTGCTCGAAAATTGACGAAATTTACCGATACTGGGTTTCGATGTAATTGAAATTCAATTTACGATGATTTCATTCAACAACTCGATTAACAGTATATTCGATTATGTGAACTTCGAAAAATAACTTTGGATATGCGGATTTTTAAATTATTATGTTTTCAATTTTCAAACTTGCAACTGTACTAATTTCAAAATTCACAAATTTGCAACTTCTTTATACGGCTGTATCTCTTTGCAAGGTCGGAGATACTGTGGTCTAGGATGAACAGACGTACAACAGACTCTCGTTATATTGCAATATCACCACACGTTTATAGTCACATATTGTGAAATATACGACTGTGCATGGCGAAGTGTTACACCACATTTTACTTTCTCATAAATTGTGTCAGTACGTATCCTAACCATAACCCACCCTGGCCACTAATTATATTGCCATTCATAAAGTATAAAACGTGGTTATAGCCAAATATCTTTCTTATAATTTTTAATTTGAAATATTTTTTTATAATTTACAGTTTGTCACATATTTTTATAATTTATAGTTTGGAATATTTTTTGTATAATTTATAATTTGGAATATTCTTTTATAGTTTATAATTTGGAATATTTTTTTATAATTCACAATTTGTAATGTTTTTTTATAATTCACAATTTGTAATGTTTTTTTATAATTTGTAATTTGGAATATTTTTGTATAATAAAATAAACTTGAAACAAAAAATGAAGATAGTAACGATGAATATTTTTGATTATGTTCGTGCCGTCACAGAATCGAAGTCTATTTAAGCTTTTACTAACCATTGGATCAAATGATTTCTTTTGTGGATGTTACTCTAAGAGCGTTACGGACGATTGATCCGACTGGTTCGCGAGATAAGAGAAAAGAAAAGCTGCTTATGGAACTGTTACCGTGCATGCGACGATGAGATAAAAATATTTTAGATGAAGTGGATCGTTTGACAAGCTACTGGTTGATTGAAACTTTATCGCGTAAAAGTTTCCTCGATGAAATCGATAGATTACTACCCTTGATTTGGATTTGCCCTCCCAGTTTAGCGGTTTCTAAATTTTCAAGTTCTCTGATGTGCAAATTCTTAGATTTGTCACTGTTTCTTCAATACTGCAATTTTCCGATTTTCCAATCGACAAATCTTTAAATTTTCAATTACCCAATTTTCAAATTTCTTGCCCTTCAGGTTCACTAATTTTGTGGATTACTAAGTCCTCAATCTCAAAGTCTTTCAATTTCTAAATTTTTTAAATCGCTTAATATTTCTATATTTTTGCAAATTTTCACAGTTTCAAACTTTGTCATTTTCGAACTTCGGAGTCACCAATTTCTTACTTACTAAATTTCTAAATTTCATATGGTTCAATTTCTAAATTTTCGAACTTCTAATTCACCAATTCCTTACATCCAGAGTTTCTAAATACCCAATTTCTCAGTTTTCAAATTTCTAACCCCTACATTGACTGATTTCCAAATTTCGAAAATCTCCAATTTCTAACTTTTCCTGTTTCAAAATTTCCAAATCGGCTAATTGTATTTCTGCATTTACAAATCTAAAATATTCCGGATGTCCAAGCCCCCAATTTTTTACTTCTTACATATCTTGATCCCTGTATCTCGATTTACAACCCTCCATATTTTCAACCCTCCTAATTCCGTAATTTCCGAGTTTCTAAATTCGCAACGTACAAATTCTCGATCCTTCAAAGCCACCAATTTTTTGTTTCCCAAATTCTAAAATTTCCACGTCACGGAAATTCCAAATTTCAGAGTCCTCGATTTCCGCTTCTGTTTCGACTAACTTCAGCTAACGAGGTTACGCGAAATGAAATGGAACATGTACCGAATCAATCAAACGTTAACAAAAACCCGAACGAATTGATTGCTGTCTATTAGTCGAAGTCGATGGAATTTTTTTTCGCGGTGATCAATTGAACGTTTACAAGAAATCGTGCACGGCATGTAAATTGCCGTTCGATGCGGCAGTCGGTGATCTTTTTTCCGAAATTTTTTTTACATCCGCAATGACTCCCTCGCGAATTTCGATTGTACGTATTTCCATAATTCCGGTTCTACGCGTTTCCCATATTTCCTCGGTGGTTCTGGGGGCGGTAATGCAACCTCCTTCTTATTTTTCTGTCCCTCGAATTTGCTCAACGTTTACGACTAACGCTATTGTAAAACCCCCGTTCGAATGAGCGCTGAAATTAAAGGGAAACGCGTAATCACTAGTTATCATATTTATTTTCCGAACTAACTTTTGACTCTGAAACTAACGTTACATAGTGTACAACTATTTTGAAGTTGTAAATTAAGTTAACAGAAAATTGTAACAAAATAGATTTGCAACAAAATATTCATCTTACTTCGCGTTACACTCGTCAGAATGATTTCGCAAGCTTTTGATGCGCTTTTCGCTGACCTTGAATTTTAAAATTAACGTGTACGCAGATTTGTGAAGTTCACGTTTCTCAAATATATTTATATCACGTTCGTTGAGACAAGATTTTGAAATTTCTGCACGAATTTCTTACTTCGGTTCACGAGGATGGAGTGGCAAGAATTTACCTGTGAATAGAAGTAAGGGACCAGACGTCGAATCAGTGGAAACATGATTTGTCAGGATAACTTTCCGTGTCCCACTTCCGAGGGTATTTTTAGCAGGTCGCAAGTCAAACAAGATAATAAAGTCGAAGTTTGAATTACACTTTTATCGAACACGAACCTTCGACTTTACGTTTTCAACCTCATAGAAGTAAGTTCGAGGATTACGGTGTCGGCTTACGAAATCAATTTGGAGAGAAAAAGACGATTGAAACGCTTCGACTACGATTCACTCATGATTTACGTTGATTTCGATTTTGGTTCCTTAAATATTGCCTCAGGATATGACAAAATAAACGGAAGGAGAAACACGCTTGTACCGATCGCGAGCCGTTTTTCAATGGCCCGAATGAGAGACAGGGATTGGAAAGAATAGGACCGGTCGTTGAAAATAAAAAAAAAATTCAAGTGGTCGAGAAGAGTTTGGTGATCAAACATTGCAAACTTTAGACTCCGGGTATACGATGACCGACACGCTGGGTTTACAAAGGGTGCATACAAAACCATCCCCTTAATCTCCCTTTGAACGGTACTTCTGACTCTCTATGTTACTACGACTACTTGACAGTAATTCGGACATTCATCCCATCGTATAAGATAACTAATACACTCCGACAATGGTTACAATACAAATACGAAAACACACATACATCTGTCTGTTTCTACTGGTTTGTCTCGGTCTATCATCGAGATTTTTAATTTATATATTAGAAAATAAAGAAACAAAATTATTAGCTCACTCAGTCTCTTTAAGAACCCCCGTGTATATATGTATTTACAAAAATTTGTTATGCTTTGTTATGATAAATGTTTCAATTAAAATTAGCGATAGATTAATGTACGAATTTATACGTCATCCGTATGTGTGTGACATGGTACTCAAAGTGTGAAATTATGACATTCTTATATTCGCAGATATCTGTATTTCTAGATATCCTTAAAGAGATACAGATTCCGATACTACTAAATCATTAAATTTCTACATTGGTATTATTCTTATATCTCTGCAACTGTATGCATCGGTAAATTATATATCTAACTTCTTAGGTACCCATATATTTCTGTGCGCATAAGAATAATTTCCGTATCTATGCATATTATTCCTCCATATTTTAGTACGTCGCGATCATGGTGGTTGAGAGCATGGTAATGGCGATGGCGATAGTGCTCCGATGGTGATGCTGGAACGCATCGATGTGTGCAGCGCCTCATGGAAAACTGAAATTTGTTTTCCCGGCTTCGAGGGAGAAAGGGAGAAGAAAAAGTGAAAAACAAAGAGAAAGAGGGAGAGAAAGAGAGAGAGAGAGAGAGAGAGAAGAGTCGAGTCGCGTTCTTTTCCCCTGTAGCCGGGTAGTTGAAAACCAGACACAACGCGTCTGCGTCTCTTCTCTTCTATCTCTCCCTCTCCTCTCTCCTATTTCACTCTCTCTCTTTCGCTCTGTTTCTCTCTCGACCACCCCCGATTTCCACCGAGTCCCGGCTTTCGCAACCCTTTTATTTCGCGATCTCGTTTCCGCGGCAGCGTTCCTTTTTTTCCACCCTCTGTCCATCCTTTTCTGCACCTGCCCACCGTCGCGCCCCCTCTCTCTCTTTCTCTCTTCTTTCCCCTAAAACTTCTTCTCTTTCTCTGCCACAGTTCCAGCGACGCTTTGACTCTCTCGTTCCCGCATTTTTTTTCTCTCCTGCCCGATTGGAGCGTCTCTTTCGCTCGCGTTCGTATCCACGACGAAATCGATCGACCGAAACGTTCCGGAGAGCCGAGGACGAATGAAAGTAGCGAGAGAGGGCAAAACGGCGAACAGATTAGGGGAGGAGGATGAGAATTCATAGGGCGATTTAAGGGAACCGTGGCAAGAAACGGACGAAACATCGTCACGCATCGGACGAAACGCTGCCGCAGCTTTTATGACCCGCTCCGACATTTGTTTTGTCTTTGCCGGACTTTTTTACGTTTCGGCGGATCCGCCGGTTATGCTGCTTGCCTCTTTGTTCAGAATATTATTGCTTTTGATATATGCATATTCGTTTAAATAATTTTCTTTTATAAATAATTTAGAATATTAATTTTTATAGATAATTCAGTATATTAATTTTTATAGATAATTCAGTATATTAATTTTTATCATTAATTTAGTACATTAATTTTTATAAATAATTTAATATATTAATTTTGATAAAATACATAATGTTTTAAATTTCATTTGAAGTCGTTCAAGTATAATTGTTAATATGTACATAAAGCTACTGCTATGTTTATTTATATTTAAGTCTACGTGTATTTTGAACTTTACATATATTGAAATTAAGTACACGTGTATTTAAATTAACTGAACTAGCCATAAATTATTATAAGATTGCTATAAACTATTATAAAATTATTAAGAATTATTACACAATTAGTGAAAGAAATTCACAATAATTGGATGCCATTTGATTCGCGGCGGCAATCGCGACAGAGTGACGGCACTTCCGGTGGCGTCGGTGAAAGTCACGATTAACCGTGAGAACGTATAGCCCGTCACCTAGAAATTGGTGCATCGACTCATACGTATTTTCAGTGGTAGGATCTTATTGGTTCGCACGGTCACACATACCAATTGACCCAAAGAACGTAAACAATCGGTAGTCGAGGATCGCCGATCGACATCAAGTTCGGAGGATTCACGGTAAGGATAGGTGTACAGCGGGCAACCGACAGCTTGGCTGGTGAGGAGGTTTGACCAGACGTCCCGACGCGACGGTAGTAATTGGCCGAAAAAAAAAGATGGTCGTATCGAATCTCACGCATTTTCCGCGACGGAATTTATTGGTTTGAGCGGTCACGCACACTAGTTGACCCGAAAACTGTAAACAATCGGTAGTCCTCACCGGCCAAGTAGTGAGTTGCTGTACTTTTTATGTTTCATTGCAGCCACCTCACGCGCCAATTCCTGGGTGATGCGCAGTACCTGAACCATGGTCCGAACCATGATCGGCTCGAATGGCAGCAGGTTGAACAGGGTATCAGCACCGGCATCTCCATGAAGACCCGGCAGCACGGTGGTGGCAGAAGGAACGGCATCATCCACCGGCAGCCATTCGTTCGACCCCTCTCGACGGTGGTGGTGTGCGCCACGGCGCTTTGAATGTAACTAATTAGTAACTACGTTCAACGTGACGTAATAAGCAGCAGACGGTTTCCAGCGGAGAGCTCGGCGTACCGTGCGCCGGCCTCGTTATCGTTTTATTTCAAAATTTTCATCCCCTTGACTCGACCGCCCCCTTTTTCCACCGACAACGAGACCCCGTTCTCAACCTGCTTCTTGCTTTTTTACACCCGAATCCCGCGTTCACGTTCGCGTTGTCCGCCTCCACCGACCGTTTCCCCTGGCCGGATGCACGCGGAAAAGTACACATACCAGGTGTACGCATAAGTTCTTTCCGCTTTTTTTTTGTAAAGGAGACACGTAATTTTCAAGGGTGTAGACACTATTATAGATCTTAGAAAGTTTAGAATATTAAAGGTTCAACATAACAGCAATGAAAGACCAAGGAACTGCATTTAATGATTTTGCCAATTACTGTTGAGTTTGAGTTGGGTCATCATCTAATACCTCCTGCAATTGCTCGTCTTCGCACTTATGTGGTCTACCAGATCGTTCACTCTCTTTTACATCGAAATCGCCACTTTTAAATTATCGAAACCATGTCTCACATGTTCTAATCGATGGAGCGTGTTCACCGTATGTTTCTACCAGCAAACGATGACTTTCAACAGCCTTTTCCTTTTGATCGAATAAGAAAAGCAATGCGTGCAGCAAATGTTCTTTTTCGGGTACAAAATTCGGCATGATCACTGAACGATAAAACAAAGACACTGGATTTTGGCGGACTCAACTTGTACGTGCTTGTCGTTTAATGTCGGACGAACATAATGACGTACGATTCGAATTAATACGCTGCGTACTTTTCGCTCAAGCCATCTCTTAGTTCAACCGGAAAAAACTTATGCATACACCTGGTACAACCGACATCGGCCCGGCCGACATGAAAGGGCCGCTTTTCTATTCAGGCAACTGCGCCACGAGGGTAGCTTCCGCACGGAAAGATGCTGCGTCGCGGTGCCGCGAGAATTAATCGGTCGACACGCGGGATCGAGTGGCCGACGAACAACTGGGTCAACTCATCGCGGTAAAATTTGATCGATAACGCGACGTATGCTTCATACGGGATGACCGCCACGAGCTGAGTTCGCACGAACGATAGCGTTCGCGCTGATCGCGCCACTTCTGTTCGGCGAACGCTACGAGATTGGCAGCTGGGGATATAGGGACGTATGAATGTGTTCGCGTGTGTCCTGAGGCCACATGGTTGTATCCGTGTGTTTCTTTAGACACTTATGGAGCTGGGGGCATAGGAACACGTGACTGTATCCAGGTGTCTCCGTCGCTTATGGAGCTGGGAATATAGGGAAACATGAGTAAATATGTATAGGGATATGGGAATCTAGAAATATGAAAATCTAAGGATGTAGGAATGTAGAAATATAGAAATCCTGAGGAGATATGAATCTAGTCATGTAGAAGTCTATGAATGTAGGAATGTAGATACGTAGAAATTTAGGCATGTAGGAATGTAGAAATGTAGAAATCTAAGGATATAGGAATGTACATATGTAGAAATTTAGGCATGTCGGAATGTGGAAATGTAGAAATCTAGGGATATAGGAATCTAGTCATGTAGAAATCTAGGGACGTAGGAATGAATAAATGTAAAAATCTGGGGATGTAGGAGTCTACAAATATAGAAACCTAGGAATATAATTATGTAGAAATGTAGAAATCTAGGAATGTAGGAATCTAAAAATTTACAAATTGTGCAAATCCGTCGATTTACACGCAGGCGTTTGCAAAAACGTGTTTAATTAACTAGAACATTTCGAACTAGAAATTGAATGTCCTGATGTTCTATAGCACGATCGTAAATGCTGTCGTTCCTCGATATTGCTTCACCTTTATAATTTATTCATACGTGGCACGTTTCAGAAACAGTTTCTTGCGGGAATGCAGCAGTGTTTGAAAGCTAAATCGATTCGGCGAATTTCTGACGCGAACTAACTGCTATCGAGGCTAAGTGCTGAGAATGCACTTTTCGTTGATGTACATGTACACTACACTGTATAGTGAGAAGAAGATGGCTTCAGCCCGGCAGGCTAGTAGGTGAATAAGTCAGACACTCTATGTGTATGAACTCGGTCTACGAAACGCAGGTGTAGCTACTACAGTAGACTGCTCGTTATATTACTATATCTATACATGCCGCTTGCATACATACGGTACACTGTTACCGTTTCGCAATCATTATGGTGTTAAGTGGCCCCTGAAAACCATCGCAATATCGACGATCGACAATCTCGAAAATAAGTTTTTCTGTAGATTTCATTTTTATGTTCTTATTATCGCTACGGAAAGTTTAGAAATTGTTTGCTCTTTTGGGTACAATGAATGGATGGATCTTATTATTACTAGATTCTTAGATATTTTTGCAATTTTATAGCCCTAGATTGTAATATTCCTAGATTTCTATATTTCCAGGGTACTGTGTCTTTTGATTGGAAAATCCATAATTCCCAAATCCCTATATCCCCAAATGTCTACATCCGTAAATCCCTACATTCTCAAATCCCTACATCCCCAAATTCCTACATTATTCTATTCTTACATCCCTAATTCCTATATTGTTAAATTCGTACATCACCAAATCCTTACATCTCCGAATCCCTATATTCCCAAATCCCTACATCCCCAAGTTCCTATAACTTTAAATCTCTACAACCCTGAATCCCTACATTCCCAAATCCCTAAATCTCTAATGTCGTACACCGCCAAATCTCTGGACATCCAATTCCCTGCATTCTAAAGTTCCTAGAACATTCGATCTCTATAACCCCAGATCATTATACCTCCAAGTTGTTATATCCCCAATTCTTCAAACAACAAATCCCTGAATCTCAAAGTTGCCAATCTCCCAAATCGCCAAATTTCCAAATCTGTCAATAAATATCGAATAACCTGAAACATTGAGAACTCGAGACGCGATGTTGGTCCACATTTGTATTTAGTTCTGAGGTACAAGCGCAATATACGTATATGAAACTGTTGGTTAGCAGTGTAAATCCGAGGAACGAGAGATTCGGAGTAGTAGACGCGGAAATCGAGAAGCGGTCGTTTCTCTAATTAAAATCTACCATGATCCGCTTACTCCGTCTATCCGTGAATGACTATCTACCTCCAGGGATTAACAACGATCCTCCGACTATCATAAAATGGCGGTCAAGTCGCTCGACGGCCGTTCTACGATATTGCACGGCTGCAACGCTTTTCCTCGAGCGTCTATTTCAATTTACTTTCTTGTCCATTTCGGATTTTTTCCGCAACGTACACTGATAATGTAAATAATGTCGTTTAATTTTCGAGTGCTATGAAATATTGGCAAATCGGAAGTCAAACAAACATTGAACCCGCGACTATTTCTCTTCTTTCGCGTCGTGTTCGACGCATCAGCTGTGCTCGCCTCGAATCAGGGTGCATTTTTCCCTCCGATTTTTAGCCGCCGGAAAGTGAATAATTTCGTTAAATTACCGTCGCTTTAAAGATTCATGATTAGCGCGAGCGGAAAGCTCGCTCTTTATTCGTTTATCTCGGCTTGGGCCGACTTTACGTAGAATATGGAATCGAAATTTCCGATGAAAAGCTCAAATTTCATTATGAAACAGACCGTCGAAAACATTGATCTTTTTAAGTTAGTTTTTGAATTATGAGTTTCGGTCGATGTCTTTCGTAGAACATTTCCCCTGGCAAGGTCAAAATTTACGATCGAATTAAATGAGTATAATCACGCTGCAACCGAGTCAAATGTGGAACTACATGTTATTGTTGATTCGAGTGCGAGAAATATATAAATAATTGCTCTCGAAAGTGCAACCATGTTGAAATCCATTCGCGCGCGTATAAATATATTAATAATTGGTAACGAAAGTGTATTCGCGTTTGAACTTGTGCACGCACCAAAAAATATGTGAATAATTGCTACAGAGAGTGCAACCATGTTGGAATTGTTTCACAGAAGTGTGAAATTAATTTTTACATTTACATATCTTCGTTCAGTATATTATGGAGAAGTATACAAGTTTAGAAAGTAGAATATCTATGTACGTGTAAAGTATATTTACTGTGGTAATTGTTATTATTAAATAATGGATAAATAATACAATCGACAGGTGTGTAGTAGCAGTAGTAGACGATAGTAGGGATTTGGGGATGAAGTAATCTTCGGACGTGGCGATTTGGGGATGTAGAGGTTTGGGGAGGAAGGAATCTAGGGACGTGGGGAATTGGGGATGAAGGAATCTTGAGACGTGGCGATTTGGGGATGTAGGGACTCGGGGATGAAGGAATCTTGGGACGTGGCGATTTGGGGATGTAGGGATTCGGGGATGAAGGAATCTTGGGACGTGGGGAATTGGGGATGAAGAAATCTTGGGACGCGGCGATTTGGGGATGTAGGGGTTTGGGGAGGAAGGAATCTAGGGACGTGGGGATTTGGGGATGTAGGGATTCGGGGATGAAGGAATCTTGGGACGTGGGGAATTGGGGATGAAGGAATCTTGTGACGGGCCGATTTGGGGATGTAGAGGTTTGGGGAGGAAGGAATCTAGGGACGTGGGGATTTGGGGATGTAGGGATTCGGGGATCAAGGAATCTTGGGACGTGGGGAATTGGAGATGAAAGAATCTAGGGACGCAGAGATTCGAGGACAGAGAGATTTGGGGACATAGAGATTGAGGGATGTGCGGATTTGGGGGCTTTAACGATTAGGGGACGTAGCAGTTTCATGACATCGGTACAGGGAGCTGAAGAAATTCAGAGACGAAGAGATCCAGTTACCCAGAAATCTTGAGACGTGGAACTCTAGTCATCTACAAATCTGTAAATCCAGGAACCCGATAATATAAGAATTTTGAGAAGTGTAAAAATATTAAGTCATACATTATATCAACACTAAAGATGCCAAGCCGCAGCGATAGGAGTCTAGGGACATAGGCAACCTCGGTGCACAAGCTCTTACCTCAGGCAGTTAAACGAAACTGTAGAATGTGTTGCAAGATAATTGAACAAGTTTAACAGAAAGTTATTACGGTACGACGACCAGTTTAATACGTAGAAATTGAATGTATTCGCAGCATGCGAACTTATCTCGTTTCCGCGTGCCCGCGGTGGTGGTGCGATTTTAAATTCACCGTGTGTCATGTTTAACCGCGAACTTCCTTTCCTTCCACCATACTTAAGTCCTTATTTAGTTTATTAACAACTTACAAACTCCGGTTGTTGCTTAAGGCGGTGGAGAAGCCTATGTATACACGCACTGGCTCGATATTCGCGACTGCATAGTTGCAGCTTTACGCGCGCAACCGGAAGCTATAGTTACTTTCACCGTATTAGCATCATCACGAGCATCGAACTATTTGTCGCAAAAAATTACTAAACTTAATTGTAAACTCAACGCGAGGACGCGATGATTAAGCATTTCACGTTAATTAATTTTTACGCGAGGTTTATTTTATCACGAGGTTGCATCGATTCTTCCGTTTCCGTTGTACAATGCGAATTATGTTTGGTAGAGGAAGGTAAAATTACGTCTGGATTCACCTTTTCTCTAGTAAACATTTTTTGATTAAATTTTATTTATGCGCTGGTTACTAATTGCGTTTTCAAATTGCTAATTAAACTTCTTTTTATTCGTGTACATCCAGTAAATACTTGCTGCAGAATGTCGTAGGTATGCATTTTTGCCGAGAATTTTATCTTGATTACTAGGAAACTAATTAACTGGCGTGCTGTATTGAGGTTAATTATGCCCAATATATTAACCCTGTACGGTCGAAGATATTTTTTTGTACGAAAACAATTCAATTTTTCTCGTCGAAGCGTCGACGAAGCTTGTTGAAATTATTCATTTCTCATTAATCACCGTCGTTGTGTATTTAATATTTTTGTATTTGAACGTTTAATTTATTGTGTTACGGATGTTATTAAAAAATATTTATTTGAAGTCATTATATTAAATCGGATGACGAATGTGAGTCGTCTTTCAAGAGGAAACTTAAGAATCCTTTATAATTTTGTTTTATATTTTCATACAAAATTAGTTCACTTTTTTTACTACTATTTACAAAACGTTATATAAATATGTAAATAAAAAGTGTAGAACAGCGAGAAACGCTACAAATTTATCAAATATATGAAAGCAACAAGTTTTAACAAATTCTTGTAAGATTATGCACATGTAGAGAAGTAAAATATTCTTACCAAAATCTTAACACAATATGCAATTAAAAATCGCTCCCAATATCTAGAATTTTTTCTAAAATTCTTAGATAAAGATTCTTAAGCCTCTGTCCCGAACTTGTTTGCTTCATCGATCAAATGATCGCAAATTTTTCCAAACAAATTCTCTGGAAACGCGGTGATCGGTTCGCAGAATTTCAAGAATTTAACCATCGATTCGATCGCAGCCGTCGTTAAAAAAAGGGGAGGAAGAAACGTCGGAGCGTTCGAAACGCTCGACACTCTCAGCAGAAATTTCGCAGACCCATGAAATTTTACGTCGCGGCGATACGGGCGTTATCCAGGCCCCAGCTTATCCGCGGCAAGTGCATTCGTCTCTTTCGCGGTCGTAACAGCTTTTACCAGCGCGTGTACGCTTCAGTCTGATCATGGTTACGCGATTGCCTTTTACGAGCGTATCGCGAGATTCCACGAGACCTGTACGCGATGCCATAACCACTGGGAAAATGTCCTGGGACCACGGACAGCTTTCCCAGACGGAAATCGACGCCAGCCAATAATTGCGATCTCGTTTCGAGCGTCTATCGGAATTTGATTTGTTACCGGTTCAAATGAAGGAAAAAATGGACGAGTTATGCGCTCGAAAGCATCGCCCCGTTCACCCTGAAACATCCAAAATTAAATTCTTGAACGAAGGTGGGCGTACATTGGTCACAATGTTCAAAAACATTTGGACATCTTTTTAGATTGTACGTTGTTGTAGTTTCTATGTTTAATTTTTAGAATATTAGGTTTCCAGATTTTTGGATTTTTAGATTTTTAGATTTTCAGATTTTTAGATTTTTGGATTTTTAGATTTTTAGATTTTTAGATTTTTAGATTTTTAGTTTTAGATTTTTAGATTTTTAGATTTTTAGATTTTTAGATTTTTAGATTTTTAGATTTTTAGATTTTTAGATTTTTGGATTTTCAGATTTTTAGTTTTAGATTTATAGATTTTTAGATTTTTAGGTTTTTGGATTTTTAGATTTTTAGATTTTTAGATTTTTAGATCTTTGGATTTTTAGATTTTTAGTTTTAGATTTATAGATTTTTAGATTTTCAAGTTTTTAAATTATTGCACTTGAAGATTTTAGACTTTCACTATAAAAATTTTGTAAAGTTTTAAATTACTAAATTTATAAGTTTTTACATTCCTCAATTATGAAATCCTCTCCATTATTAAATCTCCAAGTCTGCGTGATTCCGTATCTCTAAATTTCCAGATTTCCAAGTAGTGAAATATCTGCGTTCCAACCTCCGCTATCGAATTTTCACAAATTGGAATCCCAAATCTTCGAAGTCCCCAATAATAATTACTATTCCTGTCAACGTTTGCGTAACACTGTTACCTAACCCGCATTACCTAATTGTAAGAAATCACTGCATTAACATCCCACATAAAACTTGTACTTCGGATCAGCTAAATGAAACTCGGAGTTTATTTCGCAATTTGCAGTTACGGTTATCGCCAGCGTGCATAACTGGTAAATCCGCGACAGAATTCTTCGAAGGTGTATTAATTTTACGAACTCTTTGATCGGATCACGGTATTAACGAGACAAAAGTAAATGATCCCTGAATAACGAAGGAATCCCGTTCAATAGAAAGCTTATATCATCCGGTCGCGTTCTAAGGTCTGCGCGCATTAATACTCGATCAGGAAGTACGTGGCAAAACATCGCCGTCGGGAAACTGGCTGATTTTTCGCCAGTCACAGAGCAACGTTCCCGGGAAAACTATTAATCATTGGCAGGAAGTGGTTCGCAAGAAGTCGTCAGTCAAATTTTCGATTCCGTTTGATGCTTTTCAGCTTCCTTCGGACCCGTTTAAAATTCCACCCCGAATTTCCACGTCGTACATCATCGACGAAAAACGAAATCCGCTGCCGTGTCACGAACCACCATTTTAAATCCAACTTTTTCAACAAATCGCCACAAAACCAGGGTTACCCGAGCCAATATGGCCAATATGCGAGTTACGACGTGGACTACGGAGGAGTACACTAATTAATTCGCTTTCGACCTTGCCCTTGAAATACATCGCCAAGGGTAATACTCAGAGCAATTTCCCTCAATACGTATAATTTCACAGTACGCTAATTGATCTCAGAAATTACGTATACGGAGAAAAGTTACTCGACATACTCAAAGTGACTCGATGAATTAGGGGAAAATTGTTAATATCGTGCTGGTTTCTTATATCGTATCACATTCAAATCTTGCTGAATGTTGAATATATGTGAAATGTAATATCAGAGTTTATAAGTTGAAAGGCAAATATTTCTGCATAATCTAAAATAGTATATTAAAAGCAAAGCTAAATTTTCAAACTCATCAAAACTACACATTACGTACATTTTGCTTGATGGTACGATTCTGGTAACTTTCCCCTACGACCTCGTTCTCGACAAGATGTTCCAAGGTCACGGAGATCATTCTACGATAATGCTTATACTTACCCTTTTTTCAGGGAGCGGGAAACACAATGTGCGACAGTCAGGGGATGGAAATTCATTTTCATAAAAATATCGCGGAAGATTACCTGCGGTGAGGGTACGATGATAAAGGGCCAATAATAGCGGCGATACGATGCGGATTAACGCGCTTTCGTTGTTGTATTTTTGCGGACAAAGCTCCGAAGGTAATAACGCGCTGGAACATAGGATTCCGGCGAATTGTCTGGCACGTTCATTAAAATTTAAGCGAACAACGCCGCGACCAATTTATTCGACACAATGTACGCCGTGCGGTTTAATGACCCGGACCGTTTTTACATTCGCGAATAAATTCAAAAACATCTCGATCGGCGATTATCTATAGGGCACCAGAGGTTTCGATTGAATTAACGCGGCTTCGCGACGAACTTCAATTTTCGTTTTTAAGCGCCATTCTCCAATGCATCTTGTATCGTGAATATTTTAATCAAAATTAATGGCGCGATTCAACATATCCTTGTTAAAATATACGATAATATTAATTACTTCAAAGAACATTGACAGGTTTTTGTAACGTTTATTATACCTAGTATAATAATTAAGGTTCGTTTTAAATATCTAATTAGAATGCATCTTTTGTTATTTTGTTACGAGCATACAGATGTGTGTAATTTATTTATGTTTCTTCAATGTATGATATACCTTGAGGTTATATGTATATGTGTAAGTTTATAATGAAAATGGTGGAAATTTTTGAGACAATATGACGCGTTACATGTTTTAGTTGTGCGAAACAGAAAAGTAAAATATCATATATAGGGTATTGAATTTTGTTGACAATGTACATGTACCTCTTATTAACATTTATCATTAGTGGCTATACTCCATTGTACACAAAAACTACCAGGAAAGGTCAAATGACCCTTCCACAAGTATCCTACTTGAAGTGACAAAATTTGTTAAGCTGGTCTTCTTGACATTTATGCTGATTGTCATCAAGATAAAGTATCTACAAGTGTATTCATTTATATTTCATCGTTTGTTCAGTTATTTTTTCAACTTCATTTTTGACATGAAAATAATTGTGCATTATACGTTGGTAATTTTAGTGTTAATTGTTGGTTAAAAGTTTTATGTTGAATGCATTTTTCTTATGTCTTTCTTACTGATTCAATCATTTGTTTAATATTTGATGAACCAAAAATTACGACTCCAGACCGAACGAAAGTTATAAACGTCTCCTCGAAAGAGTTATAAATGTTGAACAATTAATTTATCTCTACTCGTTCCATTGATCTGCGTTAAAACAAATAAAACTCGAATTTCGTTCATCGGAATCGTGCAATAAATTACTATGAACGGTGCTCCAAACGGTTAGTACCGACAGAACCAGACTCGCGTCGAAAATTTCGCAACCGACGAAAATCTCCAGAATCCTGGAAAGCTTCGAGTGGCCACGAAGAACGAGACGATCGATGTTAATAACTCATTAGAAACATACTTTTCCAGCGTATAGATAACCGCAACTGTCGATTCGTTCGATATCAGAAGATCCTCCGGCTCTCGAAGTGTCCGATATCAAACCGGAAGCTCGAAACTTTCCTTAATAAATCGTCGGTCTCGAAGCGACCGGGAGTGGTCCAACTACGACATCGATACCGTTCATAAAACGGTTTCCCCGAACGCTTCCGGGCACTAATTATGTCCGAGAAAAAAATCGTCCGGCGTGGGACGTCGGAGGGGAAGTAAAAAGTTGGCGGCAAGTTGGAGTAACGTTCAAAAAGCCGGCTATGGTGCACGTAACCGAACAACTTTCTGGATTATAATTAGTTCCCATCGCCTGAAGCCCACCGACGGTAAATACTGGTCTGTATATAGTTGCCACTGGCTGCTTCCACTATATATAATTGGCAGACGTTGGCCAACTCGCAGTCGAATCCTCTGATCGAGTCACGAGACGAGTCCCTCGTTTGAAATTTCTCGATTAAAATTAGTAGAAAGCGAACCGGCGATGGTAACGTGCAACGTCCTTCATGTGTTTGGTACTCGTCCAGATTCTGTAATTATTGAATGGCTGATTAACAACATGATAATGTTAACCGGTGATCGGTGATACGTATACACACGAGTGACTCACATCGTCGATGTCGATTTTCTTACTGAATTTTAAGGATAATGATGGCCACCGGTTCGACATTTATGTGGTTAATTGACGGACTGTGGCATCTTCCGGTAAAATGTTACAAGGATACAAAGATTATTGTCTGAAAGCAGTAATTCGGCCATTTTGAGGGATCTCTTTAAATCACTGTTTTTACACATCACCTTCGTTGTATGCACGTTTTCTCTACTCTTCATCTTTTCGATATAAAGGAACTTCAATATTAAATACTGCGTACATGAATAGATAATTAACAGACTGCGACTGACTGTACATTACATACATAACGATCTGAAAAATACAAATAAATTGTGTACTTTATGTGTATACAAATTACACAATTTATGTTGATTCTCTGGACAACGATGTATCATGAATGCATAAATATACTATGATTAACACTAAAAGTATCAAAGGGGTCAAATGATCTTTTTACAAATTTCCCACTTTAAATGACTTTGTTAAGATGATTTCCTTGACATTCAAGCTGATTGTCATCAAGATGAAGAATCAATAAGTGTATTCATTTATGTTTCATCGTTTATTCATTTATTTATCAACCTCATTTTTCACATCGAAATACATATTCTACGCACATCGTACACCCTGTTCAAATCATCAAGGAGAGGATACTCGAAAAGTTCTTAGTAAGAGAATTAGTCAAAACACTTGAAATTGGTCGAAACAAAGATATTTAATCCGAGAAAATTGTCAAGAAATTGTTACTTGCGAATAGTGTTACCTGTCAGCGATTTTCTCGCGCACGTAATAAGCTCCGACAACGAAAGTGTCACCATTTCCCGCAATCATTTCCCTTTGTGTCCCACATTAACCGCGCCTGCATCGAACGCAATCTCGACGAACACGGTCGCCAAAGTGGAATTATTATAAAAGGCCGCGGCCGGTGCGTACTCATTAAGCTGAACGTCGTTTCATCTTGAAACGGTGTTTCATTTCTGAGAGATTCGTGGCCGACCGTTGAATCACAGAGAAAAAAGGGGTGAACAGGAAAAACAGAAAACGAGAAAGAGGGGGATGAGAAAGCCACAGTTAAGAGAAAGGAATCAGCGTGTCGGCATGCGAAACGCGGCAGAGGAGACGACTCCCTAATCAAGGCGACATTGTCGCAGGACGAACAATATCCAGCGTGGACCATGCTGCGAAACCACCCTTCAACCTCTGAGTACACTCACGTATCCCGCACACGCGTACACGCATACCCGCCTACCCGTGTCTTCTATAAAGATACAGGATGTCCCAACAGTTCGGTTCGGTGATTACGAAAAATTCTGTTGTTTATGCGATATAATGTTAACGAGCGCGGTTGCGAACAGGTTATAACGCCCTGGGGAAAATAATGGGGCGGAGAGATTCTCTACGTTTATTTCGTGGACTGAGAGAACGTTTCATCGAGTAAGAATTATGTTGGAATTTTTGTAAACTAAGTTTACAAACGATTAGGGCTTCCAACGTATACAGGGTGTCCCACAATTAATGTGCAGCCGGAAAGGGGTGGTAGGTAAGGCTATATATATTATATATATATATATATATATATATATATATATATATATATATATATATATATATATATATATATATATATACCGTTTGTGTAGTTTAATGTAAACGCTGTGTGAGACAGTTTTTTTAGTTTAATTTTATATCTGTTGGATTTAGTATAGTGTTTTGAATGGTTCACCTTTAGTCTGTCTTTTTGTAGGAGAGTAAGTGTAGCTTTAATTTGAATGATAGAACAAGTATGAAATTTATTTCAGCATCTTTCATGGTATTTTTAACTTTTCGGTCAAGGTTAGTTTTTATTTGCATCACTTTTGCATCGAAGAGAAAACTTACATCTTTTTGATAGTTTTATATGTAACAAGTGATGATACTTCTTGTATATCGCGATTTTCTTCAGAAAAGTCTACATACATATATGTCGGCAGGTTCAATAAAAAAATATTCAAAATCATATAAAAGTCATATTATCACTGTTCCATGAATTTTTTATA
Source organism: Coelioxys conoideus (assembly GCA_947623535.1). NCBI lineage: Eukaryota > Metazoa > Arthropoda > Insecta > Hymenoptera > Megachilidae > Coelioxys > Coelioxys conoideus. The sequence continues at coordinate 7,390,369 of OX392449.1, read as the reverse complement.
AAATAATACATATAATTTTATTTAGAAATCAGAGGTGACTTTGAAATGCTAAAAAGTGTGAACGTCAGAAATAATATTAATGTTTAAGCAGAGTAATTACAAATGACCGAATCAGATTTTGCACTGAATGATTTTTTGTCATCGAAAGTAAGTAGAATGTTACGTGGGACACCTTGTATAGTTATGTTCGAAAGGAAGGGAAGGATTGTGGCGGTAAAAAAAAGGAAATACGCGTGTTCCTCCGCAAGTAAAACGTGAAATATGCCCGCCAACCTCTGCAGAGAGTTATTTCCTTTTTTTCCAACGTTCTATCCGCGCTTTGTATTTGGCAACGCTTTTTTTCACCTTATGTTCTACGACTTCGCCACCCTTTACACGCTCTGTCCACTCCTCGCAGTTTTTCCGCGCCTGCGTGAGCGAAAAGAATCCTAGGAGGGTCTCGTTAACGCGTAAAGTAACACGTTACTCATATTCCTAATGGGAATGGATTCTGAGAAGGAATCACTCAGTAACGCCCTTTGCGTGGATCTAACAGGCTACTTTTCTTAATTTCACGAAACCAGAGGTTAAACTTCCGAGTTATTGATTTTTTTCAATAATTAAATTTAAACACTTTCATCGAGATAGAGTTGAAAAATTAAGAGAAGTCTTCAAGTTTTTGAATCAGGAGGTTTAGCAGTTTCCAAATTTTCACGTCGGAAAAAGTTTCCAATTTTTGCATCATAGAAAGTTTTCATGTATTCGCGTCGAAAAAAGAGCTGCTAATTTTCATGTTGAAAGAAGTTTCTAATTTTCACGTTGAAAAAAGAAGTTTCCAATTATCACGCTGAAAAAAGAGGTTAGTAATTTTTGCACGCTGAAAAGAGGAATTTATAATTTTCACATCGAGAATTGTAAAAGTTCTGAAATTATCAGACAGGTAAACGAGAAAGGTGTTTATAGAACATTTAATAAAAATACATTAATCCACTATTTTAATGTTTCATCTATTAAATCGGTATATTTATCATTTTCCACCTCCTACACTCCTGCATTCGAAACGTAACACCGTTCAATTTAACACCGCAATTCGAAACGTGTTTTTTTACCTGAAACGATGTAGTACACGTGGCAAACAGGGAGAAAAACAAATAGCAGTAATTAATAGAATACTGACAGCTTCAAAATTGTTGAATATCCCTGAACACAAAATATCCAACTTTCTAAAAGGTTTACGAGTTGCAACGTGCCAACAGGAAAAACACCTTCGAGCGCAGAGGGTTGATGGAACAAGATACGAAATTGGTGGTCTATGGTTATATTTATCCCGTACCTAACAGTTTATCAGGGTAATACGAATTGCTAGCGAGATTTTGTGTGAATCTGCCTGAACCAAATACGTAACACCTAAACTCGGCACGAAGCTGGAAGTTTCGGGAAGCAGTGGCGGAACGTTCGTGTAAATCCCGTGGAACGACAGGAGGTCTGCAGGAACTATCGAAGCAGAAGAAGACGCGTTCGGAAGTAAGATTCGCTCGATTTCCCGATTCGAGTGCACCGACAGACGAAGTAGCTACGGCGTTCAGGAAACGAGCAGATTCTCGTTCGCTTTCCGCCATCGTTGTAATTTACCGAACCGGCTCGGACCTGCAACTATCGGCGATCGACACGTTACAGAACATGCCTTTAGGAAACGCGATCGATACTGCAAATTGAGCGTGACGAGTTTACTGGAGTCTCGCGCGTATGCTCGGTTTTGCATCGACGAAAACATCCTTCGTTGCGCTAACCTTGTTACGCTAATATTACGCCCGAAACCTCGTTTCTTTCGGATCCGTTTACGAAAAAGAAGTTTCCAAAGTCCTTCGGAAGCTTTTAACTTTTTTTTTCGGAAGGTCTCGACTTATTTTGGGACAGTTCATTATCATTTTCATGTTCGGAGATTTGATTTAGATCGTTTATAGATATACGGACGGATTTATTGGTTTTATTTGGCGGATAGAGTATTTTGGGATTTAACCGTTTTAGAATTTAGTATTAAAAATGTCATCATTTAAGGATTTAAATGAGATGGAGTATGGAGATTTTTGGGGATATGAGAACTTGTAGAGCAAGGGGTTTGTAGATCCAGGAATTCGGAGGACATGAGGTTTGAGGAATTTAGGAACTTTCGGGTCCAGGGAGTTTGGGAATTAGAGATTTTCAGATACCTACATTTTAAGTACTCCAAATTACAAATTTACAAACTTCTAAATAATCAAGTTTCCATATATCCGCACTTTTAGATGAAAATAAACCCAAATTTTTTAATGAAAATAATCTCAAATTTCCGCATTCTCAAATGCTCAAGATTTTAAATCACAAAATTCCTAGAACAAATTCCCAAATCTTCGAATCTCCAACTTCCAAAAAATTCCTAAATGTTACATAATCGTCAAAAATCCCTCTAAGCTCACAAAAAATCATTCATAACCTTAAAAATCCCTCGAAATTCACCAAAATGTCCTAATTCCTGATAAATTATCTAAAATAAATAATAAATAATTCCAAAAGTAAAAATTTCCAAATCCAAACCCAAAAATCCGTAAGAATCGTCCAAAATATTCAAACACCAAAATCCTTGTGCCCTGTATCCCCCAACATCCCCAAATCTCCGGAAATCCCCCGAAAGTCGAAGTTTCTAAATTTTCAGCGATTCCCACGACGACGAACGCGAACAAAACGGTATAGAAGAAAAAATAAAGGAGGAAGCGAAAAATACAAAACGTTGATTCACGCGGGACTTATCTTTGAGGGATGTTTCGAGTGTCTAGCTTTCACACCGTAGACACAGGGTGCTCTTTCTCCTGCGCCGACGACACAGGCTGAATATTTGTGGTGAATGAAAAATTACAAGGGTAGGAAGAACGACGCCGTCAGGACATGGAATAATGATGGAAGGAAGGAGAACCGACGAACCACCGTCCTCGCCACCCGGAAAACCATCCCCTTTCGATTCAACTAAATGAGAATGGAACGCCTCGGAATTGCTATCTGACAATCTGATCGGGGATCCCGATAAGAGCGACGATTAGCAGGGGATTCACGGGTTTATTAAATGTGTATAAAATTCATGAACCGCGCCTGATGCTATTAACCAGAGAAATTCGATGAATTTTGTAGCAACTGCTTCGTTTTCCGATTAGCTATAACCCGTTTAACAACGCTTCCATTTAAAATTATTATCAGCCAATCCGTAAAATTATTGCTAAAATTATTATTAGCTTATCCTTAAAGATATTGTCAAAATTATTACTAGCTGATCCTTACAATTCTTATTAAAATTATTATCAGCTAATCCTTAAAATTATTGTTAAAATTATTATTAGTTGATCCGTAAAATTATTGCTAAAATTATTATTAGCTTATCCTTAAAGATATTGTCAAAATTATTACTAGCTGATCCTTACAATTCTTATTAAAATTATTATCAGCTGATCCTTAAAATTATTGTTAAAATTATTATTAGTTGATCCATAAAATTATTGCTAAAATTATTATTAGCTAATCCTTAAAGATATTGTTAAAATTATTACTAGGTGATCCTCACAATTCTTATTACAAGTATTACTGGCTGGTACTTAAAGTTAGTATTAAGATTATTATTAGCAGGCACTTAAAAATTAGTAGTACCAATGATATATCAATTCGAAGCTTACAGTTTCAAAATGACTACTTGAACTTGTCATAAATGTCTTTAATACAAATTGCTGGAAAGTTTTCTCGTTACTGTAGTAATGCTTTCTTTGTTGTCTTTGATATAAATTAGCTAATTGCCGGAAAGTTGTTTCGTTACTCTAGTAATATTGTCTTTGTTGTCTGTAACTACTCTGTAGAATGTACAGTGAGATGTACTACGAGGTTTATTTAATAATTAACGGTCTTGTATTAAGAGTACTAACGAGGAATTTACGTAGACATTTTCAATAAAGTTTCAATTGCAAATTGTGCCATAAACGCTATTCCGTGGTACTTTATAAAATATTCGACGTTGGTTCGATGTAAAATGTTATTCATAATATATTTGTCCCTGATCATTTTTTAATGGCGATCTCATATCGGGATCTATCTTTGCAACGTTTAGCACTATTAACAACTTCGATGTATCGATTTCGATTAAAACAAATTGGCATTTATTATATGCGGGAATTAATTAATTTTTTATCTTTCGCGTTACATTGATCCCGCGTGTACGACGAACCTTTCCACGGGTTCATAAAATTGTAGTCGATATTAAAAACAGCAATGGCGTTGTTTAATTAAGTTTAATACAAAAAATGATATTGCACGCACGAACTGTTGAATATCGGCTTGCACGGTGTTCAAAGAGTTAATAACTTCTAACGGAGTTATTAAATGTGTATTTATTACGGTGTATTCAAAGAGTTAATGGCTCTCGAGTAATCGAAGTAGCGGCCCCAATCGCGAAATGTTAAAATATCAAGCGGCCAGAAAAGAAATTTTGTTGATGGTTTTTAAACGATTCGGTCGATCGACACCGTTGATCAATTAAAATTAAACCGACTCGTCGATCCTTTTCCTTGCATAAATATTATTACTGTATCCCGAGAGACGGCGTATCTGAGTGTACTATCTTTCGGAGGAATTCGATTGCCAGAGAGAAAGTTACAAAAGCGATAACCATGGAGAGGTCTGCGATTCCCATGAAAGTTGTTCTATGAAAAAAAAAAAGAAATGTACGAGAAAACCAAGAAAGATACGTGAAATTCCAGGCTGAACGTTAAAAGTAAGAGCACGCTATAATCAACTGACTCGATCCGGCAAGACAGTCGTTTGCAGGTGATATCTAAAAATTATTTCCAAAAATGATAGTCCTGAATTCGATTAAAAGTCCTGCCCACTTTCATCTCGCTTTCCCTCCAATTCTTTTTGACACTCGATCGTTCAATATTGCTACTCGTCCGATGAAAGTTCGCTTTCGAAAAGGTCATAGGTCATTCAACGTTGACCCAAACGTCTCGCCGATCGTTCTTCGCATTTCCGCTTCCGATAAACGCGGAATTAACTTATCTTCCACACGCCCATCTGTCTCTCCGGATACTGACTATGTTTCATTTTGAATAAATTATGTCCGAAATACTGTCGCATTTGCAGTTTGTGATAAAAGTAACTGAGCAACTTTGATGACTAGATGTTAAAAATTTAGTATTCAAAATTTAAGGATAGGGATTCTATATAAATATTCTGTGTAAATAAATAAGACTTTATAATAAGACTTGTTTTTACATTTGGACTTTTGGGGAATCTAATGAATTTGGTATAGCTGCTGAAATTTGGAGATTTAGATATTGAGATATATGAATTTTTAGATATACGAAATTGATGTATCTACGGAATTGGGGAGCTAGAATATTGGGACCTAGGGATTTGGGGACGTAGGTGTTTGAGAATGTAGGGGTTTGGGAACTTAGAGACTTGGGTACGTAGGTATTTGGAAATATAAAAAATTTGGGAATGGAGAGATTTGGGGACATAGATATTTGGGAACGTAACAATTTGGGGGCATACGAATTTGGGGAAGTAGAAATTTGGGAGTGTCGGAATTTGTGGATGTAGGGATATGGGAACGTAACAATTTGAGGACATACGAATTTGGGGAAGTAGAACTTTGGGGATGTAGAGATTTGGGAAAGTGGGAATTTGGGAAAGCAGAGATTTGGGAACGTAGGAATTTGGGGACGTAGAGATATGGAGACGTAGGAATTTGGGGTCATACGGATTTGGGGATGTAGAGATTTGGGGACGTAGAAATTTGGGCATATAAAGATTTGGAAATCTGCGAATCTGTAAGTTTGAGTAATTAAATATCAAGACACTTGAGGATCTAGGAATTTGGAAATTTAAATATTTGCGAACGCAGGGATTCTGCGATCCAGTGATTCATAATTTAGATATTTTACAATTCGGAAATTTCAAAAGATATTTAACGATCATAGTACTTCACAATTGCGATATTTCATATCAAGTGATCGCGAGTTTCGAAGATTTTCGTACCTGGGTAGATTCGAATCCGAATATATTTGATATTGCACACGCGTTTCGTTCTTCCATCATAAATGCGATAAGCTCGAACGTTCATATCGTTCTAAACTATTTATTTCCTACGGTATCGTGGAAATGTTCGAGCAGCAAAATTAGTAGCAGATCGAAATCAATGAAACGGTTCGAGTTCGTTGAACGCGTATTCCGGGCTTCGTCCGTCTCATCGGATCTTTCCTATCGAATTTCTATCTTCCCACGGCTAGACTGCGTAAATTGGAGAGACAGCTTAATAGACGATTGCGAAATGAGAAGGAGAACAAGGCCGGAGTTGGGGCTCGAACTTGAAACGGGAGATGAAGTCGTTGAAAAAAGACGACGTTAAAGGGCGAGCCACGGCGACCAAGGGACGAGATGACGGAGGAGAGGGCGGCGAAGTCGCAATTAGCTTTATTAGGGACGAGATCGAGGAGACAGGACACGGACGGGGAAACCCTGAAGTAAAGCGGATCGTTTTCCCGGACTAACGACGACCCGTTCAACGACATTTGGCTGGTTTCGGTGCACCCGATGAAGTCACATACACGGTGGCCCGTTCCTTCGATTGCAACGCGAGCCTTACACTTCCTAGAAAGAAACCGAATGTTCGAAAAGGGACACCGTTCGATTACAAGGGACAGTATTCAATTAGCAGAATCAACGGGTAATTGATAAACTGTTCGAGGTTATTCTCTGTTAATTGTTTGGTTCGGTTTACCGGTTCTCCTCGAACAGACCATAGTTTACTCGCGTTACAAAGATGGCGCTTCAGTCACGTGGTGTCACATTTTGCCGAAGAATTGTGTTATCCGTGTTTGCGGACAATGATGCGAGAATTTAAGGATGAACAAAATTTGAAGAATTTCACCGAGTTTAAATATTTTCATAATTTCAGTCAGTCCGAGACTTTTAATAACTTCGATAAGTTGACGAATTTTTAGAATGTCTATAAATTCAACAATTTTAATAAATTCAATAGGTGGGAGAATTTTAAGAATTTCAATGAATTCAACAATTTTAATAATTCCGATAAGTTGATGAATTTTTAGAATGTCTATAAATTCAACAATTTTATTAAATTCAATAGGTGGGAGAATTTTAAGAATTTCAATGAATTCAACAATTTTAATAATTCCGATAAGTTGACGAATTTTTAGAATGTCTATAAATTCAACAATTTTAATAAATTCAATAGGTGGGAGAATTTTAAGAATTTCAATGAATTCAACAATTTTAATAATTTCGATAAGTTGACGAATTTTTAGAATGTCTATAAATTCAACAATTTTAATAAATTCAATAGGTGGGAGAATTTTAAAAATTTCAATGAATTCAACAATTTTAATAATTTCAATAAGTTGTAGAATTTTAAGAATTTCAATAAACTCTATATTTTGGTAATTTCAACAAGTTTGAGTATTTTAATAATTTCAATGAGTGGAAGAATTTTAACAATTTTAAAAATTTGTACAATTTTTGGAATTTTCCGAAAATAATTGAAGAAACGAATATCCTTTGAAGCATATTGCTGTGTCAGCGGGCGAGCCGATTTTGGACTAGTTGATTGATCAAACTAGAATTCTCTTGCATTAGAAACGTCAATCGAAATTGAATTTAAAGGAGGTAAAGAGAATTGCACACAGCAGGATGCGTTCGCGAATCAAATTAGACATCTCATACGTTCGTTCGCTTTTCAACTATGTATGTACTTTCTTGTCAGGATGGATTTGAACTATAAAGATGATTTCACAGGCGAGTCAGGTACTAGTCAGACGTGAGCTGGGAACGATACAAGGGTTGACCGAAAGCGAAATCTGTCACGTCGACGATTAAGAGAAGTTACACGATCCGAAATCGTTTCCTCCGTTTACTCTATAATTTAACACGATAATGATCCGCGAGGCATTCGAATGAATTCCTTCAAATATTCCAATGTAATTACAATAATTTAACCTAATAGTATAGAGTTTTCAGCAGGGATTATTAGAATTAAATATTTAATTGGATTTTATAGGCGGAAGAATTTCTTATCTTAACTTCTAAAATTAAAATGTCTTATTTCAAAGGCATAGAATTGAAAAATTAAAAAATTTCAAGGTTTTCGACTTAGAAATTTCGAATTAATTAATGCATTAAAGTAATAAGTAAATACGATATTTAATTTAATAAATAATTTTGGAACGAGTATGAAATTCTTAATTCTTGAGATATAAAGATCAATTCCCTAAATCCCAAAATCTCAAATATACAAATACAAAAATTCTCAAACTCCCAAATTCCATAAATCCCAGATTTCCCTAAATCCCAAAGATCCAAAATTCTAAAATCCTAATATTGTCAAGTTGCAGAAATTCCCATAATCCTAAAACTCCAAAATTTCTGAATTGACAAAATTCCCAAATCCCAAAATCTCAAATTCAAAAGTTCTCAAACTTCCAAATTCCATAAATCCGAATGACCCTAAATCCCAAACTTCCAAAATTCTAAAATTTCCATGCTGCTAAAATTCTCAAAATTGCCAAGTTGTTAAAATTCCCCAAATTTTTAAATTCCAAAAATTCCTATATCCCAATGACAAAAATATTCAAATTCAAAAATGCTCAAACTTCCAAGTTCCATGAATCCCAATTTCCCTAAACCCTGTGTTCTCTAAATCCCAAATTTCAAAAATCCTGAAATTCTAAAATAGCCGAGTTGCTAAAATTCTCAAAATCGCAAAATCCCAAAATTCCCAAATTCCAAAATGTCAAATATCCAAATTCAAAAATTCTCAAACACCCAACTTCACAAATTCCCTAAATCCCAAATTTCCAAAATCCTGAAATTTCCAACTTAAAATTCCCAAAATCTTAAAATTGCAAAAATTCTCAAAATCTCAACCTTCCAAACTCGTAAAGTTCCAGCTTATCCTGAAATCATAACACCCTTCGCAAACTTCGCGACCCGCAGCTTTCTAACGTCAAAATAATTGACGCTACCAGAAACGATTCGCAGCCGCGAACGAAATTATCGCGCGGCCAAATTGTTTCCCTTTTTGCGTAAAAACGTCGCAGATCGTTAACCGCCGCATTCGGAAAGTCTCTTATGGCATTACGCAATACGTACCGATCACGGGGACAATAATTGTTCTGGTCAAATGTTGTAACCGCGCGTATAACTTTCTTACGCACAAGATTTCCTTACGACAAGCTCGCCAGTTAATTGTAAACTGAAAGTCGTTCTGTCTTCGGGATTGGTCATACAGTGACGTCGCTTCCGCGCGCGATAAAGCCTTTCGAGGCTGATCAACGGAGAGAAATCGTACGATTGCTTCGCGAACAATGATTTTATCAGGATTATCCGTGATTACCTCGTTGCTCGAACGGATTAATTTTAACGCATTCGCCAGCGTATTTTCCGTTCGCGTACGACCGATCATCGTGTTTCGTGGTTGCTCGTTCGATGATTTCATCGGTGTTCCGGTTTCGTCTAATTTGGAATGGAAATCGAACGAGGAAAATCGTTAAATGGTTGCACAAGGTGGCAATTCGAATTAATTAGTGGTATTCGAGCAACGACATCCTTCATTCGCTCCTTTTTGTCATGCAGATGATGCTTTTCCTTATGAAACTCGTCTACCAGCTACCTACATCATCAATCACCTTTCTCTCCTCGGTTCTTCGTAAGTTTCGAAGAAAAAAATAAAAAAATCAACACAACTAGTGCATCGTCATCCCGCGAACAAACACGAAAGGGTTCTAATCATTTGTTTTCTGTTACAATGCTACTTTCTCGAGGAACATGGTGGCTCGTTCAGGTGATTCTCGAGGAATCGCCATTTTAGGCAGAAAATTTTATCTTCGATGGAACATGGACTTTCGACCATTTTTTTGATAATTGAGTTCTTAAACAATCAGAAATTCTGGAATCCCAACATTCCTAAATTCCAAAATTCCTAGTCCCAAAATTCCCGAATCCCAAAATTTCCAAATCCCAAACTTCCCAAATCCCAAACTTTCCAAATCCCAAAATTCCCAAATCCCAAAAGTCTCAAATCCCAAAATTCCCAAATCCTAAAATTTCCGAATCCCAAAATTTCCAAATCCCAAAATTCCCAAATCCCAACATTCGCAAATCTTAAAATTCCCAAATCCCAAAATTCCTGTTTCCAACTTCCAAGCTCTTCAAATCTGAAGTCCAAAAATTTCATAGTTACATTTCGCACACAATAATAATGTAAATTCGTTCTCAAAAACGATACAAGAACATCTCTGCAAAAGGTTCGCCAGTAACGACGACAGAATTCAGGCTCTGTCTCTCATCCGGATTACAACAACATGAAAGATTTTTCACACTGTCGGTGCCGCTTTTTGCCAATAGTTCCCAGGAAAGTGTGCTTCGAATGCTTCTGTCCGAAAGATATATTGCCCTGGTCAACGTACCGTGTGCATTTCTTTCGTATTTAGTTGAATTTTCGCGCGACTAAACCGGTCCCAAGTTTCATGCAACGCGATGTCACTCTACTGAAAGAATATACGAGATCGGCGATGAAGAAACGTTACTCATCTATCTCCGTGATAAATCGTTGTTACCTTATAACATGTCGCAAGGACAATCGACCTTCGTGGACGTATCACTGATAAATAGTGGTTTTTTGCAATTTTATTATTTTTGCCTTGGATATGGCATACTAATATCGCCGGGATACTATTATGGAAGGGTTGATGTAGTGGGACGAGAATATTGCGTCGATTATATTACGCGTAGGGATATTGTGAGTGATTCTATATGTGACGATATAACGCGTGATAATACAGCACGCTAGAATTCGACACGCAACCACACTACTAACACTGATCTGACACATCGCGATTCTGAGTATGGCGACGTAAAGTGGTGAAACTTGTTCGCGGTAATTCCACGCGTGATAATTCGATAAATAGTGGTTCGGCACGTGGTAATTCGGAAAATAGTGTTCCGACGCGTGGTAATTCAGCGCGTACTAATACGGTAAATAGCGATTCGACGCGTAGTAATTCGGTAAATAGTGACTCGACGCGTGGTAATTCGGTAAATAGTGACTCGACACGTGGTCATTCAGCGTGTAGGAATTCGGTGCGTGGTAGTTCCACGCATGGTAATTCGACGCGTGCAAATTCGACACGTGGTGATTCAGCGCGTTGTAATTCCACGCGTGGTACTCGACATATGCAAATTCGACGAGTGGTAACTGGAAGGATGCAAATTCGACGTGTGGTAATTCAGCGCGTGATAGTTTGACGCGTGATAATTAGGCAAATAGTGACTCGCCGCATAGAAAACTCGGTGCACACCCTCAGACAATAAACTACAAATACTAGTAATAGATGTTCACGATGATCTCCTTAATTAAGAAACTTGTAATTGATTCATGTTCGCCGAAGATTCAATAGCTTCGTACCGTATTATTTGCTGTAGCATATGTGTAATTCTGTACGACGAAGTATTAAAAAGAAATTCATTGTATTACCTGTCCCGTAGGACTCGGTACGTGATCGAACGGTGCGATTGTAAGAAAAGGCGAATGAGAATTTGTAAAATTTTTGCAATTTCTACGACTAGCGAAATAAATGAACAATGACCTTTCGCCTATTGCCGTGGGGAACACGTTTGACTCACGATGTTCAGCTGTTGGCTAATGCAAAAAGGCAGGATGTGTCGCAAGGGTGTTGCAAGGGAGAAGCGAGAAAGAAAGAGTAACGAGTTCGGTGATTCTCACACGAGAAATATGCAGTTGCAAACATCTTTGTATACAAACGCAAACTATAGATTAGTCTTTGTTCGTCGACGAGGAAAATTCTGTATTTGGATTGAATGATCTATTACCTACCGATGGAGAAGTAAAAGGCAGCGACATACCGGTATCGTAATAATTAAGCCGTAAAAATAATTGAATGGCCTGCGGAGAGTAAAAGTAGTTCTAGCCGCGGATACGCCTTATTACCGACGAAAAGAAAACGTTTGCAAAATTATTTTAAAAATAAGGTCGTGCGAGCGTTAGGTTCTCGCGATACGGAAGGAAATTTTGATTCACGCTGTGATTTAGTTAACATAGGTTGTTGAGAGAGGAACGATGGAGCATTATAGTACCGCGCTCCGAATTACCACGCGTCGAATCACTATTTACCGAATAATCGTGCGTCGAATCACTTCTTACCGAATAACCACGCGTCGAGTTTGCGTGCATCTAGTTACCACGCGTCAAATTTGCATATGTCGAGTTACCACGCGTGGAATTACTACGCACCGAATTACTATGCCCTGAGTCACCACGTGTCGAATTTGCACACGTCGAATTACCATGCGTGGAATTATCACGCACTGAATTACTACGCGTCGAAATACCACGCATCGAATTCCTACACGCTGAACCACCACGCGTGGAATTTGCATGCGTCGAGTTACCACGTGTCGAATTTGCATACGACGATTTACCATGCGTGGGATTACTACGCGCAGAATCACCACGTGTCGAATTTGCATACGACGATTTACCATGCGTGGGATTACTACGCGCAGAATCACCACGTGTCGAATTTGCGAGTGTCGAATTACCATGCGTGGAACTACAACGCACCAAGTTACCATGCATTGAATTACTACGTGCCGAAATACCACGCACCGAATTCCTACACGCTGAACCACCACGCGTGGGATTTGCATGCGTCGAGTTACCACGCGTCGAATTTGCATACGTCGAGTTACCACGCGTGGAATTACTACGCACCGAATTACTATGCTCTGAATCACCACGTGTCGAATTTGCACACGTCGAATTACCATACGTGGAACTACCACGCATTGAATTACTACGTGTCGAAATACCACGCACCGAATTCCTACACGCTGAATCACCACGCGTGGAATTTGCATGCGTCGAGTTACCACGCGTGGAATCACCACGCGCCGAGTTACCACACGTTGAATTAGTACACGTCAAATTACCACACATAGGACTGTTACGCGTAGGATCACAACGCGTGGTATACCCACTCGCAGAATTATTACCTGAAGAATCACAACGTGTGAAATTACCACGTGTAAGATCACAACGCGCATCATCGTCGCACTTCGTGCCACTACACGCTATATTACAACAATATTTCATTTTTGCTCCTACAACCGTGTCCACGTCCGAAAACGAAGCCTGGAAACGAGTTTTAATAATTACATAATCCGTCAATATGCAAATTCCCATTAAACCCATCGTCGTCGATAGCTGGATTGCTTTCCTTCTCAAAAGCATGTAGACACTCCATTTTATTGGTAAAAGCCAAGGTTGCATCCGCGGAGGTTGGCGAAAAAAGGGAAGACGAACAGACAGGTTAGCCAAAGACGTTGCCCCCGCATATTCTTTCCAAGTGGTTCAAAAATAATTCGAAAAGACTTCGTCCTTGGAACGCGGACACGATCGGTCATCGTTGCACGAAACTTCCGCGAGATACTGCGATCTCTGGATCGTTTGGTACTTGTACAACAACGTGAGACGCCTACGTCCGATTTTTTACATTTCGCCTGATTTATCGAGGCCGAGGAAGAGTATTGCAGCTCGTTTTAAGAATTTCAGCTTTCATTTGGTTAAGGATGACTCGCATCGCGATTTTTACGTTCAAGTTGATGTCTTTTATCTCGACACTTGATCTTTTCTTGGGTATCGCTCAATGACAAATTATTCATTTGCCGAGTGTTTCTTTTTCGGTTTTTGGAAACAAAAAACGTGTATTTTTAAACTCATTACATAACCATTTCGACGTTCTTTAAATATTGTCTGTCTAGACATCCTTCAGAAACGAATATCTTCCGTTTAAAAAATTGATCTAAGGAAGAATGATATCGTATTACGAATTTACAGTATTCGCAAATAGGAAGAAAGATTGTATCAGTAAAATAACAATACAAAAAATATCTTCCATAAAAAGAATTTACTTAAAGAGGAACGATATTGTATCAAGAATTTACCACATTGCGAGATGGTAAAGAAAAAAATAGTAATCGCGAAGGATAAGAGATTCACGAAGTTTCATTTGTTGCGAAATATATTATTCGTTTATGTTTAATAGAAAAATATTGCAGAATGTTATATCTCGCAACATATTCGCGCCGGAATGTAATGAGTAGTTAATACAACGCTTGTAATTCAATATAGACGTTAGTCCTTGAAAATGAACGTCAATCGACGCGAATACTGTAGCTGATGCATGAGTGTACACGAATCTGCAGATGAATGACTTGCCTGCAGAGACGAGAACATCTTATTTCCCTTGAAGGCATACTTGTAATGATTCTCTCAAGGATAAAATCACGCGTAGCACCTCTCACTTGGTAATTTATGTGCAAACAACGAATTGATTGCTCTAAATCGCGAATCTATCGTCGTTACACGACACCACAACCACCATTTTACATCTCTTTGTTTTATTAACAAACAAAATACCAAGATTATTTTATCAAAAATAATATTCCACACAATTTGTTGTATTTTCTTATTCGTCGATCATTAGGGAGTTCTTATAACACAACGTATTGGCTAATTATACTAAGTGAATAACAAAAATAATTGAAGAATTTATAGTAAACATTTCCAGTTTTGCGAAAGTATAATTTGTTGCGAAAACGTACATTTGTAGTATAACATTTGTCTTCGAATAAATTTTTTAACAGAATATATCTACGTATATATCGTTTTCTCATTAACGCTGCCAGCGAGAGTCGAAGAACGGATTTGTTGTCGAAATTGAGAAAATTGAAAAGCTAAAGGTTAATCGAATTTGCTATTGCTTTCAGTAATAAGGTGTACGACGTGAGTGGATGAGGTGCAAGGTTGCACGAGTATCGAAATGAAAACGAAAGTCTACAATGTCTGTTCTGAGACGAGAAAATACGTCTTCGGATGATGAACGAGGTACAACGAGGCAAAAAATCATCAAACAGAACGTTGACTAATGATACGAATCAAATTTATAAACTCCTAAAAATAAATTATGCTGTAATTGTTGACATTGTGATGCAGCCGAAGGATTTATGAAGGTACATCTTTGTTTTCTCAAGGTTACTTAACCTTCGCGATACCGTCCAGGTTTTCAATTATTTAATCGCAATTTAATTGTAATTCTAATAAATTAGTTTAGAATTTAGGGATTTAAGAATTTAGGAATTCCTGAACTGAAAAATTTGAGGTTCTGGAAAAGGATTTGGAGAATTTTTAAATTTCAAATTGTGAGAATTAAAGACTGCGAAAATCTGAACTTTAGGAAGATTTGAGAATTTAGAAGTTTGAAAATTTTGGAATTTTGAAATTTAGAAATTTAAGTATTGGAAACAGAATGTCGGAATTCGTAAATCTGGAAATCTGAAGATTTGCAAATTTAGAAATTTAAAACTAGAAATCGTCCAGGTTTTCAATTATTTCATTTGAATTTAATTGTAATTCTAATCAATTAGTTGATTGTAATTTTATCGTTTACCCTTACATTGCCACTTTTCCTAGAAAAGTTCACGTTCTCACAGTAAATTATACAATTTGTAAACTCGGATCATTCACGAGTACGAGCCAGTATCTGCATTTGCATGCGTCGATGAAGGCATCCTTTTCTGAGGATACGAATACGTCAACTCGATACTTTCGCAATGTTTAAATGCGTTACGCTACGTTTTTTCGCAAAACGGGCCACTGGAGCCCGATGTAATTGTCTTGAGAACCGCTCGGTTCAACAGGTTAGAAACGAGACAGATCATCTTTAACCTTCTGTCTTGTTTAGCTTAATGAATGCACATATTGCAAGTCTCTGTTCTTCAGAAGATTCGCTCGAATATGCATAACTCGTGTTACGCATGTCTTTAACCCGATTCTCTTCTCGGTCTTTTCCATCAGATCTTCCACGATCTCTATACTTATTTTGAAATAGTTTTCCATTGCTTCGTGATCCGTATAATAAAGAGACTATTCGTTCCGTCTCCCGTAACGAGAAACGGCAGGATACATTTTATTCGACGCGTCTACTCCAAAATGATTTATTACACATCGAACGATTAACTTCTCAATTCCGCTTGAGTTTCGAATCGAATAATGTGTAACACATTAGATGATTCACGGTGCTGTTTTTCTAACTAACGATTGACGTGTCAATGAACTCCGTTGCAGCCGAGAACATCCGGAGTCGCAAGATGTTCGACGGCGTTCGTTCGCGATCGAAGCAGAAATCGCGTCCAGTGAAAGGCTCCGAAGATTTAGGGGGAATGCATCGCGATACTTTCTCCGCGCTATTTTCATCGGAGAAGATTCATATCTGTCCGTTTATAGAGAAAGTTTACGTAACGTACAATATAATCGATGGCAAGCATCCAAGAGCAATCTCGATTTTTTCGAGAGATTCTTCCGTCGTTTCCATGAAAAATGATCACAATGAATACAGCGGGCTCTCGTTTATATCGGTTACACTTATATTTCCATCCACACTCGGGCCTCTTACTATCACGCCACATACTCCATTCAAATTTTCGCAGTATCCGTCACGCGTTATATTGCAATATGTTACTTCGCTTCCGCGTAATTTTGTTGCACGTTCATGTTGCATCCATTTGCGTTAGATCTTCACGCGTTATACTGCGATGCGATAATTCTCCGCGCGTTATATGGCCACATGTTCTGTCATTCGCCTGTTATATCATACACGCGTTATATTACTCACGCATTGTATTACCTACGTATTATATTACACGAACGCAATGTTACCCACGCGTTACGCTACCCGCCTGATATATTGTATACACGTTATATTGCCGCGTCAATTTTTTTTCACTTGTTATATTACCGTGTCAAATTTTTTTCACTCGTTATATTTCTGCGTCAAATTTTTGTCACTTGTTATATTGCTGCGTCAAATTTTTTTCACTTGTTATATTGCCGCGTCAATTTTTTTCACTCGTTATATTGCCACGGATTATACAATTCACTCATTAAATTCGCACGTGTTATAGTGCTTCGCGTATTGCCGCGGGTTATTTTGTTCGCTCATTATATTGCCACAACTTATATTGCCACATGTTATATTGTCACTCGTTATACTGCCACATCTTCTAATCTCTATATGTTACAATTTCTACGAGTTGCGTTTCTGAGCGTTATATCACCGCCCGTTATACTTCACGCGCTCGAACATGTACGGAACTTTGTGCGGACCCAATATATTGCCAGGCTCAATGAAGTTCGTTTTTCATGACCGAGTCGATGGCAATATAACGAAAGTCTACTGTAATTAATGGTCGTCGTAAAACAGCATAGCTCGGTTTGACAAACG
Source organism: Coelioxys conoideus (assembly GCA_947623535.1). Lineage (NCBI taxonomy): Eukaryota > Metazoa > Arthropoda > Insecta > Hymenoptera > Megachilidae > Coelioxys > Coelioxys conoideus. The sequence continues at coordinate 7,372,997 of OX392449.1, read as the reverse complement.
TTTAACGTACAATCGATCCGGTAGCTATTGTACGAGACCGCAGAAACGAGCGATTTATCGACTAAACGATCGCGATGTTGCTATTCAAAAGCCGCACTGACCCCCGTCGCAACGTTTTTTTTAAAAGGTTAATCGCCACGATGAACGAGATAGGACGATCGCTCGCGTTTGTTGCGTTTTACATAGACGTAGACTTTCCAATCGTATTACGTCCTATTCTGCCAACGATTTCTACGTTAAAAAGCTTGTCACGATCGTTTGACGCGAACGTGTCACTGTTTCCTGGGCGCAGGCCGCGATGCTATCATGTTATCCCATTTTTTTGCGCGCGATACGTCATTTCGAGCCTCGTTCGGGAGCACACATATTTTTCCCCGCCGATGATTTTCTCCGATATTTCACGGGACTTGCACGAAATGTTTGCCCGATCGAATGCTCGAAAAACGATAACTTTATGCGACGTGCTTAATAGCCGTACTTTGTTGATACCCGTCGTATTTTATCGAGAGTGCCGTTACTAATGGAAATGCTTTAAATCGTTTCGTTCTTTTCCATGTTGCTAGAACAACATCGAACGTGAATCGTCAGAGATCGAAATAACCACCGCAGCTAGTTACAGATTGAACGCCTCTGAATTGCATTGTTCTCTACGCATACGTAAAATAATAATACAAATAAGCGAATAAGTAACAATTACGACCTTGCCACTGTGTAACGGTTGAAAGCAAGGAAACACCTCGAACACAAAAGCGTTTTGACCGTCGCGTTCTCCATAATGGCCCTCGCAATCCATGTAATTTCGAGCACGCGAACCATAAGCGAATCCACGCTAATCCTCGAAAGTAGGCCGACGTGCATTACCGCTAATCGTGACCAGGGTGACCGTGCCATGCACACGGACATTTTGGAATGAAACATCCCATACACCTGTCCAATGCTACCAAATAGTCACTATTATTAAGGTTTACGCTACAAGCACCTGCTTACCGTATTACTCGCAAACAAAACGTTTGTTTGTTCCCTTGTTCACCGATAATATCCACTTCGTTATACGACTGTTTGCAAATTTCACCGCTCAATTTCGAATATAAAATCTTCGTGTCGCGGATTTGGATGTCAGGAAAAAAGTAGTCTTTTTAGATGCTTAAAAATTTCAGAATTTAATTATTCAGAAATTTGAAAGCTTCGTGTATCGATGTATAAAATGAAAGTATAGTTTCGGTGTATAAAATAAAATTGTAGTATCGGTGCATAAAGTGAAAGTATAGTATCGGTGTATAAAATAAAAGTATAATACCAATGTATAAGATAAGACAGTTAAATTTATATATGTTGTAGGAAAATATAATTGTTAACATATATTTAGACATTTAATATTAACCAATTTCATTTATACCCAGTTCTTGTCAAATACATTTATTTCAGATATTCATATACAAAATTTATTATTTCCAACAATGATAAATTCGATATGAATAATTTATAGAATAATCTGTCTACTAATTTATAACTTTTGAATTAAATATTTGAATCACGAGTAGTTTCGAAATTGAACGTTCTTGAAATTGATTATTGTTATGTTTTCGATAAAAAATTTAATTCACTACCAGTATGAGTAAAACGGTATATAGCACAAGAAGTACTGGCATTAAATGCATGCTTACTTCAAAACTGAAAATAAAGTAGAAAAATAAATAAATAAATATTGCAGCATCACCTAACATATACAACCATTCATTAGCTCTATAAAACATGACAGACATTTTGACAAGAGGACGGCAATCAAATTTTGTAATAAAAAATGCCAAATCCGAAACCAGCCATTTGACTAGTAGTTCTAGTGATAATAATAATTACAATATTGTTATAACGATTAAATTACTAACGCGATAAATTGCTCGAGTAAAAAATCAACTGCTCAAATGAAATAAGTAATGCAATAACTGCATAAATCAACTTAGTAATGCAATAACAGGATAAATTAAACTAGTCATAAAATAACTGCACAAATTAAATTGGTAATAAAATTAAATTAGTAACGACTGTTCCCTTGATCGTTCGTTTGTGCCATTAATCTCGTAACAGCATGTTTTACGGGGCACATGATCATCGTTACACGCGTTACCTTGACTCGATGGGTTGCAGCCCAAAACCACCTTCGGTTTATGGTGATCGGTGTATCTCGAGAGAAAGTCTCGTTACGCGATCCTCGTAACGATTCGACACGGCATTATGACCAACATTACGCAACGAGTACCTGAAATAAGAATGCATCGGCAGCTGTGGGCTCGTTGTGCACAGCTGCCGAAAGTGGAGCGTCGTCGCTCTTATACAATGATCGTATCTCAGGGTTAATTAACCGTTTGACTGTCACGCACCATGATCGTTGAAAATCACCACCGTTTCTCGGCTGATGTAACGCCGTTAATGTTACACCGTTGCATGCGGCCGTTTTCGCAAACTGACTTATTTAGAACGGTTAGGCCTCTGCAAGTATGCGTCGCAAGCAGCGCATCAAAATTCTGTCGCTGGCTGCAAAACGTGTGAATTGCGGCCGCACTCCGTGATCGAGATGCAAGCGAATGATTTAGTAATTGATTGTGACGATGATGGCTAGCAATTGATTACCGCGATGATGCGTTACGATGGAATCGACACGATAGAATCGTTTCAGTCGAAAATAGTGCGATTCTCAAACTTTACTCGTTCGTGATCACTTTTTATCTTTGAAATTATTTCGGAAACCCGGATTTAAATAGAAAATGTTTTTCCGTAAATAATTTATTTCTTTGGTAAATATACGCGTGAACTCTAGTTTCAGAATTTGTTTCGTTTATACAGAAATTAGGAAGACGCGTGACTGTTTCCTTAAATTCGTGTATCTGCATAAAATTTTCGCGTCTCCGTTTCGCTTTACGACCCAGTTTGGGGTCGTGACCCATAATTTGAAAATCGTTGTGCTAGGATATTATTATACGGGTAGATTGGATGAAAATAGTTAACCCTTTGCACTCGAAGGTGTTTTTATTGTTGGAAAGTGGCAACTTTGGAATATTTGTTTGATAAGTTTAATTGAATCTTTTCGAAGTTGTCTCTACGTTATTAATTGCTACTATTGTCAGTTTCGCCGTGTTTATGGCGTGTATAACACCATAGATTCAGTTAAAGAAGTTGTTGCGTCAAATCTGATGGCGAGTCATCTGTCGAACACAAAAGGTCGAATAAGTAGATTTAGGACGATGGATGACGAGACAGCCTGTATCTTCAAATTTCCAAATTTCCTACAATATATCAGCTTATCGCGAAATTTCCGCTACCTCGCGCTTTATCGCCTAAGAAGTCCTCGTGTCGTTTCAACCCCGTTAAGCTGCTCCCGCAGTGATCCACACACGCTGTTCTCTCAGCGTGCGAGTTACGAGACGCGAGAACTGCACTTCCGTGCAAAGTCGGTTGCAACGACGTTCTGGAGCTTTGTTCCGACACAATGAGCCCTCGAAATTTGGCTACTTTCGTCGTACGTAGTCGACGCGTAAGGAGCCACTAATTGCTACAGGTTGACACAGTTCGCGCGAGAACGAGAGTGGCGTTTAGAGCGCGGATTGAAAGCGGAGTGGAGCGTACAGGGTTGGTTGATTCGAGGCGCGTGGTTTCGGTTCTCGTTCCCTCTTTTCAGCCAAGCTGCTTTCCATAGCTCCGTTCCGCGTAAAATGCATTTAAACAATCCTGCAAACTACGTTTTATCCGTTCGAGCGAGCGCCAGAATGAAAAATTGCCCGTTCGCCGAGTGCTCCAACAGCGAAACTTGTTTCTTTTCGTGTGAGTGGAGAGAAGTTCGAAAATCTGGCGATTTTTAAGGTTACGAATTGGGGATTTGGACATTTAGAGATTGGCGGATTTGGGATTTGGGATTTGGGATTTGGGATTTGGGATTTGCAGATTTGGCGATTTGGCGATTTTCAGACTCGGGTATTTTGAAATTTTGAATTTTGAATTTTCGGAATTCGGAGATTTGAGTATTTGGGAATATTTTGATTTGAGGATTAGGGAGTTGGACATTTCGGTATTTGGGGATTTGGGGATCTGGAGATCTGGAGGTTTGGAGGTTTGGAGATTTGGAGATTTGGAGATTGGGAGATTTGGAGATTTGGAGATTTGTGGATTTGGGGATGTAGGGTTTTGGGGATTTAGAGATTTGAGAGTTTGGAAATGTGAGAATTTGAGGAATTTCGGGAATTTGGAGATGTGGAAATTTGGGAATTTAGGGATTTAAGAATTTAGGAATTTGTGAACTGAAAAATTTGGAGATCTAGAACAGGGTTTGGGGAATTTTTAAATTTCAAATTGTGAGAATTAAAAACTATGAAAATCTGAACTTTAGGAAGATTTGAAAATTTAGACGTCAAGAAGTTTGAAAATTTAGGAATTTTCGAATTGGAAACAGAATGTCGGAATTCGTAAATCTGGAAATCTGAAAATTTGCAAATTTATAAATTTAAAACTGGATACTTATAAAATTAAAAAACTAAAAATTTGAAAGTTTGCAAATTGAAAGTATTAAAAGCTTACAAAAACCCGTATACACGCAAGAAGATACAGATTTTCAGATTTACAAGCTTGTGAATTTGCATTCGTCGTTCATGCACGACGTTTCTATGGTCACCGAGCCTTTTGAAGTTTCGCGTCCAAAAACGAGAACGGCGATTCGTCCGTAGATTTAATCACGACAAACACGGCCAGTTTCCGCGAGATGCGAAAGCCGATTACGACGGGGACATTCGGGTTTGCGAGTCAGTTTTTAAACACAATAAGAATGTAGAACGAGGATTACGTCCGCTCTTGAATCGAGGAGACCAGTCTGCGAATTTGCTTCTCGTTTCATTTCTGGTTGCCTTGCCGAGTCGATTCATCTCTCGCAATCGCTGCATCGATTGTCTGGATCGTTTAATAGCGCTAAATTTAGGATTGCTTCGACTTGTCTGTCGTGCTAGCCTCGTGGTAGTTGAACGAGTAGCGATTCGGTGTACAATGATTTGTCGCTCGTTGATTGACGATATAACTCGCTGTAATTCGACAGCCGGTCACATAACCCGAGTCGATATGAATATTTACATCCACCTAGTTTAGTTTAGCAATGTACACTTTCTAATTTCAACAGTAATCATCCATTGCAGTCGTTCAATTACTCTCTACTCTCGTAATTTCAGCGTCCTGGTGCAGAACGTACAGCTTCATTCATATTGCACTGTTCTCGAGTGGAACATTCGATGGCCCTTCACCGTTCACGTATCCTAACCACGAAACGGTTTTATAATAAAACCTCGGGTCGAGTCGGACGAAGTATGTCGAAATCAAGAAATAGATTTCGAAGCGTCCGATTCCACAAACGTTAAGAGCTTAATGCAGTTTTCTTGCGCTGCGCTGCCGGTTGTGAAAGACGTGTAACGATCGCGCGTACTTATTCATGATTACGCATAATTCTCGAGAATGTTGGATTGCATAATTCAACCTGAATGATGAATCGATTGTCGCTAATACCCTACCTCGACGGTCTGACTGTTTTAGATGAATACTATTATCCGTGATACGTTACTCCCTAGAGTCAAGTAGGGTTTAGTGCAAGGAACGCTTCTGTAAGATTCGATGTTTGTTATCATCCTTATAGACACTCAGGATGGACTTCCATCCTCTGTATGGAATTCGATGAACTATGTCGACGTGTGAATCCATCAGGGTTGGTCTTAAGTTCCGACGCTGTAGCTAATCGAAAATAGTTCTATCGGCGTTATATTATATACACGAGTCACGTAATAACGCTTCCACGGTCCTGTACATGGCGGTGTCGGATCAATAATTTAATTCCGTCGCAAGAATCGAATATACTTTATTCGCTCGCGTTTGACGCAAACAAAAACACAGCCGGGATTTCCTGAAACCTCTACCGCCCTCCGTAACTGATCAGTTTGAGTTCCGAGTTGCGACCAGTTCACAAGACGGTACTATATTTAGCTGACATAGTACGAGCAGAGACATAGAAAGGAATGATTACTTTCCCTAAGCTATCCCGGTATAAATAATGGAAGACTTTTACTTCAACATTTACTTTCAAGCAACGAAAGTCCACGTTGCACGGACGTTGCGGATGTTCTTCTGGTTGTAAGCACGGAGAACGTTGGCATCGGTTTTCTCGGTTTAGGAACCGCAAAGACAGCGACAAGGCACGATAAACGATCGAAGTCTCGCGGCTAGACGATTGTGGAACACGCGGTGTCATCGGCCCCGACTAGCCTTGACACGGTGCACTCGAGGTTGCAAAAGATTACTCGGCCGGCGGGAAGAAGAAAACACCAGACAGAACTATCGTGGGAGATTGAACGAGGACGAAGAGAAAGAGAGATGCACGAATCACCACGTGTTCAAATGTTAGGCGTTTAGAATCGGCATGCGTCGAATCGTTGTTTAATATATTTGTTAATTACCATGCGTCCTAGTGCTATGCGTCAGAGTTCGGTGTTATATTCCGACACCTCGAATTACCGGCAGTTGAAATTTTGCACTGTGACGTTTGATGCATCGAATTATCACGGGTTAAATCCCGACTCGCTAAATTATCAATAGTAGAATAACCAAGCGTTGACTTCGTACGTGCTGAGTTTCAACACGCCGAATTATCACTAATCGAACTACCACGCGTGGATCCATCACGCGCTGAATTACCACACCCCGAATAACCACGCGTGGAACACCACACGCGACGAATTATCACGCACTGAATTATTACGCGCCGAAGTTCTACGCGTCGAATTATCAATAATCGAATTACCACGCGTGGAACCACCACGCGCTGACGTACCACGCGTCAAATTACCACGCGTCGAATTACCACGCGCCGAATTACCACGCGACGAATTACCACGCGTCGAATTACCACGCGACGAATTACTACGCGTCGAATTACCACGCGCCGAATTACCAAGCACCGAATTACCACACGTCGAAGTACCACGCGCCGAATTTCCACGCGCCGAATTACCATGCGCCGAATTACCACGCACCGAATTACCACGCGTCGAATTACCACGCGCCGAATTACCACGCGTCGAATTACCACGTGCCGAATTACCACGCACCGAATTTCTATGCGCTGAATCACCACGCGTTATATTGCCCGGTAACTACTTCTTTCTTATCAATATTCATTGACCGAGGATTCTATATGTTGCAAGTATTAAACCCTTGTTTGTCACATAGCTATCTGTAATAGTACCATATACCATTGGTGAATATCGAGCGAATAGAGCGAGTGACGCACGCATGGCCGTAATTCAGCGATACGTTTTACGTGGATGATTTTACGTGAATTGTTTACGATGCAGAAATCGTATCAGCTCACAGAAGCGTGCAGTTTGAAGCTTCTCTCCAATAAGCGCTCGCTCGCCTTGTTACGCGCGTATGTCTCTATAAAAATATATCCACTCGGCCGAAAATACTTCGACCGACTCGAAATCAATGCTTTCAAACGGTGCATCCTGTATCGGAAAATTGCGGATGGACGCTCGAACGCTTCGTTAGCGAATCCATCCCTTCTGATTTTACCAAATTTTTAGATCCTTCTCGGTAGTAGATTTACGGTCGAGATTAATTATCGTCGAGGGTTGCTTAATTAGAATCAACGTGAATGGATCCGACTAATTTTTTTTTTTTCGGGACAATTTCTTACATTTTTAGAAATGAAATTATTCGTTCTTACAAATAAATTTATTCGCTTTTTAATAGAAAACTTGTAGTGGTACACTTGAAATAGTTTTAATAAAAAAATGTAGTAAACCTGTAATAGTTTTAATAGTTATCATGTAGCCGTAAAATTATAATAGTTTTAATAGAAAACTATTGATTCTTAGTAATTAATTTTTAGTAATAATTCGTTGATTTTCAAAATAGCTTTGTGTGTTACATATTTTATTTGTGCATTGTGATTGAAATGGCCCTACACGGGCTCCGCAAGGGTTACGAATACTCTAACTTTTACTTACAAAGGATCTTTTGTTTTTCTCTACATAGTCTCACGTATTTCGACACTGCATTGTCTATTATATTTTTGCTACAATGTAGGCATTGTTCGAAGCCAATTTTCTCGACACGTGTAATTAACTCTTTCAATGCTGGCGCCTTAGACCCTGTTGTAAAACTTCTCCAGTAACCGGAATTTCGATGGCTACTTATTTTTTATTTTACTTCCAGCCGTGCCCATTTCTACGAGTTTATGCGAACACGTACATAGCACATTTTTAAACGTATCTCATTGACATTTAAATCTTGAATTTGAAAAAGCGTGCCACCACCGAAATATCACGCACAAAAGATGCAATAAAGAGTTAATGCAATTGACCTTTGTCAACATGGGTCAATATCGTAATTTTCACACAAATTGCAATAATTATCAGCGAGAGACTCGTTGACAGAACTTGTTCTTCCAAGAGTTGTTTTATAGAATTTGCTCTTTCTATCTAGTCCCGTTTCTTTCTCTTCGACCGTGTCTTCGTCACAAAGTGCATTTCCTCGTAACGGCTCTCCGTTTAATCCTAAACGAGTCGTAAAATCTCGTCACGGATTGCGGCATGGTTCTGTTACGTTCATCGTGATACACCGATGGAAAACGGTAGCGGAAAGTCGAGATTCGGCCAACGAAATAATTCATGTCGGGAATGATATTTGGTCGTGACTAGCGACACCCGATGCCACGGTTCGATTGGACCTAGTCGGCCCCAGGACGGTCAGCTTTGATGGGCATGCCAGAGTTCGCATGATTGATCGATGGTTCCATCGTGAGTTACGATCATTGCGTTCGGTTGCCTCTCTTTTTCGAGGGGACGCGAATGTTCGCGACATTTCACGATTCCTTCGGGAATCACCGTCGGACATCGCGGATAATAGGAAACCTGGCTGGTTACAAATTTATCTGGAAGCAAAGTTACACCGTGTTGCCGCTAAACATCCGTTAGGGATGTTCGGTGGCATAATGCCAGTCTACGTTATGCCAGTAAACGGTGCCAGTCGCCTTGCCAGTACGTAATTTTTGCGTTTCTCGCTTTGTCTGTACCGACGGAAAAAGAAAATTATTCTTCCATTAATTTGACAATTTTAGAGAATTATAGAATGTTGGACATTTTTGGTAATTCAGGAATCCGGAGAATTTGATAGAATCTTGGGAATTTGAAGTTTTTCAGGAAGTTTAGGAATGTCGAGAATTCTCGAAATTTTTAGGAGATTAAAAATTGCAATTTTCTAGAAATTTGAAATTTTAGAAGGACGAAATAAAATAATAAAATAGAGAATATGCGGATGTCTAAGGTACAGTTAGGTTTAGATAATAAATAATTGATGATGTATAAGATACACTTAGATTTAGAAAATGATAATCGGTATATAGATGTAAACTATGCATGTATGGAAACGCGATGTAATATAACATAAAATGTAAGAACGTAACTATGTATGCAAATGTGGTCGCTACTGGTTAAAAAGCTGATAAATGAAATGAATAAATGAAAAAAAAGAATATACCAGAATTTTTCGTAGGAATTTATCAATCTGGCAACTTAAAATTTTAGAAGTTTGAAAATCGAAGGATTAGGAAATTTGGAAATTTAATGAATTTTAACAATTTTGTCATTCGGAGATTTTGAGATTTAGAACTTAAAAAGTGTGAAACTTCGGGAAACAAATACAAAATTTAGAACTTGCAATCATCTGAAGATCAAAACCAAAGAATTTGAGGATTTGAAAATTTAGAAATTTCAGAATATTAGTTCATTCATGTATGAATATTAAAAAGTTCATAAATTGAACTATATAGAAATCTAGAAATTTATGAACATAACTGACGGAATAATACAACGCATAACCTGTTTCGTATACACGTATAAACCTGAAAGTTTATAATTTCGCTACATCGCGTTGCAATTAGCTGAATATTCACAACGAACCCACCCAAACTCGGTACAAATTACAACTTCGATATTTTAGCCACGTTGTACTTCACATAGCATATTTACAACAAATGAAACACGGGACAAGGATCAAAAGGATACCTCGTAGCGGGTACATTACGCGAATTAATCGAAGCGGTTGCATCGTTGCTCGCCAATGCGAAAGAACTGATTTCAGGCGACGTTAAACGTTCGATAGACCATTCGGTAAATTTGCCGAAACTTTTAATGAAGTTAAGAATAGTTGGCCAGCGGTTTTCGCGTGGTGCGTATAGTTTCTGTATAGTTTCGAAGTGGTATTACTCTGCTGTCACTGCTGGACCATTTTCCTCGCCAGATAACGCAAGGAAACACAGCCGCTCGAGAAATTCGTTCGACTTTTTACCGAGAGTTTCTTGACTTTGAAAGTTACTCGAACGTTTTGTAGACGCTCAAGAGTTTCGTGACTTTTCTTCGACACGCGTTTCCCTGACGATTTGATAAACGTTGCTTTAAGGAGCTTGATTTATGAACATCTATTCCGAAATGTTCCACACACTATGCAAATACCTGACAGATTCTTACAAATTTGTTATCGACAGGTCCATTAAGTGGTAATTATTGTCGGACAAAATGGAAGATAACGTTCATTTGGGAGTGAAAGCATAATATTAAAACTAGAAGTACCGGAATTAAATGCACACTTACTGTAAAATTGAAAATAATATAGAGAAATTAATTAGTTAGCTCAATAAAACATGACAGACATTTTGACGAAAGGGTGGCAAACAAATTTTGTAACATAAAATGTCTGAAGGTATGAAATATTCAAAATAATTATGAATCACGCGAAACATAGGATACAATTACAGATTTTCGTACGAGGTCTCCCAAATAAAAATTGCATTACTTAAAAAACAAACACACTGTTTCAAAAACTTTTCTTAACAGAAAATTCATTTCTTGCGATTGGTAATAGAAGTGTCGACTGTCGGTTCTCTAGACAGGTTTCATAATAAACATAATTCAATTAAAGCGATGCATCTCGATTATTTTCTCCGTATCAGTACAAAAAAACATCTTTCTCGATGTTTGAGGAAGAATTCAAACTCTATTCGATGTCAAAAGTTGTACGTAGAACGTGAACTATGCTTCTCCTGATTATGATATACGAACTGCATTCCTGTTACAACGACGGAATAGACATTTTCCATAAATATGCGTGAAACCCGGAATCGGAGGTTCGTGGTAGTAGAATTTCCCGTGCATCGTCAGACACAGCCGAAGTATTGTTCGCCGGGTTACCATAAAATTCTTGATAAAATCTCATCACGCTATTAACATCAGAATCTATCCGTGTCGAGGGGTTGTAGATGAGTTTAAGGACCCATCACATCGTCGACTTTGACGATCGACACCTAAGGTGGGCTCTCTTGTGTCAAACGAGGTGTAAGCGTCGAGGGTGTTCGCACGAATTATCGAGCAAGCTGCGGTCCAGACTCTCCAGGAATTGATTTTCCACCTCTTCCACCTTCTCTGCCTATGCTTCCGAGCTTGTTCCCGTTCCTGTCTGGATCGTAGACGTTGATTTTTTACTCTAACCTCCGTTTCTTCCTGATACAATCGCGAACTATGCAGTCGAACGTGATTTTCTTCGAAATACTTTCTTTTCTACTCTGCCATCCTGTTTTCTGGCTAACATTTTGGTTATTAATTTCAAACAGTGTAATCGATATTATTTTATTAAATTCATATAAAGCAACGCGAGGATTATTCCAGCATCGTTACTATTGTACAATTTGTACGTGTATTATTATCGATTACATTCGTATATCCAGTGTGAAGAAGTTATAATTACGAATTAATCTAATTTGAAATGTGTTTAATAGTATCGAATGAACATGAAGCTGAAGCTTGTCAATGCTTCGCTACTTATGAACATACATACAGCGTACATATGTGTACATACGAGAATACATGCATGAGTACATACGAGTATATATGTATGTGCATATACAATATATGTGTTCATACAATTATACATGTACATATGTGCACACACAATCATACACATATGGGTACATACGAGTATGCATACTTTCGTTCGTGAACGCTCAAACAGAAGTTTAAAAACTATAACATACTTTGTGTACAGATCTGAACCACGCTATCGAAAAAGTAAAATCTGACTTTTACTTGAAATTTCCGAACAAATATTTGCGAACATATTTCGTACGAAAGAGTACAAACTGAAGTTGTAGCAGTTGCTTTCGTACCGCTCCTAAATATTTCCGTGTTTGGAAATACACGTCAAATAGAATATCGAGACATAAATCTATTAGTGAAAATCCGCAATTAGCAATTAGTGGTGCGTGGTGAACAACAAGATATCGTAGCGGCAAACGTGGCTTGTAGAAACGGTTTGCGCAGGGAAGCGATTGGCAAACGAGGCGATTGTTCGCGGGCGAAGCGGATTCCACGGGTCCACGACGACAATGTTCATGATCTGCTCGAAAAGCTTTCCAGGGATCCAGCTAGACGGATCGAGCAACGAACGGTGGACGGCTGCCAATCGCGGATGTCGCAATTCCAGCTGGCCGACACCGACACGCTGGAATTCCACTCGAGGAATCACGCGAGAATTCTGTCGCGCAGGAATTCGAACGTTCCACGCCTCTCTTTTTTTTTATTCGCCATCGTAGTACAGCCACCTCCTTCATTATGAATTTCAAGCTTTTCTCCAGGAATTCCTGGAACGAGAAGCGCGTAACGATCGACGTCGATCTCTTCGGCTTCTTTCCTACGGTTCCGACCGCTGTCCGTTCGTGTAATATGAAATTTTTCAGGGATTTTTCCCTCCGTTCTTTCCGTCGATATCGCTTTCTCAGGAAAACCGAATATATTTCTGCACGGAATATTGCTACGCCTTATATCGCCGCGCGTTACGCGCATAACCTCGCGTTATGTGGCTAAGGACACGCGATTGCAGGTTAGTCCTTGCGCGCAGGAAATGCTGAAAACTTTTTGCCAAATTAACCGTTATCGATCGCTAGCATTTTATATGCGATTCTCGCTAGGTTGTAGCTGGTTTCTGTAAATAGAAATGATGTATTTTTTGAAAGAGTATTATAAATATATCGGTTTCAATTAAATATTTATAAGTTTTTAATGTATGATATTTTTTTAAACTATCTACTGAAGAGGCCATCATCATAGTCGTTCTCATTTTCAATCCAATCATGGTACGAGTTATTAATATTTCCACGTCATTTTTTTCCACTCGAAGATTTTTTCTCTTCTCGAATGTAATAAAATTTGATTGATAGCTTCGTCACTAGAATCAGAATCATTCATATCAGCAAAAATATGCACTGCTACTACCGCTATAGAAATTTGCAAATTTTTCTGTATTCATTTCTTGGGCTCAATATATTAAATGTTGACTATAGAAAGCGTTGGTATATCTCTAAAAATGTTAGTTACTCGTTGCTGATGCTTCATTGACATGAATTTCGACATGATCCACCTTGTCACCTGCTATATACGACTGCAGAGCCAAAGTATTCATGTAAGGGTTTAATATGCAAGGATTTTCCACACCTGCCATCGATGCAAATATAACGATTACACGTTGATAATATAATGATAGAAATATACTGATTTATTTAAACAATTTACAATACAAGCACGAAATGTATGTGGAATATCAGGGAGAGGGCGATGGCTATCATCATATGGCACACAACGTAGGAATTAATCTAGATTTGAACTTTTCTGCAAATTAGGTGAATTTATGAAAATCAGAGAGAGATAGAAATATCGAGTTATGGAAGTTTTCTTGTTAGAGTTACTTGGTCACTGAACAGTGCAGTCGTTCGATTGAACGTTATCGAAACTGAATTTAGGGCGTGCATCACTTTATAGAGGACTTCCTAGAACTGTTCCTGAACTATGTCAGATTACGTTGATTAATAGAGATGTAGGTTAATTGAGATTAAATCGTCAATTAATGGAGAAATCGGATCGTTCAAAATTGACTAATTGGAACTCTATGAACTGATAAATAAAGCATGGAGATCATTTATAACAAAAATAATAAAATGATCGTTAATCCTTTGTACTCGGGGATATTTTTACTGGTAGCAGAGAGCAACTCTAAAACTTTTTGATTGAAAAGTTTGATGAATTCTTTCGAAGTAATTTTTCTATTATTAATTACTACTATTAGCTATTTCTTTATATTTATGCATCATATGTGCAACATTACAGGAATAATTATATATCATATCTGAACCTTTGTCTCTCAAAAGCATTTTTACTGTTATCAAATAACAACTGTAAAAGATTCTGGTTAAAAAGTTTGATCAATTTTATTGAAGTCATTGTCCTTTTATTATTAATTGCCACTATTCTCTGTTTCACTGTGTTTAAACATCAGGTGCATGGTACTGCAAATGTAGTTAAAAGTCATTTATTGAAGAATGTTTATTAAACGTTCATCAATAAATTATATATCAAAAAATGCATTAAATCAAAAGGCGAGTGAGAGTCGTCGCTCGTACGCAAAGGGTTAAATAACTTCAACATCTTATCGTTATTGTTCTCGTTATTATGTCTTATGTGTTACAAGAAATATTGTACAAACTCTCATGTCTTATTTTTATATCTTACTTTCACATCTCGTATTTTATCGTTGTTCCATTTTATGTCTTTTTGCGAGCGTCGAACGTTCTTCCACGAGTTTCGTTCGTTCCAGAGAAAGACAGAGTCACGATTACGCGATCGGTAGCCAGCGAATCAATCGAAACTCGTTCGAGATTCATCCTCCATCGACGCATTTCGAATCGTTCCCCTTTTCGCGCGCTTTACGACACGAAGAGGTGCCGCGACGATTTCTCTTCCTGCACGTAGCTCGTCGATTCGCGGGCGAAGTTCGTCTGGAAATTTGATTTCCCGCTAGAAAAGTTATCCGTGACCGCGATCGATCTTCCGCGGGCAACGGAACATCGTTTCACGTTCATCCTTTTCTACGGCATCGGTTCTTTTCCCCTTTTTTCGCGCGTTCGTCGCTCGTCGGGCTCCAGGCAATTCGTCGACGTTCCATCGAGACGTCGTACACGGGGCAGCAATAGATTCGTGTATATTTCTCGAAATCGATTTGCCTCCGCTTCTGAATATTTTTCACGGATTCCCGAGCACTTTGCGTACCACCTATTTCGCGTTTATTTCGCCCCGTTGCTCGCCACCGTCTCCGCGTGGAAAAATGCAAAACATCCGAGCGATCGACGCCGGAAAAATGAACGGTATTCTTCATGGACGTAACCAGAGGAAACGTTTACGGAACCGGGAATCCACACTATCCTCCACTTTCGTTTCTATCGCTCTGATCGATGTTTATTTCCTTCGGGGTTAATTTTCAACCCCTTTTATATCGTCGTCGCGCTAAAAAATTCGCTCGGTATTAAAATTCACAAGAGACGATCTCTGCACATGCAAAACTTAGTATAATGTTTAACGCAATATTTATACAATTACCCTCTCGTGAATATTCACTGTGACAATTTTTAAATGACAATGTTTAAGAAAACTCGATTACACAAAGTCACAGTACATTTAATTTTTAGGTTTCGAAACGATTCGATATGATTGAAGAACGTGATTCAATATAATTTTAAAATGCAATTCCAATAATTTAGAATCGATACGTTTGTTTATCAATGTCGATACAATTAATTAGCGTTGTCGATAAAATTGCTTCCTATACATGTACGCGTTTATAAAAGTGTGTAACATAAATTAATTCTTTTCAATAAACGTTAAACACATTCATACTGTATCCTTTGCTCGAAGTGATTATTTATTCGTTATAATTGAATTCATCTTGGAAAGTGAGTTTTTCTTCGAAACGGAATAATTCACGAATTAGTATGCGTCGTTAAGTCGATCGAGTTTTCTATAACAGAGAAGCAGAAAAGAAAAGTGTAGACGTATATTTTCTGAAGCAGGCAACCATCTTTGAAGTTGTTCCCTCTTCGCTAAGATACAAGTTTATTGGAGGAGTTTGAAAAGTGGAGCGGCAGAAAGAATCCCAAAGTTTCTTTGAGTTTATCGGCTAGTACACCTTCGAACTACCCTAAACATCTAGCTCATTAACCTTTCGGGACTTCCAGACTGGATGTAAGTACTTGGTTTTGTGAGTTGACTGTTTCCGACGAATATTTGCGTCTGCTAAGTTAAACAAGCACGTAATGAAGAAATTCGATAAGATTATCAATTTTTTATTATTAGGACATTATTGTGAGATTATTCCTTTCCGTATTGTAACGAAATTAATGAAGCGAAATTATTTCTTTTATATCGATCGGTGTTCGTCGATGTCATCGATCGGATAATTCGATAATTGAATTCGAAGAAATCGTAAAGAAATGTTATATGATTAGAAAATATTAACGTAGTAGTTGTAGGGAAACTCATAAATTCGCCAAGGATAATGGCAGAAATTTTGTAAATAAAAAATGCTTATTTTTGATGAAAGTAAAACTGTAGATTGCTCCTAGAATCATCACGAGCATGTACTCATATATTTGCACAAAATTAAGCGTATATGGAATATTTCGAATTACTCGCTTAAAGGATTAAGGTCCTCGTACACGCATATTAAACCGAATTAATTACCCTCATATTCACGCTTTTAACCCTCTTCGGGACCCGTGCACACGCTACATATACATACGGTAGAGTAAACGCTCTATTTGAGCTTAAGAGACAATTTGGCACATAATACTTTGTAGCGTATAAAATTCATTTTGGTTAACCTGGTGATTTTGTAACAAAAATCGAAGGTTAAGATTTGTTATCAGATGACAATATTAATAATACACGTAACTAATCAAATGTGATTATTCAGTGATTTATGATAACTACAGTTACATATTAAAATGGTGATGAATAGAAGCTAAAAGTGATATAAATGAAAGTTACATGGAAACAAAGGATATTTAATTGCATTTTAATGATGATGGGGCCAGACCCGCGTGAAAGTTACAAAAGTTTCATCTTTCCTCTCGAAAAGACAAAATTATATGCTACGCGGAAACTTTATTAATAACTACTTATAAGGTTAACGTTATTATAACAGTTATTATGTTAGTTGAACTTCGCGCATCTACCAGCGCAAGAAGTTTTATCCGGACGTTCTTGAGTTACAGAAAGTTTCACGCGAAAGCAAACGCTTAAAAACACAGATGAGTTTGTATTAAAATTCGGAGCGTTAAAAACATCCATGGCAGAAGTTCTCTGAGGCAACGATAAGCAAAGCAAAAAGCAGTCAACGAGCAAAGTAAGCGTGTACAAAGTTTCGTGAGAAAGTTGGCAAAGGACGGTCGAGGAGAGGACCTAAAACCAATCCGATACCGATCGAAATCCATTTGGCCAGAGATTACGTAAAGATACCTTTCACAGTCCGGCAGAAAATTCACCTAGCTTCCTCGATAAAAAGCCAGCCATCTTAATTTGAGACGCATCTCGGCGCGTTGGATTAGCATAAGTTAAATTACCGCCTATTCGATTATCAAACGTTGGATTACTTAATGATAAATTGTCATGTATTAAATTATTACTCGGTGGAGAAGTTGAATTACCAGTCATTCGATTAGTAAATGTTGAATTACCGAACCCTGAATAATTACGCGTTAGAAATAATCTAACTTTAAGCATAATAACGCATAGGATTATTACGCTTTGGATGAGTCCTAGACGATAAATTATCATCCGTTCAATTATTAGATACTGGTACTATTATTAGGGACTTTAGGTAATATTCCACTAGGCGCAGAATTATTACACGTACAATTACCAATGTGTTGAATCATTGCGTGTAGAATCGTTCTGCATAGAATCACAACTCGTAGACTTACCACGTATAGGACTGTCACGTGTCGAATTACTACGATTGGAATCACCACGCGTCGAATTTGCACGCGTCGAATTACCACGCGTGATACTACCACGCACCGAGTCACCAAGCACTCAATTACTACACGCCGAAATACCATGCACCGAAATCCTACACGCTGAATCATCACGCGTCGAATTACCATGCGATGGATTTACATATGTCAAGTTACCACGCGTGGAATTACTACGCACCGAATTCCTACACGCTGAATCACCACGCGTCGAACTTGCATGCGTCGAATTACCACGCGATCAATTTGCATATGTCGATTTACCACGCGTGGCATTACTACGCACCGAATTACTATGCGTTGAATCTTCACGTGTCGAATTTGCTCGCATCGAATTACCATACGTGGAACTACCACGCACCGAGTTACCAAGCATTGAATTACTACGTGCCGAAATACCACGCACCGAATTCCTACACGCTGAATCACCACGCGACGAATTTGCATGCGTCGAATTACCACGCGATCAATTTGCATACGTTGAATTACTACGCGTGGAATTACCACGCACCGAATTACTAAAATCCTCAATGTTGCCTAAAATTCCTAAAATCTATAAAATTCCAAATATTCCAAAAATTCCTAACATCACCGAAATCTCTGAATACCACAAAATTTCAAAGGATCGCGGCATTACCAAAATTGTAAATATTCCAAAAATTCTCGAAGATTCCCGAAATCTCTGTGTTCCATAAAATTTCAAAAGTTTCAAAAATCACCAAAATTCTAAACAATCCGAAACTCCCTGAAATCCCGAAAATTTCCAGAATTCCCTGGAAATCCCGTAATCGCCAAGATAATTTTCCCCGGCCTTTGTAACTGAAACCATTTTCGGTTAGAAACTGCTGGCATACTCGCGCGAAGGGACATCGTGCGAGTGCGCGAAGACGATGCATGGCGGAGCACGAATTCTCCGGCAAAGACGTTTACGACGAACGAGTTAAGTTGAGGATAAGGGTGGCTTTAAGTTCTCCCGCAAGGAACGCTTTTGAAGTGCTCGTAGCCGACGGAGCGGAATCGATTTCTTGATAGACGCGCGCACTGATTCACGGATACAACGCGACCCTCGAGTGCGACATCGACGAGACGACGACCGGGACCAGCCGCGTTATCACCTTAATCGTCATTGTCGCTAATGAAATCCATTAGAATTCCGACGGAGACGTCGACTGTTTCCAACCATTATCAAGAATCGACCGAGATAACCTCCCGTATCTCGTGAACGCGATTAACCCTTGCTCGACTTTTACCGAAGCCTCTTCTTGTAGAAATTATAAAATTTCATTCTTCATCCTAGTACATAATTATATATTCTTTCGTTCTCCCATTACGCACATGTGCAATATTCGGTATGTTCGTTGCAAGAAGACTTTCGGTAAACGAGATCGGTATTAAGGCTTTGACTCCCATGTCACCCATATATGGGTGACCATATGTGGATACTGAAATTTCTATGCAAATTCAACAGCGATATTATGCAAAAATTGTTGATCATCTTAACTGAAATACTCGCATCAGTTTGACTGCTGTGTCACCCATATGTGGGTAACATACATATGTGGATAATCAAATTTCTATACAAATTCAACAGCGATATTATACAAAGATTGTTGACCACCATAACTGAAAATACTCGCATCAGTTTGACTGCCATGTCAGCCCTATATACATACATAGGTGACACTCAACACATTCAACAGCGATATTATACAAAATTTGTTGACTATCATAACTGAAAATACTCGCATCAGTTTGACTGTCATGTCAGTCCTATATACATAGGTGACACTCAACACATTCAACGCGATATTATACAAAAATTGTTGATCATCATAATTGAAAATACTCGGATCAGTTACCTGGAACTACGGAAAATGAATATAACAAAGTTTCGCGAAAATATTTAGTAAAATTTGTTAAAAATAAAAATACTACCCAATAAAATTTTCAATTGCGTCCGCGTGGCAGACACCGTGTTAAAGCGTCGTGTAACGCTTAAACCGCGTTATATCGCATCGAGGAATATTACCTACTGTCGCGAGATATTCCGTAAATCGATCATTATCTGCTTAACGCGATGCTCGAGCGATTACACAGCGGGAACGTACGATTTCGCGAAATCTAATTCAGGCTAGTTCGTTCGCCGACTAATTAAAGAATAATTTATCTCTGTTCAAGTTCTACGCAAGAAGATGCGCAGATCGGTGAAAGGGTATCGCGTCCGTAGTGAAAGAGAATTAGGCTCTTTTAACGTGTGTGGACGTATATATTATATAACGAAGTTAATTTTAACAGACAAAATGAACCAGCAGAAACGCAGCCGAGTTAATAACCGCGCAGAAGGAGAAAGGATCCGCGAATGAAAGACAAACTATCCGGTCGGTTTTCGCAACGGCCCCAGCCACGGGTTACTCGGAAGGATTTTCAGAAACAATAAAACGTTCCCGTTTCTCCGCTACTTTTAATTAATCAGCGTCGGTAACGACGCGCGGAGAAAGAAAGAAGACACGAAAAACCCTCGATAGGGGAGCACGCGTTCTTTGAATCATGTTACACGTCTAATTAGTCGGCGGGATGCTAATTGGAATCAGGGATACGTCGAATCTGTTTCTTTTACGGCTCTCCGAGGAAATTCGCTAACGATATCACCCTTTAGAGATTTCGATGCAGCCGCATTTTCTCGTGACGTTATACGGAATTCCGGTTCAAGCGTGTACACCCTATTATTTTTTCTTCCGAGTTCTAATATCACGAATTTGTGAATTATTTTATGCGAAACGCGATGTCAAACATCGGGTGGTAAACACGGTATCTTGTCAGCGAATTATTAAGAATAAACTGCATATCACGATCAGCGATGATAGAATTTGTATTATTCGATAACAGTGACAATATGTTTATCTGATTTGCGTCAAAACTCGAATCACGTGAATAGAATCGACAAGAGCACTTAATATAACAAGTTGTCGATAATGAAGGAAACTATATTTGCATCTGTTTAGAAATTACTTAAAAATATAGAATTTATGTGTTGCTCTAGTAAATTGATAAACTGATTGAAACCTTTAGAAAAATAAAACATATACAATAAAAAATATGCAATAAAACATATGCAGTGAAGTACATACAATAAAACATATACAACAAAACGTATGCAATAAAACAAATACAATAAAATTTATACAACAAAATATAAGCAATAAAGTATATACAATAAAATATATACAACAAAATATATGCAATAAAGTATATACAATAAAACATGTAGAATAAAACATATACAACAAACTATATAAAATGAAAATTGAAACCTTAAAAAATAACAGGCACGGATATGAAAATTGCTGGATAAACATTTGTCCAAATTAGTCCAGAGACAAACGTAAACATCGAAATAGAGGTATGCATACCGTGTAGACAAGAATGCATCATCTTCAGTGATATAATTGAATATTTTCACCGTGGGAAATTCGCGAGGACTGCAATTAGTCACGGTCTCGTTGCGAGCGCAATCAAACAAACGAGTCGCAACCCCTCGTTTCTTATTTTGCCAGGATAACGTGTCCTGCATTAATATTTACCTCGAAATCATCTCCGGTGTACAAAATAGCGCTCGTTAGTCGCTTCCCCGTATTCCACTTAGTAACCTTGCCTTTACAGTAATATTACATACTGCAATTGATCCTACCACGACGTTTATATCAACTAATATCGATAATTACATCGATCGATTCTTATCAAGAAATTCGGTCTTATACTCTTTCGTTAATTTGTTCTCGATCGTTCAATATCTTCCATCCCACCGACGAATTACAAAATCCCGTTTATTTCACGATAATTTTAAACTCAGTCATTCGATCCCGAATCCAGTCAGAACCGAGTAATTCAGAATTTGATTCTCGAGTAAAAATTCAGAAGCAAATTCTTCTCCGTCAATGAGACGCAGAGAATGGAATATCGGTTTCTTTCCAGATACCCGTAAGTTCGTTAGCTTCCACGGGTGTAATTCAATCGTTTCGAAGTTCGGTCACACTGATCGATAAGAACTCCTGCATTACGTAGTAAAACGTTAATTACCCGTTGGATTTGCATCGCGCACGGATGCTATCTTGGGCACAGCGTGTCCGCTCGATAATTCCCTGCGTCTGGAGTCTCACAGGTGGTACGACTGTCCGTTGTTTCGCGCGGTACGATCGTAAAACGTAATTGATAATCAATAGGCTCGCGTTCAGGATGAACGACTCCGACTGATCGTTCACCTGCGATGATTATTAGGTTATCAGGGTGGGAATCACGAATACCGCTACTTGCGTCTCGTTACGAGGACTCGACCGTTTCGATACGGACTCGGTAATGAGCGGCATTGTTTGTCGGTCGATGCTTCGCCGTGGGTTTTCATTTCTCCTCTTCCACGGATACCCCGTTAATTATTAAGCGCGTACTTCGCTGCCATCCATTATGCGCCGCACGGTTCTTAATACCACCCTACATCGCCGGATAATCGACAGTCCTTCCAACAGTGAATAAAAATCGCGAATAAATCTTGGACTCGTTCATCCTTGAAGTTGGATTGCGCGGCGAACGCTGACGCGCCTTCGAGATTCTATCTGATTTTCAATTTCGACGCAACAGTTAATTATATACCTATTCGAGTACGCCAATATTTTATTCATTTCCCTCTCGTTGTAAATCGGACTGATGTACTGATAGATCGATACATCGACAAGTGGATAGATTGATAAATTGATGGATCAATAGATCGATGAATCGGTACATCATTGCATGGATAGACTGATAGATCGATACATTGATACTTGGATAGATTGATAAATCAATAGATCAGTGGACCGATAGATCGATACATCGATGCATGGAATGTTTCATACATTCATAAATCGATAGATTGATAGATCGACATATTTATACATTAATAGATTGATAAATTGATGGATGGATGCATTGATTGATTGATGGATTCAAGAATTGCGAATTGGACAATTAATGGCTCAATGAATTAATAAACACTGTTATTTATATTGCACTGATTTTGTAAATTGTAAGATTCGATAAGAACTATCCACTGACAAAACTAAAGTTTTCATATATATACATATCGTCCAATCATATTTTCGAAAAATAGAAAAAAATTGTTAGATAATTCACATAATTATCAAGTGAAGCAAACGAAATTTTTACAAAACTAGTAAGTAATGACATCGATCGACGTCATCAGAAATGCACTTAAAATGCATATAAAATAAATTTGGTTTCAGGGGAGGAAGATAAATAAAATTTCAACGAATCCACAAGTATAAATTATATAAAGCATAATTATTAATTGGTATAAAGTTACAATCCAAACTCCATGAGAAAAGGTATTGACAGATGAATGGGGGGATCGCATTAATTAATTAAACCTCATTGTATAGCGAACAGATAAATTTGAATAATTAATACGTTAATACACGTATTCGGACAGTTCATATCCGATACCATAACACGATCAATTTCAGGCGGACATTATTATATGGTAGACCGAATTAATTGGTAAGAAGACCTTTGTCAAAGTACATCGTTCGATGTAACCAGATCGCAAGAACGACGCCTGTCGCGGTTAAGATATCGAAATGAACCGACACAGGGCCACGGAACGAGAAATAATTAAACGAATGTCTAATTAAATCTGGATCAGACTTTCGTGGAAGTTTCGTTGGCGAAACTACGAAATGTTTCGCAAAGTACTTAATCCTGACGTTGCGCCTTCAAAAAGCAACGGGATTACAAATGGTGCGATGATCGCCGTGAGAAATCTGAAATTAACGTCGGCCATGTTCTCGAAATTATAACGCAATAGTGTATTAACGTAATTTTACTGCGAAATAGGAGAAACACCGTACATCTTCCGCCGCGAAACTTCTTTACAAACGAAACACAACCTTTACTTGGATCGATGTGATTTGCAAAATTGTATGATATTTGACACGTTCATATATTAACAATTATTATTAATGGTGTTATTAGATTATTTATTCAATGTGCGTGTAATCGAACTGCACATGTACATGTCATCGAATTATATATGTACGTTATTGAATTGTACATGTACATATCATTAAATTGTGCATGTACATATCATTGAATTGTACATGTATATATAATTGAATTGTACATGTACATGTCATCGAATTGTACATGTATATATCATCGAATTGTACATGTACATGCTATCGAATTATAAATAATCGGCGTGTATTTCAATTATAAAAACTCCAAACTAACTCAGTTCATGCAAGAAAACTTTACAAAAGTAGCATTAGGGAAAACGATTTGATTTTATGATTCAATATATTGTATCGACTCAAAGTGATACACGTTCACAAACAAACGTGGCGCCCCTCAAATAAACCTAAGTCCGGAGTAGTCGAGTATAGATACATTTATAATCTAGATATAGGCAATGTCGTTCTAACTAGGAACTATTAACTGCATTTCCTTTAACCGTTTTCCAAAAAGGAAAGTACTTTGATTGGGAAGGTAAATGACCCAGGACAGGATGGTCCTGTCATGCAACCTGTCATGATATAATTATCAACAGATCTGGACTTCCTCTCAGTCCCTAAAGTATAAGTACCAGCAAAATAGTCAGCTTACAACAGACTACAACGGACATTCATGTAAATGAAAAATAAAAGAAATTTAAGCTTAAGATTTAATGCAATAAAAACTGGGGTCTAAATGTAAATGGAAGTTTCACGTTTCTAAATAACGCAACTCTCATGATTGTAACAGTATAGTATGCGTACGATCGTGTAGCATAATAAGTCTCGCGCGAGACTTCAAATGCTTGATAAATAATAAATAAATAAAAAATACGAACAATGTAGAACCCTTTCGGCGATTACCGCGGCAGTACACGTAAACGAACGAGCTGGAGGTTCGCGAGGCAAGGAAACCGGGCAGAGGGAGAGAAAATTCGGTTTATTAATTATTCATACGCAAAAGAGCATCTCCGTATTAAAGGAATAAGTGGCCGGGAGCAGGGGGAGAGGAGAAAAAAAAAGGGAATCGCCACGATGAATACCCATGACGATCTCTTCCTGCCCCGGCAGACAAATGCCGGAAAGAGCTTTAAAACCCGTCGAGACAAGGATACATCGGGAACAAAGTATGCAAATGCGGCCCGTAAAGCGTGCACCGTGCAGATAGAAACGGGAAGAGACGAGTAAACCGGCGTTGGCTCGCGAGAATGTAGAAATACACGGTGTATCGCCGCCGGTAAACAGAAAACCACGAGCTCTCGATCCGCGTAAGATACGCCAAGTTAGATAAACGGAGAGAGAAGTTCGCCTTTCATCTGCGACACTGGGTTTTCAAATCACGCGACAAACGCGTGCAACGTAGACAGCTGTCGACAGGTCGGATAAGTTCGATCGTTCGTGAACCAGTCGTATCGCTCGCGTTTCCGTTTCCGTTTTCGAATATGGCTGGCTAATCGCGGAATAACGATGCCCGATCGGACACAGAGAAACCTTTCGGTAGACGCTTCGAACGTTCGATGCTCGTTGACGGAGATGTTTTTTTTTCTGTCGAGGGTCGATGTTCGAGACACGTTGGAAATTAGAATGGCAGGGAACGAGATTGCGTATTGGTTCTCGGGGGTTCGAGGATTTAGGGAGATACGAATGTGGGAACTTCGGGAATCAGGATTTGGGGGTTTGGGAATTATGGGATTTGTAAGTTTTGGAAATATGAGGATTTTTGGATTTTGGGATTCTAGGAATTTGGGATGTGGAAGATTTGGGATTCGGACGTTTGAGGGTTTAGAAGTTTGTGAGAATTCGAAAGTTGGAATTCGGACTTGTGAGAATTTCGGAATTTTGAAATTTGGATAGTCGAAAATGTAGAAATCTGGAAATTTTGGAATTCGAAAATGTAGGAACGTAAAAATGTGAGAATTCGAAAACTTAGGAATCTATGAATGAAGGGATTTGGAAATTTGGAAAGTTGGGAAAGTAGGAAACTGCAACTTAGGAATTTTGAAATGTAGGTATTTGAAAATGAAGGAGCTTGGAATTTTCGAAATTTGAAACTGAAGGAAATTGAAGATGTAAGAATTTGCAAATTTAGGAACCTAAATATGAGTGAGTTCGAAAATTAAAGAGCGTGAAAATGTAAAAATTTGGAAATTAGGGAATTTCAAAATCTAAGAATTCGGGAACGTAGGAATCTACATACAAAGAAATTTGGAAATTTGTGAAGTTGAAAATATAGAAAATGTAGGAACTTGGAAATGCAGAAATCTAAAAGTAATATAATTTGGAAAATTGGAAATTAAAAAATTCAGAAATTTGATAACTTGCACATCCAAAACTTCACGAAATTTCAACATCCACGAAATAGAAACTTAAACGATTCTGAAACTTCAAAATATTCCTGTTAAATTCGCAGCAAGACTTTAAAACTTCGCAAAATTATCTTAAACTACGAGTCGTCGAAATCGATGAACCAGAAATGGAATTCGAGACAGTTCACGTTCTATGGTGTTCAAAATAGAATACGAGAAATTGAATGACATAAATTATATATGCCGACGGGTCGTTAAGTATTAATAAAGCTCCGTGTGTGGTTTTCTGGGACACCACGAGAGTGTGCAATTTGTGCGAGGTTAATTTCACGAATATTATTTTACGAGTTTCTGGGTGTATTCAGACCGTACAGAGTAGACGGACGATTCGACAAAAAATACATTTTTACTCGAATTAAAGAGAGAGGATTTTTATCTCTGAAGAGATGTTGCCCTCGCCGATCCACCTTCAGCAGCATTTCACCCTTTCTTTCCGCGAGTGCCGTCCCTTTATGAAATTTTTCAACGAATTCTTCAATCTCCGCAGCAAGGAAAACGCGTGCATTTAAACCTGCTAACTCCACCAGCAGACATTGTTGTGCAAACAACATCTTTCAAATTTTCCCCCATTTAAATTTTGTTTATCGATCGTTTTATCGTACTATTATCGAGTTCTTGGCTTTTAACGCAGATTCTTTTAGTATGACTTTTGCTAAAGATGTGAAATAGCCGTATTATACATGTATGTACGTATATGGATAAAGAAATGTACTATGTACTTGGATCTAGATGGATCTACATGGTTCAATGCATTCTATGTATGGCTAGGATAGGTTAGGTTAGGCTTATGCTGCTAGAACACTGCGAAATTTGTAAATTTACGTATTTCTAAATACGAGCTCCTAATTTTCAAATCGCAAATGGGAAAATTCACGAATGTCTAAGTTAATGAATTCCAGAATTTTTCAATTAAAAAAATTTCCAAATTGACATATTTCAAATTTCTTAAATTCTGACTTCTCAAATTCAAAATTTCTTATTTTCAAACTTTACAATTTCCAACCTTCGAATTGACAAACTTCTAAATTTCTGAATATTCAAATCCTCAGATCGCAGATGGTCACATTCCAAATTCTCAAATTTCAAATCATCGAACTCCACATCTTTATATCCCAAGCCCTCAAATTACAAATCCTCAAATCTCAAATTTTCAAATCCAAAATTCTCAAAACCCCGAGCTTGAAGCCCCAAATCCTCAAACTCCAAAACCTCGAATCCGAAATCCTCAAACCCCAAATCCTTATACCGTAAGGCATCAAATTCCAAATCCTCAGATCCTAGATCCCCAAATTCCAAATCATCAAACCCCCAATCCTAAAACTCCCAATTCTCAAAGTCCAGGTCCTGAAACCTTAAATCCTCAAATCCTCAAATCACAAATACCCAGGCCTCAAATCCTCAAATTGAAAATCCCAAAACCCAAATTCTGAAATCCCAAAACCCCAAATCCACAAATCCAACTCCTAGCCCCGAAATTCCTAAACCACCCAATTCCCAAATTGCCAAGTTCATCAATTAAGCCGATTCAGCATTTCCATTTCGATCCGTACGAGTTAACAAACGATAATAGTCTTCGGACCGAATATCGAGCTCTCGCGATCGTATATACCGCGTGCGAGCACTAAACGACAACATCCAACGTAGCGCAAGGGTTAAATCGATATCGGTAGCGGCGATATT
Organism: Coelioxys conoideus; assembly: GCA_947623535.1. NCBI lineage: Eukaryota > Metazoa > Arthropoda > Insecta > Hymenoptera > Megachilidae > Coelioxys > Coelioxys conoideus. Next base: position 7,344,981 of record OX392449.1, on the reverse strand, counting down.
CCGCGACGGTTACGACGTAATACCACGTTACGATTTTACATTCTTTTTTTTTTCCCTTTTTTTTTTCATCCGCGCGTATTTTCGCCCCCAGTATATCCTGCATGCCAGGCTCACAAATCGCGCGACCACCACGATCGCGCTCCTCGTGGCTGTCGCCATAAATCGAGAGGCAATTTGTCCGAACTGGTCACGCTCTTCCGTCCCTCGTGTCTCGTAATCGTTCGTGGCCAGCTTTCATTTATGCTCCGGTTCCCTTTGAATTTCGTACGATCCGTATAATTCCCGGGAACGAAGCTAAGGGTTGGCTGGCTGGCTGGATGGCTGCTACCGGCTCCTCTAACCCCGGCCATCTGGCTTCCTTTGTCGACAGTTCCTATTGAAACTTCCTGACGCACTTCAAAACCTCTCGAGAATCTCGATTGCTGCACAGTACCGAGCACGACAACTTTGCCATCATGATTTTATTGCCACTGTGATCGCGGTTAAAGACGAACCTAAGCTGCGCCCACCGAATACTGCCACTTTTCGTGTTAACGTCCGATCGCTATCGTTCCCGTCGATATACAGCCATCGTGGGAGTCTGGTCGATGGGAAAAGAACACGAGATTCGTTTGTTTGCGAGCTTGTTACGTTGATATGGGATAGCGGAATTTTACGGAATTCAGTTCATCGTATTTCGAATTTAGGATTCTAGGAGATTTGGAAAGTTGGATAGTTGAAAATTTGGGGTATCGAGGAGTTAGGAATATAGGAATATGTGCTTTGGATGATTCGGAGGATTTGTGAATTCGAAGGTTGAGAATTTAGGGATTAGAGAATTCAAAAGTTGGAAATTAAAAAATTTGAAATTTGAGATTTTTGAAATGTAGGAATTTGGGGATTTGATAAATTGGAAACTTTGGAGTGTTGGAATTTGAGAATTTGGAAATTTGCAGATTTGGAGGTTTAGATTTTGGAACTTGAGGATTTGGGATTTCGAGAATTTGAAATTTGAGTATTCAAGAACATGGAACTTATTTATATAAAGATAGCAGCAAGAGACCGTAAAAGTCTGGAATTATAAAATTTAAGAATTAAATTTGAAAATTAATGAAATTAATAAAATTCGAAAGTTTGAATTCCACCGAATCCAAAATCTCGAGTTCACCCCTGACGCCATAATATCTCCGTCGAATTTCAATCAGAAGATACCGTGGCGCAGATGAAACGCAACGAAAGTGACAAAAATTTACGAGCCAGGACAACTGGAGATTTACAAAGAGGCAGGATGCTCATGCATGAAAATTCACGGGATTCCATTAATCATCCTAATCGTAGAAACGAACGCAGGAAGTCTGACGATGCCACGTAGCAGCAGATTGCGGCTAACGCGTCGTTAATATGAGATTAATTGTGATCCAGCAGCGGGGATTAAATGGATGTTTTCATCAATTTTAAACGCACACCGTGGACGCATAAGTCGACCACGCCAGTCGGTAATTAAACGGAAATTATAAGCTAATTGTAAATGATTAATTCGACCGTTAAAACCGAAATAATAATGACCGGTGTACTCTTGCACAATTAAATTGGAACATTCGGTCAAAATAATCACGATACCACGAATAACGAAATCTACTAATTTTCTTGGACGAGCAATGCGACAGAACCACGATAAAACACATCGAGTAATATCGATATTCGGACGTCACAAGATTTTCATTTTGCTTCACTATAATTTCGTTTTTATAGGGAAAAAGCGTAATGCGCATGTATACAGTTAAATGTATACGAACATAGTTATATATAAGTAGAATTTATTCGTTTTGTTAATCTGTATTAACTGTAATATTCTTCTAGGTTCTGAAGTTACATATTTAAAAGTAAAATATCGATGTATAATTACTGAAATACAGAATTGAAAGATCAAAATTATTTTTTCTTAAAAATAGATGAGAATAAAGATCTGTATTATATGAACCTTTCTCTGTTGCATTTTCTTGAAAATTTACTATTATATAAAATAAAATAGTACGAAATTCTTGTATATTGTCAAAATTAAATAAACAGGAGGAATTAATATCGAAAAACATTTCTTGAACACTTCCTCTAGTTAGTGTAAAATCTTTTTAAATACAATATATTTATTTATTATAATTTTATACTTATGAGAGCACTCTTTGGTACAAGCGGGAAAATCACACTTTTGATTACAAACAGTCACGCAACAGTGTATAGAAAATAATGTTCACAACAATTAAACGGCAAACATCGTTTCCTCGTACATATTTTTCGTGTTCGTTAAAATCGATAGTCTTTGACAGGATGCAATAAAAACCTATGAAATACAAACTGCTAATAAATTTAATAATACGCGATAGCATAGGTTGGTAAATTGTTGTGCAACAGAGTCGATATAGGGTTTGTACCCTCCGATCGCTATCGATATCGAGCATTTCTTTCACGTTCTCCGACCACGGATGCTCCTTCGATACCCATTAACCGTGGCTACTGCAAGAACATCGAGTTTCCGGTATTTTCAGGACATCGTTCGCTGTTTTTCTTTCTCGTGCGGGCCAACGCAACGAGGAGCTGCCAGTTATACGGTTCGTAGGAAGTAGCAACGCGGCCATCCGTTCAATCGATCGATCGATCCGATCGATAAATCAATCGCGCGACGAGACGTTTCCTTTGGCGTCTTAGCAATGGAAGTTTCTTCGTTATACACGCCGTAAACGTTCTCCATCTTTCTCATTCTCCCGTTTCTCGCACGGCTGTTTGCGATACCGCGGTGGTTAAACTATTAATTAAACTAAAGAATTCTTTTACGTTTTTTTTCCACGCCGCACGCGAGCAACTCGTTTCCTCGGCTCTAAAACTCAATTTACTCGGGTGTCGTGGTGCTTTAGATTTAACGCTCGTCCGGCACACGTTGCACGCCGGCTTTTCCCGTTCGTCGTGTCGAAAACAGACGGCACACGTACACGCGAACTCGAGCGTGTTTTTTTTTCTTCAGAAAATTTTGAATTATCGGCCGAACGAGCCGATGGAATCTGTCTCGAAATTTTGCTGCGAACTGACGCGCGTTCCTTACGCGTCGAGTTGATACGAAATAAGGTTTGACGATGCGCGAATGCTGGTAATTTCGTGGATTGCAACGTGGGGAGTTTTTTAATTTCGCGATTTCTTGCATCTTCGGAATTTGGAGCCTTTGAATTTTGACGTTTTGGAAATTCAGGATAATTACGGGAATTTGAGGGTTTTTAAAAACTTTGGGTCCTCAGAACCTTGGTTAGTTTGAAACTTTGGAATTTTGTATTTTTGGGACTTTTGATAATTTGGTACTGTGGGAGTATTTTGGAAATTTATGATCTTCAGAAATTTGGAGAATTTAATACCCTGAAATGTTGAGACCTCAGAATTTCGGAATTTTAGAAGTTTGAAAATTGAGGACTATCAGAGACCTTATAACTTAGCGACTTCATCATCTTGAAATTTTGAGACTTTGTAATTTTTTAGATATAAGATTCTGAGCATGTTTGAAATAATTTTTTATGCTTTGACGCCTTTAATTTTAGGCTTCGAGATTCCAGAGTCTAAATTTTTGAACTTCAAAATTTTGCATCTTTTAGATTTCAGAACATAATGTCAAAGAGACTCATTTCCAATAGTACATAAACAACATGAAGAATATAAACCATATTAAATATCAACAAATGTTTCTATAACCCTAATTAAATGGAGAGACATATTTTCAATCTTTGCAATTTCCCATTAAATTTCTCAAACACAAATGACTACATGTATACTCAAGACCCTTATGCACATGAAATATTCTCATTATGTTGTCTGCCAAGCCCCTCGTATACTGATTGAAAATAAAAACAATACCTGTTAATAAAAATGATCAAATATCTCCGTCAATAACATTTAATGGAGTGCGACCGAGATTCGCAGCGTCTGTGTTTAACGTATTAAATACAGTGATCTCTCGTTATATTACCATCTTCGCAACTTCGGGCATGCAATTAATTACCGCAAGCTTATCGAATGATTTATGAAACGTAATCGTCGCATTAGCAAACATCGGAATAAAAGATGAAAACAATCGAGTGTAACTGAGAAATTCGACGCAGTCAAATGAGAATTTAAACGATCGTTCATTACATCTGTCCATTAAATAAATAGCACTCTGTTTTATTTAACATAAACATGAAAAGTGTTTGACGATCGAGCTGGTAAATGTTTCGACGATTAATCGTACGGTGGGTCGTTTGCGAAATTCTCCGGACGCGTTGCACGATAATCATAAATGCACACAGAAAATATAAAATATCATCGGTAATATATAATCACGCGTGTGCACCTATATCGACGGCGAATTTCGAAATAGCTGGGCATTCTCGGCAACGAAAGAGCAAGGGAATCTCTTTCGCCGCGAGATGCTTCCACGGTACGTGACGTAATATTACGTGCCTCACGGTCAAGAGGTGAAAACTGGTCGGACCTGCTTCTCTGGGAAAGATTTTCACGCTGAAAAACCCACGTATCGTCGAGTTTACAGGTAGCCGGGATACGTGTCGATCGATCGTTCGATCGGTTTCTTTTTTCTTACCCTTTTTCGCCGAGCTTCTTCCGTATCGCGTTGCATGCCGTTCGAAAGCATGCGCTTAGATATTTGTAGGCTCCGGTACTTCGAGATCACAAAAAGGAGGACAAAGTGGATGGATGACTATCGACGATATTGGAAAGTTATCGACTGTTCGATTATATTGGTAGCGTCGGTGTTATATCGTTACAAGTGGCGGTGGATGCGATCGTTGAAATTTCATTCGTTCCAATCTCGAGATTTTTGTAGTATCGAATTTCTGAATTTTTATATTTAAAAATTGTTTAATTATTGGTTTTTCGATTTGTATATTTTTCAAGCTTTCTATATTTTTAAAGTGCTAAATACTACAAGCTTTCCAGATTTCTATATTTTTAAATTCATAAATATTATAACTTTTCCATATTTGAAAATCTTCAAATTTCCAAATTCTCGAACTACAATTTTTCCAAATTCTAAAAGCTTTCAAATTTCTAACTTATAAAAATTTCAAATCTTCAAATGTCTATACTCCTAAAATTTAAAATCCCCAAATTTCTATACCCCTAAAACTTCAATCTCCAAATTTCTATAGCTCCAAATTTTCATACCCCTAGAGTTTCAAATCCTCAAATTTCCGTATTCTCAAAATTCCACATTCCCAAATTACTGTATCCTCAAGTTTCCATATTACAAAATTTCTACATCCCAACATTCTTAAGGTCATATTTTCCTAAATCCCCAAATTTTCGTACCTTCGAATCCCTAAATCCCCCAATTTCCGTTCTTCGAATTCCTAAATCCCAAAATTTCCCAATGTCCGAATAACCAAGAACTGTATTCAGAGCCCCGAACAGGATCACAACGCGTGGAGACGCGAACGAAGCAAAATATTTCGCCTTAAACATAGAGACAATATTTTGCATTTTATTTAGTAGAGATGAACTTCTTTCGTTCGCGGATAAAAGACTAAATTATGCGCGAGAACGAAATGGTCGCCCGGAATGAAAACTCCATTTTACTTGGTTATGAAGGTTTAGTAATTAAGCACGCTGAAAGCGACGACTCGATCGAGCGGTATCGATCGTTTACCAAATTAACGCATATTGTGTCGGTTATAGGAAAATTTCATGTTAAACGACGTTACCCATCAACCGTCCACGCGAATATTTATTCAGCGTTTCAGAAAAAATGCTATTAGCGTCTGTCCACGAAGTAATACAATTCATATTTCTAGATACAATAGATATTAATAGATACAATTCATATTTCTACATAGATTAGATATTAATAGATACAATTCATATTTTCAGATGCAGTAGACATTTTCAGATACATTTCATATTTCTAGATACACTAGATATTTCTAGATGCAATTCATACTTCAAGATACATTACATATTTCTAGATACACTTGATATTTTTAGACACAATTCATATTTTTCGATACACTACATATTTCTAGATGCACTTGATATTTCTAGATGCAATAGATATTTCTGTATACAATTGATATTTCTTGTATTGATATTTCTTCTCTACATCTTATATTCTCAGATTTTCACATATTCTGACATCCTTGGACATCTCTATACTCCATATGTCTCTAAATGTCCTTGTATCCATATATAAAAGTATCTCCGTTATTATATGGCTAACTGGGACGTTTCCAAAAGCGATATCACCCGATATCACTTCACCGTCGTGTATTAATCCCTTGTAACACCAGTTCTATCTACCTAACCGAATTAAATTCCCATCGTCCGACCGGAAACGAAGGTTCTAATGCGTTATCCAGGGAGATGCAGCTGGGAATACGATTAAAACAAACGAAATATGGTATTTAGAGTAAGGTTGGTCCGCAACCGGCGAGCAAAGTTTCGCCGGTGTGAATAATAGAAGAACATTTCGCGCAGAAATTAGCGAAGCGAAAGAGTTCTATTCGTGCCGACACGTTTTACGAGCGACGGACGAAATTTCTTGACGGTGAATCGTCGCCATTGAGCGACCCGTTTCACCGAGATGTAAATGCACAAGCGCCGGAATTCAATTCAGATTTAGCTTCTTTATGACGGCCGAACAATACTTACGGGGTGTCGGATGTTCCTGAATAACTGGCGAACACTCGAACAGGAACTTTTGTGCGGGATGGAAACGAGCTGCGGGTGTATCTTATGGTCGAGACTAGCTTCGCTCTGCAAATCTCGGAGTCCATAATAAGCCACTACCGTTTGTTTCGAACACTTTCGGCACGCGCTAAGTGTTTCGTGCAAAGCACGAACTACGTGAATCATTTTTCTTTTTTCTTAAGAAAAAGTCTATTTCCTTCTTTTCTCGACTCTTATTATCTGAACCGAAGTACAAGTACAGAGTGTGTGATACGAATAAGAATGAATTTTATACGTAGAACACGTGTTTCGGTAACGTCAGATCCGTAAAGATGAAATTAACGATGTGGCTATTTAGACATACCGTCGTATACAGAATTAGCTATTTATACCTACAGTATGCGGACATAATTGATTATGTGTACATAACGTATGTGTACACAATTGACTACTTACACATACAGTATGTATACACAATTGATTGTTTATATATACGGTTTGTGTATGCAATTAGCTATGTATACAAAAAATATGTACACACAATTATTAGAATTAATATTCTGTTAATAACTACACAATTATAAATAATTATACTTTTATTTATTAAAGTTCGTTTACAAAGTTGTTCAATGAAGCAATTATATTGTACTGTACACACAGACTGTACATGATGTTGTACATACTGTATGTATAAATAGCTAATTGTATACACATACTGTATGTATAAATAGCCACATCCTCAAAATAATGTAGACCCAGATAATAGTCACTTGTATAGTGTGAACGTACAAATAGTCGCTTTTGTTTGCCTAAAATAAGGACACGCATTTCTCATAGCTTCTCACAAAAATGATTTTGCAACCGACTTCTTTTACGTTAGATCGTTTATCAAAATTCGTATCTCGAACTCGATCTCGGTTTCCTTTCGAGTAGATAAACCTTTCATTCTATGCTAACCAGCGTGAATTAATTAAACCTCAAAATCCAGATAATCACCTCGTGAGGGATCTTTCCAGCCACCTTACGTAATATCTCTTTCAAAATAAAATACAAAACTGCATCCTCTCTGATTCAACATATTGAAATCGAGCCACAAAATGTCAGACATTTTAAAATGCAATAAAAAGGCGAATAGCATCCGTTTCCATTACGAGGAAGATTAATAATAATTACGATAAAAAATAAATAACGACGATAGAAAAAAAAAACAAGGCGAGACACTGACCTTGCGATCACATTTGAATGGAATGTAAAAGTTTTGGCGTTGATGACCTAGCATGATTCGCCAAACTTTAAAAATAGCATCCTGAATTTTTTTCCGATCATAAATACGGTATTTCAAAATTTTTTTTAATTTTGAAAGTTTCGAGTACAGTATTCTTCAGTTTGTATCAAATTTACAATATAGTTTGTATAAATTTACAATTAGTTATAATTAAATTAAATATAAATGTTTCGATAGAGATTTCAAATATTAAGATAGTGTTTTCAATATTTTCTTTTTTACATTTTAAAGTAACGTTTTAAAATATTTTTCAAAGTTTAAATCAGTTTTCTTAAATTTTTTTTCTAATTTGAAAGCATCGTTTACAAGTTTTGTTCGAACGTTAAACCCAAAATTAGGTCGAGCACGAGCGTCAGAAACTGTAGTCGTACACGTAGCGACGAAATTTTATCGAAATCGGCGAAGATCACTGTTGAAACTGTGTTTGCAAGAGATTCCGGATGGATCCTCGTGTCGGTCCAGCGTGTACCTTTCCCGTACACCTTTGTTCACGGCTGGAACAGTACAACTTTCACCGGTGAAGTGCAGCAAGATCGAGCTCGATAGGTCGATTCAGTGCTACGAGATTGTACGAGGATCATTCAAATCCACGCGAACTCGAGCGCTCGCCAGCAACGAGAGAAGGGTCATCGTCGAGAAGGAAGAACAAAGAGCATCGATGATGTAACGCTGCGGTTTTCATCGGATCCAATCGCGATCGCTTTATCTTACAAAAGACACCGGTTTCATTACCACAATTGGTGATACGTGATAACACGAATAACAGGGATAAACGTCGGGTTCGTTTATCGATAGTTCGCACGCTGAATACGGAACATGCGATATAACCAACGGGAATTCAATGTAACCGATAAAAGTTCTCGCCACGCATTTTATGGTCACGCGTTTTATCGCCATGTATTGTATGATCACAAGTTTCATCGCCCCGCATTCTGTGATTACATGTTTTATCGCCACGCGTTATATCGTCATGTGATATATAGTTATGCGTTGTATATTACTAGGTATTGTATCGCCGCACGTTATGTAGCTGCACATGATATTTTGACATGCGATATATCGTCAGGTGTTGTATACCATTGCGTGTTATATTGCCACGTGTTATATCGCCATGCATCGTATTTAGTTAAGTGCTTAGTTGTCACGCGTCATATTTTACCACGAGCGTATACAGCCACTCTGTCGTATATCGCCACTCGTCGTACATCATTATTTGTCGTATATAACCACGTTTCGTATATCGCCACACGTTATTTATCGCTATATGTATATATGCGTCGTATATAATATCATACGTGCGCCATAAATGTATCATACATCGCCAGGCGTTGTATATCACCTCTCGTCGTATATTGCCGTCCGTTATATATCGCCTCGTACCGTACATCGCCACACATCATATAGCACCACGTACATCCTTCAAAGAGTTCCGAAAGTCAAAAACTGCATATAATCTCCTATCATATTGCCAAATTTATAAATTCTCCATTCTCACCACATCGAGACTCCATAACGCGAGTCCGATATCCTTATGCAATATAGCAAGCACAAAGTTCCGATTCGAAAATGTAACGAGAATATAACGAATAATTGTGTTTGCAATATTATTATGTCGTAGCGGAAAGCACCGTTTCCCACGTACAAATTCTTCCAGCCACCGATTACGGGAATTATAGTGATCGCGGGGATATTGACAGATTGATTGGTGTCAAATGCTTTGTCTAAAGTCTACGAGAAAGAGGTCTGGGTTTCTTCCAACCGGCAAATTCGTGTTACGTGAACACGATTAGCTCCGAGATGAGTAATGGTCTTTATTCTGCCTAGAGTCCGCGGTCTATAGTTGCAAGACTCTAGATAGTTGTTACCGCGGATTCTGACCGAAGCAGGTGAACGATCGAAAGATTAATATCAATTGGTTATTCTAGCAATCGAAATAGAATTGTATAATTACTAACTTTCATCTCTGCAACTTATCATTTCGTCTCACCGTTCGTATCTTTACCTACCGGCTACCAATTACAACGTAAAAACTACTAATTTTGCAGCGCGAGTTAAACGAAACCATCGAACATAATTCAATTACATAGATGAATTTTTCTCCGTCGTTAATCCACAAACTTCCCCTTTCTAAAATATTCATACTCCGACTTAACATTTCCTCGATATAAACTTTAATGTTGCAATTACTCTTGCGATATTTATAAACAATAGCAAAATGTTCTGGTATTTTTATCTGTAACTTAAGAAACTACGAGGGGCTAAATGAGCTGTCGAGACACAAAATTACGAAAGTTACATTTCGCAAAATTTGCGGTTATCAAAAGGTTAGCATCTCTGACACGACGTGCATGCGAAAATGTCTAAAGAACAGAGAGATCCATAGCGACTCTAAAACGCTCTAACAGCCCGATACATTTTTTAGCATTAATCTGGGAATGGGTGCTCGAGTACCTGGTTATCGATTCAGGAATCGTTTTCCGTGTAAAGATCAGTAACGTTTCCACTTATTACTTCAATTACTAATAGTCATTACAATTAACGAGTTACCGGCGTTCTTGCGATCAGTTACGACATTTACAGCGGAGTAGACAATCACGTTTATAGAACGAGTCTTTATCCGATCTTGTATCGCGTTCGATGGTTAATGGATGGTTAATGGATCGACCCGGCGCAGATACACTGCCGCACAAAAATATGTGGACACTTCCTTAATTCTTGTAACTACCTAAAAAAAGTCATGATGTCTTCGTTAAATTTAATTACCTGGTAGGTATTTCAGTTCGTGAATGGTCGGTGAATATATTTTAATAACGATTTGTTAAATATCTCACCGACCATGATAAAAAATAATTACATGTGTATATTTTTTACATTGTATAACTTTTTATCATTACATATCCATCGCGTGCTTTTATGACATCGTTTACGAGTCGTTTCTTTATTTCAGTATCAATAAGGTTACATACTGATTCTAACATCTCCCATGAATGTTTTTCGGATTCGAGACACTGTTTTCGAACTTGTCCGTCAATGTGATCATACAGTTTTTCTATGGGATTCAAATATGGTGATTGGGCTGGACATGTCATTATTTTCAATTCAGAGTTTGCTCGTAATTGCTGTAAATAATTTCTACATATTGCGGAAGTGTGATTCGGGTCCTTGTCATGCATAAATGTGTAATAAAAATATACATTATGTATCACAAATTTTACGTAGTTGTCCACATACATTAGTGTACACTGCCGCACAAAAATATATGGACATTTACTTAATTCTTGTAACAACCCAAAAAAGTTATGATGTCTTCGGTAAATTTGATTTACCGGGTCGTTGTCACGTATAAGTATGAAGTTGTTTGTTTAATCAGTGATATTATTTGTTAATAAAAATATACATTATGTATCACAAATTTCACGAACATGGTACGTGTCCACATGCACTAGTGTACACAGCCGCACAAAAATATGTGGTCACTTCCTTAATTCTTCTAACTACCTGAAAAAGTTATGGTGTCTTCGGTAAAAGAATACATTATATATCACAAATTACACGAACATGGCAGGTGTCCGCATACATTTGAGCGACAGTGTACATCGATATCGCTCGCTACGAAAGTTTTCATGCGATTTTGAGGATCGAGAGAGACGTCGAAAGAAGTCGGTCGGGTCCGATCTGCGTGAACGGTGAAAGGCCAAGATGTCCTGTTTCGTCGTCGGCCGTTACCTTTATTCCGTCGAAAACGAAAGCGAAATTTTCGCACGAGCAGATCGTCCCGCGAGTTGTATCGCTGGCGGGCGCATTAGCGGAAACGGGCGATCGCGTGAGTCATCTCGAATCCATTATCGTCGATCCATTGTCTTCGGGGCTCGAGCGTGATTTACTCGGCGGATGATCGTTTGCCGTGTTGACGAGCAACGAAGCGCCGACAGAAATTCGATACCCGCTTTCGCAAATTTTCAACTCATAATCGCCGGTGTATTTCGAAATCTCTCACGGCGATCATTGATTGTTCACGAGACTCCGGACGACTTGCCATAAACACGGAAGCGCAGATCTTTCGAACCCGGATTACGGAACGATCTCTCGACGATCGTTACGATGTTATTTGAACATCTTTCGCTCGTGAATCTAAAATAAATTAATGAACGATCTCTGCAAGAAAAAATAACTTACGTGACCTTATTGTTATTTTGTAGAATAATTTTCATCGACTAAGGACATTTATTAAAATTTAGAGAAAATGTACAGTCTAAAATAAATTGATCAACGATCTCTTCCAGTAAAAATAACTTACGTGACCTTATTGTTAATTTGTAGAATAATTTTCATCGACTAAGGGTATTTATTAATATTTATAGAAAATCTACTATATAATTAGGCACCAGGATTTGAGGTATGAAATATCTAGAAATATGGAAAATAATCTGAAACCTATCTGAATGTATCTGAAACCCAGGAGTATCGAAATCTAGGGATATCAGTGTGCAGGCATATCGGAATATAGGGATACCGGTGTCCAGGGATATCGGAACTTAGAAATATCGAGATCTAGCAATGTCGGACTCTGTGAATATCGGGATCTACGTACTCTATGGATACCAAGATCTAGAGACATTCGAATCTAGGGATATTTGAGTATACAGACTTCGGAATCATGCACTAACGAGATCTAGAGATTTCGAGATCTACAGATTGTTTAATTTGAGGATATCATGAAACATCATGATCTAACTATCATGGAACGATCAAGGATCATCGAAATCGAAATAGGAATTGAAACAGGGACATAGAGAGCTACAGACACGAAAATCTGCTGACATCGGAATCTAGGGATGTTGGGATGCAGCAATATGCGAGATCTCGAAATTTAAGAATATGCATAGCTTTAGGAATATGCTTAGATTTATATGCATAGACTTAATTCAGTTCTACGTTCGAGGGATATGCAAAGTAATTATCCATCCATCAACAATTTTGCAACGATGGGCCATCGAGTTGCTTCTTTTATCAACCGACAGCATATCGTGATGCGATGAAACGCTTAACAGTCGGATCGCCAATTGATAATTGTTGAAAATCGCACGGCGATAATGCACGCTCTCAGCGAGAAAGGGATCAGATTGTTCTTCGATGAGAATAGGCTGACGCGACAACCACCGAGAACGATTATGAAACCATAGAGAATCTGTTCAATTTGACGGCGAAATTAAATTTTGATACCTCAACCACGTACCATGTTGTTGCATTCGTTAGTCGGGATTTTGATAAAAGTGTTGTAACGCGGTTCTAATCGAAATCGAACAAAAGTTGATTGGTAGATTTAAACCGATATGATATTCCATTCTATTGTACCTTTGATAACACGACAATTTTTAACCTTTTAATATTGAACAAATTTTTAGCTTTCAATATCTCAAATTTTTTCATTTTCGATATATCACATTATCAAATTTTCAAATTTCCAATATCTCAAGTTTTCGAATTTCCATATTTCCACATTTTCAAAAAATTAAAATTTCGAATTGTTCAATTTTCTAAATTTATAAATTCTTAGATTTCCAAATCCTTGGAGACCCACCAATTCCCAAATTTCTAAGATCCTCAGTTCCTAAATTTCTAATTTTTGTAAATCTTCAATTCCCCAATTTTATGAATCTTAAAATTTTTTAATTTTGCAAATTCATAATCATGCAAGTACCCAAAGTTCCAAGTTCCAACATCCGAATCCTCAAACTCCGATATCCGAAAATCCCCAAATGTCTCATACCCAAATTCCCAAATTCGCGAATGCAAAGATTTCGAATTTGAATCCCATCGAAACTCGAAACCGATGCTTACCTGCAAGTACATATTATCCAAATATCCCTATACAGAAACAACAATGAAACACGAAAAAATTCGATCCACCTTCAATGATCGAACAAACACCCTTATACGACCTTCCTTCAAAGTCTCGAACCGCACGTGTCTCCCTCGAATTTCATAATATCCGTTCGGAAGCCTGCCTCGAGAAACACCTAACGAATACGATTACGAAACACTCGATGGTCGGAGATACCGTTGTTAAAACAAAAAGCGGCCAGAATAATAGAAATTTCTTTAGAAAAACCACCAAAGTATCTTCTCTTTACCGGTTATTTCGCAGCGTAATTCGTCTCGGTTGTCCCGTTTTCCACGCAATTGCGCGAAATCGTTAACGCGTTCTCGCGACGATAAACCCCTAACGATAATCTCGTCCCGTTTCCTTCGAGACCGACGGAGACTCGATTTTGACGAACAATCGAGCACGAAGAGGAATCGCGCGACCCTGTAACCCAGACAACCGGTCCCCTTCGAGGATTCACGATCGTCCGATCGGATTAAGCGGTGGCACGAGGATTGTTACGCGTTCACGAGGAGATACGCCGAAACGGGGAGCGAACAGAGACACCACGGTCCGATGGTAGGGAGATTTTTCTGGCGATGGTGGTGGTTAGGCGTTGTGAACCACGAACTGAAGACACACGGAGCGAAAAGGGGGAAAAAGAAGGGCGGGGATCCGCGAAGAAAGGCAAGTGCTATAAAAGAGGCGCCGGTCCGGACGATGGGCATCAAACACCTCAACATGAAGGTACGTGGTAAGAGCCGTGCGTGAACTTTCGACTCGTACGCTGTTTCGATCTTTCGTCTACGCTCGATCATTCTCATCCTTCGTACGATTCACCTGGGATCTTTTCGTTACAGGTGTTCGTGGTTACCCTCCTCTTGGCCTTCGTAGCCACAGCCTACGGTGAGTAACCGATCTTAACCGGTGAACGTGTCTCGTTTGCCTCTCTTCATTTCGCCGATTTCGTTTGTTATGCACACTATAACGCGTTTCGTGTCGGATCGTTTTTTGAAGTTTCAGGCACGCACAAATTTTTTATTAGCCTTTAACTTTTAGTTGTTAATCGAATAAATTCTCGATACTTCTATATATTTTTAAAGAAGATTCTGGTTTAAGGAATTGATACTTTTGTTATGTTAACCCTTTGTACTCGAAATGTGACTCACGGTCACCGTTTTGTTTTATACAGCAATTTGGAATAGGTATTTTTTAAGTAAATCTATAGTGTTGCACGTATCATAAACATAACGAAACAGCTAATAATGTCAATTATTGATGGGCAGATATTAACTTTGAAAGAATTTATCAAACCTTCCAACTAAAAAGTTTTTTAAGTTGCTATCTACTAACAGTGAAAATACCTTCAAGTGCAAAGAGTTCATTTCTTGTATTGTGTTACAATTATTCATAAACAAATTTCATAATAAATTTTCTTTTTGTTTACTTAAAGAAGTCCTTTCACATTTTTTAATCGTAATATTTCTTCCGGCTCGTGGAAACATTTTTTTTCAATGGGGTGCATATGCTCTAATATCAAAAAATTGCTGCAGCGATGGTTTTAATATTTTAATGGTCGTTGACGCAACTTGTGTGTCTGCGAAAATTAACAATTGTACTGGGTATAATACAGATGTGTGAGGACTTGTTAGAGTGTAAATAATAAATTTTTAAAAAATCAACATCGTACAATGTCGATTTCTGAAAGTTCAACGTGTTAATTCGTTTTTCGGTATATCGTGGGGGTTGGTTCGAAACCGGTTGCGTATTATTACGCGTCGTGGAGGGGTGGCCACAGCAGCACTTGTTGCTCCGCTACCGAACGCTTTAAGAAAGTGTACGAGATACGAGGGGTGGTCTTAGATGTATTTCTTGAGCGAACTTTTGTCTACAGTTTAGAGTTTTCGGTCGCGAAGAGAGATGGCGAGTCTTGTATTTGCTGAAGGTTTTAGCAGACTTTTAGGACTTACATAAATTGCGAACTGAAGTTGAAAACGTTACAATTTTAGAAGCAGTTGAAGATTTCGTGTGTAATTTGCGGTATCGCGGTTTGAATGCTTCAACCTAATACTGTTTACCATTGAAACTGGCTTTCTTCGAGTTGTTGATGTTGTTTCGCGTCACTTTTTGCATCTTTAAAATTCCTGTTCGTTAAATATGTACGTGTAAAAGTATCTCGGTTTCTTCGACACTTTTGCAGGAAATTCTTTGAGTGACTTACCATTTTGAGAATTTCAAAGCGGTTTATACCCTCGACCACCTACAAACGCGATAAAAACAAATCGTCGTGGAAGAAACAGGAATCGAGAATAAATGATCAGAACGCGCAGTCCGGTTCGATCGAATGAATAAATTATGGTTCCGGCTTGCTTCCGCGATACAGGAAAGGTTGACGCGTTTGTCGTCACAGTAAAAACAGCCATATATAGTAAGACACGGGATCACGTGAATTATCAGCGAGATTATAAATTTGTTTTTTAGTTACGCATTTGTTATTTTAACTTGACGAATCGCTTTCGATTTGATCGTTCTTTTCGATTTGTTGAATCATTTTCACTTTGATCATTATTTTAACATGTGTTTAATCGTTTTCAGTTTCATCATTATTTTAAATTTGTTGAATCATGTTCGCTTTGACCATTATTTCTTGAATTGAATTGAATAAGTATTTTAAATTTGTTGAAAATCGTGATAGGATTCAATTTGTTGTTTCAATTTATTCTTCGATATGATTAATAACATTTTAGTGATGTTTAGAGCCATTCTAATGTCTTCGTTTTTTAATTGCTTGATCAAGAATTCATAGTGCCAATAATCAATAACCACAACTAGTGAACGTAGCTTACTAATTCCCCCAATCGAACACTTTCATTGTTGAAACTTTTGTTGTCGAATCTTCGATCATTAAGGATATTAATAGTTAATTTACGAATTCAAGTTTCTACTGTTCTATCTTGTATTGATAACACGTGGACAGCCACAGTGAAAAGTGACGTGTGTGGTCAGACATTGTAATACGAGTTGGTACGAACATGGATAGCTAATTCTTTAATTTTCCTTTTTAACTTATTCGTACGTATTATTGATTCGTTATCTAGACCACATAACAATGTTACATTCATAAATTAATGTAACTAAATTAACATACATTGACGTGCAATGTTGTCCACCTCATGTGTCGATATACTCGACAGATTAAACCAAAAATATTTTGTTATTACGAGAGCTTACAAATACTCCTACTTAAATATCGTGCAGCTATCAACCAAGTTTGCGATTCACCATGGCAGTCAACCTATTTTTTCGTCATTTGCGTCTCTGTCAAATTTTCTCCTCTACGTAAAATAATACTGACGATCAGAAACGTAGCGTGCATTTAACCAGCAGTAAAATATTTGTTTCTTTTTACAGCCGGAATCATCAGTAGCGGGTGGTCAGGCGGCGGCGGTGGGTGGTCAGGTGGCGGTGGTGGTTGGTCAGGTGGCGGCGGTGGTTGGTCCGGCGGAGGTGGTGGTGGCTGGGCAGGTGGTGGCGGAGGAGGTGGCGGAAAAATCATCAAGGTGATCACCGTGAGCGGTGGTGGAGGCGGATGGCCGAGCGGTGGAGGCGGAGGCGGATGGAGAGGAGGTTGGAGCGGCGGCGGTGGTGGATGGAACGGCGGCGGTGGTGGCGGTGGTAAGAACACACTTTTTTTCTTATAATCTACAGTCTTGGTTATTATAGTAGCTTCCATATTATTACAACAACAGTTTTATTATTATTTTACATTTTAACGGAGTCATCCAACCTCTCTTTCATTTATGACACTAATTTTTTATATGATCAACATGAAGCTAGATTTATGAAACCTACATAAACTTTTAAATTATAGAAAGTATTCAGATGATTTTGTCGTAGATCACCTTATCGTACTAAACAGATTAACACTAGAATTACCGGTATTAAATGCATACTTAGTTTAAAATTGAAAATAATGTAGAAAAGTAAATAAATAGATACTACAACATCATCTGACATATATAATTATTCGTTACCTTAATAAAGCTTGACGGACATTTTGACAAAAGGGTGGTAACAAAATTTAGTGATATAAAATGTCAAATCCAAAAATGTGTATATTCAATTTCGTTTTATTGTTTACGATCAGTTACTATCATTATTAATTAAATTATAAACTTTCTTCTAAATTTTCATTTATGTATTTTGTTCGAATCATTGCTTTTAAGCTGTACGGAAGTGAAATTTTCATTGTCTAAGAATGCCTTTGGAAATTTCGTGAAAATGCATTGTTAACGAATTTAACCATTAATTAAACGATGCATTTTCCTCCACAGTATTTTCTACGTAAAAGCACCGCTCCGTGGAAGATAAATTTACCGGTGAATTATAAGAGCACCATACAATACGCATTCATTGTTGAATTTACTGCAAATCGAGGGCGCGAAAGGATCGACGAAAATATTTTGTTTCGAAGACACGGCTTATTCAGCGAATCGCATTAATATTAATGGCCGATAATGTACGTTAATAACTTTTTGACCTGAATATCGCTTGGAACGTTAAAATTTCGTAAAATCAGTTGGCCCAGATAGTTAAGCGCGATATATCTCAGTCAGGATAAATGAACATCGAAATACAAAATTTATAAACCGAGAAATTATGCTTTGCAGGGATTCAGCTTTAAATTGGATTTGTATTTTACTTTTAAAATTTCAGACATTTTAAACATTCAAATTTTTGTTTTTAAATTTTCGTGATTTAAAATTTTCGTACCATCAATTTTCCGAGTTTCAGAATTTTACTATTCTTTAAATGTGGAAGTTGTCAAATTTTTGTATTTCATAATTTTCATATTCACAAATTGTCAAGTTTCCAAATTTTGCATTTTCAAACTCTTCACACTTTTCTAATTTTGTATCTCCATATTTCTGTATTCCAAAATTTCCATATTTTCATATTTACAAGTTTCCAAATTCTATATCTCCAAACTTTCATATTCCTGTATTGCTATATCTTAAAATTTCTACATAAAACATCCGAATTCTGCAATTTTCGAATTGCAAAAGTTCCAAACCGAAATCCTTTTGGACTCCCGCCCGATCTCAGCCGACTCCGGCCGAGTCGTTCCGAACTTCCGAAGCCGATCTCGAGTACCTATTTCGTTCCCGTTTGCAAAGTGCGAAAAACGCAATTGATTGCGCGTAAGAACCGTCAGTAAACACTCGATCTACGATCCCGCGTTCCACGAGGGTCCGATCGCTATTAATTAACGAAAGGATGAAGCGAAATAACTTTTGAGTGGCAATAATTGGGACGAAACGGCGCAGCGAACAATGCTGTTACCCAGTGCTTTTGATTAAAGCGGGTCGCGTCGCGTACCGAAACAATTAAAATACAACGATCCACGGATTTTCCGTGGAACAAAAGGATACGTAAACAAAAGTCCCTAAGGGCATCGACCGACAAAGAGACGAGCCGCCCCTCTCCACGATTAACGCACGAAAAATCCTTCTTTTTTGTTACAGGCTGGTGGTAAAAGGTACCGAACGATTCCTCGGATAATTAGAAGGGAATTTGCTCACCGATCACCAGTGCACATCTTGGCTGTAATTACCGATTGTCGGTTCACGAAGAGACCCCGACCCTCCGGCCATCATCTTCGACTAATATCATCCTCGAAGAACAGAACAGTATCGGTCAACGTTTGCATCGAACCAACCGAAAGAAGATACGAAAGAACTGCGAAATTCGTCAAGACACTCTCTCCAGATTCTTCATCTTTTTTCTCTAAATTTCCACCCTGAAACGTTGGACGGGTCTCGGGTTTACTCTTCGACGAAAGCATTTAGCGAATAATATCGTAGATTGTAATATTTTTTTTTTTCTTCTTACACCGTGTATACGACAAATTCTGTTTCACGTATCGGGGCAAACAAAACTACACACACACACAAAAAAGAGAGATATTGTAAAAAGAACATTGTATAGGATATTTTTGTACTACCGTCTCGCGCGAAGCATTTTTGAACGACGAGCAACAATTAAAACTCATTCACACACGAATCGTGGCGTTTTTCCGTTCCCATCCGTTTTCACCCCGTTCCCCACTAGATGCGAAGGTAAACAACGTCCGAAAGCATCGACGATAACATTTGCACGTTCGATTTATGGATCCTATGGTCATCTTGCGCACGGTGGAAAATTAAAATCGGGTAAACGGTTGCAAAGCGGGCGTGGCCGGGACGCGATATTGCAGAACGAATGGATTTACTATCGCGGCCACGCTGCTACGGCAATAACATTCCCCGTTTACGATATTGCAACGACGTAAATATCGTCGACGGCTAAAAATGATCGACTCGAAAAGAGTTTCGCGGAACGCGACGCGGTACACCGTGGTCATCCTTCGCCGCCATTTTCACGATCTCTCGTCGTCCATTTCATTCACGCGCGATTAAAATTCTGCTTCAAGTTCATCCCTATTAACCCTTTGCACTCGAAAGCATTTACATCGTTGTTTAATGACAACTGTTAAACTTTCTGGTTAAAAAGTTTGATTAATGCTTTTGAAATTATTATTTGTTTATTATTAATCGCAAAAATTGTCCGTTTCATTGTGTTCAAACGTCACGTGCATAATACTACAAACGTAGTTGAATGTTATTTAAAGTTGTTACATTAAATCAAATGGCGAGCGAGAGTCGCCGCTCGAGCGCAAAGGATTAACCCTTACAGCTTCACTTTCTTCTACAATTAATGTAACACTATACATTGTACTATTTGTACAAACTATTCAATCCGTATTTGACAAAATATTGAAACGTTACTGAATTTCGGATTAACTTTTGCACTGGGAAGTATTTTTACTGCTGACAAATAGCGACTGAAAAATTTCTTAATTTAAAAGTTTTCAGAATATTTTAAAAATTATTATTCTTCTACTATTAATCGTCATATCTTCTGTTCCACAATTGCCAAACATCGCTTGACATAGAAGTTATTTATCTAAAATGAAATAACGAATGTGAGTCACCTTCAGAGTGTAAAGAGTTAAACAGTTTATGAAAAATCGATGCCTTCATTTGACACGATAAGAGCATCGAGTATATTCTGTGACGGAAATAAGTTTTAATATACATTTTTGAATCCGAAATAAAACGTGCACAATATAATACGCACAAGGTTTAAAAGGGTTAAAACGACAATATTTTAGCATACATTTAAATTACCGGAGAGAATATTCATTTTCTTTCACGTTCATAAAAGTCAAACGCAAATTAATATTTTTTACAGCTCTGTGATTTCCAGGATCGGATGATCAAATGAGTACTTTAATAATAGTAACATTGTATAATTTAACCAAGGTAACATCACGGTCGAGTCACCGATAAAAATTTTCTGACAAATCTAGAGCGAAAATAAGGCAGTCTATATTTGACCATTTTGTCGATATTCATTATTTAGACAGACATTTAATATTCGGTTCTCCGATTTCTAGAAATAATAAATTACTTAAATTCGCACGGTTCTGCTACAGAAGATTGTAGAGTACCAAGTTCATGAATTATCCTGTCGCAAGTTCAAATGCATTCATAATGAACATTTTTTTTCCGTGTTTATGCTCCTTTCTTATTCCATTTGAGGGAATATTTTTCAAACGGACTATTCTACACTCTATTAAAATTACTGCTGAATTTCGCTTCTACCTCCGCAGTTTTTTGACAGTGACTGTGTCCCGGTGACGCAGCTTCAGCGTTCATATGTAGGTTTTTATTAATATTTACGAGACTTTTTGATTAATATTTACGGGTCGAGTGTAATCAACGCTGTTCATGCGACGCAGATTTTTTTTGTCCCCGTCAGTCGCGATTTTGCGCCAATGTTTGCAGGAATAAAATCATCCTACAATATATGTGAATTAATCAATTTTCGGACGCGAAAAAACATGGGAATTTATACGTTACGTATTGCATAACGTATTATAACAATATTGTATTTGTTTGTTACGCATTTTATAACATATTATAGTATTATATTTTTTCGTTACGCGTAACATAACACGATACAATAACAATGTATTTATTTACCACGCATCGCAAAATGTAAATTAAGCACGTACGATGAAATGCAGCGCACCATTTTCATTTAAAGCATTCTAAATTGAATTCCAGCTGCTGAATTCTGCAAAAGAAGAAACTTCCTAACCTTTATAATATCGAAGCATTTAAAATTAGAATAGCTTCGAAGTTCGGGCAAGCTTTTGAGACCGAAAGTTCGAAAGTAGGATACTGTCCGGAGATTATTTCAACGCGTTTTATTTCAGTAACTACCTCGAACAAATTACGGGGCGTGCTTCAACGTCGTGAAATATTAAAAAGTCCTTTTCGGTCGAATAATCGTTTCACGAACGATACGTTCTGTCGAATACGCATTGCGACGAATTACAGGATGTTGCTAAATGTATGCGTCACGATCGAGATAGAACGATTTATTCGTTCGCATATTATCATTCTTTTCACACATCGTCTATCAAAATCAAATCTGTCCGAAGAATTAGTTCTACTAAGTAGTAAAATTAAGTTACTTAGTAGTAACATTCCTACGCCAGAAATACAATATGGAACGACCGATTTATACCGATCACGGTCAAAATCGATTTTATATAGGTCACAGGTGCATTTAGAAGTCCTCAATTATTGCTATTAATGTTGCTACCATTACTATCGGTATTATTATTATTATTGCTGTTACTATACATCGTCTACATTGTACAGTGTCTGAACCCACTGTATAGTCTACAGAATCTGTAATAAATCTAATTAATTAATTGCAGATACCAAATTGGTCTCCGGCGTTCGCGATAATTAACTAATATTAACTACACGCGTTATGATAACTTTCGAAGTTCCGAGAGGCACGTTTCGAAAAAACCTGCAAACAACCAACGAGCATTCGACAAATTTGCGTCCAGGACAATTGGTGTCCAGAAGACCGGTGTACGCGAGAGTGGAACAAACACGCGCTACATAAAGTAATCAAGAAAAGCAAACGGCGTAACAGCTTCGGCGATTTCATCCTTGCTCCTAACTTTCATCCGTTGCACACATTCGGAAAGGCCCTTTGCGAACAGGTGTCTGTGGACTTCCTTAATTGGAGAAGTGCGTGTGTCACGACGACACACGGCCCGAGCGTGCACGTCGACAGATTTAATTGCTCGGTTCGCGAAAACGTCGAGGAAACGTTCCTTCCATGGATTTAAACTGTTAGGGGAAATTTAACGCGTCGATTATATTAGAATCGATACTTTCCTGAGACGTGACGTGCGGTTTATGACGGGAGCAGCTGCGCGAACAAACAGTTCGCTTTGAAAACTGTGGATTAAACTTTCGTTTAATTATTGCCGAAGTCTTGCGGCGGCGAGTACTCGCACGGCGATTACGTCGCAACTTTGAAAATGATGCGGAAGTTTCGAGGAACTGTGAATTCCAAGGTGCTAGGGAATATTTTTTAAGGTGCGGAATTTGGGGATGAGGGATTTCGGAATATAGGTGTTTGAAGATTTGAGAATTTGCGGGATGGAAAATTTATAGAAGAATTGGAAAACTGGAAAATTGAAAAATCGTAACATTGAAAAATTGAAAAATTGAAAAGTTGAAAAATTGAAAAATTGAAAAGTTGAAAAATTGAAAAATTGAAAAGTTGAAAAATTGAAAAATTGAAAAATCGAAGAATTGCAAAACCGAAAAATTGAAAAACCGAAAAATTGAAAAATTGAAAAATCGAAGAATTGAACAATTGAACAATGGAAGAATTGAAAAATTCAGAAATCAGGAAATTGCAAAATGAAAAATGAAAAATGAAAAATGAAGCCACCGAATCCTTCCATTAGCCACCGAAAAAAGTTACGAAGCTCGACGTGATATATTCGCGTACAGCAACAGAAAAGTTATTAAACATTTTCGTGCGACCATCAATAAGTTAGACAAACGTATGCATGTTTCAGTGGCAGCTTCCTCTGGAGTAATGAGAAAATGCAGTACGAACTCGTGCGAGCGATACGTCCGTAGAAGTTTGTTCGCGAACAACAGCCGAGAACCGGCATTAAAGGTGCAACATTCTCGCAAGTAATTTTCGTCGGTGAAGAAACCGGGACGAATTCCGTTAATTGCTGTAATTCTTTCATAATGCCCCTCCGTCCTCTTACGGGCTTTCGCCGAGCAGGCAACCGAGTTTTGTTTCTTAATTATCATCGTGTCACTATCAGATCATCAGATATGTACGGGAAGTACATAGGCTGTGAGAAAGAAATTCAATTTAGCCATTAAGCTGTTTGTATCGTGATCGTTCTTTGTTACGGAATCGTTTCCAAATTTATCCGAATATTTATAGGTTTCTGTATTTTTATGTTTCTATATCTCGAGAGATTCGTAAATCCCTTTATCCGGAGATTCTTATACTTTTAGACCATTATATAACTTTCTGAAGTTATTGCGTTTCAAAATTTCTATGGTCCTAGAGCCCTAAGCTCTAAATTCCCTAGGCTCCCAAAATTTCTATATCCCGAAATTCCTACGTCCCGAAATCCCCATTTTCCGAAATTTTTATATCCCTAAATACCTGCGTCCCGAAATTCCTACGTCCTGAAATATCTATATCCCGAAATTCTTACGTCCCGAAATATCTATATCCCGAAATTCCTACGTCCCGAAATACCTACATCCCGAAATTCCTATGTCCCGAAGTTCCTACGTTCCGAAATACCTACGTCCGGAAATTCCTACATCCCGAAATTCCGACGTCCCGAAATTCCTACGCCCAGAAATTCCTACGTCCCGAAATTCCTACGTCCCAAAATTCCTACGTCCCGAAATTCCTGCGTCCCGAAATCCCTACGTTCCAAAATCCACATAGTCCCAAAACTCAAGATTTCCAAATCTGTGTGAAAGATTCTACTGTTTCCAGAACGAATACGATCGAATATAAAATCGTATGCATTGAACCAGTACACCAACGATTGCGCTACGCGAATCCCACCTAAGCACCTTAGAAATTTACGAAATATAACGGTAGCCAACGAAAGATGTCCTGTTTGCGCAATGTACCATTAATTAACTAATTAATTTATGTACCTAATTGTGTTACACGGCAATTGAGGCAGTTACGCGGTTGCGCGCCCTAATAATTCTCGATACGAGCGTAGGGAGGTGGCGAAATTTCATCCGGTAAAAATAAAACTGTAATCCTGCCGAGAAATCTGCTTTAAACGACCGAGATGTTTTTCTCTCCCGTTTTCACCGTTCTTATTTAATCAGAGGAAAAAGGCGAAATTTTGATTGCTCGGAGAAAACATAGCCAGATTATTGGGATTTCATTTTTACGTTTTTGATAAATTATTTATGCGTATATTAGTGATTTCGTTGGATTCGTACATCTTTATTGGATGATTTTCGCGTTCGAGTTAATTTGCATGTTTTAATCAAAGTTTGTTAATTGTGCGATGATTACACATTTGTCGTGGCATAAATAACATTTATGTAACGTTATCAGATTTATGAGATATGATTTTCGAGATATGAGAAATTGTAATGTGATATTCACGAAATTATCGTGTCGACGCTTATTTATGTATGCGTTGAATCAACGACATTGGACAAAGTAAATTAATTATTGAATGTTTCTACAGGTTATACCGCTTAGTAGTTGAGTAAAAACTCAGAATTTCGGGTTCGTGAACGAATTTGGAGAACGAGCTATGGGGTTCGAGTGTTTGAAAAACTGAGTATTTAAGGAATTGAGAAGATCTGAAACTAAGAACTTGGGGAATTGAACATTTGGAAAACTGAGAATTTGGAAGATTTAAAAGTTGGAAAACCCAGAGTTTAAGGAATTAACGAATTTCGGATTTGTGAATCCGAAGGAACAAAAATGTGGACAACTGTGAATAAGAATTTAATGAATTAAGAAATTTCAATTTAGAGAACTGAGCATATACAAAAGTGAGAATTTTGAAATCTGAGAATTTGAAAGACTGTGAATTTGAGATTTAAGTATGTAAAAAACTGAGAATTTGCAGATTTAAGAACTTGAGGAGTTGAAAATTTCTGTGATCTAAAAATTCGAAAATTTAGATATTCGAAACCCGTGTACCGCCGTCGGTAACGAACAAAAGTGACAAAAGATGGTGTCTGTTCAACTTCTACACTCCACTCTCGCGAAGAGAAGGCCGTAGATGCACACGATCCGCGCATGAAAACAATCCGCCATTCAGAGGCACTCTCGAGGAAGAATCAAATATCATTCCGAGTTAGACGCGAAAGAAGCATCGAGGAGCGAAGAAGCAGAGTCTCGGTGGGTTCGTGCGAATAATTCGAAGACGAACGCTTGCTGATTATTCAGAAGAGATATCTGAAGGATCCAATTAGCGTTGGATGCTTTTCGAGGCTTTCTTCGGGGCTACACCGGCGAGTTCTGCAAATTGGCTGCATTAAAAACAACGTGAGCGTCTACATAAGACCATGATCGGAATTCACTAGTGTTCATTGATCATTATTATTTATCGATAACCGATCGCGTTTAACGAGATCGTTCCTCGTCGACGATGTTCGAATAAGCTACAAAGTGATTAGCCGATTATGCAACTCGATCTTTCAAGTTGAACTGCTACTTCGATGGCGTTGCTCGTTTCTCCGTTAAACAACGGTGCTTCCAGTGCGATATTAATCTCTCGAAATTTATCTCTAGTCCGGCGGATAGAAAAAATAGTTCGGGGACATTAATCAACCTGTATCGACGAAATCGATGTTTCACGTGATATTTTATCCCGTCTATGCTCGGTTTGTTGTAAACGCGTATTTATTCCTATATTTCGAAATCTCTAAATACCGAAATTCCCATGTCCCGAAATCTCTACGTGTCGAAATTCCGACGCCTCGAAATCTCTACGTGCCGAAATTCCGACGCCCCGAAATACCTACGTCCCAAAATTCCTACGTCCCGAAATCTCTACGTGCCGAAATTCCTACGTCCCGAAATTCCTACGTCCCAAAATACCTACGACCCGAAATACCTACGTCCCGAAATTCCCATGTCTCGAAATCTCTACGTGTCGAAATTCCGACGCCTCGAAATCTCTACGTGCCGAAATTCCGACGCCCCGAAATATCTACGTCCCAAAATTCCTACGTCCCGAAATACCAACGTTCCGAAATTCCTACGTCCCGAAATCTCTACGTGCCGAAATTCCTACGTCCCGAAATTCCTACGTCCCAAAATACCTACGACCCGAAATACCTACGTCCCGAAATTCCCATGTCCCGAAATCTCTATGTGTCGAAATTCCGACGCCTCGAAATCTCTACGTGCCGAAATTCCGACGCCCCGAAATATCTACGTCCCAAAATTCCTACGTCCCGAAATACCAACGTTCCGAAATTCCTACGTCCCGAAATCTCTACGTGCCGAAATTCCTACGTCCCGAAATTCCTACGTCCCAAAATACCTACGACCCTAAATACCTGCGTCCCGAAATTCCTACGTCCCGAAATATCTATATCCCGAAATTCTTACGTCCCGAAATATCTATATCCCGAAATCTCTATGTGTCGAAATTCCGACGCCTCGAAATCTCTACGTGCCGAAATTCCGACGCCCCGAAATACCTACGTCACAAAATTCCTACGTCCCGAAATACCGACGTCCCGAAATTCCTACGTCCCGAAATACCTACGTCCCGAAATCTCTGCGTGCCGAAATTCCTACGTCCCTAAATACCTACGTCCCAAAATTCCTACGTCCCAGAACCCCTATATTCCTAAATAACCACGTTCGAATGTTCAAATAAGTTACAAAGTGATTAGCCGATTATGCAACTCGATCTTTTGCGTTAACCTACTCCTTCGATCGCGTTGCTCGTTTCTCCGTTAAACAACTGTGCTTCGAGTGCGATATTTCTACTCGAAATTTATCTCTAGTCCGGTCGATAGAAAAAATATTTCGGCGACATTAATCAACCTGTATCGGCGAAATCGATGTTTCACGTAATATTTTACCGTCCCGTATATTTTATCCCGTCTATGTTCGGTTTGTTACAAACGCGTATTTATTGCACCGATTTTGCACGGTTGAAAATAACGCGTGTTGCAAAATTGAATATCGATCTATTAGCGCGATCGATGATATATGCGTACGTGCATGTTCGAGTAGTACGTCGGGGATGAATGCACGTGGTTATCCTAATTATAGTAATCGGGCAAATTGTCGATGGCAGATAAGACGTGGAATCGTTACTGTAATATCACGCACGCATGCTTACAGGATACTTGCGATGAATGGAAAGCTTGTAATTAAGGGGTTATTAATAGATCGATTAGAGTGTTAATTACGGTGGCAGCAGGGTGCTCGAAAATGATTACGTGTTGATTTTCAACACAATGTGCCAGGTTTTTTAATTAAAATTTTTTGTAGCGCTTCTATCAGATAAGTAATTGTGTAAAAATCCTCCTGTTTTAAATATTATATCACAATTTGTAATAAGCAATTATTTTATTAACAAAAATGATAATAATTTTTATAATAATTTATCATACGATGATTAATGTTTTAACTAAGCAATGCTTAGTGTCATTCCGTTACGTAATAAAATTCTGTAGAAAAAAATTAAAATACGTCATGCTATTATGGATTATAATGTCACTGCAGCGAGTAGTTAGTACAAGTTTTTGTGCTTCGGTATTGCATTAAGCAATGTTTTGATTAATTACCGATTAGCTATCGTATATCGATTCGATAAATGAATGAATCGTCGCTAAAGTTCTTCACGTTGAAACACGCAATTTCTTCGGCGGACGAGAA
Source organism: Coelioxys conoideus (assembly GCA_947623535.1). Taxonomy (NCBI): domain Eukaryota; kingdom Metazoa; phylum Arthropoda; class Insecta; order Hymenoptera; family Megachilidae; genus Coelioxys; species Coelioxys conoideus. The sequence goes on along the minus strand of OX392449.1, from coordinate 7,316,305 downwards.
AGTTTTTTTTCAACTTGTTTGCCCATTTATGGCATTTCAGCAGGTTTATCGTTCGGTTAAAGGCAATATATATTTGGAAACTGCGTCACGAAGAGACACTGCTATAAATTATTCTACTTAATCTCGCTTTTGTATTATTTCTTCGATTATGTAACAAATCTATTATTATTTAATCTCTTGAGAAAGTTATATCTTAATTTTAATCGTTTTTAAATTGACACGATTTAAGCACGACTTAATGAAAATTAATAATTTGAGAGATATTTCAAATCCACGTATAATATGTATAATTCAAGTATAGAACGTTTTATTTCTCAGTTCAGATTGCACCGGTTTTTTAATACGGTTGATATCTCTGTATCTTGCGCAGCATGGAATTAAACTAATTTTTTGAAACCATACGTTGTTTTATCAAAAAAAACGGAGGACACTGTCACACACGGAAGATACAACCTTCGGTTGATCTTCGCTCTCACGTACTAATTTCCTTCTCGAAACGCAATAACTTTGTCCCATTTCCGCGTATCTCCAAAAATGGAACAATGAAAAATGCTAAAATTCAAGTGGAGCATTCCGTGCATCAAACTGTATCGTCGCGCCACGATTTCCTCGCCATAATTGAGAGGATATAATCTTTCATCGCGATCTCGTCGCGCTTGATGAAATTTCTCGGACGCGTTTTCATTCTAATTCGCGAATACCATTCTGCGAGGGCGCCGAAACGTAAGTTCTGAACAAAGCCGTCCGTTTATCCGCGTGACAGTTACTCCGTAATTAAAATTTCGAAGCATCCGCGACGTCAAAGGTTTGCCGTGAAAACGATGCGTTATTTATCCGTGACTATCTTTATTTATCCGTTTTTCTCTCTGGCGCGAACACGAATAAATAAGGTTTTCTTTTATTACCTGTTGTATGATAGATGTACTATGTCAAAAACCTTCGCGGGTGTGTACTCAACAACTTCCCAAAGTTTCATGGTGATCATAGGAATGATGTAGTAATGCATAAAAGACAAACAAACATGCATTCGTTTTTATATACAGAGTGTCCCGCAAATACTGTCGGAACCGGAAACAATTCTGAACAACCGATTCGTTCAGTTACCATCGCGATGCCCATGTTTGTTCACGACCACGGTTACTCGTGCCTACGCTCCCGCCTCTAAGCGCGCGCAATTCTCGCGTTCCGAGTGGTCAGTGTTTTTCCTTAATAATTTAAAAATGAAGCCTCGTCAGATGTTTTGTCAAAGGAAAAAGTTGTTCATAATAGCCCCACCTACCACCCCTTACCGACAGTATTTGTGGGACACCCTGTATATAGATTAACGGGCATAGAAATCGACTGAAATTCGCGGGCGAAGATAAACTCGGGCTTTGAGCAAACACGAAGAAAAGCGAACGGGACCCGAGCGACAGGCTCTTCGTGGGTTAGGGTCGGGGTTTATCGAAAGACGCGAGACGTGACGACGCTCTCGCAACTCCGTTTCGATTAATGGCGTATTCGACGCGCGTTCAACCGCGCTCGACCAATTAGATTTCGAGTGAAGGGTCTTCAACGTAGACGGCCGGGTCCAGCATCAATTGTCGCATAAATTTATTGGACGCGCTGATGGCTTGGTTAGCCGTGCAATCGACTGACACCAATTTACGGGACCGTCCGCTAGCCGGTTCACCGGTAAAACCGGAAACGGTGTGTCGTTTCGGCCTCTCTGTGCTCCAACGTTTCCACTTATGCCTATTTTCATATTCACCCTGACAATCGATCACGCGCGTATCGTGGAAATCGATATTCCAACGTTCACCGGCAATTTTTCCGTCCATTTTATAGCGCACGGTGTGTCCGTTATAGTTTTCGACGGGGACACGAAATTGTCGCGGACGCATAAATCGAACGACTTTGGAAAATTTCGAGATATAACTACGAGGATTTCGATCTTTTATTTCCTGAAAATTTTGACAGTATCGGACTACTTGTAATTTGACGGTATGAAGGTTGGTTTTATAGCGAATGAACAGGAACATGTTCTGATGATACAGAGTGTCGATAAAATGTATGTGCATTTTGTATGAGCTTCTCTTCGACCATTTAACTACTTAACGATCAAATGACCATTTTACAAATTTGTATTCCAAACGATAAAACTTAAAAAATTTGTGCCGATTCTCGTCAAAATGAAAAATTAATTAAATAACTTTTAACTAAATTCATAGTATTATACACTTGAGTTTTAAACATATTGACACAGACAATATTATCATTTATAATAAAAAAAAATAATAATTTGAAAAAAATTCGTCAAACTTTTCAATTAGAAAGTTTTACAATCGCCATTTGCTAATAGTAAAAATCCTATTGAGCGCAAAGGGTTAATAAGTGTACTAATTTATGTTTCATCCTTCGTTCCTTTATTTTTTAACTTAATTTTTAATTTCAAAATAATCGTGCATCATACGCCGGTAGGTTGAGTGTTAAATTACAAACACTATGAAGAAGTTTCACCAAAATGTATGTTAACTGTTGTCGAAATAAAGGATCACTGTATTAGATCAGTTCACGTATCATAATTTAATTATTTTCTTTTGCAGTTTTATTTGAATTTAAATATAAATGTCCTCATTACGCGCCCGTGAATCTAGTGTTTCATTAACACTAAGGTTCATACCTTAGGTCGGTCCGAGTTGCATCGCGTTCACAGAAATTGCGCCTTGTATCAGGAACCGATATTGCCGACAATTCTATTCCGGTTAATGGCCATCGATGACGAGGAGCAATTAAATTAGCGCGGATTACGAAATGCGCGGCAGTGTGTGCGAAATAGGGAGCGGCCGCGTAGGCATTCGGGAACAAGAGGGTGAGGGTATAAATTTGGGGTAGGCCCAGTACCGGTACACAATGTTTCAAACGCATCTGTGCCACACACTCGATCATCTCGCTTCGTCTCGTTTCTATACGATCTGTCCGTCTCCCTTTCGACGTCTCTGTTTCGATTTCGCCATCGAAAACGATACGTGTCTCTCCCTCTTTCTCTTCACCTATTTCTCTTCCTGTTCTCACGCGCGTTCCCTCTTTCTTTCGTCGCTGCTCCACTTCCCTTCTGGCCCGTTTCACCCTGTCGCTCTACCTGCGATAGGCGTCACAAATACACTCGCGCACAAAATCATCATCGCGATATTCCGAATTTCTTTGTAACAGAAGGAAATTTCATTAATCGCCGCGAACGATGTGTACGAGTTGCCAGACAGAGTTGTCCGGTATCAATTTATATTCGATGCATTAAAGGCTTTGATCGATTTATTTTTGACAATGCCGCTACACGATTTCAATTTTGTATTTATTTTCCATTATCGCGTCGTCGCGCGTGTGTGGTAGTTTCTGATCGAATTAAATTACGTCGGTGTTCGTTGTTGCATGGTTTTGTCCTGATTTTGAATTGCATCGATAGATTTTTGTATGTTGTAGCGTTGCAGGCGTTGAAAGAAGTAGTATGGGTCGATAAGGTAAGACTAGGCACAGTAGAGAGCATATTTAATTTATCTAGGGAGAATACAGTAATTATTGAGGAATTTACCACTTGTTGATTTTTTGGAGTTATTTGAGATTCATAAATTTGCAATGGATAGATGTAGAAACTTAGGGGTTCATACATTAGGGGATGGAGAAATGCAGGGATTTGAAAATTTACGAATTTGGATATTTCATTGTCTAGGACTTTGGAATTGTAGAACCTTAAACATTTGGAAATCTAGAGCTTTTTGAAACTTGCGAATTTGGAAAATTTGAGAGTTTAAGAGTTCAAAAACTTATCGATTTAAAAATGCAGAAATATCAAAACTTGCAACAATTCGAATTGCAGCATAAACGACGGGAATTTGATCCATAGTCGAATTTCAAAATTCGACCGTTCGAAAATTCTGGACCTTAAAAATGAGGAACAACCAAAATTTCGTACATATCCTACGAAGAAATCCTACATAAATACACAAACTGTCTGAAACGTACAAAGCAGCGAATTTACAAATTGTCGGTAACGTGTGAAGCATGAAATTTACAAATCGTGAGAAACGTACGATGCAACAAATTTACAAATTGTCACGGTGAATTTGCAAATCGGTAGTTTTATACGTTTCGAAGAGAATGTAGGTAATAATAATTTATCGGCCAATACGTTATTTTGCTGCGACGACGCGAAGTTATCATTCTGAGCATGAGTGTACCAAGCTCGTCTCGTTCCCGCTCCAACTCGACGTTCACCCTCCTCGTTCACCCTTCATGGCCGTGTTTCACCCCACACCACCACCAGGACACGCTCCTGGTGCCAAACCCGAATCGACCTGACGCTCAGCGTGGCCGATTACAAATCTGACCAATTAGGCGCACACTACGCCCGCTGGGTCTAAATTGGCCGTCGCTTCGAAGGCGCCGGAGTTTAACACCTGATCGCACCCCTTCTCCGTTCATCGGACCACCCTTTACGGTTCATCGACGATTACGAAATATTATTAAACGAGCGTGACCCAGAACGATCCAAGTACCTAAGTAGATTGCGCGCTTCGAACTTGACGCCCTAATCGGCTTGTTATCGCCACCAATCGATGCGGATTACGCGAAATTACGGTTTATAGCAGATACCGACTGCAACCGGGTACATTTATCGCGTGTAACGCAGGAATCGTTCCGGAGAAAAGCGGGACAGTGGCGGGGAGAAACGAGTTTTTCGGGATTAAGTTCAGAATCTAAGCAAGACAGTGTGGAGTTGGGGACAATCTGTTTCTATCGAATTTTTAAATTTGAATTTAAGTTTGGGTAATTGAAATATCTTCGATATTCGTAGATTTCGAAGTTTGGGAATTAGCAGATTTGAGGGTTTAGGGATTTGGGGATTTGAAAATTTTGGGATTTAAAGATTTGGGAATTAGCGAATTTGCGAATTTGGGAATTTTGGAATTTGAGAATTTAGAAATTTGGGAATTAGGAGTTCAGGGATTTGGAAGTTTGGGGATTTGAGGATTTGGATATTCGTAGATTTTGAAATTTGGAAATGTAGGAATTAGAAGATTTGGGGGCGTAGGGATTTTGGGATTTGAAGATTTGGGAATTTGGGAATTTGACAATTTAAGAATTTTGAAATTGGGGAATTTGGGAGTTTAGGGATTTGGGGATTTCGGAATTTTTGGATTTGAAGATTTATGAATTGGGAACTTAAGAATTTGAGAATTTGAAGAATTCGGAAATTTGGGGACCTGCGGATTACAGGATTTGTAATGTTGAAAATTTGGGATTTTAGGTATATGGGATTTCAGACATTTGGAAATTCCAAAATTCACAAAACTGGGAATATTATATAACTTGAACTGGAAACTAGTAATTTCAAAAATTGGAAAACGAAAATTTTGGAATTTATAAAATTTATAATATGTGATATACAAAGTTTACAACCTAGAAAGAATGTATAATTACAAAAAAATATCGTATAGAAAAATCTGTACCGAAACATTTCTCCTAACAAAAGAGGTACAATTGCACCGTTCGGACGCAAGGGTGCATAGCAGTGTATAAACTCAATTCCAGGATATACCATGCGAAATCATTTAATTTCGGTTTATAGCATTTTTTCCGTTTCTGATGCTCGCCCCAATTTCGTGGACTACCCAGCATTTAGACGCGAACCGGAATAAAGGGATTATTGAATGTAACTAAATCTTTGGCGTGTTTTCTGTTCGATTCCCGAAGATAACTTCCTGTTCGTACTATTGTTACCGATTTGCACACACGGGAAATGTTACACGACCGCGTTGTGTAGAACAAAACACGAATTCGAGAGAAAATAGGGAGATCCAAGGAAACAAAATTAAGCCGGGGAAACAGCAAATGGATGCTCGTCGATCTTGTCTCTTTGCACAGCTGCTTTTACGACGGTTTAATGTCATAAGAGATACAGTTGAAGCTGAAAGTAACGAGATCGACGTAACGTGTAACGCAAAGAAACGATGTAACACGAGGATCGTGAAACAAAGTTGCCAACTAGCCGAAAACAGATAAGAGGTTCGGAAACCTTTGTTCAAAGCCGGATAAACGGGTTGAACGACTATTCGAGAATCCTACTTTGTACAGTAGCCGGTGACAAACTAATTTCCAAGCTCCCGAAACTTTTGTGTACCACCCTCGTACCTAATTTTCAACCTAACCAGGGTACGATGTCAACGTCGAGTGCAACATATTATAATTACATACACATACTCGTGTTACACGAGCGTGTAATAACGCGTGCATGATGAAGGGCTCGTATCCTGATACAGGGTGCCCGCAATTATGGAACGTTAGAGATTTTCAGGGATTTTTTATTTAGAATACATATGTTGGATTTTAGCTATTTGGGTAATCGGTATTATAGAAATCTGAAAATTACAATTTTCAATTTTCAATTTTCAGTCTGTTTGAGTATCAAATTGACTGATTATGACGCTCAGAAATTCAATTACTTAAAAGTATAGAAATATGGAATGTTGGGAGTTAAGGTATTCAGACACTCCGAAGTATAAAAATTTAGAAATTCAGAAATTCAGAAATTGAAATTAAGGAATCTGGTAAATTGGTAATTTGGTAATTCACAAATTCAGAAGTAATTCATAAGAAATTTAGTAACTGGCCATTAACGAATGGTTCACTTTACAAAAAAGTTCAAAGGTTAAAACATTTGCACCAAAAAAAAATCGAGAAATTTATGAATTTTATAACATGAAAATTTACAAATTCCTAAAGAAACCTATTAAATTAACAAATTCACAATCGCATAAAATGAAATATTCGCAACCGCAAACAGCGAAAAATAAACAAATGCGGAAGTGCGAAGGCCTCTCCTCCATCCTCTGCTTAACACAAATATAAACAGCAACCCCAAACATAGGCAAAAAGCAAACCATACCAAATCTCGTCCAAATCGCGTATAAACAAACATCTGTTCGATCTAAACGAACCTTAAAGACGATGGCAAGCGATCCACGCATTTTTCCCGTGAAAAAAACGACCAAATACGAAACCGTAAGGTCGCGATACAATTCGGTCGTTCGTTAACTGGAAACCTGCTAGTTTCCCGGGTTCAGAAAATTCCGGTACACCGTTGAGCCGCGTGCAATCCTTATCGTACGATGCGGCACGCTACCAGTTGCCAAAAGAGAGCACGAAAAAAAGAAACAAAAAAAAAATAAAACGTCTGCGAAACCCGCGTACGTTTCGTCGAAACAAATAAGACCTCGCGGACATTGTACGTCGGCCACGATTGAATCGACGTGACCCCGTATCCCGTTCCTCTTCGTACCCGGACTGTTTCCGATATTCCTCTTCCTTTTATTTCATCCTTTTTTTCTTCCCTTTTTAATTCTGCACGCATTACTCACCGCGGTATTTTCTGCACGGCGAGAAAGAGAGATAGATAGAAAGAGAGAGAGAGAAAATATAGAGAGGTACGAGGCAAATGGGAGCAGAAAATTCGGATGCAGCCGAGCTACTGGCGACGATAATTTATTATTCGCTGTTGGACCACCGGCTTCGTTGCATACAGGGTGGTTCCGGAATACGTGTGCGCCGATAGCCGTTTCGAAACGACCGAGAGGGACGGGGCGAGAAAGATGGCGACGAGAGAGAGACGGAACGAGAGAGAAGTGGGGTCGGCGAAGGGGGTGCAGGCCGTGGGTGAAAAAGAGGAACGGAGACAAAGGATAGGGGGACAAAAAAAATTGGAAAAAAAAAAGGAATTGCGAGAACGCGCGAGTCGGTGTTTTATTGCCGGCGGATTTGTCGTATTGACCGAGGGCGGAGAGGCCATGGGGTTGAAAGGCGGAACACCGGCTGCAAGATCCAACAGAAATGGAAAAAGTGACACTCAGCTACCGGCGCTCGATAAAATCGGCCGATCCGCTCCTGTATAAATGATTTCGGTCTGGCCACGCCGATCGCGGACAATTTCGATCCGTTTAAAACGCTCCTACAGGCCCTACTGATCGATATCGAACTTTGTTATCCAGATATCCAATTTCTCCAATCCCTCCATCTCCACATCTCTGAATTCTCAAACTCGGAAGGCCCAAGTATCTAAATTCCAAAATTCATAAATCTCCTAATCTATGAATTCCAAACGCCTAAATACTTCGCGAATCTCTAATTCTCCAAATCTCTAGGCTCACGAATCCCCAAGTATCCAAAATCCAAAAATTCATGAATCCGCCCAAGTCACAATATTCCCAAGTCCCAATATCCCCAACGCCGTACTCACAAGTCTCAATATTCCCAAGTTCCAATATCCCCAAATTCCGTATTCCCAAGTCCCAATATCCCCAAATCCCGTACTCCCAAATTTCAATATTTCCAAATCCCGTACTCCCAAGTCCCAATATCTCCAAATCCCGTACTCTCAAGTTCAAATATTCCGAAATCCCGTACTCTCAAGTTCCAATATCTCCAAATCCCGTACTCCCAAATTTCAATATTCCCAAATCCCGTACTCCCAAGTCCCAATATCTCCAAATCCCGTACTCCCAAATTTCAATATTCCCAAATCCCGTACTCCCAAGTCCCAATATCTCCAAATCCCGTACTCTCAAGTTCAACTATTCCGAAATCCCGTACTTTCAAGTTCCAATATCCCAAATGCTGTACTCCCAAATTTCAATATTCCCAAATCCCGTACTCTCAAGTCCCAATATCCTCAAATCCCGTACTCCCAAGTCCCAATATTCCCGAATGCCGTACTCCCAAGTCCCAATATCTCCAAATCCCGTACTCCCAAGTCCCAATATCTCCAAATCCCGTACTCTCAAGTCCCAATATCCTCAAATCCCGTACTCCCAAATTTCAATATTCCTAAATCCCGTACTCCCGACTCCCAATATTCCCAATCTCGTACTTTCAAGTTCCAATATCCCCAAATCCTCCTCCTGTATAAATGATTTCGGTCTGACCACGCCGATCGCGGACAATTTCTGCCCGTTTAAAACGCTCCTACAGGTCCTACTGATCGATACGGAACTTCGTTATCCCGCGTGATTTTCTCGCGGCTCGTTTCGATTGTGTCCACCGACCACCGACACGGACAATCATATTTTTCCGCGTCGATCCTACACTCGAGTTAGGGTGTGTCTACTAGAGGCTACTAGTGTCCACTAGTGTCTATTAGTGTCTATCGACGCCCGCTAGCTCGCCGAGCGGGTGATCTAATGGCGGATGGATTTCGTTGATATTGTAGGGATCTTGTAACTCAATAGCTCGTTTTACACCAAAATATTTAATATATAAAAAAAAACAAAATACAATTCACGCTCGCACGACTTCTCTCCTTTAACTCTCAAATTGGTCACGCTCGCGATTGGTAGTTGTAAGTGTCTTTTTGCCAAGTGGAGTGGTGGTATTCTAATTGAGTGGGGAAACTTGTCGCTCACGGTAAGTTAGGTACCGTTGTACCTCGAGTGTCCCTTCGAAGGTGTCTAAAATTTGACCGTAGTAAGTAATAAAACCAAGGATCGCCTCGACTTCTACCCAACATGTGTAAACTATAAAATTTAACACTATGTTTAACTGGTCAAGTTCACAAAAAGCTAATAAAACTGTATTGACTAAGTACCGGTTCCTTGGACATTATTGCTGCTACGGTAGAAACGCTTAAAAATATAAATTTACAAAAGGCTATTCAGTTTGCAAAATGCTAAAGAGGGTTCCTTACGCGACATACGTAAAAAATGAAGATGGAAGGGAAAAGGGCGAGGCGAGATACGTCCAGCGTGGCCTATTTAATCGATTGTCGCCACGAGGTGAACTTTAGCGGGGTAATTATTTTTAATTATCTTTCTGCCTGCGGTCGGCCAATTACTCAGCGGTATCATCCAAGTTTTCGCAAGTCGTTCCCTTTATTTTCGTTCACGTTGCGCGCGATCATTCTTCCGGACTGAAGGCGAGCATCGGCCACCGTCACGATTGAAGATTAATTTCTGGAAAGCCGTTCATTGCCAAATTGGCTTTTACGCATCAAAGCCAGTTCAATCGGCGACCAGCGGCGTTCACTTTGATCACGTGCATCGAAGCAATCGTCATGCACCGATATATCGGGCCGATGTTTAAAACGAATCGACTCCATTATCGTGAGCCGCATCGACGACCGAAAACTCTGATTAGCCGTTAATCCATAATCACAAACGCTCGAAACGCCGCTTGTTATAATTAACGCGATGCCGCGGTCAAACCTTAACCAGGATAAATCGCGATATTGGAACTCACAGGTATTCGAATTTGAGGACTTCGGAATTCGGCAATATAGGAATACGGAGATCCGAGGATGTGCGAATATAGGGATATATGCATCTGAGAATGGAGGAGTTTAGTGATATAGGCATAAGAGAGTGTGGTGATATAAGGATATAGGTATTCCAAGATATGGAAATATAGAAATGTAGAAGTATAGAAATTTGGGGATCTAGAGAGACAGAGAATTTAGGAACAAAAGAATCTAGGGACTTATATTTGTAGGAATCTGTATACTTAGAAATATACAGAGCTAGAGATCTAGAAATGTGGGAATCTAGGAATTTAGAGATTTAGGAAAATGTATGTGCAGAGGTTTTGAAATATAGGGAACTAAAAATCTGTACACTTTGACATATAAGGGCTTCAAAATCTAAAAGTCTACATATCTACGAATTTATGGATCTAGGAAAATATAGTAATATATCTGTGGATCTAGTAATAGAATGGGTATGTAAGAATCTAGGGATCTATTTATCTAGAATCACAAAGATATAATAATACAATGATATGTAGATTTCCATAGAAATATAGACTAGTTGTATGTATGTATGTATGAAATATATAAGTTGCATCAATTACCATTTCGATTAAAATAAAATGAATCCCCGTAGAAGTTCATCGAGTTGACGTTAAATTTCTTTAGAAGTCGCTTAAGAATATTCGGATAGAAACGCGTCTGCCAGTCAGTGACGTGTATTTTCCATTTCGTACCATTTCATCATAAGATTTTAATGAGTTAGAGCTCCATTACTGTTTGAAGAAGCGTCTGCATATCGACGGAATATTCTGTTTTCACCCTTCCATTTCGAAAGATAGTAACGGCCGTGTCGCCATCAGAATAAAACGTGCTTCAGGGAAACCAGCTACGAGAATTTTTCACCGCAATGCACACCGAATGAGACCACGATCGACGTTTCGCTTTTATAAATGTATAGAAAATTTCTGATTAATTTAACAAAAAGATTCTCCCGCATCATGTTATAATTATCGCGTAACATTCGAATCTCTCGCGTCGTTTTAATCCTTCAATTCAATTTGAGACAAAGAACGGTAACTACGAACTGCGTTGGAAATTTTATTCAAATTTTATTGGGACTCTATCGGAACTTTCTTGACAATTTATTTTATGCTATGTTGAAGATTTGCAAGATTGAAAGATCATAGATTTGTATTCATACAGTGTGTGATATTCAGATCTTCATACTTTGAAATTCTGCGACTAGGTACTCAATTTTTACTTTCTCCAAATTCTTAAATTATTAAATTTTCGGGCTTTTACCAAGTTTGAAATTGCGGAATATCTGAATTCTTAAATCTCCATATCCCTAATTTGAAAAATCCACATTGCAAAATTTCAAATCTAAATTTCGAATGTCTATCACGAAGTCCTTAGATCCTCGAGTTCATATATCAATGAATTTATAACTACCCAAATTCTTGTATCAAAAAATAAAAAAAATCTTGATACCATAATTCCTTTAAGCTCAAAATTCCAAATTCCTAGATTTCGAAATCCCTATATCATTAAATTTCTGCATCATTAAATCCCTAAATTCCCGAATTTCTAAATTTTTAAATTCCTAAACCTCCAGATATCTCGATTCTCAAACCCCCAAATCCCCAAGAATCCAAAATCCAAAAATTCATGATTCCGCCAATCCCTAAATTCCAATCCCCTAGATCCGAGTCGCAATATCCCCAAATGGCTTATCCCCAAATGCCTTATTCCCAAGTCCCAATATTCCCAAATCTCAATATTCCCAAATCCCAATATTCCCAAATCCCAATATTCCCAAACCCCAATATTCCCAAATCCCAATATTCCCAAATCCCAATATTCCCAAATCCCAATATTCCTAAATCCCAATATTCCCAAATCCCAATATTCCCAAATCCCAATATTCCCAAATCCCAATATTCCCAAATCCCAATATTCCCAAATCCCAATATTCCCAAATCCCAATATTCCCAAATCCCAATATTCCCAAATCCCAATATTCCCAAATCCCAATATTCCCAAATCCCAATATTCTCCAATCCCGTACTCCTAAGTCCCATTATCCTCAAATGCCGTACTCCCAAGTCCTAATATCCGCAAATCCCGTACTCCCGAGTCCCTGCACCCCAACATCCCCGAATCCCAAAAACCGTGAGTTCTCGAGTTTCCAAATTTCCCAACCCCCGAAATTCCCGACTCCCAGCAATGCTCGATAATCCAATTAAACAACGAGCGAATATTCTATCCGTAATTTCGACGATTATTGGTTTCCAGCGTGGCGTCGACGCGATTACCAGTAAAATAATTACGGTAACAGATCTGTCCGTCTGAAAGTCGGTGGTTCGAGCGGATTACCGGCGTCTGCGCGAGGGTTGAAGGTTCTTTAACTCGTCCCCGCGCGATCTCTCGTCAGAGGTAGATTCTAATCCGCAATTTCAATCTCTCTTTCTCCGCGGGCCGAAAGACGCGCTAGGCCACGCGAGCGAGAAAAGAAGAGAGAATGAGAGAGAGAGAGAGAGAGAGAGAGAGAGCTGAAGGCGCGAAAGGTACGATACGAGAAGAGAGGTCGTACAAAAATGGAGGGACGCGAGCCGTGAATCAACGGACGATTCACAGCGGGACTCATTCCGCCTTCCTTTTATCCACGTGGCTTGTGGATTGATGGTATCGCTCGCAGATGGAAATGCGTGTAATTTTTATAACGGCCACGCCTCGCGATCGTCTGCGACTCGAATTTCTAAAGGGCGTACCCGTCCGTGATACTAAGCCGACGCCCCTACGAGTTAGTTATGCTTCGTCAATTTTCATACACCCGCGTCTCGGCTTTTTGTCGCCTTTGTCGCGCGGAAATGACGATTCCAGGATTCCTGTTGGGACTGCGCCGACTTAAAATAATCAAACGATTGTTCCTAACGTTCGCTTCATCCTTTGTGCGCGTCCGTCCTTTGAAAACGCGAATTCAACGCGACGGAAACGAAGCAACGATTCCTTTTGTTCGGCCACGTCTGCAAAGTGCATCTCAAACGTTCCTTCTACGACTACGATCGTAAACAATGGATACCTACGTTCTAATGTTGAAATAATACGGTTCATTTCCAATACACATCTGCGTACAAGGGTATTCATACACATGCATGAGCAGTTTAAATATCACCTATAATTGTTTATTGAGCTCGTGTTACAATCTTGAATATCATTCGCGTAATGTACATTCATGATATTATATAAATAATATGCATATGTGTGCAGAACATATATCTGTAATTTTATGCGAACATTATACTCGTATGCACAGAATATATATTTACAACATTTTACAAATAATATGTATCTACATATATACAGAACATTATACGCACATATATGTGTACATACTTATACATATACGTATACGATATATTTATGCTATATGTATATATATGTTTATATTAATATGTATATGTACAATATATGTACGTATATGTATGCACATATGTAATTGTATCCATAATATATGTATATACGTATATAATTGTATGTATAATATTACACGAATAATGTGCATCTACGTGCAGTATATTTATGAAGTTAGAAAATAGTAGGTCGGAAATAGTAAGCAAAAACGATCGGCAGAAGGTGCCCTGAAGGATGATCGAAACGTGTCAAAGTGGATAGACGAGTGGCATTGGTGTCGCGAAAATAGGCAAGGGGAGAGAAAGAGAGAGAGAGAGAGAGCGCGGGAACAGAAGAAACGGGAGAGGAGGAGAGAGATTGGGAAGAAAGCGAGAGGAAGCGATGAGAGGAAACTCTTAACTCGGTCCCAAGTTCGACTTGAAAGGCTAGAGTTTCCGTCCTTCAGCGGCCATCGCTCTTTAAACGAGAGGCAGAAAGATTCCCGTTCAACCTGCCGTTTCTTCTCAAATACGTACAACCATTCTTTCGCTCAAAGGAAAACTCGAAGCAAGCTGTTTCATATGCACCGCCCGCTAAAAGTATGTGCCCGTTTCATCCAAATTGCATTTTATGACGTACGTCATAAAGACACTCGAGACAAATTCGCGACGCATGAATTCCTCTCTGTTGCCTCGAAGATACATCGCGAATTAATAATCGTGCACTTTACGAAATTTAATCGCGTCACGATGTAATACTTCTTACTTGCACTTACGTACGTTCTTTCTTTCGAAGTACACACGTAAGTACACTGTGCGGCCGACAACCAGACGTTCCGACGCAACGGCAGTAATTGGCCGAAAAAAAAAATGGTTGTATCGAATCTCACGCATTTTCCGCGACGGAATTTATTGGTTTGAGCGGTCATACACACCAGTTGACCTGAAAACTGTAAACAATCGACAGCCCTCACCGGCCAAGTTGTCGGCCGCCCGCTATACATACATATGTACTTATAAATCAAGCACGTTGTAAATAAAAAAGTACCAGCAAACAAGAAAATAATTTATTTACGTTGCAAGTTCTACGTATTTGAATTTGCAGTGTATTTTATATACTCGATCGATGTGACACGTATGTGCGCAAAATTCACATATGCGTTGTTCAGTAACGTATTACAATTACGTGAAGACTGGTTGTTTATGAAAGAAGGTGCACGATTTCTTTAATATCCCGGTCTCAATTGCTACAAACACGCTCTGTCAGAATTTCCCGATGTCTCTCTAGATTTTTATCGACAGTCGATGTCCGATAGTAAACAATTTAAATGGCTTGAAATTGATCTGTATGCTCCCTGTATGCACCATCGTTTGCTCCTACTACTGAAAGTTAAGTAGAAAAGGTCGATCGTCGATTCTATCTATAAGGAAGCGCACGAGGATAACAATTATTAGGGATGTAAGGAACTAAGTTTCGCATTCGAACTTTTAATTATCGAAGCGTCTGATATTTTGTTTATTTCGGAAAGCGAATATTCAGACAACAAAGAAAGCGTCGTCGAATGGAACGAAAACGTATATTCGTTAAGCGAAGGCTGACATTTCACGTGCAATAAGTTGGCCGACCTCGTGTATAAACAAATTCGGCGCTTTCACGCAACAGAAACGTACAAAGTTTATCACGAACATAAATTGGAAGCAATTTCGGTATTGAATGCATGTCACAACTTGCAGCGCGACGCTCGATCGTTTCAAATGTCTGCTGTTCGTACATGCACGCATACACATCGGCTCAAAAATTATAGGTCATCTATTAAATTCTGGAAAAAGACACGACAGAGCGAGCGCAATGTCGAGAACGTTCAATTACTTTCGTACTTTATGTAATACCTGTCATTTGTCTTACCAGTCTCATCGAATCATTGTAAATAAAACTAACATTTTAACAATTTTTTCAAACATTTTTTTTATTAATGTGCATGGTGAAACTTTATTATACATAGTACGTGGTTCTTTTTGATCAGAAACACGAATTTTCTTAACAATCATTTTGTTCGAATCATTCGCTTGTACTTTATATTTTATATTTTACTTATGAAGTAGTACTTGTCGCTACTATTTTTACTGTTAGAATTTTTACAATATTTAATGGTTCTATCATATATTTACAAGGTTCATGTTTTTTGGAAATTCTCAAGAATATTCGATCGAAATTTCTCAAAAGAAAAAACGCATTTTGTTATCGTTACTATCAATGAACAATATAACTCGTAAATAAATTAAATAAAATTAATTATCATGTAATTAATATTATAAATATAACGTAACAGTTCTTTAAAGTCAGATAATTAAATAATCTTTACTAGAAATAATTTGTAATATATGTACCTCTATCTAGATATGTCTTCAATCAATGTCATATACGTACATGTTACACATGGGCATATGTATACATACATGGTATATATATATGTGTCTATAGTATCTTATGCATCTATATATGTAGATATATCTATAGTATGATATATGTACTTATGATAAAATTATACATATATAATTCGAATATTTTACGTATGATAAAGTGTTTTAATTTGATTCATTCACGTCGTACGATAAAGTCATACTATTTGATCTATTCTCGCCGTATGAAAAAGTCACATAACACGAGTAATACACGATTTATGATAAAATCACATAATTCGATAAAACGACAAAATACGAAAAAAAATATATTATTCGAACAATTCACGTAATGAAGTAAAGATGCTCGAAGTATATGGAGAGACCGCGATTTTTGAACGGACTGGTACACGCACGGCGAAGGTATTTTGTTCGGTCGCGTCGGAAGCAAAATGCCATCGGCCGTTTTCCCCGCGTAAAGAATTCACTTTGCATTTTTACATTCCATCGAAAGAAGAAATTGACGCGAGATTACCGCAAGGGTGCCGTAGGTATTCTTCGACGCCGGTGGCAGCTCTTCGTCCCTATCCCCGAGTGCGCGGTGTGCTCGAGGCCCTCACGGCCATTTAAGATACTCGTTTCTTCGACGATTCAAATTTTAATTCAATTACGACGACGTCGACGACGACGACGGGAACGTCGGCCCGGAGTTTTCCTCGCGCGTTCCCCCATCTTCTTTCTACCCCCGGCCCGCTTTTTTTCTCCACCGGATCTCTGCCGTAGTCGGCCTCTTTTTTTCCACCAGCCACCCTCGTCCCGCGAAATCTGAATTTAATTATGACCCTTCACGTAGCCGCTTTGCTCCTCCACCCTCGTGCCGAGAATCGTGGCCTATCTCGCTCTCGCATCTTTGCCGTCTACCGAACGTTAAGAAGCGCACACCTTTCTTCACGGCGAGCCCTCTTCCTCTGGCAAACCACCTTCCCCCGGTTAGGTTTCCTATCCGCGAGCGAGCTAGACGATCGTAGACGAGCACGGGAAGCGGCTTAAATTTTAAAAGGGGCGTTTAACCCTCCTATTACTTTCCGACTAGTTCTTCCGCCGCGCCGTTCAATCTTCGCCCGTGATTCGAGCGTTGAACGCTCGATAAACGAATCTCGCTGTTACGAGTGTGCTCCACGATATCGAACCTCTTCTGCCGGGATCTCCACGCTAGCTCGCTTGTTACGAACAACGTCAATCGCCTTCGTAAATCATCGAATACGCTCCGTTCGGAACAATCAATTTTACGAGCGCCTGCTGCTAGATTAGACTTTCATAAAACTTCACGGGTCCGTAGATTCCGATGGGAGGGCGTTGGGGATTTGCAGACACGGTCATCGGACGACATCGAGATACGGGATGCAGGAACCCGAGGACATAAAAATCTGGAGATACGGCGAACGAAGTACGCGAGGACACGGTAATGCAGATTTAGGAACGGAAGAGTTGGGAATATAGAGATTCGGACAAGTGGAAATCGTACGAAATATAGATCTAGGGAAATGGGGATTTGGTGGAGTAGCGATCTGAAGAAATAAGAAACTAGAGAAATAGTGGACCGAGAATATTAAGATACAGGGAAATGTGGATCCCTCGGTTCATGGATCTAGTGAAATAGGAATATAGGAAATTTGGGATCTAGAAAAACGGAGAAAATAAGAAAATAAGGATGTACAATGAAAGAGATCCACGGAAATAAGAATCCAGTGACGTAGAGATTTCGAGACATGTATGATCTACAAGTCTAAATATTCTAATAAAGTAAATTTTTGAGAATATTGCAATCTAAGTATACGAAAATCCAAGAATCCTGCGCTGTGAAAATATCAGTCTATAGTAGTTTCGTGAATATGTGCAATTACAGACAACGACAAATTGCAATATAGAGGAACAGGCACACACAGACGCGACAATTTAGAGATTTACCGATACAAAGGAGATAGATGAGAAAAATCCGAAGAAAAGTGAACTGAAATCGGAATGGAAATATCTGGATGATACTCCCGTCGTTTCCATAATTGGCATGGATTCTTTAACGAATTGCACGAGTCGGTGTAGGCGCAGCGTGCACACGATCGGGCTGTGCACGATATCGATTGATCGTCGAATAAATACCCTTATACAGAAATAATGAGGGGGATGCATTATGAAAAGATGTATTCTATGCCGGTTACGGATCGTCTGCTGATTAATTCTTTTCCTGTTGCGCTATCTTATTCCTGTCTCGATTATCCTTTGGAAAGCATCCACATCGACGATTCTCTCTTCCGTTCGATTCATTCTCTGCCCCCGATGTCGTACTTTTTCCCACCCCCTCGCGTTCCCCCTCGGCCCTTCAATATCCTCATTACTACTTCAACATCGATTCCGTTCGAGATCCCGCGGTTACCAATGGCAATTAAATTAATGCCAATTAAACAAACCGGTAACCGTTAATTGATGGTTTGTATCCCAGTCAGTTCAGCTAGCAGCGGACTCGCGTTTTATGGCATCTAGCTCGATGACTAGGACCGCGTGAATAGATGTCTGCTCGTTAATCGCGATGACCGATCACCGTGTAAAGTCCATACCGCTGCGAACTATCTACTTTCATCTTTTTTTTCATGTATTAATGACATTGAATTTTCTTGGTGTCTGCGACGAAAACTCGAAATTTTGCATATTCAACCGAACTATAAGTATATATGTACATACATTATAAATAATGATATACATTACGATTCGTAATTCTATTCTTTCAACTGTAATTTGCTATTATATTTATAACTCTACCATTGTAACTGCAGTCACTCATTTTTTCTTCATTCCTTTACCACATTTCAATAGTGCATACAAACATTGCCAACTTGTTTATAAATGGACAGATAAGAATATTGCCAGCTCATTTATAAGTGAACAAAAAGTACTTCTATGATTAAGTGAGTCCTCAGATAAATCTGACAAGTTTAGCGCGTTATCTATAACAGACCAGTATCGCAGTTTCGTAAATACGTGAAAGGTGCAACAGTTCGCGTACATCAAGATTATTATCGGTTGTTGGAAAAGTCGGGTCAGAGGGATTAAGGCAACAGCGGTGCAACCGGCTTAAATTTTCAGCAGCAACCCGCTGCTTCCGTGTCCGCTTCGCTAAATGTTTGCGTTAAAAATTCGCGTCGGAGGCGGGTCTCGTTCTTTCCAATTAATCTCCGTGTCCCCTGACGTAAGGATGTATCCTGGAGGAAACTCGTGGAAACTGGTTGGAAGAATTGATAGAAGGAGAGACGATCGGCGACACAGAGAGGGAGAGAGAGAGAGAGAGAGAGAGAAATCTGTCTCAAATTGGCTGGGTAATCAATGCCGGTCTTGGGATTCCAAGCCGAGATCAGACCGTTGTACCGTTTAATTAGAATACAGCTGCCTCTCCGCTGTGTCAAATACCGGAAGAGCCTTGCTCCGAATAGATTCGGCTTCCGTGAATTTTCATAGCCGGTCCGGATTGATCGAGCGCGTGATCGTTTCGCGACGATCTCGTAAACACCGGTTATTCGAGGCTGCAATAAACGCGGCTTCCCCGAGCCGATGAATCGCGAACAGATATTCAAGATGACGCTAATAAAACGAGTGTTCGAACCGATGATTCTTGTATCGATTGCCCTATCGAAGCGTCGTCGAATGTCCTTCGACGGCGAAGAGCCGCGGATAAAACGAAATCCGGATTCGCTAAAGAAAATACGACGACCGATAGGGATTACCCGATCGTCGTTTTTTGGGGATATTTCGAATATTTAGGTACGGTGTGGGATTTTCACGAATATGGAGAATTGGAACTTGGGGATTCGGGGACACGCGGATGTGGAAATCTGGGGAGTTGATGGTTTAGCTATTTTCGGATATTGATATTTGGGGATTTTGCAATTTGAAGATGAACTGTTATGAGAATTTAGGGATATGACGGTTTAGGAATTTTGAGACATTGGTGTTGGGGATGTTTGCGATTTAGAGACGTACTGATACGAGAATGTAGAGATACGATGGTTTAGGAATTTTGAGACATTGGTGATGGGGATTTTTGTAATTTGGAGATGCACTGATACGAGAAATTAGGGATATGATGGTTTAAGAATTTTGAGACATTGATAATGGGGATTTTTGTAATTTAGAGATGTACTGATACGAAAATCGAAGGATATGATGATTTAGAAATTTTGTTTAGAAGTTTCAAAAATTGATGAAGAAATTTAGATATTTACAGATTTGGAAATCTAGGAGTTTGGTAATATAGGAATTTAGGCATATAGGTATTTGGATGTCTTAGGATTTGAGGGTCTGTGGGTACTTAAATGTAGATATTTGCTAATCTTGCAATTTGAGAATCAAGGAAACCTATAAAATCTAGGTACTCGTGAGTCAAGAAATTTCTAAACTCACAAGACGCGAAGACTCCGAGATCTAATCCTGTTAATAATTGAAATTACTGTCAATTCGTAAATACGCATGAAATAATGTTCGGCATAAAATCAAGCATAAATTCACCCCTGTGATACTGTGTCGGTACAGAGTGGTTTTACCGCTTAATAGTTCATTTGCCGTTACAAGCCCGAACGTTTCGGTGCGGAGAGAGAAGATGGCGAATAAAAAACGAAGAGTACGAGGCTAACAGAAAGATACGAAAGAGGAAACACGAGTTGGGAGCTACTATTACTGTTTATGTCAATTTCGTGCCTACGGTGCATCACAAAGGAAATAAAAGGGGAACAATTGCACCGTCGCCAAGTGCAATTTGCGCCTAGATATTATAAAAAGGGAAGAAGAAGGGAGGAAGAGCGAGAGCCAGAGGACAGACAGAAAGAGGACTAATGGGAGGGACAAAACGGTTGGAAGAATGCGGAGGAAAGAGGTAACTAGTACAAAACAAACGATGCGCGGTTCTCCACCGAGCCTGCATTGATATATTACGACATATTCTAGCCATTGGCGTAACTGGCATTTTTCTCTGCCCTCAAATCGTCTTACTAGATTTACCAGATCCAGTAACTATGTCCAATAACTGGGCAATTTACTAGTTTCGGTAACGCTATCCAAGTTTTGATAACGGTGCTTAATTAGGTTGTGTTCGATACTAGGAATGATCTAGTGACTTCGGAAAATTCGGGATTTGGAAAGTTGAAATTTAGGAAGTTTTGCCAATTTGTAAATTGGAGAGTTTGAGATATTGAGTATTTTGGAATATGGAGGTTTAAGATTTTTAGATTTAGTCAATTGAAAATTTGATGATTTGGAGATTTGGAGATTTGGAGATTTGGAGATTTGGAGATTTGGAGATTTGGAGATTTGGAGATTTGGAGATTTGGAGATTTGGGGATTTGGGGATTTGGGAATTTGGGGATTTTGAGGTATGGTCAATTGGAAATTTGGAAATTTGAGGACTTGGGAATTTAGAGATTTGGTGATTTGGGGATTTGGGGATTTGAGGATTAAAGGATTTTAGAATTAAGGAATTTAGGGATTTAGAATTTAAAAAATTTAGAAATATGGGGATTTAGGGATTTGGAAATTTAGGAATCTGGAGATTTAGGGATTCGGAAATTCAGAGATTTTTTTATTCTTGAATTTGAGAATTGAAGAATTTAGAACTTGAAAAATTGGAGGATATAGTGATTAGGGCTTTTACGGCTTGGAGATGTAGGGATCAACGGATTTAGGAATTTATAAACTTCAGAATTTGAAGATTTGAATATTTGGTAATTGAGAGTTTTGAAGGTAGTGTACGTGGGGATATAGAAATTTAGGGTTTCATGGATTTAGAGATTTAAGAGACTAAGGGCATAAATACATTGGAATTTAGATGTTTAGGGAATTGGGATTTAGAGATGTAGAGTTTGAAAACTTGATAGTTTCAGGGTTTCACTGCAAAAAGTACGAAATTATACAATTTAGTGATTTTTGGAACTTTACTAACTTGCTAACATGAAAATCTCAAATCTTAAAAATTTGATAACGAGAGGTCTTAAAAACGTTGTAAATTTTAACCATAAACAGCTTGGATGTCGAATTTTCAATATGTAGTGCTTTATGGGGTCAATTGATATATTGTCGGGGCCACCTCTGCTGTTCCCCATCTATAGTTACGCCACTGATTCTAGCTTCGCGTTGTGTATCACGTTTTTCCCCGTTGCTTTTACAATTCGATTATTGGAGTACCGGTAAATCAACGATGGAAATAAACTTAAATTACGAACGTTTCTCCGTTGTACGGAGATAAATACACGCGTTTATAAAAACGTTTTTATATCGGCGAGACAAATCTGGCGTAACGAACGTATCGTGTCCCAGTTGGAGCTTTGTTCTGTAAAAAGCTTGTATCGAGAATTTAACGTTTAAAAATTATTGCATACGAAGCAAGGTATCTTCGATTGTTCTCGTGATTTATCGTGAAAGAAAGGCCGGGTCGATACGATCGTCTTAATTGTTCATTAAGGATTATACTTCCATGTATTCGAGTGTTTTTTTTTTTTACTTTCTTGTTTCGCTACGAAGTTCGTTTACATCGAACGGGAAAACCGCTCGGGGGGCTGATTGATTAAGAACGGCAATCACTTTTGAAAACAGCCCAACAACTTGTAAGGAGAGTTTCTTTCGAGAAAAGATGCTCGTTATTTATCTAACCGGGTCAACGCTGGAAGGTATAAGAACCTAAAGTTTTATGACGAGGAGGTAACTCGAAAATGTAGAAATCTTCTTAAAGTCACTTTAGAATGCTGAATGTTATAATGGTCGTTAAAACTACTGAAATTTCGGACGGTCGAGTACTTGTGTAATACCTTTAACCTTCTTTCCGGTAATTACCGTATCTGTTAATTATTCAAACTATTTACGTTCGGGACAGATACTCAGGGAAATATAAGAAGCTCAGGGTGACTAGGGTGATATCAATTTTGAAATTCAGGTACGTTAATGGGGAGATTTGAAAAGGTTCAAATTTGTGGGCTTTATAATTCGTATATTTGTAAGGTTTAACCTAGATTTAGGTTTTGTGGAGATAGATTTACTCTAGGTTTAGATTTACTAGATTTAAGATATATTTCTTGAGTTTCATAATTTCGAGATGCTCAATTTTTTATATTTTTAAGTATCAATTACCAAATTGTTAAATATTCAAGTTCATTAATTTCTCCATTTTTCGATTCATACATTATCGAGGTGCAAAATTTCCAAATATCCAAATCCCCAAATTCTCAAATTCCCAAATTCCCAAATTCCCAAATATCCAAATATCCAAGTATCCAAATTCCCAAATCCCCAAATTTTCAAATATCAAAATTCCCAAATTTCTAATTGACCATACCCCTAAAACCCCAAATCCTCCACTCTTCATATTCCCAAATCTCTAAATCTCTAAATCTGTAAATCTCTAAATCTGTAAATCTCTAAATCTGTAAATCTCTAAATCCACAAATCTCCAAATCCCCAAATATCAAAATTCCCAAATTCCCAAATTTCTAATTGACCATACCCCTAAAACCCCAAATCCTCCACTCTTCATATCCCCAAATCTCCAAATCTCTAAATCTCTAAATCTCTAAATCCACAAATCTCCAAATCTCCAAATTTCCAAATTTCCAAATTCCCAAATTCTCAAATTCCGAAATCTCCAAATCACCAAATCCCCAAATCCTCAAATTTCCAAATTTCTAATTGACCATACCTCAATATCCCCAAATTCCAAAATACCCTATTCTTCATATCACCAAATCTCCAAATCGCTAAATCCACAAATTCGAATTCTAAAGTTTTTAAGTTTGAGACCGTTTGTACACAGAATTACTCAATCAAAGATACTCTTAACTTTTTTTCCTTGCATTATTATTTGTTATTCGATTTGCGTCCTTACATTGGTGTTCGATCGAAACACAACTAATAATACACATTTCGAGCAATCGTATTAGAGAGTACGACGCGACCTAAAATGTCGATAACAGGATATCCGGTCGCGTGTACGAATCGTGTCCTCTAATATCTGAAACAACGTCGTTCGAAAAGTGGCCAGTTCTGTAGGTTGTATGTCGAGGCCGTATTCAGCGACTACGTCCCGGGGGTTGCAGCGTGCATGCACGAAAACTGAACGAAAGAAAAAGAGAGGCAGAAGTAGACGAGGTAGCGGGAGGCA
Organism: Coelioxys conoideus; assembly: GCA_947623535.1. Lineage (NCBI taxonomy): Eukaryota > Metazoa > Arthropoda > Insecta > Hymenoptera > Megachilidae > Coelioxys > Coelioxys conoideus. The sequence continues at coordinate 7,292,058 of OX392449.1, read as the reverse complement.
GATGGAGCTAGGCCAAGTAGAACGAACGAGGTACGAGATAGGCGAATTGCAAAGGGCGAAACGAAGAGAGGAGAGAGAAGCAGAAGAGGCAGAGGGATGCAACGACTGTGTCCGAGCACGTCGTTAAAACCCGACCCGGGGCTACAGATTCCGAGTCGTCTACTGGTAGCAGCAGCCCCTCTTCGGCATCCTCGACACCCTCGACACCCTACACAGCGACGTGGGTCTATCGCTCGCTACTCGTTCGACTATTGTTTCGTCAAGTGCGACGTAAAAGACTCGAAGATCCGCCCATTGTACCGGCTATTAAGGCTGTTGTCTTGACGCTCTTTCTCCTCGTCCGACTCGCAGCTCGCCGCGATTACCTTTCTCCGTCCGACCAGGGACCCGGCTGCCACGCTAAAGAACCACCGGAAATCGTTTGCACGAATTCATATTTGTCCCCGGGTCACGTTCCCCCGGGAGAAGCGAATTACGAGGGCCGAAAGGCCACCGCGGGATTCGAGCGTTTCTGGGTCCCCCGGACACCTGAAACGTTCATCGCGTGATCATACCGAATCGCGAGACACAGCTTCGACTTCGATCGACGGAAGTTTCGTCTTAAATCTGGGACTTGTTTTTGAGAAACGGGATTGACGTTTTTTTGAAAAACGGGATGATCGACATTTTTAGAAACAATGGAGGACAAATATTTTTATCGACGATCGGTAATTACTTGGAATATGGACCACCTCCTGAGGTCAATGACCTTGGCACGTGTTATCGAGATCATCGATCTGATGTAATGGTTTAAAGCTTTTATTCAAAGCACGTTGTTTGCTACAAAGTCAAACAAAGAGGTTAGTGATTGTGTAAAGTTAGTCTACCTCTATATGTGGCTGACTTGGATATATTATCGATATACATGTATTATCGTGGCCATCATCTTGAGTTGTGGTGTAAAAGTTTAACTCCAATAATCTACGTAAACCTAAACTAAAAATTCAAGCTGAATTAAAAACTTTAGCTAAACGAAAAATTCAAACTAGACTAAAAATTCAAGTTAAACTAAAAATTCAAGCTGACCTAAAAATTCAAGCTCACCAGAGAATTCAAGCTAAACTAAAAATGTAAGCTAAAGTAAAAATTGAAACTATAAGTACAATAAATGTTTATCAAACTTGAATTGTGAATATCCCAATAGTAATCCTGTAGTGTAAAGAATTGAACGGTAATTATAAAGACCCACAAAGTGATGCTTTGAAAAAGGCATAAGAACTCGTGAACCACTGGCACGTTACGTTAAGTGATTCAATCCGTATATCGAGTTGACTAGGTGTACCCTGGATGATTACGACAGTGTACGTTGTTAAGTCTCGTACGTGTTCGTATCCAAGTTATTAAGCTCGTGTGCGAGGTTCGTATAGAATTTTAACGCCGACTACAATGAAAATTTCATTTCGCGCATTGCACGGGGTTGCCCGAACAACGGGACGATCCAGTTCGCGGATAGATAAGAAACGATTACCGTAAACTTTCGAAAAACTGCGGGGAATATAATGCAGCCACCGTTGCCTATCCGGTGTTTGCGTTTCGCGAAGAAACTACGAGCATCCTGTGCTTCTTGCGAGCTCGAAGCGGTTCGTTCCGGGCTCGCGAAGAAACGGGAAACCGAGGGAATATTTTAACAAAGTCGTTAGAACTCCGACGCTAGAATCTCTCGCAAATAACTGCGTAAAAATTGAAGAATTGAAGCGCCACGTATTTTCCCGGCTCGCGTTTCGTCTCCTCTCCCTCTCTCTCTCTCTCTCTCTCTCTCTCCCTCTCCCCCCCCCCTCTCTCTCTATCTCTCTCTCTCTCTCTCTCCCTGTAGATGTTTTCCGTTCTTCGCAGCGACAACAACCGCGACGAGCACGGGACGGAAAACAGGTCGGCGGGACCTGTTTAAGTAAGAATAAAAAATGTAGAAGAACGGAAGACGAACAGGCAGGAAGTACGAAGAATAAATTATACATTCCGACCTATCTTCGTGGTCTCGCTTGCTCTCTTGCTCGCCTGCGTGCTCGTAATTTACACAGTTCCTCAAAGATGCAGCGACTGCAAAACGTCCTCCCCTTTTTTATGCACGCTGATACTTGCAACCAGCCATCTTTTCCAACCCTTACGGCGCGCTGGCAACTTGTTCAAGAAACCTCAAGATGACAGCCGGTAACGAGAAGATCCACCGACGGGAATTTTCAGGAAAAACCATGCCGAGCGAGATGTAGAATTTGCGATAACCGTGGATACCTCGAAAAAACGAGGAGAATGCACTTCACGGTGACACGAAACTATATTTACGATGCACTCTTGCTTTATCGCCGTACACGGAGCTACGACAGTACAAGTTCGAAAATTCTTGAATCATCCAAATTCTCGTATGTCCAAATTCCTACATTGTTAAATTTTCAAATGGTCAAACCTCCGAGTCCCCAAATTTCCAAATCCCCAAATGACCAAATTTCCATATCCCCAAATTCCCAAATCACCAAATCTTTAAATTCCCAAATCCTCAAATTTCCAAATTTCCAAATCCCCAAATCTCCAAATTTCCAATTGACCATACCTCGAAATCGCCAAATTCCCAAATCCCCTATTCTTCATATACCCAAATATTCAAATCTCGAAATCCACAAGTCTCCAAATCCCAAAATCACCAAATTTCTATACCCCCAAATCCCCAAAATCCCGAATCCCCGAATCCCCGAATCTCCGGATCCCCGAATCCTCAAATCTCCAATTCTCCAAATCCCCAAATTTTCAATTGACTAAATCTCAAAATCCCCAAATCCCGTACTCTCTATATCCCCAAAGTTCCACATCTCCGAATTTGAAATTTCCCCACTTCCTATTATCCCTAAAATATCAAAAACTAAAATTCCAATCTTGCAAGTCCCCAAATCGATCATTTCTCTTGGAGACTGTTACGTTCATTATCCTAAACTCTATTAACCTAAAAGAGATAGACGATGAACGAGCACGTAGAAATTATCTACGTTCGAAATCGCTCGGTATTTCGAGGCAATTAGACGAGTAATATTTTCATTTGAAGCGTTTCCGATGCATAATATTTCCGATTCGTTCTGAATTTTCAGGTTGAGTGCACGATAATTAGTCGAGTGTTTCGATTAATTTCTCTACGACCGAGTGAATCGTTAAAAATATTTGCTCGTGAAATATACGCGAGTTACATTTGCGACGGCATTCATAAGTTGAAGGCCCTTGAAAATGGATCACGATTCCGCGTACGGCAAGGATTAAAACTTTGCCGTGTTTGCTATATAATCCTTTCCAAACCACGGACCAACCGGAGTTCTGTGGCCGCCATTTGTTGTGGCCAGGCACGAGATACAACGAAGATATAGCAAAGGCTGTATGCACAATTGCGTGATTTAATCTTCCAGAAAATTCTCAATGTGGTATCATCGAGCTTCGTAAAACGGGTTTTATATGAAAATATTTGTCTCGAGACATGCTTCGATACTACATCCTTGTAGAGCTAAATAATATTCATACATGTATAATGATTATTACGATCTATTCCTAAACGATGAGACTCGTCCAGAGACTAATTTAGAAACATGTTTAGACACACACACCCAGAAACATGTATAAATACTCTCGGAAAAATTCTATTAAATGTACGACACTAAATATTTTAGCATACTGAAACCTGAACCGAATTAATCAAATTATGAACTAAATTTTGTCTAATTAATTCGAAACGATCTCGGTAACAATTTTATCTAACTACTTTATTTTTATTAACGAACGAAATTGTATTAATTCGAGAAGGAAAGTCTCTCTTTAAGAATAAGTAACTGTTACGGAAACACGTATAAAACTCATAGCTAGATATCGCATTTCTAGCTTTAAACTCGGTGTTACACATTCGTGTTATAATTCAATGACACACAACTTTTTCTCGTGACATTTAATTTTTAAATGCGTTCCTTTACTGTCCCCGGTTTTCTAGCTAACTCACGTACACACAAACACCCATGCAATATTCATTCTCATACAGTCGTATCTTGTTTTCTGCGCCCTGTTATCATACCCGCGCTTTTCTACCCGGGATACAACAGACAACAATGGAAATTTCGTACTTCGGTAATTTCGCGATCAAAATAAATTCATTGCCGTTGTTATTTTCTGATACGGTTCGCTGTTCGTGCTTATTTTAGTTCGTCACGTTGGTAATTAGTGGGCCCAATTAGCGACTATAATGAAATTGCATCATTACGATACGGAGTGTTGCATCCTAAAATCGAGAAATTTCGAGTTTGGAGAATCGAATAATTTGAGAGTTGGTGGAGTTTGGGGAGGAAATTCGAGGATCTGGAGAACTTGGGGAATTCGTGAAAGAAGAATTTGGAAAAATTTCGAATTCAGAAAAGGGAAATTCGAGGGATAAAGAAATTGGAAATTTGGTGTCATGAAAGAATGTATGAAATCCATGAATTAGAGTAACAAAGAAATTCGGAACCATGGAAATTACGTAATTTAGCACTCCGTGAATTTAGACAAAATTCGAAAAATTAATTTTTAAAATAAATCGTCGACAGATGCAGAAATACAAAAATTTGCAAATTAAATCGTCGACAAATGCAGAAATGCAAAAATCTGAAAATTTGTTTGAAATATATCAAAACAAAGAAAACCTTCAGGACACTTCCCACGCAATCAAACAAAATACAAAACCCATTGACTACAATCGAACTCGCCTCTCGATGCGTTCGTCCCTGCCGGAAACGCAATTTTCCGTTCGTTTCCGTGAACCAAACGATGCGACGAGTTCCTCGAACAGGATTAGAAGAAGAAGTATTTTCTCTCCTCATAATATTTGCCATTAATCCGTCGTCGTAATCCGCGCGCAACAATCGCGAAGCATAATACGAGCTTTTCATCGCGGATCCAAGCGAGTCCGCGTACGTTCGCGGTCTTTGCCGATCGGTAACAAAGCGGGAAAATAATCACGGCGCGAATGATTTTGAACGGGCATCGTTGTCCGAAGCAACGGCGCGACAACTTTTTCGTGGCGAACGCGCGAAAGCGAGTCGCTCGTTCGGTTCCTTGGTCTCGGGGTCGAACGTCTCGAACGAAACGTAGCCGTCGCCGCAAGAAGCGGCGGAACAATGGCCCGGGGGCGAAGAGCGCCGGGGAAAGAATCGAAACAAAACAGAAGGAGGGAAGAGAAGAAAGAGGCAACGGAAGCAAACGAAACACAAAAGTGTAACGCGTCGCGAAAGCATCTCCCGAATGCTGGATGCGTGCAACGACCGAGCGCGCGCACCGTGCGTCCTCCCTTTCATTCTTCGTGGCACCTGCACCCTTTCCACCCTGTACGGGGCGAACGACACCCGCGTCCGAGAAAGAGGAACGATATGGAACGAAGGAGGGAAGAGGATCGTCGGAGGGTCGCGAAGAGAGGGTCGCAAGCATGCGCAGCTATACTCGCGGGGGTAGCCCGGCACGATCAGTCGTGGCCGGCGGTGCCGGAGGCCAAAGACTTTCGCGAGGGTGGACGCGCCGCGTTTTCTGCCGGACCTCTTTTGCTCTATCTGCACCTAACTGTCCCCTCCTTCTCCTCTCTGGTCGCCGATTATCGCCACGACCGGTCTGGCCGCGCACGTATGATTCCGCATCGCCACCGCGTGCTTTTTCGCGGTCGGCTACGACAGACCTGTCACGATATTCTCTCTGGCCGTGTTTCTCTCGATCGGGATCGAGATCTTGGCCGGTGGTCGCGCGTTCGCCGTGTGATTGGACCACGAGAAGACAACGGAGGAGCTCGAGGAACCGCGACAAGGATCGTGTGAACCGGGGTGCCACCTCGGACGACAACTCAAGGACGAGATCGAACGATGCTGGCCAGCTGCCTAATTTTTATCGGTAAGTCCGTGTTGCTTTCTTCGCGGTCTCGTTTCGGCGCGCGACCACCAGTGAATTTTCCCACCCGCGGGGAAAAAAAAAAGGCGCGAGCCGAATGATCGATACGTCGCGCGGAGAGGAGCGTGTGAACGGTCACGGTTTACCACGGATTTTTGTTACGAACGATAAAGGAGAGATGTTCGTTCACGGAATTCGATGGCGCGTAAAAGTATACAGGCCGATGCAGGGGATGGAAGTTTCGCCGCAAGTTCCGACTACGAGAGTGCTATTTCAGGGAGAACGAAACGAGCGAACACTTTTTTCGCGGAGGAAACAAGCTCGTACGTGCAACCATTCGCGAGAGTTACTCGCCATCGGCCGGATATCGGATACGAGATAACGCGGCACACGTGACGCACGTGTAAATATAATTTGTGAAATTCAGGCCGCCGATTCGTGTGCCCATTCAACGGGAAGGATCTAAATAATATTGTGACATTTAACTCTATTTCGAGGGTAGAGCACCTCTATTCGTAGTTGACCGTGTGTACGTGAACAGATCTTTGAAAATAGAGAAATTTAAATATTTGTTTCCAGTTCATTTTTCTCGAGTATAAGTAATGTTTCTCGTTTTATCAACGTGGTATTTTTAAAGTGGTTTTGAAATTACAAATTTTGGTCATTTATCTGATTGGTACATTCGTGATTTATATTCTTCTCGTTAGGTCATTCGTACGTTGACGTATCATCGAGAATATTTACTTTATTAATGATACTTTGATTTTCACTGGTAAAGAATAAGCTTCCTGCTGTAACGATTGTTTAAATAGTGTTCTGGTTGAGAAATTATGCATTCTTGTGTGGAAATTTATAATTATTTTCGTGTTTCATACTGCTCTAAACAGTCATTTGGTTTTATTATTTCAACTTTGTACTTTTGTTTTTAAATGAACCTTATGTTCTATTTTCTCTAATAGCAATTAACTTATGCTGTCAGCTAGTTGCTAAAAGTTTCTAAAATACTTGACCTGTCATGTTATACCTATAATACAATTCAACGAGATGTCTCGACAAAAAAATCACGCTCTCTTTGAATATTAATCATGGTATTCCTATTGATGATCATTTTAAATGTCTGCAATTTAAAAATAATAACTACAACTTAACCTCGTTTTATTCTTTAAATTATATAACAAAATGAATTTAAATTTTATCGAGACACACTGTCTTACATGACATAATCAAATCATGTATCCACAAAATTGCTTACTGAAAAGTAGGCTGTGATAATCATAATGAAAAACGAGTCTTGTAATATCAACTATGCGACATTCACACTACGGTGAACGAACTACGCGTGAAAAGCTTGCTTCGAATAAAACACAGGATTCGAGAAAAACTCACAAAGGAAAATTATTTCTCTCGTCCTTCAGAATTAAGATAAATTCGACTTTCATACTATGATAACGTTTATATGAAAATTGCGAATAAAAATTGTTGTAGCGCAATCCAGAGTATATTTCAGAAAATATGGAGTCTTTTAGAATCGATGCAAAGTTGGAGAAATTTATGGAAACGTTTCTCGTCCATTGCTTAAATCTTTTAAAGAAAGCTCTCTTTGACTCGAACGGTTTCTTACCATTCCTTTGACCACGCTTCATTCAAGATGGAACTGATTCGAATACATTGTGCAAAGGGACGGTCGATGAGTCTCTATTTAAATTTCAATTTCGGATCTCTCTGTACGAAGATGGTTAACGAAGTACGTCTTCCTGTTTCGCTCTGGCGCGTGTAAAAATATCTCGATCAAACTTTCCGTGCACGCTGTATGTTCGACGAAAGAATATTTCTCGTAATTTCCTCGTGAAAAAGTCTCGTTAGAGTGGAGCCCTCGTTGTCGTTTCCGACGAAAAGGGAGACTGTAACTTTATTCCGGAGTGCTTGCGCGTCAGCCAGCGCAGGGACGTACAATTTTCGTTGCAAAATCTATCAAAGGGCCACGTTAAAAACGAAGCATCCTTTTGGTAACGGAAAACAGCGTACGCACGGTTATTTGAACGACGAATTAACTGGAAATTCGCGAGGTTGTCGTTTTCAAAGCGGGCATCGTCGAAACGCGTCGCGGGTGTAAAGGTTAAACCGTTCTTCTCTAATTTCCACTTAATAGTCACGGAGAATTCTGTTGCGAGAGTGGTTAAAATCTATTTTCTTGGTTACACAAATTAAATTAATCGGTTTAGAAGTAATTGCTGATTTGTTCGGTAAGTTCGCGTGGTTCTTGTTCCGTGAACATTTGTGGTTACAAACTTTACGCTCGCGCAGAACTTGTTAGTTTCCATATCTTACTTTCATGTTTACATTGTCTACTTGCTTCTTTCAGTGTTACAATATAATATTATAATTTATAATTTTTATAAATTATTAAACCTTGTTGAGTATTTATACTCCTATTTTACTTTCATATTTACATAGACCATTTGCTTTCTCCAGTGTTATAGAATAACTTTATCGTTATGAAATTCTATTTCGTTACTAGTTGATAAACTTTATTGTAACTATATACCGTGATGAGGATTTTTGTCGAGACAACCAAGGAATCGTTTGTAGATTTCAAGAATAACAATACTTCAAGCTTGTTTCTTAAAGCAGAAAACAATGATTTTTGTTGAAAACCGAAGAGATGTCTTTACACGAGGCACGAAATAAATCTATTCTGTGAGAAATTGGTTAAGGATGAATTTGCAACTTCATTTCTTCGAAGAAGAAGTTTGTCATATGCTTATTTGCTTGTTTGTCACATGTCGACAAGCCAAAAGGTCCACAGTATACCAGACTTGGTATTACCGAATTTAAAAGAAATAGCCAAACAAGGGGGATGTTATGATCGAAATACACGAGACTGGTTCTGTAGCCGCGCAGCTTTTCTTCGAAAATATGACCGAGAGAATTATGGCAACGACGAGAAATCCTTGTCGGACAATACGGCGCATTTTCCGGCAATTACGCATAATAATAGGCAAAAAGTCTCGAGGATGAATGCGGGAATAAGCGATCGAGTGCAGCATTTCAGCGTCGATATCCACAAAGAGCAACATCTTATTTGCGTCCGTAGGGACAATACGTTTGTCCGAGTTAAGGACGAGACGACATCGTTCAGACAATGAAGAACGTCGATAATGATCGCGACGCATCTTAAGACCTCTCTCGTTAACGTTCCGCTGGTTCTTTCGTTTCTTGCAGGAAGCTCTCTGTAGTTTCCTGAAGGAGCCTCGCCAGACCCCACCGAGCCGCTGTCCTCTCCTACCGTTTCGCACTAATTGCGGACAATTCCAGACTTTAAATCTCTCGAATCTCGAAAGCCTTTAATCTCGACGGTCGAGCCTTAACGACGTCGCCGTGTTTCGTAGAGCGACAGTTTGAAATTTAAGCGCTCAAGGGGGCGGAACAGACACCCTTAATAAGGTTCCTCCACCGTTCCCGTTCTTCCTTCGTTTTATCCACGTCGCTCTCTTTCCATTCGGCTCGTATTCCCGGCCCTTTCTTCGTCGCACACCTGACCTCACCTACTGTGCTCACAGGCGACAACGTTAATGGAATATTTTAATGGCTGAGCAAACCTTTAATCAACCTTTGTCCCGTTAACGGTGCATTGTGCGAAATTAGGGATAAGTAGATAAGGTGTACTTGCTCGTTGTCTTATGACGACGTCGGGTAACGGCACGACGTTAATTCGACCGCGGTATTCGGGAGTGCGTCAACAAAATGGACGGTGCTCTTTGGTTAAGGTAGGGGAACCTTCATTTTTTGTCGGATTATTTAACATCGAGGAACACAGAGCAGAATCACGGTTTATTCTGGTGAACGGGGTGTACGAACGGAAAATGCATGATGTTGACAATGTAGGAAGAGTTAGAATGGTTGTAATGTTTCTTCAAGGTTACCTGGAATCACATATTCCAATATCCTAGATTTTCTTCGATTTCCCTCGACTTACTTAAATTTTATTAAACTTCCCTGAATTCCCAAATATACAAATTCTTATAGTTCGTAGTAGCAAAATTTTCAAATTTAGCAAAAAATAAATTGCAAATTGTAATATTCTTGAATGTCTCAATTTCTAAGTTCAGGAGTTTCTCTAAATTCCCAAATACCAACATTTTTACAGTACAAAGTAGTCAAATTTTCAAATTTGCCAAAGCGTAAATCGCAAACTGTAACATTCTTAAATGTCTCAATCTTCAAATCCAGGTATTTCCTAAAAACGAGCTGGGTGGCAACCTAAGAGTACATCGAACAATAGCGTACAACCGTAAACCATGACTGGATGACGGAACAAGTAACAATGTAAATCGCTCGGCCATAAAACCCGGGGCAATGCAGCACGGCGATCCGCGGAGCGCTAGCGATCGAACTGGATCATAGATCCGTAAGAGAGAAACAAAATGGTCTATAGCGGAATACGAAATAATTGTGGAAAATGGCGCGATTAAAGTTCGTCGACGGTCCTCGACGCGGTTTGTTTTCCCGGCGAACGATCCCGCGTGAAAAAGAACGAACGAACCAAGTATCGATCGAGTTTTATCGCGAAACGTCAAGCGGGAAAAGTGGTCGAAACACAAAGCGACCGGATCCAGTGAACGCAAATAGCTTAATACTCTGTCTGGGAAATAAAAACGTTGAAAAATATCACGGCAGCCGGTTGGATGGGCGGAGGAGGGAGGATCCCGTCCGTGAGAGAAAGCTGTCAGTCACCGTGAAAATTATCGCTCAAGTATCCCGAGGTTTGTACACGGATCCCTAGACAATCTGAAGGGTTGCTCGTCGTAGATTGGAGAGACTACAGTTGGGAAACGCGAGACGGGTAGAAGCACGCCTCTCTCGTCGGCACGTTCTCCGATTATGTGGATAATGCGAGACAACGTGACGGGCCTACGTATACACACCCCGATGGGCACACCTCGGCCCGCTGAATAACTTATTCATTACGAATACAAACTTCCCGGAACTGATTTGTACAGTCTGAAGCGAATCTGATAGCCCCGGCGTGAAGTGTCGCGATGGAGGAGAGCAGTAGTCTCGTTCGTGGTTTGTCAGACATTTTTGTAAGTTTCGAGACGGGTTCACAATTCGATGACGTCGAACTTCGCGGCTGCGAGGATTTGGACATCTTCGGATTTACACCGGGTGTTTGGTAACCTTCAGATTTTGGCTATTAGGGATTTAGAAATAGATGCTTGGGAACCTTTGGATTTGGACACCTAAGGGGTTAGAGACAACGTGGTTACAAATATTGAGAGTTTAAGATCTACAGATTTAGGGACGCAAGTAGTTAGAGATCGAAATATCTTGGGACACGAGTGTTTGAAGACGTTGGGATTCGAGGATCTAAAGATACTGGAATGCAGAGATTTGGGAATGTGAAAATTTGGAAATGTAAGAATTTGGGTATGTGAGAATTGATTGATTTAGAAATTTGAAGATCCAGCAATTTGGGGTCATAGCTGTTTGAGAGACTATGATGGTTTCGATACTTAGGGAGTTAGAGGTATAGCTCCTTGAGGACCTGTAAAATTGGAAAGCTAGCAATTTAAGAATATAGGAAGCTGGAAACCTGAAAATTGAAACCCGAAACCTTATGATTTGTGAATCTAGAAGTACTAGAATCTAGGCATCTGAGAACCTAAAAATTTGGAGATCTAGGAGTTTGCGTATGCAGAAAGTGGATTTAGAAATTGGAGACCTAGCAACTTGAGATCATATGTGTTTGAGACTGTGAAGGTTTGGGCACCTAGAGACTTAGAGACATAGGTATTTGAACTTCTAGAAATTTCCAGTTCTAATATAGTAATTTCACTATTCAAAAATTTGGGGACATAATTTGTGTATAAAAGAATTCGTGAACTTAGGTAAAGCCGAAACGGAAAGAATTAAAACAAAGTTCTAAAATAATATTCAATCAATCACGTAACAATCATGTTTCTTTTGTACAACACTATACTAACGTTATCCAAATAACAAATATCCTCGATACTTGATGAAACATGCCGTACCGGATGTGATCCTCTCCAAGATAGTAAATAGAACTTTCCACCCTTTGCCAAGCAGATTTCCAGCAAGAATAACGCACTTTACTCGATCCTCCTACATAATCAACATTATGCATTATTATTTATGTTTCTGTTATTCCGAAAACGACGCGATCGATGTGTATCGTGCGATGGCGGAAAGCAAGAGGAGACGATGCTTTTATTTATCTACATATTTCTGAATAGAGCCGCAGACACTGCGTTCGATCAAATTGAATTCGATGTATTCGCGTTTAGCCGAAGCATATTCTATTTCCTTCAAAGTATACCGTCGAGTCCAACTACCTCTCGATTCGCCATTAACGTCGTTCGAGGCTCTCTGGCGCAAACCGTGTTACCTTCAAAATGCTATTCAATTTTTCTCCGGCACTGCGTTTCGTTTTATCCCGACTGGCAATGTTTCGTCGCAAACACTATAGCGTCACAACACCGTAATTCTTTGTCGAATTTCGCGGCGTCGTATATCCCGTCACACTTTCGTGACGATGTCAAAACTCAGACTCTTAACTGGAGGTGTTTTATCAAAATCAAGTTACTATTTAACAGGATTTCACTTGCAGATTTTAATATATTTATTATCGAATACAAGTAGCGTTAACTAATAATTGATGAACGCGTTTTGTCTTAGGTGTTCTATGAATTGCGCGATATGATAGGTCCTCGTAGTGTTTTTCAGAATGTCTGTCTAGGTTGAAGGTCTCTTGATTTTATATGTGTGTAGTCTAAAAACTGAGGGTGGTGGAGGACAACGGTAGAGAGAGGATATGGAGAACCATAACTACCACCATGATGGTCTCACGATTGGTTTCAAGGAGTTATGATATAATTTACAGGATTTTCTGGGGTGGATACTTGGTATGAACATACTTCGAATACGATAACGAATTAAACTGAATTACGAGTCTTCGCGTTTGTTAAAGGAGTATGTCTTATCTGTGTCGCTATGAATACGCGAGAAATTCTCTCTCGAAAAAAAGTGAATTAATGGAAGGCGACTCGACAATAAGATCGTTGATCGTTAATCATTTCTGCGTGCAAGATAAGACCGGCGTCACGGTTAATAGAGATGAAAAGTTTCGAACTTAGCTCATTAAACCGCGACCGAAGTAAAACACAAAAAGACTCGAAAATTTTCTTTGAGAGCCGCCGGGAAAACTTGCTACCATTGTCGCTCGACAGATTCAGCATGATACATAAGTTCTCGTACCTCCATTCATATCTTTTTCCGCGCAAACTTTCTTTGTTTCCTACGGTTCAACTTTATCATCATTGCTATCTTCTTTTACGACGCTCGGAGTAAGAAACATTTTACATTTTTACGAGACGAATACGAGATACGAGACATAAATAACGCTTGGCGATACAACGCGTGGCGATACAACGGTATGTCATTCCCAAATGTGCGAAAATGTGTAGAAATTCATATTTTCAAATTGTCGAGAATATAACGTCGTTATATTCACAAGTTCTTGCGTTCGTAAATTGTTCAATTTTTATATTTCAACGTGACCCAATTTCCACATTACCAAATTTGAACATTCCTGAATTCCTATGATCTGCCATTCACACGTTACCGAATTTACACATTCGCAATTTCCATGTTTCTCAATACCCAAATTTCCTAATTTTCACATTGCCCAATTATATAAACCCCGATTCCACATTCATGTATTCACATATTGCCCAATTCTCACATTACTGTGTTCCCACGATCCTCAATCATCACATTCCAAAATTTCCACATACCGGGATTTTCACATTCCCCGAATGTTGCGTTCCCCAATTCTCAAATTCCCCGCCTCTCTCGTTTTCCAATTCACACGTTCCCCAGTTCCCACGCACCCCAAGTTTTACATTCCCCAGCACTCTCATTTTCTAATTTACACATTTCCCAATTCTCATATTCCCCAGCTTACTCATTTTCCAACTCACACATTCCCGAATTCTCACAATCCCAAATTCAAACATTCCCCAATTTCCAACTCTGACACACCCCAATCCCCGCACACCCTAATTTTCACATTCCCCCATTTTTACATTCTACAGCTCCCTCATTTGTCAGTTCACATATTCCTCAATTCCCACAATCCCAAATTTAGACATTCCCCAATTTCAACTCACCCCAATTTTCACATTCCCCAACTGTCACATTTCCTCATTCACATATTCCCCAATTACCCCATTCCCCAATTCAAACTGTTCCCAATTCAAATATTCTTCCATTTCTACATTCTCGAACTCGCGCATTCACAAATTCCCACACTCCCAAATCCTCTCATCGTGAAGTGTCCCTCGTGCATCACATCTTGAATGCAGACCTTCCCAGAATGTCGCGGTACAAAAGTCTGAAATTTTCAAATTGCACAAAATGAACGTGCGGCGAATGCGTGGCAATATAACTGGGAACAATAAGCTTGGAGGCGAGTCGGGTTTCGCGCGGACAGGCGGACCCGAATTAATTAAATATAGCGGCAGGATGTCGAGCGACGCTATAATCTTCGGTGCGAATACTAATTTTCTCTCTGCAGCTGTCTTCGGTGTTACGTGTGTCTTTGTCGTCGGTTCTGATGTCCGGACAAACCTTGCATTTCCTTGTTCCCCCGCCGACTTCCGGGAGCTGTGTTTTTACGTTCGCGATCGTCAACCGTGATACCAGGTGGATGCATAAGTTTTTTCCGTTTTTTTTGGTGAAGAAGGCACGTAATTTTCAAGGGTGTAGACATTATTAGAGATCTTAGAAAGTTTAGAATATTGAATGTTCAACATAACAGCAATGAAAGACCAAGGAACTTCATTTAATGATTTTGCCAATTACTGTTGAGTTTGAGTTGGGTCATCATCCAATAACTCCTGCAATTGCTCGTCTTCGCACTTATGTGGTCTACCAGAGCGTTCACTGTCTTTTACATCGAAATCGCCACTTTAAAATTACCGAAATCATGTCTCACATGTTCTAATCGATGGGGCGTGTTCACCATATGTTTCTACCAGCAAACGATGACTTTCAACAGCCTTTTCCTTTTGATCGAATAAGAAAAGCAATGCATGCCGCAAATGTTCTTTCTCGGGCACAAAATTCGGCATGATCACTGACCGATAAAACAAAGACACTAGATTTTGGCGGACTCAACTTGTACGTGCTTGTCGTATAATGTCGGACGAACATAATGACGTATGACTCGAATTAATACGCTGCGTACTTTTCGCTCAAGCCATCTCTTACTTCAACCGGAAAAAACTTATGCATACATCTGGTAACTTCTTCCGCGTTTCGTCGGTTTTAATTTCATTCGCGTTCCATCTAGAGCCGGCTCGCTCTTCAATTTCGAAGCTCGTTTCAATTTCCCCGGAAGCATCGAAAACAAACGGGAAAATAAAGGAGCGGGCGACGGGGTCGTATACGCGTAACTGTTTGTTCATCGACCGTGACGAAATAGAAGGAAAACACGCGCTGGTCGAATGAGATTTTTAAACGTTTCTCGTTTTCGTCACGACGCGACGCGACGAAACTAAACCACCGACAGATGCTTCTGTCTTTGTCGCGGCATTGTACGGCGGTTACCGGCGCGAACGTGTTCCTCTTTTCTCTCGTTACTTCCGGCGGGAAGAGCGACTGAAAAATGTTCGGTCTCTTTGGCGTTCCTCGTATTTTTGCAGAAATCCATCTCGCGCCGTCTGGCAAATCCCTTCCTGGTCTCGTTTGTTTCTCGTTTGCGTGGTCTTTGCCTCCCGCTCTTGTATCTCTTGTCCGTTCTCCTTCATCGATCCGTTTTTTTTTTTTTTTTCCTCGGCGAGAATTATATTTCCGTCAAACATCGCCGTGTCTGTTTTATCATCGATCATCGGCTGCTTCGCGTGCGCCCCGCTTTAGCTCATTTTCGCGCACGCGTTTTCTTCGCAAATATTTTTCGCTTCTCAGCGATTTATCGCGGACACGCGTATAATTAAGTACACTCGTCTACGCGCGTTAATGAAGAATTGTGGTCGCGTCCCATTGCGACTGTCAGCGATGATCATTATTTATTCGACCCTCTGTTTGTTCTGACGTTCACCTGGACATAATTAAATTAAACGTAATGTATTTTCGAAAACGTAGATGACTCTGTGAGACCGATTTTTGGCGGGTGGAGCGGGGAAACTGGGGTTACGTTTCGGTTAGGGCACCACCGATATGGATGTTCGGGTTCGTTGAGATTCTAGAGACATTACAACATTAGAAACAACCTAATGTAGAAAATATATATTATACAAAGATATCTTAATAAAGATATCTTAATATCTTTATTACATACATGTATTCGAAGTACCGGCATTAAATGTATGCTTAATTCAAAACTGAAATAACGTAGAAAAATAAATAAATAAATATTACAGCATCACCTAACATGTACAACCATTCATTAGCTCAATAAAACATGACAGACATTTTAACAAAAGGACGGCAATAAAATTTTGTAATAAAAAGCGTCAAACCCGAAACCAGTTATTTTTACTGGTTGGTAGTTCCAGCGTTAACATTATAATATATTATCAGTAATATAAGATTTTAAGTTTTGTGATAAAGAAAATAAAATATTGCATCGAAGGGAAAAGAAGGGTTCGTGTTTTACGCGATCGTTAATACCAACCGAAATGGGAGGTTAGAATATATCAGGATAAAGGAAGAATAAAGATAGGAGAAGAGACAAGTTGTACACTTTCTTGGACGATTTACAATCCCGATCGATGCTGTGCACACATTTTAACAGGGCAAGACCATTCTTCGCGGGACCACAATAGCACCCTTTAACCCGTCGAACATCGAGCTGCCGGGGTGGCAGCTATTGCAGGGTGAAATCGAGGGTTCGAAAGAACTGCGGATCGCCGCGGAAAAGTCGACGTTGAAAGCGATTTAGATACATCGGGATTGAAACTAAGGCTGTCGTACTCCACGACGGAGAAAATTTACTTCCGCGTTCCGGCTATTTCCCTTGCCGAACAAAGTTACGTTGGCCGAGAATTTACAATTGAAATTACTTTTCCTTCACCCGTCTACGGATTATTACTTTAAAGTCTGCCCGCGAATATCGCCAGGGCTCTCCTCTCCTTTTCTCTCTTCATCTTTTTTGTTATTAAGTTTGCGTCCTCGTGGCTCTCGGAGAAGGTAAGAGCTTACCGCGGCAACGGGTATCGCGTCGTATCATGTCATTATGAAATTCCCTTTTTCGTCCTTTGAGGATGCGACCAATTTCACTTTTCTTCTTACCCCGTTCGTTTTCACGATTTTTTTTTCCTTTTTTCGGTCCCCTTCGAGCTCGTCGTGCTCGAGGTTTATGATGTATGTTATGAGCAAATATATCGCGACGGGATACTAGCTTATTCGGAGTTGATGCGAGAGAAGAGTAAGCTAGGATTTAAATTCGATAGTGCGATATTTTTAAGATTTGTTGCAGGGTCCCCCAAATATTTGGTGAAATTACCAAAGTGCAAAAATTTCCGGAGCCTTGAAATCCTAAATTTTTTTTCCCCCGAATTCCCAAAACTGTTGGCTCAAAATTTTCGAAAGTTCATCATTCAAATATTCACATTTCCAAATTTCCAAATTCCAAATTCCAAATTCCAAATTCCAAATTCCAAATTCCAAATTCCAAATTCCAAATTCCAAATTTCCAAATTTCCAAATTTCCAAATTCCAAATTCCAAATTTCCAAATTCCAAATTCCAAATTCCAAATTCCAAATTCCAAATTCCAAATTCCAAATTCCAAATTTCCCAAATTCAAATTTCCAAATTCCAAATTTTCAAGTTTCTAATTTTCCAAATTATCAAGTTCCTCAAATTTCGCATTTTTCCAAATTGTCAAGTTTCTCAAATTTCCCATTTTTCCAAACTTCTCCAAGTTCGTCCAAATTTCTCATATTCAAAGATCTTAAACATTCCTGCTTTCTCAAATTCCCAAATTTCCCAATTAAGAAATTACGAAATTTCGAAGACTCTATAATCCTCCACGGAATTTTCCCTAAAATCTCCGCATAATCTCTCTGAATCTCTCAGGATTCCTCTATAACCCTCTCGGTACACATTGAATCCCCCTAAAGTCTGCATATAAACTATCTACGATCTACCTATAATTTCATTAAAAAATGCGTAGAGTCTTCAATTTCTTTCTACCATTTCTAATTTTTTCCGATGCGTTCTTTGCGACTTTCCTAGTTTCTACCTACAATCTCAGAATTTCTATGATATTTCCCTAGACTTTTTCGATATTCCATACAATGTCTCCGTAGGTTGCTACGAACGATGTTTCCTGAACTCACTTTGCAACCCAAACCGAGAAAAAACGAAGTATCAAATGTGATTTCAAGTGGTAAGAAAGAACTATCGCAAGTGATCGAACTACATCTCCTTTTCGATAAAACTTTCGGCGTTATGCTTCAATTTCTTTCGTCGTAGTAGTTGCAACGAGACTCCGTGCGAGGATAGAGCGGGAAATTTTGTAGGAAAAAGAACGACAAGACGTCGGAACCAATTTTCAAACGTTGAAACTTCGATGAAGATTCAAAAGGGGAATCGATGAGATCAAATTTTAACCACTCTGTATCCTCTTCTATTTTTCTCGTTCAATCGATCATGGAATGATCTCTAATATCAATTTCGTTTTTATCTATTATTAGAATACATTTTAAGGGTTCAATATTGAAGGAACGTAACCAAAATTTTCTTTTTCTATAGCGAACCAGACGTTTATTATCGTTAAAAATGTTATTTAATTTCAATCTAATATTTGTATTTTGTAGGATGTGTATCTCTGTGATAATATTTGTTGAATAAATTATTTCAATTTTCATCGAAACTATTATTTAATTTCTCTATAATTGTTTACTTATGTAGAATGTGTATCACTGTGATGCCATTTATTTAATACGTTGTTATTTCAAGAAAGATGATCAATCTACGTAATTACTGACTTAACAAAATATTCAACAAAACAATATCTTTCGTTGCATTAATTTCGTATTAAATACAGTAGCATCATAAATGACCAATTTGGTCAAAATGATACAAATTTGACAACGAACATAATGTTCGAACAAAAAGTTTCATCCCTTAATCGTAACAAATACTTCACGTAGGTAGTTCGTGTTTTACCCAAACGCTATCAGGGGTAACAAGTCGAAAAGAAAAACCAGGAGAAGGCACATCGGACGAATCGATGAAAATCCGTTCTCGGATGATGCAGCGAGGGCACTTCACCGCGAAACAGGGAGAGAAAGCAAAGCGGAAGTTTCTCTGAACTCGAAACGCAGCGAGATTGTGCCGGTAAATTAAGTCTTCGTCGAGTTAAAGGCGTCACAGTTTTACGCGCGGTAAAACGACGAAAGGAGGGCCAATTTCCTGATCGGCCATGGGTGAAACGTCGAACCTTAACTTCCGCCCTTGCTACACCGTCTTCGAACGTGCTCTCTCGGTCTCCTTTGGCTGATCGACCCCCTTTAAAGCTCTCCACCGTAACACGCACGCCAGTTGGTTCGTCGAGTGGTCCGTCGAACCGTTTATTTTCATTCGTCGGGATTGCTTTTCATCGTCACGGCCCTACGACAAACGCTCGACCTCGTATCCTGCACACGACACGCGTATGTACATACACGCTCGCCTGGCCACCACACCGGTACACTACTTTTTATACCCGCTGTATTTCAATGAAACTCCTTCGCAACATTCTCGATGACTTCTGCCGTTGAACGGGAGCCCTTAGGCTACTTGAATCCTCCCACCATGATGTTAAGACTTTTAACGACGTATTTACGTTTTGAGCACCGGACGAGGATCTTGAGAATTGGCCGTATCGTTTTATTTTTCGTTAAAATGCAACTAACATGAATTTTTCATTTGACTAATCGCAGGATTAAGTCGAGCAAAATTTAAATTGCACGACATAATAGTCGTCGGGGGAAAAGAATGTTTACACCCCCTTTCTCATGTTTCAAGTTTCATACATGTTTTAAATTTCATATATATTTCAAATTTTATACATGTTTTATGTTTTATAAATGTTTCAAGGTTCATAAATGTTTTATGAAAAGTTTGTAATAAAAGTTTGCAAATATTTAAATTTTGTGAATGTTTCTAATTTTATAAATGCCTAAGAGCTTGTTAATGTTTTAAATTTTGTAAATATTTCAAGTTTTGCAATTGTTTCAAATTTTGTAAATGTTTCAATTTTTGCAAATGTTTCAAATTTTGTGCATGTTTCAAGTTTTGCAAATGTTTCAAATTTTGTAATGTTTCAAGTTTTGCAAATGTTTCAAATTTTGTGAATGTTTCTAGTTTTATAAATGTCTAAAAACTTGTCAATGTTTTAAATTTTATATATGTATCAAGTTCTGTAAATGTTTTAAATTATGTGAATGTTTCAAGTTTTAGAAATGTTTCTAGTTTTAGAAATGTCTAAAAACTTGTAAATGTTTCAAACTTTGCAAATGTTTCAAATATTGTAAATGTCTCAGAATTTGTAAACGCCTCAAAGCTTGTAAATATTTCAAGTATTCTAAATGTCTTAAGCTTCATAATGGTCGAAGGAAACGAAACAATTAAATAAAAGAATCAAGTCTTTCAAACGCGTAAGTCCGAATGGCAGGAAAAACAGTATGTTGGATCGTAACGACGCAGCAAAATGAGCGCGCATAAAAAAATGTCATTCCACGTTTTCGTCGTACATTTTTACGGGTAGAATTTCAATTGTTTCCGGTACCGGTTAAAAACATCCCGTACACGAATAGAAGAGTTTCGTTAACAACTAACGACGTGTTTCCTTTGCGAACTGCGCGGGAGTAAAATAAAGAATAAAACGCGTCGTAAATTAAAAATCTACCCTATGATAACATCGCGAGCTCACGTTACACCGAAAACGGGAACAAAAGCGCAGAAAAGAATAAACCATGCGCTAATGACAAAATACAGGGTGTTATCGATCTGTTGGAACAGGAACGATGATAATTTCTCGCGAAAAAATGCGGTATAATCATTTTATCGTATGCATCTTCGTTCGCTGTGAAATAACATACATTTACCACGATCATTAATTATTGCATCGAAGAAAAAGTTGTTAAAAATATTCTTTCCACCGGTGTGCATAAATTTTCGTAAAAATTTATTTGTCAATTTAGTAGCTGTAAATTTAGAAACATTGGCTAGAGTTTCTAAATTCGGTCTCCCCGTGAATTAAGACGTGTATGAGAAAATTTATGTATATTACACGCGTACAGTACGTTCTAGATTTTTGGTATGAGAAATATTCTACATTTCCGTGACAGAGATATTCTACATTTCCGACTTGCTTCCCGTAAAATCTCGCTGTTCCCCGTTTTATCGTCGGATCGATAACAGCCCGTAAAAGGGTATATGTATAAGGGATGCAAGTATTTAACGCGAACGGTTTCAGGCACATCGAATGTACTCTTTGAATTTTTCAACGGGAACAAACCCCGTTTAGAGTGTAAATAGCCGAGGTGATGGGGTTTGTGTCGTTTAAAAATTTCATCGATGTTACCTGTTGTGCACGAATGTGTCAACCTGTTTAGCTTATCGCTTATCAGTCGGGTAGCGAAGTTGGATCGAATTAAAGTAGCCCGCGCGACGTTCGATGTACGCAAACACGTTTATCCGGGAATAATTTAGTATCTGGCAACGCGCGATGGTTTGCGAGCAACGTTCGAGCCGGGACCTAACACGTGCACGCGTCGCCGATCACGCTTTAACCATCCCTCTCGAAAGTTTAAGCGGATTTCTTGAAAATTTAATCGACGCCGCGCTTTCGCGTTACACGCGGCGGGATCGCTCGTAACCCCAGCAAGGTGCGAACCAATTTGCACCGCGTTCGAAGTCGTTCGTTGGATGGCCGTCGATTTAAATCGTCGTGTCGTGTCGTTTGCCGAATCGAGGAAACGACTCGTGCACGGAGAATCGATCCGTTCCGCGTTCATTATATCCACACGCGTTCGTATCCTAGATACATATATGCATATGTGCACGTACGAAACGGATTCTTCTATCGGAAGCGTCTGGCTCCCTATTTTTTCTGTGTTCGTCACTTCAATCTGCTAACGAGGTCACTTTTTGACCACGAAACAGTCATTTCAGAACTGTATGTAGCATGTAACGGGGATCTGGGGTTTAGGAATCTTGCAGCTAGGGTATTTAAGGGGTTGGGGACCAGCGAATGGTGGTATCGAGATATGGAAATCTTGGAACTAGAGAATTTATGAAGATAGGGATTTGGAAATGGCCATGTCGAAATATTAGTTGTAGTTCCAGAAATCTTGGAGCTAGGGAACTTATGAAGTTGGGGAACAGCAAAGGGGTGTCTCAGGATTTAGAAATCTTGGAACTGAGGAAGTTATGTAGTTGGGGAGTTGGAAGTGGATGTATAGAAATTTAGAAATTTTGCATGTAGAGAATTTAAGAAGTTGGGTACTTGAAAGTGGGTGTCTCGAGATTTAGAAATCTTGGAACTAGGGAAGTTATGTAGTTGGGAAGTTCGAAATAGGTGTGTCGTGATTTTGAAATTGAGAAATTGTGAATGTGTAAAATTCGGAAAGGGAACTAGATAATTTGTAGATTGGGAAAATTGAGAACTGAGAAATTTGCAAATTTGAAAATATTGGGGTCAGGGAGTTTATAAAATTGGAACTTTCAGAACTAGAGAATTCGAAGACTCGGAAATGTGACAACTAGGGAATGTAGAGAATTGTAAATGGGTACTAGGGAATTGTAAATTTGCAAAATTAAAAACGAGGAAATCGATGCATTACACAATTTGTAGACTTGGAAATTTGAGAACTATGAAATTTGACGAACTTGGAAATTTGAGCACCAGGAAAGAAGATCACGTGATTTTATGACTATGGAACTTTCGAACTAAGAAACTTTGAGACGAATAAATTGAGAAATTAAAAAAATTGAGAATTTGAAAATTCGTGGATTTAAAACAAGAAAATTAGAAAACTTGACAATAGATTTTGAAAATCTTTGGTAAATCTATCGTTAGAAATTTGTTTATCCAAATCGATTATATTCCGCGAAGCGTATCGATAGCATGGTTTATCGTCGTAAAATGCATTGCGGGAAGAATATTCGACAGTGACAAAGTGAAGTGTATCCGGTGTCGGGGAAAATTTAATAAACACCGCGTATGCAAACTAGACGAGCTTTTGCTCTCAGTTAATACCAACTTCTAACAAGTAAGAGGCGTGCTCGATTCAGGCTGAGACACTTACCGAGAAACAACGAGACCCTCGCATATTCATCGTTAGTTGACCGGTGACACGACAAGGGCGGGATTTTCGTGTACTTAAAGTCGCGAAGTTAACGTGAAACGGAAAGCGACGTTATAGTTACCCTTGTTATGCAAAGTGAAGATATTCAGCTACTTAAATACCATTACACGATTCTAATTTTAGCACTCGAGTACTCCACTACAAATAGAATTTGATGTATCTCAAATCTGCATATATGAAATTTTTGAATTTTTATATTGAAGAATGTTTTTTCTATTCAAATCTGGAAATTTGAGAAACGTTTTTTATTTGCAATTATAAAATTTGTTAAAAAGCTTCTTTCGAAGTTTCCGTTCATTTTTATGGAGATCAAAGACGAATGTGTATATTCAATTACATTTTAACATATATTTATCTTTAATTTCAAACCACGATATTGTGAAAATGGTTCAAATATGTCGACTTTTATGGAGAAGGATTTAATACGTATATTCAATTATGCGGTATCCTTTGTACGTTTACTTTTAATTTCAAAGTACGCGCGTATGAAAATTATTCGAAACCGACTCGTATGGAGATGAAAAATTAACTCGCACATTCAATTACGTTTGACCGTTTGTATGTCTATTTTTAACCCGAAAGCGTGTTCATCGTACGACGGTTATTATTTAAATTCCTAGTGAAAATTGATCGATTCCCGTTTATAGAGAATTGATTAGTTCGATTTT
Organism: Coelioxys conoideus; assembly: GCA_947623535.1. Classification (NCBI taxonomy): domain Eukaryota; kingdom Metazoa; phylum Arthropoda; class Insecta; order Hymenoptera; family Megachilidae; genus Coelioxys; species Coelioxys conoideus. Next base: position 7,268,100 of record OX392449.1, on the reverse strand, counting down.
CCGCGGAGGAAATTGAAGTTCACGGCGCGTCTTAATGCAGTTTAGAGAAACGCAAGGATATCGAGGAGAACGAACAGGATGGAATAAAAGCGTCCATCGATTCTGGAAATTATATCGCGCGATTGCCAACTTCCCACGAGCACGTCTATCGTTATCGCGCGACAATCGAATTACTACAAATCATCGAGTTATCGCTAAACGTCCCGATAACGTGATATAAACTTCAACCATTCACAACTTGTTAACTCCCAAGAATTTAACAAGTGTACTATCGTATACAATCATTCAATTTTCAAACTATTTTTACATTCTTGGAAAGGCAAACATGTTCTATATCCATATGTATACATCTATATGTCAACATTTATATGTATATACCTATACATTTAATGTATGTGTATACATCTCATATATATATAATATACATCTCATAAATATATCTGATGTCATAGTTTATATGTATGTTTACATACACATATATCTCGTGTCACAGTACATATGTATGTATATCTATATATGTATATATGTATGTGTCGATAAGTATGTATATGTACATGTTCTACATCTTAATATGTCTATATCTTCTTCAACAATGTTCATAAATAAGAATAAAATGAGAGCAATACATAAATGGAGATAGACAATACGTACAAACAGGTTTAAAAAGTTCTAATTACACAATAATGTATAACATATAGGATATACATGTAATTATAAACGAATTTATTTTAAAAATGTAATTATACAATACTGTAATATAAACAATGTTCACAATAGTGAAATTGTACAACAGTGTAATTATAAGATGGACAATATTTTTTACAGTAGTCTGATCGTTCATCCGCGTGAACAATATTTTTTTACAATAATGCAATACCGAAACAACCAATCCTGTATTTGTAAGAGTATATAAATTTGCAAGTGTATTTACAAAAGTATAAGCGATTCTACAATATGAATATAGTATTAACCTAATGCAGCATTAAACCGAGACCGAAACTTCGGACGTATAACTATAAATAAACAATCGTACTTTAACGCGAGCTGGTCGAAATAAACTCGCGAAAGCGTCGCAATAAACAGCGATCGTTCGAGCGACTAAGTAATTAACTCGGGCAGAATATCAGCGGAATCGCGTAAGAATTAGCGTAGCAGAAACATTTAAGTCCACGCGTGCGGTTCAACGTACGAATAAAAATTGGAATTTCACGCGTGCCTTCGTTTTCCCCGTGACGGGGAAAAAAAAATCTCCCCCGCGTTCAGTCCACGCTGACGTAATTACCTAAGAGTTAATGGATTCGCGGAAAAATGCGGCACGCGGAGGGTCCCTCTGTTTTTTCGCGTCATTTCGCGAGACATTTTCAAAGCGGAGGGAAAAAGGAGACGGGAACGCGAGAAGAGAAGAAATATCGCCGGTAAACGCGGTTACGTTCGAACGAATAATTTCGTCGCGGAGTCCGAGCTCGTCCAGTAGTAAAACAAACGACCTCTCGGCCATTCCGTTGCCGGTAATAACTCACTGGAGGATACTGTCGCGGTCCTCGCGAATTATATCTGAATAATTCAACCGTTTTCTCTGCAGTTTAACCGGACGTTCTTACAATTAGTGCGCCCGAGCGTGCATCGACATCGACAACCCTTCTCCGCGTTCCGACGAATACTTTCAAGCTTTAAACTTTGTTCCGTACGCAGAATTATTCGAAACAGCAATATTATCCTATTAGAGTGCTACTATCAGAATGATACTATTTTAGTGGAACTTTACAATTTAAGTGGAACTTGGACATTATTATGGTTATGTTACGATTTTATGAATATCACACATTTGCATATTGTCGAGGAAATGTAACGAAATTAGTGCTGTATTCGCTTTGACATCGGTGGTGTTGGATTATAAGCTAGTTTGAGCTATTTGCTATCTCGTGTGATGTATCTATAGAAACATTGTTAGAAATAAGGTCTTTAACGTAGGTATTTAAATATAGTTGAAACTGAGAATTATATCAAGGTTTGTGTTATTATTGTGTCCCAAGAGGTTGAGGATTAAATTTCTTACTATATAGGGAATTTAGACTGAGTTCTGAGACCTTACATTCCGAATTCTGAGACTTTAGACTTCTGATTCTTGTTATGAAATGAAAATTTCGATACAGGAAATTGGACAATTATTTATAAATATTAAGAACATGCAAATCAGCAATGTATAGGACTTAACTTTTGAAGTTTTCAACACAAGACTCTCGGCTCTGTTTTTACAAAATTAATAGAATGGGGATTTTTTAATTTTTTCCCCATACCCAATGAATGAAAAAATTTGGTACATTTTTAATAATTAACTTAATATTATGTTTAAAATGGTGCTATGTTACAAGGTGAATGTCTTGCTTCAGAATTCTTTTCATTGATAATTTCCCTAGTTCCCCACTAGCCAACAGACAGGATTTCCTTATCGGGTACGTGACGTTCTGCAAATTCCTCGCGCATCACAGATTACACCATGGATCAAAGCATAGGGGAACGAAGCGAGGAATTCTCGAGCGTGTACTTACACGCATGTGCACTGGTGTTCAATACTCCCTTTATATATGTATGTACAAGTACGATAACTTTGTGATTTTTACGCGCCTAAACTTTCATGTTTCCAATTTTGTTATTTTCTGCTCTAATTTTCAGCTTTGATGAATTCTTGAACTTTTAAATTCCTAACTTTCCGAATTGTCAAATTGTCAAATTGCAAAATTCTTAAGTTTTCTGAATTTTTAAATTTTGCATTCTTCACATCTCCGGGTTCGTAGGTTTTTAAATTTCCATAGGTCCAAATTTCAAAAACTGGAAATTTTCCAAACTCTATCACGTTCCTGAACATCTGGATCTGCAAATTTCTAAATCACAAAAGCCCAAAATACCCAAATACCCTAGATCACCAAATTCCAAAGTTCGCAATTTCGAAGGTCCTCCAATTTTTATATTTTCATATACCCACATCCCGAAATTTTTCAAATCCTCAAATACTTATGTCTCCAAATTTCTACACTCTCAAATCTCTACATCTGCAAATTCCAGATTTCTCTATTCCCAACCTCGTCAAATCTCTGGACTTCAATTTTCCCGAAATTCCAAATCCCTGAGCCCACAAGCTTTTCAAATATCCGCGTTTCCATATCCCTAGATCCCAAAATTCTAACATCCCCAATTTCCAAAATCCCCAAGCTCCTCAAACACCTGTATTTCCACAACCCAAGATCTCAAAATTCTAACATTCCCAATTTCCAAAACCCCGAAAATCTCGATGCCCGAAAATCCTGAACACACCCCAAGACATTGCAACATTCGCGACTTCATAAAACTCAACGAATGAAAAATCTGTTGCCCCTTTCGATTGTCATATATTCCCTAGGGAAATTGGATTTGCTGTTGGCTGTACACACCGCATCGTGTACATACTTTTGAAAGCTGTGCTCTTCATCGGGTTCGACCGATGACCGACGACGCCACCGCGATCTCTATAAAGCAACTGCTAACTCGCCGACAACCCATCGTCCTCTCACGGTCTTCAAGAAGCTTCTGAACGAGCATGCAGCGATATAGCGAGCTGGCTGCCACGTCTCGCTCGATATCCATTAACCCCCTACTCCTCCAAGCCTATCCCGAGTCTCTGTAGGGTTTAGGGGAGACTATTCCCTCCTCGTTCATCGAAAAGACACGAGTTTATACCCCGCTGAGAGGACGAAGACTCCTCTCGTTCGTTAACCTGCTGCAAACCGGAACTTTCGAAACCAGCCTGGCTAAGCAACCTTTTTTTACGCTGCCTGCTTTTACGATGCGGTCCGAAGGGTAGGTTAGATTAGGTGACAATGATGTCACGACGTTTTTATTGCTGCTACCGGGAGATCCTGATTTTATAACGCTGCTTCGAAATCGAATTTGGTGGATTTTTGTAGAGACTTGGGATCGAGGAATAATTACCGGATTTGTAAAGTTCTTAAATTTTCGAAGCTTCAATTTTAGAAGTTCGAAATTTTCAAATCACCAATTCACAAATTCTTAAATTCTCGAATTTCTACATTTTCAATCCAGTTCTGAATTTCTGGATTTATTATTTTCCAACATCTTAAATTGCAAAATTTCTATATTCCCAAATTCTCGAATTTTCAAAGCCTTAATTCGTCAAATTCCTTGATTTTAAAATTCCTAGATTTTCAAAATTCTTAAAATTCTAAACTCCTGAATATCTAAATCCTCTAATCCCGAAATTTCCAAATTACAATTTCCTAAATTTCCTAATCTCCTAATGCGTAGACTAACAAATATCCAAATTCGCTAATTCTGAAATAATTGTAGCAACCCACGTGTAATTGTTGTAACAACCCATTATGTGTTTAATCATCGTGAGATCTCAAAATCTCGTCGTAAAGACATTTTTGTCGCAACATTAATATCACGAAATAAACCTGTTTTCGTTTCACTAACATTTGTAAACAATATAGCGTAATACATACGATGAAAACTGCATTGCATCGTTGTCACGATCCGGCCATTCCACTTGAAAATCGATCACCAATTGAATTGTACTCAATGTTCTGGATTTTGTTCTAATTGAAGTGTTTGTATACAATCTGTACGATAGAGATGAGAACTGAACTCAATGAATCCTATGATTCTACAATAGTATGATTAAGGTAACTCATTTTCTGCTACGATCCCCAAATGGGGATTTGAATATACATTTTCACATACATTTTTCTTTTATCACTTGCAACAACGTTATATTAAATAAAATGCGTATTCGGTACATGCTTACATTCTGGTAACACTGAAACTACCGAAGTACAATGCACAATTATTTTAAAATTGAAAATGAAGTTCAAGAATAAATGACCAAACGATGTAACATAAATACACTTATTGATTATTTATATTGATGCCAGTCAGTACAGATTTTAAGAAAACCATCTTGACAAATTTTCACCTTTGAAGTAGAAAATTTGTAAAATGGTCATTAGACCCCTTTGGTAGTTTTAGTTTTAAAATTATTTTTCGCCTCGACATCGTCCAACTTGTAAAAGTATCTGATAAATAAATTGACAACACACGCAGTAGAGTTGAAATAAAAATAGTTAATGGGTTAAGTGACAAAGAACGAGTCTCCAAAAAAGTGTTTCAGGTTGCAACTGCAACAGAAGCCAGACTTTCATCGTCGTTGCGTGGAAACGCACCCGAGCCGTTCGCTGACGCAAACAGACACCGCGGTGAAATTTCCTTCTTTTTATTTCTCCCTCTCGCCATCTCGTACGGCTTCTTTAGCCTCGCTACTTCCTCTTTTTTTGTACGCTCGTCTTGCTTTGCTTCTTACGCGACCGCACTCCGGTACGCGTCGGTTATTTAATATTCATACGGTGGCACGCTCGCGAACACTGCACTCCACTTTCGGTACCTTTAAAAAAAAAAAAAAAGAAAAATGAACGACACGGCTCTCGTTCATCCTCCGTCCCCCGGCGAAATAAGAAAATGCATTTCAGAGACTCGTTGCCACTCGACTCGAAAGCTTGATGGCTACTCCCGTCGACTAATTACGCGCATTTACCGCGGCGCGAGCGCTTAATGTAATTTCAGCGATAAAGCGTCGAGTTCCGCAGGGACTCGTTTACAGCGGTGGCTTTCCTTTGACGGACGCGAATTATCGCGGCGAAACAAAGCGAGACGATATATAGCCGATCGATATCTTGCCGGGGAGAAGTCCGAGCGACGGATAATTGCAATTTGTTGCTTTGTTACTGATTCCTCAAAGAGTTAGATTACCCCTTTTATTCGTTTCGACTTGGCAACCTCGTCATTGTCCTTCGCAAATCGCTTCTTCCTCTACCTTTTTCGCCGTAGAATATTTATCCCGCTTTCGAGTAAATCTACCCTCAACCACCTTCCGTTGATCACAAAATATTTGCCGTATTTCATGTAAATAATAATTGATACAAATAATTGATGAAAGTATCTGTTGACCATTGTCTTAAGACATTGAAATTGATATTAATAAATATTATTGGGATATAAATAAATAATATTAAGACATTTTAAATTGAACATCTTAAATATCACAAATATTTTGTATTTAATTTTTATCTATATTTAATATATATACGTATATTACATATATAGATATTTTAAATATTTAATATGTTATATTTAAGATAACGAGCATCATTAGCGACCACGTCTTCGTTAACGATCATTGTATGTGTCTCAACATAACATATTCATGCATTCAAAACCTTGAAACATCGCAGGGTAATATAGATTTAAAATACTTATAAAATATCGTGATGATTTACCAGCACATAAATTGCAACTTTTTAGTCCTCATTCAGATATAATTTTTCTATAAATATTCAACGTTACACCTAACTGTCTTAGAAACGTAGAGAATCGAACATCAATGATCTCCATTTTAAAAAAGATTCCCCATAAGCTGATAAATAATAACTAACTTCAAACGATTATTTACTTACGTGTCTAAAAATGTAATCATTTACTTTACTGTCTCAAAAATTCTCTTCTACCGAAGTATGCTTTAATAATCATAAATTTTTGCAACATACGTTTTGAAATTTATGTTATACCAATTTGTGCACATATTTCATCAATTTAACAAAAAGGAACGAACTTATACATTAATTTCTTCCATCTTTCGTATTATTGATTATAAAAATATACGAATTCGAATATGTCCTTCTCGTGCAATCGCACGAAAAGAAGTAACGTGAAACAAGCGAGAGACCAGCGTTCGAATAATTTTGTGCCCGACTGTACGTGTTCGACGCGTTAAACGTTCTCGGGTTTTCCATATTTTTCCACCGCGTTCAATAAAATCGGGAACAGAACAAAACTTGCCGGTTGAAAAGAAATGGGTCACCGTCGGACGAAACGAAAGTTGCCCAAAAATGTACCAGCAATTCCACGGGGTTGTCCAACGAGGGTATCGATTATCCCTGCGGGATTTAAAAACTTGGACTTTTTCTATCGACTACTCGGCCACTCATATAGACATAAATGTCATTTAAAAGCATCGATTCGAACGCTAAATCTCCACTTCTCTAGCCTCTGTCGTAGAAAATGGAAGAGTCGATGGAAAAAAAAACAGAGAGAAAAGAGGTGTACACGCTTTTTTCCACAACTTTAACCCCTACTTTTTCCAGTCGTGTCTCCCCTACGGGCATGTACAGGGCACGGCAGAAATCGTGACATCGTACGGATGAAAGGAAATTGCAAGTTTCAGATAAAAATACCTTTCTGCGGTATGCGTGTTCCAATGACAAATTTCTCGTTCGTCTGATACTGCAATGTTTTATCGTTGATATGTTGTTTTATCGTGAGATATGTTAACCAGTTAAGTGTGTTTGACGACTATATGCGTCATGGAGATGTGACAGAATTTTTTGTCACGAGGAGTATACTTCTAAATCACAGCTAACTGATTCATCAAATAAGTCAATAATAGTAATAAAATTGTCTATTTTATAAAACAGACCCATCTTTTTGGTCCAATATTTTAACACCGACACTTATTCTGTAATTGACGAGTATACTTACAAAGAGGACCGTCACAGTTAACTGTTTAACCAATAATTCGATGTTCTTTTTCGTACAAATAATAAATTAGAAAGGATGAATTAGGTTAGGAAATATGGATACTGTCGCTGGTTTTTAATTGCCTATCGATAGTTTATAGCTGTATCGTATATACTCGTTAGTACGAGTTAGTAATTAACTATTTCTAATTTTCAAAACACACTTTCGTTTAACGCGAGAACGTACCGAATTTTCAGCACCGTTTTTCGTGAATTTCCTAGAAGTCGTGTAACCGAAACGGTTAACGGTGCCATTAAAATCGAGTTGGTAACAAGTACGGGCACCCCCGTCCAATTCCAAAATTGGTCTCCCTTTTCGCCGACCGTACAGTTTACACCGCGAGTTATATTTACTTTAGCTAAACGCACCGACGCAGTGTATGGTCGATTGCAACACGATTTTCGCCGCACTCGGTGAACGGTATCGCTGAAATATACGGGCGAGATGGGCGATAAACGCACGAGCACCACTTCACCAGAATATCCTAATTTGTCGATTGGAAAATTTAGGAAATTGGGATTTGGGGAGTTTGGGGTTCGGAAAATTTGGGATTTGGGGAATTTCGGATTCGGGAAGATGGGAATCTGGGGAATTTGGTATTCGGGTAGATGGAGAATGGGGGATTTGGGATTTAGGAAATTTGGAAGTCGGAAAAATGGGAATTTAGGAAATTTGGAATTCGGAAAAATGGGAATTTAGGAAATTTAGAATTCGGAAAAATGGGGATTTGGAAAATTTGGGATTCGGGATGACGGGGATTTGTGGAATTTGGGGAATTTGGGTTTAAAAAATTTGCAATTCGGGAGGATGGGAATTAAAATAGAAAATTTTACATTTGGAGAACATCAAATTTAATAATCTTGGGTAATTCAGAATTTGTGAAAATCGAAATTTAACGAATTTGGAACATAAGAAAATTTGGATTTCAAAAAAATAGGATTTAGAAAACTTTTGATCAGACAAAAGTGGAACTCAAGGAATTTAGAAATTGCGGAATTACGATATCATAAACTCGGATTATTTCATATTTTATAAATTCTATAAATTACAAACTCACCCACAAATATTCTAAAAACCAATGAATCCGACAATTCGAAGATTACCAAACCTGTACAACCCGGATTTTAAGATAACAGGAAATGGAAAAACCTTGATATTTCCGCACTCAAAATACGGAAGTGTTCAGATACCAGCAACCCAATAAAGTGACCGAATTCGCTCGCACAAGTTTCCCTTAAAAAAGAAAAAAAGTTCATCTCGATACGGTATTTACTGTCAAGTCGTCCCTGGCAGCGTATATCGTTCGAACGTATGCACAGTTTTCGTAGCAAGTGCGCGATACACGTTAGCCGTGACCGGGGTGGTAGCAGTGTGGCACATTGAATGGCACGAGGGGGTGGTAGTACACGATGTGCTGCGGTGAATGTGCCCTAACCCCAACCCCCTTTTCGTACAACTGCATGGAGATGCAGAGACGTGGATGCATCCTGTAGGAGAGTATAACGAGCTCGAAGCCGACTCTCGGGTCGATGGCTCATGGTTTCGCCTTGCCCTCTCGAACGACCCACCCCACTCCTGTCACCCACCCCCTCTCCCTGACACCTCATTCGCTCTCTCTCCCTCCCTCTCTCTCTCGTTTCTGTCCCGTTCTCTTTTCCGCTCTCTCATTACCTCTCTTTCCAGTCGTCTCCGCAGCCAGCGTTGCCCACCACCCTTGTCCCGTCTATTCGCTGCCAGTGGCGTAACTTTAAATTCAGGACCAACCAGCCAACGGGGGTGACACGAGGGTGCCCTTCACCTGTCGTGCGTCGAGTGGGACAGCGCTGGTTACCGTCAGAGAAAACGTTTTGACGGCTGTTCTTGAGAGACGGCGACCTTTGTGTGTTCGACTCGCGTAAACGCGTTTCCGCCACGACTTTTCTCGCGGAAAAAAAAACCGCGTTCGCGACGTTGTCGTCGATGTTCGCGCTTTAACGACACCGCGGGGGTGGAAACGACAGAGCCGTCGTCGATACTCGATTCTCGACGTTTAACCTTTTCGCTACGGTAATATTCGATCGACGAGTTTTCGCCACGACTACCTGTACTACAGATAATATCATGAAAATATACGAATGTATAATATCATAAAAATATACGAATATATAATATCATAAAAATACAATCATATGAATACAAGAAACTGTTTCGTACGAATTAAACTCCGTTGTAAGTCCATGGTTCCCCGATCGAAATTCTATTGAATCGTTCCTGAAGAAAATGATCCACCGACTTGCGGCCGACGGTGTCTCGGATAAAATGTTGTTGCTTGAACATTTATCGCGGCTCGGCGAAACGGCCCGAAGGAACCGGAAGAGAGTGTCGCGTCGTCACCTTCGTGCAAATAGAACGCAAATTCGATACGAGACATCTCGTCGCAGTCAACCTGACGTTCACGTCGAGAATGAGATGCGGCACGCCTTCACCTGGGAATCGCGGCGCCTTCTCCTTGGTAGGAAGCCTCCTTTCGCTCTTTCGACAACCACCACCCTCCTCCACCCTCTGTGTGCTCTCCCGGTGTCTCCTCTTTCGTCAACCATCTTTTCCCTATGCCTCCACCTTCGCTTTTCGCGATAACGCGTCGGCCAAAGTAACAGTCGGTTCGACTGATGTTGCCTGGCGACGTAAACGCCCTCGGGGATGTGCCTTCCGGTTTCATGGCGTAACCGTTCTCCCCGGCTTGTCTGTTGGCCCAGAAAGACGCCAGCGAACCGGGGAATCGAACGATGTCTTTGCTCGCCGACACTCGAACGGCTGTTTACAAGTTTGTAAAACGATAACGTGTTCCTGCCTACGAAAATTGATCGCGATGTAAAACAACGACGAGGGTATGTGGGTCAGGGAACCTAAAAAATTCTGCCTGCGTAATACGTGCCTCGAAATGAGCGACAAGGCGGAGCTTTAATTTGTCGAATGAAATACGGACGATAAGTACAATTGAGTTCAAAAATTTCATTCCTAAATCCCTCGTGCATGAGGTCCACATATGGAGACGCTTATGTAACTCCGCTCTTCTCAATTGTTAAATATTCGTGAAATACGCTTATTGTTCATATGTATATGATAGTATTGAAGAGAATAATTAATAAAGGAACAAGTGTGACAGAATGTATGTAAAACTATAGCTAGTTACATTTATAATTATTCAAACTACAGGCGTTTTCAATTTCAATCTTTCACCTGACCCAAAGTTGATAATCATATTCATACATGTATATACATAATACATATGTGTATATCTTCTCAATATATACATATATAAGTATATGAACATATACGTATATGAATACATATAAGCATACATGTACGTGTATACATATGCATATACATATTTGTATATGAGATTGTTAACAATCATTATGCAATTCGATGGTCTATGTTTGTAACATTTTAGACAAAGTATTAGAACGATCAACGCTAATTTTTTACAGAATTCAATGAAGCTGCAAATACGATACGATGAATGTTTCTGCGTCAGAGTCAGAATAATTCAAGTTCATTTATCTTAATCTTCAAAGAAAGCAGGTAGAAAGAAAGCTTCATCTCGAATAAAAAGGTTTCTCGTATAAAAACTGATTAAGCAGAGAAGACGCGCAAAAAAAGCGGATCACGAGAACACATTCATTTTGCAAATTGCAATCCCTCTTCGTGCCGGTATAATATCTGACAGCTTGAGCCAGTCGGACTTTCTAATTTCCGTAACCCCAAGATATGCGCGTTTATCCCCCGTTTATAATTTTCCCTGCAGTCCCGACGTCGTTTATCGTTAACCATTTACGGGCGCGTCACTGAAACTTCTCGATTTCTATGAAAAAAGAGAAGAAAAAAAATAAATAGAGCCGCAACTTCCGCGACCGACACATCAAATAAAATTCTCTACCAAAGCAAACTCTTCCCGCGTCGCAACATGGAGGCTAAAGTGCGAGGGTCTCGCGACGCGTTTTACATTCACGCATCGATGCTGTTTCTCGAACGTTCCATGCAAAAAGCGCGGATATTTTCTTCTTTTCTCTCTCTCTCTCTTTCTCTCTCCTAATCGAGATCCCCGGTTCTCCGATTTTAAAGATATTCCTTCACGAGAGATAAGAGCGCACTTCTTCGGTCGTTGACTCGTCGGTGAAATATTATTTCCGCGTGTGCTTGCGCTGGTCCTTCCTAAAACATCGTGTCTCGCGCGCGTGTTGAACGCATCGCAAAGGACGTCGCTCATCCTCTCTCGATCCGCTCTTTTTCGAGAGCACAACAACGAGGGTGGATCAAAAGAACGCTCCTTCTCGATGGGACGTTCATATGGGAATACACAATGGGAAAGCGTTACGGTAAATGCATTGTCAAAACCTTAGACGGCTACGTATCTACGATACCGGATATAGGTATTCGAATAAATAAGTTTTCTTTACTTATACGATAGTATCTTGATATATTATTTTCGTAGTCAAACCGGTTTTACGCACGGTAGTGACACTCCAATGTACGTACATTCGAGTGCAATATTATGTAATTATCATAGCGTGTTTCTAAATTTTTAGATTCCTAAGGCTCAAGATAAAAAATGGAATATTGCGAAAAATGGATACCGAAATTCCTTGATTTCGATATCTCTAGGTACCGATACACAACACTCATATTCCTAAATATCGGTATACCGTGATACACATAAACCTATATCACGATATCCCTATATTCTAACAACCCTACACCCCAATATCCATACATTCCGATTTCCTACGTCGCAATATCCCTGTGTCCGCATATTTCTACCTCCCAATATCTCTATGTCCCGATATTCCTACGTCCCAATATTCCTATGTGCCGATATTCCTACGTCCCAGTATTCCTATGCCCCGATATTCCTACGTCCCAATATCCCTATGTCCCGATATTCCTACTCCCCAATATCCTATGCCCCAATATTCCTACGTCCCAAAACCAATATGTCCCAATATTCTTAGCCCCCAATATTCCTATGTGCCGATATTCCTACGTCCCAGTATCCCTATGTCCCGATATTCCTACGTCCCAATATCCCTATGTCCCGATATTCCTACTCCCCAATATCCTATGCCCCAATATTCCTACGTCCCAAAACCCCTATGTCCCAATATTCTTAGCCCCCAATATTCCTATGTGCCGATATTCCTACGTCCCAGTATCCCTATGTCCCGATATTCCTACGTCCCAATATCTCTATGTCCCGATATTCCTACGTCCCAATATTCTTACGTCCCAAAACCCCTATGTCCCGATATTCCTAAGTCCCAATATCCGATGTCCCGATATTCCAACGTCCCAATATTCCTATGTTCTGACACTCCTACGTCCCAATATCACGAAATCTCGATGATCCTTTATTCCAATATTCATAGATCCCGTTATCCCAAGTTCGAATCGCTACGAAATCCTTAAATTTCTTGATCCCTATATTCTTCCATCCATAACAAATAGTAAGAGAAGGAAATCGGAAGGACATCCGACACCACGGACTTGTTAATGTTTCGACGTTTCTGAAACTCTGACAGGAAGCGGCGTTAGTATCATACGTTGAAATCAGATGGAATTTTTTACATCGTTCCATGGCTGTAACCCGGGTCAAACGAGAAGCAACAAAAACGAACCGAAATAAATAATTCAAAGAAGAATGTATTTTTAACGAGGATTTCGTACTGCCGTGTGTTTCCTAACTTCGTGACTCGCGAAAGCTGGGAAAAGTGTCAGCAAGATGTTTCATAAATCCCATGGATTTTCCGTGGAATCCGGTAAAGATTACTGTCCTTTGATCCGTACAGGATATCCGGCTAACGTATGGCTACACTCTTTTAAGATCCGTAGACATCTCTGGAGATCGAATTTCAATTTCAGTTGTACGAGCACTGATATAATATACTTTTTGACGTAAAATATAGGAAGGGAATATTAGATTTCAGATATAATTTTCGCTTTATTAGTCCCTCGATACGTACAAGGAATCACAAAGTATTGTAGCACATTAGCTTTTATTGTGGTTGATTGCAAGTATAATTTTAGTTAATTGTAATTGTGACAAGAGATTGAAACAGATGTTATATGTAGGTAATATACGATTGCACTATCGTACAAGGGATAAAGGATCATTTTATATCGTCTTATATTCCGTACAAGACCATTTTTACATTTATGTATATAAATATGTACATACATATTCAATATGTATATATGTATATACATATACATATTATGCACATTATGTATCCACACTATGTATACACACTTAAGTAGTTGCATTGAAAGTGCAACAATAACAAGTGAAAATATATATTAACTTTTGTGCTCAATTACATTGACATTGTTAAACAACAATTCACATACCTAAAAAATAGACCAATACGAATAACATAATACGACATAAGCGACCGTAGTGCAATAAATTATCAAGTTCTCCGAAACGAAGTAATCGTAAGAAAGTACAACTTGCCGATACCTCACAACCGCTTTAGAAGAAACAAAAAAAAAAAATGTTGAAATCTAATGAACGTGCATCACGTTTAATCGAGTCCGGCAGCAAGGGTAACGGAATAAAAATCAATGAACCCCGAAGGCTCGATCGAGACTCGCCGCTAAAAGGGATTTCAATGAAAGAATTAATAGATCGATTATCCGATAGGATAAGGGATTGTGGCGGGTGTTTGCCGTCTGAAAGGAGGGCGAAAGATTTCTATCTGTTCGCGTTGGTCCATTCGACGACGAATTCGCCCGACTCGGGTATTTGCTCCCGTAATCTCTTTATCCTTTTTCCTTCGTGTTCATGCTCGGCGAGGATAGAGGAAGGACAAAAGTAACGAAAGAAGAGCATCGTAGATAGCACCGAGGAGCAATATCATTCTTCTTCGGTCGCGTTCACCTATCTCTGGGGGAAATCGGTCCCCTCTCTATTTATCCCCCTATACTGCTCGAAACGTTTGTTCTTCTCTTCGGTAAAGGACATCCGCCGACTGCAAATTACCCCTTTTTACTCTCCGTCCACAGGATGCCATCCTCCGGCTTCGCCATGTTCCTCTAACACGGTTATGAGATCGCTGTAAATAAAACGCGCACGTAACAGCTTCTTGCCAGGAGCGCAGCAACAGTTTGCTGCGCGGGGATCGCATGCCGCGACGGGCAAACCGTTTGTTTTGTTGGCCCACTTTCTTGCAATCGTTACGCTCCTTAGCTGACTCCATCGGACGTGCCTGTATCTTTCTTGGCCCGAGGTCAATACGACCCGCGAACCTTGCCAACGGACATTGATCTCCATTCGAAACGACGGTGAAAGTGCAACCGATGCCACCATCAACACGAATTAAGGACGATTGTTGCGCGCCTTTCGACATCTTCGATACTCTACGATTTCACGTACTTTCACGAGATGGGAGAATCTTTCTATCGACGTTTTTGTAACGCAGTGGGTAAGGACGATTGTTGCGCGAGTTTGGATAATTTGAATGGGCTGCGAATCTTGCGAGTTTTCGATATTGATGTCCTTTGAATCTGGATATTTTTGCCTCGTTAGGCTGTAATTTTTGAAGTTGGAGATTTAGGGATTTTTAGTAATGAAGGAGAGCAGATTTTATCATTTCTGAATTGATGCGTTGATGATCTTTGGAAGATTTAAATTTATAAATATAAGTATTTGTAGTTTTGGACAGGTGTAAATTTATAATAAATATATAAATTGTTGAATTTAGGAATTTGTACATATGTAAATTTGTCAATTTCTGAATTTCTGATTTTCCAAATTTAGAATCCTGAAAATAAGTGACATTCCGAATTTCCAAATATGAAAATTTCGCAACCTAAAAATCAGTGAAATTCTAAATTTTCAAATGTGGAAATTTGAAATCCTAACAGTGATTAAATTTTTAAATTTCCAAATGGGAAAATTTGAAATCCTGAAAGTGAGTAGATTTCTAAAATTCTAAATTTCCAAATGTGGAAATTTGAAAACCTGAAAGTGATTAAATTTCCAAATTTCCAAATATGAAAACTAAACATTCAAAATTATATCCCCGAAAATGGATAAATTCCACGTTTTCAAATTTGAAAGCCAGAGGTGTCCGTTTAGTTCGCGCACAGATCACCTAACCAAAATCATACAGCAAATTGTGGACGAAGGACAACGCGATACACGTGACACGAAAAACTATGACTGCGAATGCACGTTTTCATTGTTATTTTTCAACGTGACACGAGGCAACACGATCGTTGGTTCGTGCACCGCGATAAAGTTTTCGAACGAGCTTTCACCCTTTTGTAACAAAGTTCTCGCCAGTGATAAATGAATTTGCAGTGTTATAGCCGGGCTATGTAATGTGTTAATTAAAAAACTTTCGCGACCCTGTTGTCGCTGATATCATTGTCTCGAAAATATCGTGACCGAACAGTACGGACGGATAGATATATCACGAAGGTGTTGCTCGTACGATGGTCGCCGTTTATAAAGGGGGAGTGTAATCGCGAAATTATGTCCGGTATTTGATTAAAATTCTGCGAAAATCGTTCAATTATTCTCGGCTCACTTCGTACAATACTAACAAGTTCCGCAGCAAGATTTAATTCTAGCGAGGAACTAATTAAAAGTTTTCTAATTCCTTCGTCTAATTAAGGCAATATCGTGGCCAGACATTTACGAACGACGACTTCGCATTGAGATCGTAAATTCATTCAACGAATTATCGATTAAATATCCGAGAAACTTTCGACGTCTACCTTGAAAGCATTATCGTTTGGCTTAAAACAAACTCGCGTAGCTTTGAGAAGATAACTTGAATATTTATTGTTTGAGATTGTTGCCTGTTACGCTGCAAGTTGCGAAACACGAATTAAGACACCATCCTTCTGACGAACAAATATTAATAAAGCTCTCGAAGCGAAAACGGTATATTTATATACCCGCAGCTTCCAAAGATTTTTCAAAGTGTTATTTTTATCTACTTCGTGGTTTACTTCCGAGTAATGTCCAGATTATTCATTAGGCTCGCCGCAATTACGCATTTGCATAGTTAAATATTTACGTTCAACACGCTTATGTTTGCAGTACGTAGTACGCTCGTGCCAGAAGCTAAATTAAATTAGGTTCGAAATTTAAACGGTACCTAATAAATGGATTTGAATCGCGAAATTATGTATCAAGTTAGATTAGGATTAATCTAATTATGAACAAACAGATTCATCCGCAACAGAATAATCCTAATAATAGAATCATGCATCGTATTAGATTATACTAGACTACGTCAAATTAGGTTCTATCAGATTTGCAGTTCAAACAAGAATAAATATTATGTTCTATTGCAGTCGATTTTAGAAATTATAGTTCAACCATGTTTTTATATGGTTCAATTAATTAATGAATTAATTAATACAAGGTAATATTAATGAAGCAATTGATACAATTTAATTTTAATGGAATAATTAATACAATTTAATGTTAATGGTTTAATTAGTACAATTTAATCTTAATAAATACATTCATGCAATGTAATGTTAATGAAGTAATTAGTACAATGTAACGTTGGTGAATACATTCATACAATGTAATGTCAATGAATTAATATTAGTACAATGTAATGGTAATGAATCGATTCATACAATTTAATTTTAATAGAATAATTAATAGAATTTAATATTAATGAATTAATTCATGCAGTGTAATGTTAATGAATTAATTAGTACAATGTAACGTTAATGAATCGATTCATACAGTTTAATTTTAATGGAGTAATTAATACAATTTAATGTAAATAGATTCATTCGTACAATCTAATGATAATGAATTAGTTAGTTAAATGTAATGTTAATGAATCTATTTATACAATTTAATTTTAATGGAATAATCAATAGAATTTAATGTTAATGAGTTAACTAATACAATTCAGTATTAATGAATTCATTCATACAATGTAAAGTTAATGGATTAATTCGTACAGTTTAATGTTAATGGACGAATTAATAAAATTTAACGATAATTTGTGCGGATCAAAATACACAACGCAGACGTGAAATTCGTAGACACAGATTTTGCCGAAAAAAGAAAAATGGCGGCAGCGATCAATCACGACACGGTTCTCTGATTAGAGGGCCTCTACCTTGAACCGAGTCTGAGAGCCATCCCCGTAATCACTTACCCCCGTGAAACGGCACTAACTCTCCTATCAATCCCGAAATCGACAACGTCAATATCGTATTTCCCGGGCCGCGCGTTGCCAATCAAACTTTCCCGCCCGCGTTACCGTGACAAAGGGCGAGCGAATCGCTCAGACAATCGGTTTCACCGCGCTCCGATGCCGATTGAATGGTCGTCGGCCCCGCGAAGATACTTAAAACCGTTCCCATCTAACTCGTCCCATCGATACCATTGTGCGCCACCGTCTACCTCGAGTCCCGATTGTTCGCCGCGACATTAATGAATCCCGTTACGCGGCGTTCGCTTATCGAGAGACGGCCAGTCGAAAAACTTGCGGGAATGCACACGCACCCCGCCACCCTGTATACCGGTGTCTGGGTAGTCAGGGTTGAACAGGCCTGTGCTGGTTCTACGTTAGTTAGCGTGTGCCATGCTCGCAACATGGCCAATTGTGCGTTACGCACGAGCAGCAGAGATACGGACACGTTCGCGCGAGGGGTTGTGCCTTAACGCCGCCAATTCGTGCAGCTCGACTACGCGTACATCTCTCCCCGTGGCGTCATTTCCGGCTGACACCGGTATTGTGCAGACTACATTGTCCCCGCGTGTATTCAATGAGACGGCCCGCGGCAACTGAACGTCAGCGGGGTGTAGAAGGGCCAACCGGAGAAACTGCGAGCAGAGACGCTACTACCGCCGGCACTGCTCGTAAGCGAACGAGCTTCCTTGGAACAATGAATTGTTCTGGAAGATGTCATTGTCCGATCGCTCCCGGGTCCTGTCGCGTTTTGCATCGCAAACTCTACGCTTTCGACCTAAACTCACGAGACCGCCCTCGAAGAATCAGCCCTCGTACGATGGTCGTTCGCCTCTCGTTCGCGTCTTGACCCTTCACGCTGCGACCTTTGTTCACACGTTGCCGACAGTTGTTGGACATTGATAAGCAAACGTAGCGTGGTTGTTCGATAACGTCGACATTACGATACACTGTCTTTATACCGCTAAGACGCTTACTTAACCCATTGCTAAACTCTAGCGTTTGTGACTCGTGACACACTCTTAATGCAATTACGATACATCGTACTCGGATTTTGTATACGTTTCAATTTGAAGCTCGAGCAGCAGTATAGTTTGCAAAGTCAAGGATCGCTGATTACAATGTTGGCAAAACATTTTGATATTATTTGATTGTTTTAATAGTGTAGGTACTAATGGTTGGTACGGGCTGACGCATTTGTCAAATAAATCGTATGGAAAAGGGTTAACACGTGGCGATACAACGCACGCGTTTATAACACGAGGTTAATATGCGATTGTAACGTTTTGGTGTACGACACGTGGTTGTGACTCGTGATGACATGCAGCGTGAATCACGAATCGTGATCAGTGGAAATTACTCTGTCATTAGCAGTCCGATCGAAAATGTTTTTATCAGCTTTTGCATGATTTTACAAGAGTTATAACGAGACTATGAAGAATTGTTTTTTAACCCCCTTTTTTATATTTTTGAAAGGTCAATTTTTGCAAATAAACATATAATTTTTTTATGGCATCTGTTAGCGGATTTCAAGACGAATCCGGTGAATATCGGGACATAATTTTTTTCTTACCTGCGGTGATACAATCCGTGGTAATATAAGGTAGTGCATCACCACGTGTTACACTTATCATACATTGTATCACCACGCGTTATACATTGTAACATCTCCCGCTATGCATTGTATCATCACACGTGATGATGCAGTACATGGTAATACAACCCAAGAAAATCTCACACGTGGCGAGTACATGACACAACGCGTGCAATGGCAAATGCCACACGTGACGATATGTGTAGCAGTACAACGAGTGACGATATGATGTCAGTCGACATAACGCGTAATAATGCAATGCATGAACATGTATCATGTGGCGATGCAGAACGTGGTAATGTAACGCGTGGCAAATCTAACCCATAACGAATACAACGTGTGCTGATATAACGCGTAGCAGATCTGACACGTGGTAAATACATAGTACATTGAAATACACAGTGTGCTTTTATAATGCATGGTAATACAACTCGTTGAAAATTTGACTGGTTGATATATGTATACGTACAGTTTGCGGTTTACAACGCGTATAGAATCTAACGTGTGGTGAACATGTATCTTGTTCTTCACATTGTTATATGATCTCTATATCTCTATATTCTTACATCTCCATCCTCTTATATCTATCCCTCTACATTCTTACATCTTTATATTCATCTGTATTGTATCTCTACATTTCTATATTTTTGCGTCTCTACATACTCGTCTCTCTATATCTCTATGCTCCTATATCTCTACATCTGTGTATTTCAACATATGTACTTACTATTATTACGATCGATTAAATACATATCGATGCACGAACAAGCAACTTCGTTCGTCGACCTGCAACGTACGTATTGAAAAATTATGAAGGATCGCAACAACCGACATGACCGGTTTTTCTCATTAAAAGGACGAGGTAGCTCGAAAGGACGCGGAGATTATTTTTCGAACGAAATAGGAAATTAAAAAGGAGTAATGGTTACAACTGAAACCGTTTGAAAAAGAATCGAAATTTTTTTTTTCGCTGAACATGTACGAGGCTTGACATTCATTTTCATGCTCGAAAAAACAACTTCGCGCAATTGAAAGCACCCGTTACGGTAACTTTTATTCTACGGTCCCACAATTATGCTGTACACGATATAGAAGCGGCTCTCATGCCTCACTGTTCACGGCTCTTATCGCTGTAAAAGACTCAATGCACGGTGCACGTTCGACGAGATGATTTCATTGCGAGTACGCCCGATATGGTCTGTTACACAGAATGAATAGTCTCGATTATATCAATGGATGGCGTAAAATTCCGACCGCCACTACATAACGGCGGGGTTTTATTCGTTTCTGCTAAAAGGAATTTTTACAAAGTCGAGTTTTAGCCCGTGAATAACGAGCCGAAGCTCTAGGTATTCATATTTTAACGCGGAAAGTATTTCTCTTTTTTTTCCCCCCCGTTTTTTTTTTGATACGTAATATAACCGGGGAACGTAATTACGTAACGCTTGAAATACGTTTCATCGTGTTTCTTTGTTCGTGTTACAGTTCAAGAATACCGAATATGATACCGCTCGAAAATTTCGCATGATTCTCGGTCGCCAATGGTACGCGTTTTACAAATATCCGAAACGTTTTTGTCGTCGAACAATGGCGTACATTGGACGACAGTCAATGAAAAGTTGATGAAACGAATGTTTGAAAATGTTGAAAGCTTCCGATTCTATTAATATTAATGCCATTGTTACATCCCTTCTATATATGAATACAGAAGCAGAACGTTGTATTACCATCATCTATTATTTACTGTATTACAATTTCATGGTTCCACTGCACTATGCTGAAGAAATCTGCTATCATAATAGTATGCCGCTATATTTAGTGCGGTATCATAATACCATTTTAAAGCACGAGCATTCTCACTGCTCCAATTACAGTAGTACACTACTGTTCCGCCATACTGTTGCAGAACTGTTCTGCTCTTTTACTAGCACAATCATGTTACTATATTGTTATTCTATCGTAGTTTTCTGCTCAATGGTCTTGACTTCCGTTTAGAGGGAAAAATGTAGGTTTTGCAAAATCTAAACATTGACACGATATTGATATCCCCACACACTTATACCCCATGATACTGATATCTTTACACCCGATATTCTTACATTCTGATAACTTGATATCTCTACATTTGGATATTCCTATGATCCGATATCGTTCCATTCCGATACTTCACTATAGCGATATACAGACACCCTGATATCCCTATATTCCGACAACCTTACGCCCCGATATCCCTACGTCCCGACTTCCCTACGTCCCGACTTCCCTACGTCCCAACTTCCCTACATTCCGATATCCCCACACCCCGATTTTCCGCGATACCGATATACCTACATACCAATATTCCTACATCCCAATATTCCTACGTCCCGATAACCCTACACCCCGATATCGCTACGTCCCGATATCCTCACACCCGGATATTTCTACACCCCGATATCCCTACACCCCGACATCCCTGCACCCCGATATCACCTATACCCCGATGTCCCTGCACCCCGATATCCCTACACCCCGATATCCCTACACCCCGATATCCCTACACCCCGATATCCCTATGTCCCGATATCCCTCCACCCCGATATCCCTACACCCCGATATCCCTACATCCCGATATCCCTATGTCCCGATATCCCTACATCCCGATATCCCTATGTCCCGATACCCCTACCTACCGATATCTCTGTGTCCCGATATCCGTACATGCTGATATCCCTACATTCGAATAACCGGATTCAGACTCACGCAAATCCCGTTTAGATCTAATTTAGGGATGAAATAGGTTCCACGCGGAGATGTTCGCAACTGTTTAGCAAATTCAGAGTTTTTGCGAGGGAAAGTTACCAGTATACAAGTGCACGGCGAATGTAAGCAGGGTACGCGTCTTTATTACGGTCTGATACGCGCTCAGACGATTGTCAGGGGGGACGAGATTCAAATGGTAGCAGGAGCATCCGGCAGACAGTAATACTCCGTTTTCCTCGTCGACGAGGCGAGTCTGCGAATTAGTGCGACGTTACCGTAGCAAGTGCTCGACTGGATGGGAAGTAATATTGTCCGACTAGAGCCAGGGTCCTGTTTCAACCACTTCGGCTCCTTTAAACAACGGGCTCCGCGCCAAAACTGCCTATCCTATTCTATCCTATCCCGTCGGGTTCGCCCGGAGATTCCCAGGGAACTCCGTATTCGCGTCACGCAGCTCGGCTAAATCCAAAGATACGTGGTACACGGGGAAAATGAATTTGTACGCTAGCTGTGTCGTGTGCGTTCCTCGCCACCGCCGCCGAATATCCTCTTCCCGACCGGTAATGAATTTTTCCGACAAACCTCTGCTGTATATATACTTTTTTAACGAAAATACCTTCCCTACGAAATTCGATCCAATTAACCCGAATCACGCTATCGACTTTCTACATTAATTAGAATCCACGGAATGAAGGAAACGTCCATTGAATCGTTTACCAGATTAACTTACCTTCATCTGACCAAAGATTGGCCTAACGTTACGTGATATTAACTGAACGTTGCCTTCATATAACTTGATGTTAAGCTGACCTGACATAACATAACCTTAAATTTACCTTTACCTGTTTAGACATAAACTTACCTAATCTTCTACGTTAATCGAATCAAGGGAGTGGAAGAAACTTTTAATAAATTGTTTTCTAATTAACTTATTCTAATCTAACCAGAAATTAATCTCACTTAACGAGATATATACCTTGATCTGACTTTGATATAATCTTAAGTTGAGCTAACCTAACCTGACATAACCTTAACTGCACCTTTGTCCGTTCAGATATAAACTTGCATACTCTTCTATATTAATTAACATCTCGGAAGTGGAAGAAATGTTCATAAAATCGTTACTGAATTATCTTACCCTAATCTGGGCAAAAATTAATCTAACGTACGCGATATTAACATAACCATGCTTGATATAACTTTACGTAAAGCTCCCCTAACCTAATTTCAATTTTCAACCTTTGTGCTTTTAAACATAAACTAAGCTAATTAAGTTGAAAATCTTTACCTAATTCTACCATAACTTGAACTCTATCAAACAGTAAGTTTATATAATATACATTAATCCAATCAATGTTCGACAAAATTTTATTCGATCAAAACGTAGTTAAATCTAAACGTACGCGAACTAACCTTGTTTAATTCGAATCTGATGTATCCCTGAGGTAACAGAATCTTACGTGATTCTAACAAAGAGTATCCCCAACGTCGCGTCCGTTTCGAGGGAAAATCGTTATTGGCAATAAAAAGGGAGGATTAAACAACATTAAACGAGAAAGACATTTCTTACGACCCGTTCAACGTTGACCCTGTCATTTTAGGTTGTTTCAGAACTGGCTCGACAACCCTGGCTAGAGCAATAACTCAGCCACCCTCGTAGCAACGTCTCGGTCGGTAAAAACTGACGCGATACAAATTGTACCTGCATGGCCTACATAAATCATCTCTATCTTCTCCCCTCCATGATGCCTGGCGTGTTCACTTTCGTTGTATCGCGGAGGGAAACGCGTATATTTACGAGAAATTGCGCCTTTCGTTGTATCGTCGAAACGAGACTACACAATACACTCCGCGAGTATATACGTCATACGGTCCTGTTTTTTTCTTTCTTATACCGGTTCGTTTCACGGAGAGAAAATCTGAAGGCCGTCTCAAGGAATTACGTGACTCGAGATACTTGGCCGTTCGAGCGAGTAATGCGATCTCGTGATACCCCGTACAGTCTGTACAACCATTAACGTAAATCCAGAACGGAAAGCAGGAGAAAGAACAACGAGACGAACAGGCAGACGAGTGGGAATCGATATCACTCTAATGTGCTTGCTTTTTCTACGCCGTCTACGTGCCCTCCAATACTACGCCGCTACCGTTTTTCATCCCGTGCGTGTACACGACAATTCATCCCTATTTTCATCGTTTCCCACTGTCCTCGCGCTCTTCCGCGTTATATTGCCGCTGCCGCTCGTACGATCGAGAGGAAATCTGGATCCCCCTGGGGAAAGCATGACAAATAAAGGGAAAGAGGATCCCTACTTGGTCGTTTTCAGAGATTTCTGGAGATTTTCGACGATTCGGTAATTTAGGGACGAGCTCAGAGTTCGAGAAGGTAGGAATATAGGAATCTAAAGATTTTGGGGTCTGAGGATACTGGAATTTAGGAATTTGGAAATTCGGGTATTTTCATCGTGAACATTTGGGGATTCGTGGAAGTGGAATTGTAGAAATTGGAAGAGTTGGGCATTCGACAAGCTGGAAATTTGAGGAGCTGGGAATTTGAGAAACTGAAAATTTGAGGAGCTGGAAATTTGAGAATTTAGGGATATGGGAATCTTGGAATATGCAAACGCAGGTATTTGGATCGTAGACATTCGGGGATTTATGGAAGTGGAAATGTAGAAATTGCAAGAGTTGGGAATTTGAGGAGCTGGAAATGTGAGAATCTGGGGATATAGGAATCTAGGAATATGCAAACGCAGGTATTTTGGATTATAGGCATTTGGGGATTTATGGAAGTCGAAATGTAGAAATTGTAAAAGTTGGAAATTTGGAAATGTATCATTGACATTCATTTAATTAAATGTAGATGGGTAAATATTTATAAAGACGTCATAATTATTCTTCTCATACTCGAGGGACAATTATTTATTGTTACACCATTACAAAATTATACAAACGCAGAAACGAATTTCACTTCCTGCATTTCTATGTTTTATACTCGCACACAATTTTCACGTACTTCATAGAATCGCAATACAGCTATTAACATTGTGTTAATTAGAAAAAGGAAATGTTGAACAAGGAACGTTTTCATAACGCGATGAAACAAGTATAAAAATGAATCTTTTTTAAACCGTTACGTTAGCAGGAAGTCAGTCAAAGAATAAAAGCTCGCTGTTAATTGTACTAAAGCGCTAACACAAAACGTTGTACCAAACGAGATTCAACATTGTGTTACTGTATCTATGTACCGCGAGATATAACGACAAAAAGTTTGATCTTCGAACAGTGTTGATATATCTCATCTTCAAACACTGTATGAAAAATATCTCCGAGCAATATGCGCAAAATTAGAGTTCGAAAAGTTAAAAAAAAAGATTAAGCCAAACCCAAGGGAGAAGTTTTAGCATTCCGTGGATCAAAAATAAGTCTCCTCCGGTTCTCGGTAGCCGTTCTTTGTGTGATCCATCGAAAGCGCAACTAAAAGAGATGAAAAATTGACTCGGCTCGTCCAGCCGTGGCAGAGTTGCCGGAACTTCCGGCGACTTTCCTCTTCTTCGTTTAAAAAACTCGCCGGGATAAAAGCGAGACAGTAGAGCCGGGCAAAAAGGGGGGCAAAAAGTCAAGGAAGGCAACTTAGAGTGTTCCAGTTCGACAGGGGGAAGTTTCGGCTCGTTAGCAGTTAGAAGAGTCCACAGAAATCTCCGTGGTACCAGATTTTTGTCGAAGCTTGTTTCACCGATACGCGTAATTGTCGACTTCCCCGCGAAACAAGCCTCGGCAAAAGAATCCACAGCGCTAATTAAGATCTTAATTAGAAAAATTATTCCGAACGGGGAGAACGCTCGCGGGGCCAGAAACGTTCAAGATGGATTGTTGCGGGAAAAGTGATATCGAAAATCGTTAAGTAACTTTCAAACAATTTTTCGCCGATGTGAAGCCAATTTATATTCGCACAGGCACGATCAAAGGGTCGCTCGAACGTGGATGTTGTCGATACTAAAAATAGGTCACGCTTTTAACCGGTCCGCTGGTATCGCGAATTTTCAACCGCCCATATATTATTCGTATGCACGCGGCAAATGATAAACCGTTAGTTCGAACGAGTGCAACGCGCTTCGATTAACAAAGTAGATCTATCGGAACCGGGTCTGAACAGAGAGGGTGTATCCATTTGTTACAGCGGAAAGAATGTAACTCGAAAACGTAGGCGAGCTCGTGGCCGGCTAATTTCGACCAAACTATCGGGCTCGTTCCGATGCGAACCGTATAATTTCATTGGAATCGAAATCCGATAAACGGCTGCGCGAACGTCTGCGAGGCTGAATATCGGGGCGATTAGTTATTCTGAAAAGTGCACGCACCGCATCGTTAAGCTGCCCGGAGTACACGCCAATAAACGGGTTGCTTCTCTTTCTTTTTGTTTCCAATTTCGTTTATTGCGTACGCGGTGATACTTATCGTCCATCGAAAGTTTTTATTAAAACTTTCTACGCGAAACGCGGGCTTAATTGAAACGGAGAACAGAAGGGTCGAAAATAAACAGTGAGGTATATTAGATTGGTTGTATCCTTTTCATTGTACGCTTTTGAGCTGATTTCGAGTTGAAACGACTAGGCACGTGGTTAATATAATTCGAGACCATATATAAGGCGCTACATACATCACGTTTCACGATACAACGCGTGATGAATATAATACGTGACAGGTATCGTGCGTGGCGATAGAACATACGATGATATAACATGTGGCGATATAACGCGTGACAAGTGCATGGCGATACAGCGCAAGGTGAATATATCGAGTGACGAGTACATGGCGCGGTACATGTAACACGTGGAAATATGTCACATAACAATACAACATGTGGCGATATAATACATTTCAATACAACATGGGGCTATATAACGCGTGACTAACAAAACGCTTAACCAGTATAACACGAATGTATCACCTGGCTCTCTTTGGGGTATGGGAATCTAGGAATATGCAAACCCAGGTTTGGATCGTAGGCATCTGGAGATTTATGGAAGTGGAAATATAAAAATCGGAAGAGTTGGAAATTCGAAAATCTGAGGATTTTGCAAGACTATGATGTCATTTCGTATCGCTTACCTTTTAAATCTTCTTTTGTCCGCCACCGTATCTCTGATATCACGCCGCTACGTACATAGCTCGCTCTCTTTGAGATGAACACCATCCTCGAGGCAACCAGCGGTAAAAGTCCAAGCAGGCAGGACTAAAAGAGGTCGACAACCCCGCCTTCGATAATTACCGTGGGTGGCGTAGGCGAACCTCTTTCTCTCTTCTCCTTTTCCTTCTCCGTTTTTCACCCTTTCTCTCGGGCCCTCTCCACCCTTTCCCTCTCTCCTCCCTGCCCTCTTCTTCTCTTCACCAACGTCGCTCCTTCTCTTCTCGTTCCGTCTTCGTTTCGCCTTCGCCACGGCTACGGTTCGACCTCTATCCGATTCTTCTCGTTTCTCTTTTCCTCCCCGGTCGGTGCTTTTGCGCCTCGCTTGCGACGAATCGATGGAGCGACCCGATCGCCCGATAAAAATATACACCTCGCGATATATACAGGTGTATTATTTCGAAAACGGGCACGATGCTTAACCCCCTCGCGTCGGTGTTGCCGATCGCCGATGGAACGATCCCGATAATGGTAGCGACGGTTCGACGGGGAGTTTCTTTGACGATACCAAGTACTGTAGAGAGAAAAAAAACATCATTGTCGAGGGCAGCAGTTGTGGACACAGAGGGATCGAGGTTCACGGGTTGATACGACGTTCTTTGATGTCGAACGCTCGACGTTTACCGACCTCAGGATCCCGACCGAGAACACGCGTATTCATATCGTGAAATATATCGCGAAGAAAGGAACGAGATACGCGAGTGTACGCTGAAAGAATCGTATAGAAAGAGGAACGTATAAAATATCCGCTGCAACGAAGCTCTGAAACGGTATACAGGTTTACGATGCCATCGACGATCTGCAAATCTGCGTGTCTGATCGCCCTGTCCATTATTTGTTGCGTTCTATAGCGCCGGGGCAATAAATCGAATCCCGCAGTTACGCTTTGAACGAGAATGCCGAATTAATTAGAACAGAATGCGAGGGGAATTAATATCGCCAAAATGTCTAATGAAAACGTTCAACCGTGTATTGTTAATATTTCAGAATCCTCGATATTTATTGACAATTTTGAAATATTCGCAATATTTTGTATTATGTACTGTGTACTTGTCCCGAAAATTTTGAAACATCGACAATGCATATACCTATGTTTATAGTAAAACTTTGCTACGTAGGCATCTCAAATTGTATTAAATATGTGTATCTTCGGTATTTTGAACAATTCTTCCTGCCATTGATTTGCATTCCTTTCTATTTCCGTCTCTATTCCCTCCTTGAACGTTCAATTCGCATAATACCTCCGCAATAGATGAGATTCCTCGGTATAACCATTTCGAATGTTACGTTCAGGTGAAGCGTTAAGTTTAATTATACGCGGAGGTATTTACCTGGCTACATTTGCCATCTTAATGCTTCGTAAATACGACGCATCCATAGATGTAAGCGTTCGTTTGTTCAATTTATGTCATCCACCGTAAAGTTATGAGATTCATTTCGCGCACTTGTCTTGCACTTGGTGATAAGAAAACCCTGAGGGTTGCGAGCACGTTAATTGTAATTTCACGTAAACTATTCCAACACCGGATTTGCTGTTCTAATTGCTATACCGGAGGTGTGTCTTTGACGTAGGTGTTAATTATCGTTTCACGGATAACTATTTTCTGAGCACAGCGCAAAGACGTTCTACTCTCAGACCGTCACTTTTAACATTTAGCACTCTACTTACCTTTGCTCGCGATTTTCTTAGACATTTTGCGTTGTGCACCTCGTGACCGAAAAGTTTCGTCAAAATAAATCCTTTAGCTGATTTCATGCTCATATGCATATTGTATTTATACATGTCTTCTATATTTTGTACTCTATTTATGTACGTTTCTTAAATAAAGTATGTATGCATGTTTTTAACTTGTGAATATTTAGACATTATATATGTTTATATATGTTTATATATGTTGAATTTACATATGTTAATATTTGTTGAATTTATATATGTTTATATGTGTTGATTTTATATATGTTTATATATGTTGAATTTATATATGCTTGTTTATTAAAGTACTTGTATAGAGATATTTGAATTAAAATTCTAATATTCATACATGTATATTGAAGTACGTACGTACGCATAATTTAATTGAAACACATAGTACATGTACACATATCATATAAATGTCACATTTGATTAATATGTTAAACTTTGTTGAAGTCAGACTAAAGTTAAGCAAAATGACGATACTTACATCATTTTTTGTATGCAGATTAGCGATAAGAATTTAAAAATTTCAATGAATCAGAAGTTCATATATTAACAGCTTAAAAATGTACTACTTTAAAGATTTAAAAAAATACGAGCATAAAAACTTGAAGTTTTAAGTAACTATAAATATCAAATTGATGAGTTCAGAAATTTCATTTAGAAACTGTCGAATTATAGTATGAAGAAACTAGCCGTGAACGCGGGTGCACGCCATATGCGCATGAGTGCGCCCTCTCGAGCGCAGTTGCAACCCCTATATAGATTTTAAACACGTCGTTGCATAATTTATTCTTGACATTTTGATTTCCAATTCGTCTAACGGCGACTTCCCGACGAACTAGGTATAAACATCCAAAGTCTTTATCGCGGTAATTGCGTATTTAACGCAAAGAGGGATGCAAAGTTATAAATGCGTCAAAGAGCGTACCGAACCTTTCGAAATATGCTGTACAGGAAAATATCGGAGCATCGAGCTTATCCCGAACGATCATTAGATCGAAAGTTTCGCAGTCTCGAATTTTAGGGTGGTAGGCAAACAACGAAGCGTAGGTTGATAGATGCACGTTGACCTACATCCGCGTAATTCAAAGTGCCTGTAAAGTACCGTAGGAACGGGAAGAATGAAAGGAGTAACAATCAAACAGCTAATACACGTCGGAAACTATAATTCCTGAATAGTTCTTAACAAGTTCCGTGCTTTCCATTCAAACTCGATCCCGTCCGTATCTTTCCTCCTTTGCCCGGGGCGAAATGCATACTTGCCTAGCTGGAGGAAACAAGCAATTTGTCCCGCGTATTTTCGGGGCCGTTCGTTAAACTTCCTCGGTGACGAAGCCAGGTTGAAAATTGAAACAAGAAGGCTACCGTCCGATATCACCGAAAAGGGTGAAAAGCTCCATCCAGATGTCGAGTAGCAAAGTATTAACGCTCGAGCGTGCGCCACGATTTTCCGCCCAGTCTGGCGTATTAATTCGTTCGCTCGAACCGAAATGAACGAATACGTTAACGGGGCAATTAGAGCAAGAGGACATTGTTCCACGGATGGAAAAGAGGAGAAAAAACCTGCAACTCTATCGTGCCAGGGTCAGTCTTCTGTAAACTGCTACTACCCTCTACGACGAATCAAAGATCTCTGTATTTTAGGTTATCCTAACACTTTCGAGTTATCTGACCATTGATTGATAGCAAATTTATATTTATTGTCCTGTTCCAGTATCTTCTCATTAAAACCGGACTCATTATGGTGACACAATTTTTAACGTTCACTGTGTGATTGCAAGAAATTGATAGTAAAAGAAAATATGCTGTTGTTGGTAACGTGTTTCATCAATTTTGATGTTTTTTAAAAATATGTACTTCGTACATTAATCTACGTGATAATTATTCTATTCAAGAACGCATACAATGAAATTTCGGATGAATATTATGATACATCCAATGAAACTTCTCATGAACACGATGAAACATAGAGTGAAGCTAACAGACATGTAACGAATCATATACTGGAACAAACAATGAAATATATCATACATATATAATGAAACACGCAATAAAATTTATTTTTCATCCTAACAAGCAATTTATAGAATCATGAAATAATTTATGTACTCTCCGAAATCCCAAATTCATATTTATTCCCAATATCATACAAGCAGCCCAATGAATTCCGAAAAAGTTGTGTCCGAGAAATAATTTTGTAAGAAATTAAAAATTATCCCCGCACTTGTATTGCAGCGATGAACGAATTAGGTGAAGTCCCTCATTGAACGTCCGGAAACCGGTAACCCTTTCGTTGTGGTATCCCCAAGAATCCCCATACTTGCGGTCTCGTTCCCATCAGTTTAACGTCACAATTGGCGCGCAGTTGAGCTAATTGAAACGCGATACCACCACAGCGTTGAATACTACAACAGCTTCGTACGGGCGTTATTGATTAACAATTAAACCCGTCACGTTGTATAAACGTGTCCGTCGGGGTCGTTTGTTCCGTACGTTCTTGGGATGCTCCTCCTAGGGGTGGGTCACAGTTCGATGACCCCCGACGACTATCGTATATCCTCCTGTCAAAAACATTTATTTTTCCGGCCGCATCCGCGGCGATGATTCGCGTGGTTGTTTGTCCGCGTATGTAAAATCCCGGCTGTCTGTTACGTTCGAATAATATATCGGCATCGTGTGCGCAACGGCGAAAATTTACTACTAATTACTTTTCCCTCCGCGACCCTGTCGCGAGTGTAAATAGCTAGGAAGATTCGCGGATGGCTGACACACAACCGTACGGTCATATCGAAATTAATTAAAGCCGGCGGTCTTAATTGAATCAACGTCCATGAACAACAAGAATTGTCTTTGTAGCGCGAACGGCCGCTCGTTCCGCCATTAGTATATCATGGCAATGGACAGTCGCCATCGCTGGGCGCTGATTCATACACGTACGAATGGACATTCGCGGGTTGATGGTTTTTCAATTTGAAAATAAAGCGATTTTATATTTTTGCCTTTTCGAAGATTATACAAATTTGCAGATTTATAACTTTTCAAGATTAAAATTCTCAGGTTTACAAGTTCAGAGATTTTGTGAGACTTAGTCTTAAGTGTGCACATGTAAAATAAAGTAGAAAAATAAATAAATAAATATTGCAGCATTACCTAAAGTATACAACCATTCATTAGCTCAATGACAGACATTTTGATAAAAGGTCGGCAATAAAATTTTGTAATAAAAAATGCCAAACCCGAAACCAGTCATTTTGACTGGTTGGTAGTTCTAGTGTTAATATCCATTTTAAATATTTTAACACTAACATTACCGACGTATAATGCACAATTACTTTGTACTTAAAAATGCAGTCGAAAAATAAATGAATATCCGATATAACACAAAACAATACACACATTAATTCTTTATCTCGATGAGAGTCATTACATATTTCAAGAAAGTCATCTCAACAAACTTTGTCATTTAAAATAGGGAATTTTTAAAATGGTCATTTGATCCCTTTGATAGTTTCAGTGTTAAGTATAATGACAATTTCCATCCTCACGGCGATCGAAACCATTTATTTGTTTCCCGCTTTGTCGTAACGAACCGCCATCTTGTCGTAGCGCGTATTAAGAATCACATACGTCCGAAGTAGCGGAGAATCGTCCGCGAGAATAAATCTCGAGCTTTATCGATTGTTCGCGTGGTGCACGTGGTATCCGTTGGTGGGCGTGGTGATAAAAAATCGGGCACGAGGAAATTCTTGCCCGCGTACCGCGGGCATATTTTCTGGCTCGCGTTCTACGGTGGTGTTTCAGTGTTTGCCCGGGCACACGCACAAAAACTACCCCCCTGAACGGTTCTACCCCGCGGGCTTTTAAATTCTGCGCGATTCGAATTCATTTCGAGCGCGGCCAAGCCGTTATCTATGCGTGTGGGGCTTGCGGTTCTCGGTCCTGGCGTGGTAATAACTCCAGGGTAAAAGGGGGTTGCCAGGGTGGTGGCAGAGATAGAAAGAGTAAGCGAAAGGGTGGAAAAAGAGGTAGGGGTGGTGGCCGCGATGGTAAAAGAGCGCGACAGAGACGGGAAACGGGGGCGGACGGGGGGCGTACGCCACCCCAAGGGCAGCTCGGGGAAGGTACAAAGGTACAAAGCCCCAGTAATATATTTTGGATTACCTTGGCTGGTCTATCCCCTCGTTCTCGTTCGTTCCTCGTTAGAAGTATTCGAGCGTGCCTCTAACGAGACTACCAGCACAAACAAACACCGTGTTCGGGGATGAAAGAGGAAACAAAAAGGAACGGGGATATCTTAGAGGATACGCTGTTTACTTCCGCCGCGATTGCCAGATTAGAATTTAAAACGCGGCTTAACTTTTACAATACGTTTTTATTACGCCGCTACCCGCTTCGCCGTTATACAAACAAACTATTTTAATAATGATCGAGATAACGCCGGGTGATAGGAAAATGGATTCACGATGCTCCGCGGACGTTAACACTAAAACTACCGACGTATAATTCACAATTATTTTTAAGTCAAAAATGAAGTCGGAAATTAAATGAACAAACAATGAAACATAAATGAATACACTTATTGATTCTTTATCTTGAGGACAATCAGCACAGATGTCAAGACAATTATTCTAACTTTGAAGTAGGATACTTGTAGAAGAGTCATTTGACCCCTTTGGTAGTTTTAGTGTCAATGCCGAGACGTTACTGAAATATGGTGAAATTGTTAATTTTTTATTGTTGATCGTGATCATCGACCATTTCGTATTTCTACGTTGAAACGTGTAATTGTTGGACTGTAATGATACTTCTGAAAATATATTTATTTCGAGTTAGATTTATAATACTAAAATTGTACTCCTGAAAATATATTTACTACTGGTTATAGAAGTATTACAATGTTACACCAGGAAAATATTTATTTCTAGTTACGTACACAAAAATGCCAACAGTAAGACAGAAATATTATTTACGAAAGGTCAGAAATCCTTGAATCAAGGCCATCACGTAAAAGAGAAAGGGTGAAACAATTTTATACTTGTCCGATATCTATCGATGCGTACAACCCTCGTATACTGTTCGGATGAAATTTATCGAAAACAGAAATTTCTTAATAGAAGGGACTCTATCACCGAAC
This sequence comes from Coelioxys conoideus, assembly GCA_947623535.1. Taxonomy (NCBI): domain Eukaryota; kingdom Metazoa; phylum Arthropoda; class Insecta; order Hymenoptera; family Megachilidae; genus Coelioxys; species Coelioxys conoideus. Next base: position 7,233,909 of record OX392449.1, on the reverse strand, counting down.
GTAATTAAAATTTCCTTATATCCTCGTCTTGTTAACGTTCGACAGAAGTAAATTTTCCAGTCGAACACCGAACAAAGTTGTCGACATTTTTTCAACGATCGAAACAACGATTTGTCTCGCAGTGAAAAAGTTCTTGGACGAGTTAGTCGGATTTATTCAACGTAGACGGTAGTGAGACAATTTCTGATCGATGCCGAGACGATTCTAAAGTTCGGTAAGCGATCGAGCTTCCGGTTCAAGATCACGCATCTCGTGGTCATTTAAAAGTTTCCACGGAGCAATGTCACGGGAAAGCGAAAGTAACGGCGCATTTACAAGAATGTGGAAAAGTCAACAGGTATAAAGACGGACGGCGCCGTCGCATGCTTTGGCGAAAGTTTCCAGTTCGAAAGACAAATATCTCGACCGGATATGAGTTTGACTTACAGGAACAACGATATTTCGTTATCTGAAACTTCAACGAAACATTTTCCTTCTTTCGTACATGCCACGTCGTAGAAGTTAATATCGCCGTAAGAAAAAATAAAGAGTCAACGTTTGTATTTTCTACAGCTTTGATAGCACTTTAGGAAAAATACGTATATGTGGTTATAGAGATGTAGGAATATATGTATACATATGTAAGGGATACAGAAATCTAAATATTTAGAGATCTAACGATCTAGAGATCAATGGGTCTAATGATTCAGAGATCTAGTGATATAACGATGCAGGTATCCAGGAATATGGGAATCTAAATATTTAGGAATCTATGTGTGCAGGATGTAGATTGTACCTAAACATCTAGGGATTTATGAATGTAGAAATTTAAAGTCCTATGAATCCAGAAATCTAGAGATCTATGAATCTAGAAATCTGGAGATCTATGAATATAGAAATTTAGAAATTTAGAAATCTAGAAATCTATGAAATTTGTTGACCCTAGGAAATTAGGAATGTACGAAATCTCTGAAATTCGTGGATTTTAAAACTCGAAAATTGCAGAGCCCCCAAAATTTGAAAAATTTGCAATTTCGAAAATTTGAAAAGTTTGCAAACTCGAAAATTTTTAATATGCCAATTTAAAGACTCGAACATCGGAACACGGGCACTTGCGATACAGATTGTAACAGCGTGTATAGAGTTTCGCGGATGGTTTCCATGAAAATATAGTAAAAGCCGTGAAACGCGTTTCATCGTTGCTCACCTAACTACGGCCATAACCATTCTCTCGCATTACATAGAATCGGTGCATCAGCTCAACACTGTAAACATTTCCCCGGTGGGCTCCGCGCCATGTATCTTCCTTTTTTTTCTGCTTTTACGTTCAAATTAACGGTGTACTTGGTCCTGATGCCGGTCCGCACAGTCGACCATTTTGCAGGATGCTCCTGCATGGCCGCGTTCGTCTTCAACGTTTCTTTCATTCTCTCGCGAACGTACTTTCCTTACCGTGGCGCTTGAAAGCTCTCTCACGTAATTGTACATCTGTCCACAATCAGTCTAGCGGGCTCCGCGTATCCGCGTAATTCCGGCTTCCTTTTTCGCGAACAGTAGCTACACTGCCGGGTAAGTTCACGGTAAATGCAAATTTCACCAACGTAACCGTCCCGCTGCAGATGGAGCACGTTATAATGTATACCGAGAATTATGCATACCTTTTGTATTATTTCCAAGGAAGGATCTCGGAATAAAGCCGGAGTTCTTTCCAGTCTCGTCCGACTACGATCAGCTCGTGCTCCACGGAGCCGAGGTTAAACGTTCATTCATGTCGGTTAATATTTTAATGCGGAAGTCGTGGTTCGTAGTCCCAAAGGATTATTCGTTTCTTCTTAAACGCGAAGAATACCGTACAGACGTAACTGTCTCTTTGATATTGCAATTTCTCGTCTTAGCGAGTCGATGATCTAACGAAAATCGGTCCATAAGATGGTTTGGATTGCCTACCTTTATTCTGAGACTCGGGACGACGATAACGGACATGGTAATCCAAGTGGAGGAAGACGTCTAGCTCGATAAACAAACAATAGGAAAATTGGTATGGCAAATAACAAGGACCACAAGTACTTTCAACTACTACGAGGTTGTATACATATAACCTTGCAACTTTAGGACCGCTTAAGACGTTGGGACGAACAAAATGGTAGATTTTGATCGGGAGCACCATGTACAATGTTCGATAGCTTAATTAAAATCGATTCGGCAGTTTTTGACTTTTATGTGGACAAATAAACTGATGGATATACAAAAACTGTACAAGCAGACTCATATTTGCAATTTAGTATTGTGGAAAAAATCCAAAATGTTATTATCACAAAGAGGTTTATTTATTTCGTTACAATACATAGACATTTCAATTTTGTTTATATACATCGATGATACAAATTCAGACAAAAGGTACTTTTTAGCATTGCTCTCGTAAAGTAGCGCCTCGGGTTATAGAGGACAAAGGGAGGTTACAAACATAAACGACGCGAGAAGTTGCCATAATTTTACGAAATCGAACTGTACTTTACAAATGTAACGAATTTTACCTGTTGCATGGAATGAATTAATCGGGTACCGTGCACGGACAAATAAACAAAGGATAAACACGTCGAACGGACTAATGGGACGTTCTGTAATGAAAGTGGTATTATCAAAATGATACAAAACGCTGTTATAGAAGTTACAAATACTCTCTTTTGTAGTACTCACAAATGCTCGTCAAGAAAATACTCGAATGCAATACTTGTATTATTTTCTTGTATCTTCACCCTAAATATTCCATATATGATACATGATATGACACTAAATTTTGGAAAGTTCTTACACATCCACATGTGAATCAATGGGCCTCAGGCCATGTGTATACCTAAGGGCCAATTGCAGTGCGTTATTTTCCCTCAATAGATGGGTGCCTGTTTTACTGTGCATCTTAGGAAAGTCTCTTCCCTTCTAGTTCGATTCTTGAACAATTAAGTCGTCCTTCCGAGTTGTTTATAATAAACTTAGTTTCACAAAAAGAACATTATAGATTTATTTTATTTTTAAATAAATAACCTCGCCATACCCCAATATCTAATTTTCTAACACGAAGTAAAATCAGGAAAGCGAAGTGTATAGCATTGAACGCAGTCAACCGTTCAACGAATAAGCAAAGTAGAAGCCTCGTTCTTTCCGCGAAGACGAGTTCGATCGAGACGATTGAATGCGATTCGTACCGGAAGGAGAGACACGGAAACGTTTTGAGAGGAGTCGCGGGGGATGAAAATCGCGGCGAAGCGCGCGAATGTAAACATGGCCGACCATGAAGGAAGGATACCTTCATCTTGCTCCTCTTTTCTTGGCGGACCCGAGCAGTGAATGTCCGAGGGGCAGAGGCCGATAGAGGAGTGGAGGCGGCTGGCTCGACGTTGAAGTATCGGCATATAAAGGCCCGTAACGTTCATAGGATGCTTGAAATTACCAGCCGGCAATGGCGCGGAGCAAGGGCCGGCTGACAAACGACGAAAAATTTAGCGGTAATCTCGAGGCCGGTCTGGACCAGGCAATTCCCTCGTTGCCTCCATGCTGTGTAGACGTTGCTCGCTTTATGTGCGCCTCTTTGACTCGCTCACCCACCAACAACCTTCTATCCTCTCGGTTCTCCGGGGTTCTTCGTCCCTCCGTTGCTCCACCCCGCCGGTTGCTTCGCCTCCTTCTAACCACACCGTCGAGCATCCGCTTCCCTCCGCTTCGTTTTTTTCGTCCTTTCATCTCGTGGCCTCATCTTTCTCGTCCGCCTTTCTTCCGCGCCGGACCGAGAGAGTCTGTGCCGTACAATCGCCGCGGAAAGTTTTCCTCTGGAAAATTTCAACGAGGATGCTAGCCCGCCGCTGTCCTCCTTCCTGCTCCTCCCCCGATCCTCGCCGCCCCTCCCGCCGCTCGAATAGACAGAGAAAAGGAAGATTTCGCGAGGAATAAATTTTTCGACGATTCTCCCTCGTTCCGGCTGGCCGAGCCAACGACCAACGGCAGAATATTTTACGCCGCCGGGCAACGGGGGACGGGGAACGACGCCCGGCCCGGTTGATGAAAATATTAGCGAAGGCCCCCACGAAAGCGAAGCGGCGTAGTTTCTTGCTGGCCGGCTGGCAAGAACAAAGATCCACGGGAATAATGAGGCGGCAGAACCAGCCGGGAATACACGGGGCTTGCACGACAGGGAACGTTCGAAGCGCATTTAACTACGGCAAGAACCAACTTTTTTCTTTGCGTCGCTGATCATTTCGAGCGCGGGGGTGGCGGCGGCCACGCTTTTGTCTTAGCGACGATACAGGGTTGCTCCAGGTTCGAAACGTCGACGAAAAGTTTCGTCGAATTCGTTCGATGGATTTTTATCGTCGCGTCGCGGATATAACGGGAGCAGCCGAGGGTCGTTGGTATTCTCGCGAGTCACGCACGAAGGAACATCTCGAACAAGCTTATCCGCGAGAGGTACACGAAAGTTCTGAGAGCTTTATGTACTATTTGCAGCTGCAAAGGTAAACACGTACACGTCGGGAGGAGAGGGATAAACGACGGGAACATCCTTGATATATTTGATCGCGGACTACGTTCAGATCCATTTCGAAGGGAATTGGAAGAAAGCGCGGGACGGAGGAAAAAAGGACGCCGGAAATGTTGGATCCGCTCAAATATTTGTATTTTCCGACGGATAATTCTTCGACCGGTATCGTCGATGTTTGCTACGTTTAACTCGAGTATTTGTGGCTGATAGGAAATACGATACAGCGTACGAGTACGTCGCGAATGTTAAATCAGCGCTATCCAAAGGTTTGCCCTCCTGCCAGAGATCTTATCGCTCGTTGCCGTGCAATCCCTTCGGAAAGGGGACAAAAATACGTGAAACAAATATTTAATCCCTTATCGTATCACGGCTCGTACGGATATACGTCACCGGCCGAACTTCTAATTTATTTTCTGTTATTTCACGATACACGTACGATACGATCGCCGTGTGTATCAAATGGTACATACATGAAACTTGTGTCGATACCATGTTGCAGTGTGATACGTCCCTCTTCGATAAATAACTTCAATGGCAGTAATTTTTTAAATATTTAACTCGCATATTATCATCGTCGGATAATAAGCTGATACAAAGTTAGCATTAGATTGGTACAAACGACGACTGAACATATAGAACTATTTTAAATTAACTAAAATTATTCCGAATCATCCAAAATTCTAATTTATTTTCTATTATTTCACGATACACGTAAGATACGGTCGCTGTGTGTGTCGAATGTGTACGATACATACATGAAACTTGTGTCGATACCACGTTGCATTATGACATATTCACCATCGATAAATAACTTCAATGTCTATAATTTTTTAAATATTTAACTTAGATATTACCGTCATTATACGATCATTAAACGACGCCAGGACCTATGAAATTATTCCGAATTATTCTATTTTAAGTTATTCTCAATTATTCTGAAATAACTAAAATTGTTCTGAATCATTCCAAATTAACTATTCCAAATTATTCTTGTTCCACTGAACAGCTTCAGCGAATATCCATCCCTCGAATCATGAAACACACATTACCTTCCGTGTTCACACCGCGTTCGGACTAAATCGACTTTTTTAAAAGTAACTAAAAGTTGCACGCGTCTCAAGTTTCGCGGAACTCACGGGCGAACTTATTCCCTGACGAAATTTGCTGCAATATTCAGAGGATACAAACTTGCTACTTCTCGTCCCTGAATTATTCCATAGTTCATTTTACGGCGGGACCACGAAATCGATAATGGCTACATAACCGCTGCGCGGCTCACTTAGAGCTTTTTTATTCCGATTCTGTTCGATATCAATTGGACCGAAGATACGTCGGTTCCACGGATATTGTAGCGCCGCACGTGAACATAACGGACGGTTAACGGATTTCTATCGTTGTCTCGCATTTTACTGGAACTCGGAATCGCGTGTACGTCGCGAATCCGCGAGCTTAGAATACGATGCCAGACTGCTATCAGCTTGAATTATTCATGGACAGCACGTACATGTGCCGAATCGAATCGGCATTCTTTTCATCTGTTTTTTTTTTTCACTTTTTGACGAGACCCATCAAAATTCTGTACAAAACGCCGTTGATACACGGCGAGTACAATTTTTGGTACTCTTCTTCCTCGGCCATTGTCTTACAAGATGAATGATACGTGCGATGGTATAATTCTTTGTACGTTATTCTTTATTTGTGTGGTTCGAATATTGAGACAAGAATATGTATGATATTGTTCTGTTGCCAGAGATGGGACTAATATAAATGTAATTTGAATATACTTCTTATTATCTTATTAGTTTTATTAATTATTATTTTAATATTTGTTTTGAATAATTTGTAGGCTCAGGTTAAGATGAGTTTTACTAAATTATGAAAGTATGTGTTCAGTTCTTATGGGGTTAAGTTAGGAAACGCGATGATATTTGTTTTCAAAGACATTCAATCTTTATCATTCGAAAGTACAAGAATAACAACAAAAGTTTCAAATTTTTAAAGTGCCAAAATACCACAGTACTAAAAATATTCAAATTCCAAACTCCCAAAGCGTTGATATTCCAAACATCAAGGTACAAAAATCCTAAAACCCCAAAATCGTAAAACCACGAAATTTCAAACCTTCAATATTTTCAAATTAAAGGAATACCAAACCCTCGAGAGTTCCCAGTTCCTAAATTCCGTGTAAACCCTAAAAATTGCAAACGTGCCGAAATTTTCCGGTTCTGAATTCCCAGAATTTCGAAGCCCCGAACTACGACGCCGAGCAAACGACAATTTCTCGAGCGAAGCATCCGGAATTGACACTTTGTGCAAGGTTCGTCGAGAAAGAGCAAACAAATTCGAAAAACAGCGATCGTTGTCCGCGAATTGAAGCCCGTCACGGTAGCCGCGCATAAAGTATTCAACGAAAACGTCGGTGTATTTTAATCAAGCCGCGCAAACGTACACAACGCGAGCGAAACAAAAATAATCGAAGATATTGATCGTTAGTGTCGCGTTTGGGGAACAAAGGTCCCCCTATCGCGGGCCGGTAATTCGAAAGGTAAAAGGGGGATGAAAAAAAAGAAGAAAAAAAGAACGGAAAGGGGAGGGGAAAGAGCAGAATAAATTCGGATTTGTGGTTCTCGTCGAGCGACGGGCAGACCGGTGGCGCGTTCGCCGCGCCGGAATTTCGACTCGCTGAAAACAAGCAGGAATTTCGGCGAACGATTGCGAATAGCCAGGGAAATAGAGTGTACCTATAGTCGAGTTGCGTTTCATTCACGTTCCATCGTGAATTCCATTGTCGGTTAAAAGTCTCGCTGTAGCTACGGTAGCCTGGAATCTCGTACGCTCACGGGCAGAACGCACAGAGGGAAACGGTGAAACGCTGTGAAACGGGTGGGAACGAAAGGGATAAAAATCCCGTTGGTCCGTGTCAGAAGGAGACAGAGAACGTCAGAGAAACGAGAACAGAGGGGTTGAATTGCGAGCCGAGGAACGGGGCCGGTAAAAGCTCGAACTTCATCCGCGTAACGATAATAGGGCAACGACGCCGCAGAAAAACAGTATGTAAATCGTCCGTTCGTTGCACGATCGAATCTCGAATTCATGGGTTTTCGTGTCACTCGAATTTCCAAATTTTTTGGTTAGCCGCTTTTCGGGTACAGACATTTTTATGTATTGAATTCTCGGTTTTTTATATTTTCGCGTCAGTCGTGATTTTTCGTAAATTTTAACCACCCACGTCTAGGATTCTCGCACGTTTCAACCTTCTGAGTCACGATTTTTCTTAGCTTGTTAATTTATTAATATTTCGAGTGTTCAACTATGCTCTACTGCAGTGATCTGTCGTTTAATATTAATTTTGTTCAATTTTCTTTCTCAAAAATGTCGATCTTTTCTAATTCTCAAACCTGCGAGGTTCAAGAAATTTAGTTTCCTGAACATTAATCTTTCTGAGTTTCAATATTTCTCAGTTTCAAATCATTGAATTCGAATTTTCCATATTTTCACGACAATCACAACTTTTTCTTAACTTTTAACCACCCATGTTTCAATATTTCACAACTTACAACCTTTTGATTCACAATTCTTCTTAGCCTTTTAGCATTCAAATTCCAGTTTTTTCCTCAATTTATGAACCTTTTGATTTTCTCAGTTATCAAACCCCCAAACTCCAGATTCCCCAACATTCATCTCCCAAATTACAATTTCCCCCACTTTTCAAACATCACACTACAATTTCCTCCAAATTTTACCTCCTAACTTTCTACTTATTTAGATCTTCAAAATTTCCAACTATCCGTAATACAAATTATTCTTAACTTGAAATTGCCTAGCATCCAAATTTCTAACTACTACAAGCTGGACTTCGCATAGTATTTAAATTTCTAACTGCCCCAAACTAGAATTTGCCAAGTATAAAAATTTCAAAGTACTCCAAATTGAAATTTCTCAAGTATACAAATTTCAAAGTACTCCAAGCTGTAATTTTCCAAATACAAAAACTTCAAATTACCCCCAGCAGGAATATTCCAAGCACCAAAATATGTGAGCGTTCCAAAGTTGAAATTGCCAAGTACCCGAGCGTTTAAATATTCAGACGTCGAAATCCCAAAATGTCCGGAGAAATGCACGCGGACATCGCGAAAGAAGCACGAGCAGGAAGTTGAATTGCAAGGGAAGGAACAGGGTCGGTATAAGGTGGACGTTGATCCGCGTAACGATAATGGGGCAACGACGCCGGAGGAAAACAATATGTAAATCGTTCGTTCGCTTCCCAATCAAAGTCAGAATCCGCGACGGGCTTCCGCGTCTCTCTAACGACGCAATCTAAATTCCGAAGGCATCCTGCAACTACGACGAGATATATATCGCGCGATAGAGAAGATTCGTCCTGTTGCGACGAAGAAGGATAGCAGGGAAACGGTCCTGGAAGCGGAAGCCTGTAAACGTAGTTGAATCGAGAACAACTCGCGTCGAAGTGACTTTCGCAACTTCCGGTGATCTTGCTTGTCTCCCCCTTCCGCTCCTTTTCTTTCTTTCCGAACTCTTTCTTCTCTTATTCGTGCTCGCCCCCTGCTCGCATAAGCGATTCCACCCGAGCAACTCGCAACTCCTTTCGTATCTCCACCTTCGAATAAGAATTGCATTTCATAGAAATGCTCGGGGCCCTGTATCGGAAAGGGTGCAATGCACTTTCCGCGCTGCATGCTTTAATATTCAACTATGACCGAATGTTTGAGCCAATTTGCATACAAGACCGCTGCTACGTGGACCAGATTTGCCACGAAAATTTGTATATTTCGATCGGGAGTTTGCGCGAAATTTAGAGTTGAATAGGCTCTTCTTATATTGCCGACTTTGTACGGACTTTCGTACGCGCGAGGGCTCTTAGGGTTTAGGGTTTTCTATAATGTGGAACTCGACATGACTGCGCGTTGAATGATCTCTCGTGTTTATACATTTTTTAAGTCTCGTATTCTCATATTTGCCAGTACTCGGATATTGATTTTCGCGAAGTTTTGAAATTTTCAAGCTTCCAAATCTTCGAGTTCCTGAATTCAAAAATTTCTGAAACTATAAAATTGCGAAGTCCGAAAACTACCAAGACACTCGAGACCTGCAAGTTTTCAAAGTATCCAGCAACCCTCCAGAAGCAACGAAAGACCGTCGAGAAATACATGCAATTTAGAACGTCGCGTCCTTTGTTTCTGAGAAATGCTACTTTCGTCCCCGTTTAGCGAGAAAATGACGTTAAATGGAAGTAAGCAACGGTTGTCGCGTTAACCGGTTCACAGGTGAAGCAGATAAATGCGAGTGATAAGCGACTGCGTCGCTCGTTCGAGGCGTTCGTGGACGCCGGTTACCCGGCCACCTCTTATTACCAAGGGTCGCCGTCGTTAAACCGGGACTATCGTGCTAGACCATCTACACGAGTAACCCTTATACGTGTTTATACGCCTCCTGACACCAAAAGGCGACGCCAATTTTACTGCCCGGGCCAAAAGATAACGCGACATTCACCGCCGGAACAGTCGACGTTGATCCGAATTTATTTCCTATGTTCGCGATAAGAAACATCAATGTTCTCTGCCGTAGTTCCATTATGTAATCCACTTTATATATACATGATCACTGGACACGTGTATTTTTAGATCAATTTTATATCAATGTACATATGTGAGTAACAATCATCAACACATATATAATGTATATACAGTAACAAGTATATGTTGATCTATCAGTTATATGTATATACAATCAATGTCTGCATACATATTGATCTATCGATTATATGTATATACAGTCCATGTATGTATATACAAACAATTTCTGTCTGTTATGAACTATCTATTACATATGCAATCGATGTATGTAATTATCAATCAATTATATATGTAATGGATGTATGCGATGAACAATCAGTTATATACATAATCACACAATCATACAATATATTTGTAAATATAAAACAATTGTATAGAAAGATAGAATGAACGTATTTATTATCATACAAGTAATACTATCATTAATCATGGTTTATTGTATGACCTTTTTGAGTTTGCAAAAAAACATAATGTTTCTAAAAAAAAGGGGTTTTAATTACTGCCCTAATCCCGCCAATAATTATCGAATTAATCAGTGAATTATTTCGAGCAGTTAATTATTTATTATTTGAACGTGTATTTCGTCGAATGCCATAACCAGCTCAGATCACCATCACCTGATGTATTCGAAAGAATCGAAAGTGGTTGAAAGATCACGAATACCATCAAAGTCCGTATTGTGGTTTGGATGTCTTTGTTCGAGATTCCCGTTGACGTGGGATTCGGGCGGAGAACGCGTGTTTGCGAGCAATTACACGGCCGCCAAATTAAGCACATACCTGAAACGCGATAACTAGAGGCTCCTTTGGCATCGGCGAGCGATCTTGTGTCTATCAAAAGAGCAACACGGTTAACGACCCACCCTCGGCACGTAACATCGCGTGTTCGATAGCGCCACGGGGATTCGAGTATCGTTAGGTGAGGGGGTTGCAATCAAGACGACGACACGTCCCGATCTACCACACCTGCGAGCCATTACACCGTGAAATATGGACGCGTACGGCAGTTAAGGTTGGTTCTCGTGTTCCCGTAACAGGAGCCCAGGCTCGATTGACTCGCGAATTCGCAATCTTCTTAGCCGTGGAACGAAAAGGACTTTGGGGACGCCTGGCGTCGGGAGATAAGCGCCTATGCGAGTACCGGAACGGAAATGAAAGGGGTAACTGCACGGTGTCGAGCTGGTCGCTTTCTGGATGGGTTACGGTGACCGGTGTTCGAAATAGGCGAAAAAGAAAGGATCTTGCGCAGGAGAGATGCCACATGTGGTGCACGCTGGAGGATGAGTATAGACTTTTCAGGAGAAATTTTTAGAGAACATTTTTTAAGGAAAATTTAGGGTCGGGGACTCGAGGAGTAATTTTTCGATTACGTTTCAGAGGTAGGTTTTTAGGATTTTGCACTTAGAAGTAATTAAATTATTGAAAGTTCTGGTTTTGGAGATTTTGGATATTTGGGGATATGTGAATTTGTGGATTTGATAATTTGGGGACGTAAGATTGATGCGTTTGTGCGCTTTGTTGTGCGAGATTTGGGATATTTAAAATTTGTGTCTTTGAGAACTTGGGGATTTGGGAAGGTTCGGATATGAGAATTTGGGGATTTAGAGTTGATGCGTGTGAGTATTTCGCTATATGATATTTCAGGAATTTGGAATTTGGATATTTGAAGATTTTGAGATTTAGGAAGTTGGGTATATGAGTATTTGGGAATTTCAGAAATAGGAGGTTTGAGAATTTAGGGGTTGAAAATTTGAAAAATTTGCTTTAGGGATATAGAAAACTTCGAAATCTCAGAATTTCGAGATTTGAGGGTACGAAAATTGGGAATTTGGAAATTTGAAGAATTGAGAAAATGAGAAATACTAAAATTGGGAAATTGATAAGTTTGAAAATTGAGAAATTTGAAAATTAAAAAATGAAAAGTGGAAAAAGTGAGAAATTGGAAAATTGGAAAATTAAGAAGTGGAAAAGTGAGAAAATTGTGAAACTATAAAATTGGAAAATTTGGCAATTGAGAAATTGTGATCGAGAATTTCGTACTTAAAAAACAAAGCTTGCAAATTTAAGAACGCGAGTTCTTGGAATAGGAAAATATGAAAATTTCAGTCTTTCGACGATTTGAAACTATAGAAATTTCAATAATCAGTGCATTGCAGAATGTTCGAATTAGACATCTAATCCCGAGTATGAAAGGCACGAGATATGGATCTCCACCTACGCTAATTCCCATGCACTGGACTAGTACATTGCACCCAAGTGTATATGTATAATACACCGAGGCATACAGATAAACGATTTTTCACCGGAAAGCCGAAGATTGGATTGGGTGCATGCACTGGCTGATGCATTTATGTTTCCTGTATGGAAAACGAGCGCAACTCGATTCGATTACGGGTCACTGGGAATGGCAGCGTTGAATGTGTTGGTCGACCGAAGTTCTGCTGGTTGTTCATCCAAATAGCAACCTTCATTGAGTTTCGCTAGAAGTGCCACTAACTCTATATAATATCGACTCTGACGTCCTTAACAAATGTCAACCGAAAACTAAGTACAATCGAAATAACAACGAACCATCCTAGAAATTGTTCAGAAAATTGACACGATACTCGCACGTGTATTGAATCGATCAAAAACTTGTATCACTTTTTGTCAACGAATGGCATTCATTCAATTTCTCAACAAATTCGTCGATACATTCTTGGTCTGCAATAAATAACTCCGAAACTTACATTCCATCTTGTAAGAATAATACTAAGTATAAAGTTTTAAGAAGTTTATTATAATTCGATCAAAATGGCAGATAAAGAGATTGATTTTAGCAACATCATACCACATAGTGTTCATGCAGGTGAGAACATGGTTTAAAATTAAAAAAGGACACGTGGATGAGGTTGCTCTTAATGATTGCAAGTGTCATTTTCTTTAAAATTTTGTCTTCAAAATATTCTTTTAATCAATGATCCATGTTGTATTATAGAAGAGTTAATACACAGAGTAGAAGAGTTAATGGATGGTCATGAATGATCAAATAGACATTGGTATAATAATTCCCCTTACTTGGCAGAAGACAATGAATACACAAAAAAGGTGCATGCGATCTTAAACATTCAAATAAAAAAAAAAAAATGAATACACACTATAAGAAGAACTCAGTTACATACGTCAACTACGCAATCGAATAATTCTTTAAAAAACAAAAAAAGTATGCGACCAACGCGATATCGCGTTTGCTACAGAAAATAAGATATGACATTGTTCGTAAGAAAGCGACTTAGCTACATCAGAGCGTCGCGAATTCGTCTCAAATTTTTCTGAGAATGCACGATTGCATTGTGTGCACTATTCACCGGAAGAGGATAAGGAGGAGGAGGAGGAGGATGAGAGAAGAAGGTGGATAACCGAAGTGCGCCTGCTGCACCGAGATAAGACATCCCGCAGGTGAAACGGGAACCGAGAGAAAATGGAGGAGGACAGCCGGGGCCAGGCTTTCTATCCGAAAGAGGGATCAAGTTATGACTCCCTTTTCTGAATTACGCCGCCACCGAGCCCGGGAAAAATAAATTGATAACGCCTGATGGAAGTTTACGGGCGACGTGAAATACTGAATTCATCTCTCTTACGTCTCCGGTGAAATCGAGTTCGTTAACTGAACTCGGTCGGCGAATAAAAAGAAACGAATAACGAAAAACGACTGTCTCGCTCGTGTTACGTACGTGGCCATATATCGCGTGGAAATATAAAACTCTTCCTCAGACTTTCTGTAATGTTTAAGATTTCCTACGACTTCTTGGAATATTAGATTTTTTCTTAGAACTTCTCTAAGCTTTTACCGAGCTAGAATTTCCCTAGACTTACGTGGCCATATATCGCGTGGATATAGAAAACTCTTCCTTACACTCTGTATAATATTTGATATTTTCTAGGACTTCCTCGGATGACCTTATATTCTTTAGAACTTCTCGATGCTTTTGAGCTAGAATTTCCCTAGACTAACGCGGCCATATATCGCGTGGAAATATAAAACTCTTCCTTAGACTCAGTTTAATATTTGATATTTTCTAGGACTTCTTGAAATATTCTCAGATTCTTTCTTACAACTTATCGAGGATTTTAGTGGGCTTAAATTTCCCTAGACTTACGTGGCCATATATCACACTGAATTATAAAACTTTTTCTTAGACTCTCTGTAATGTTTAAGATTTCCTACGACTTCTTGGAATATTCTTAGATTTTTTCTTAAAACTTCTTGAAGAATTCACTACGCTGGAATTTTCCTAGACTTAGGTGGCCATATAACGCGCGGAAATATAAAACTCTTCCTCAGATCCTCTACAATATTTGATATTTTCTATGACCTCTTCAAGAAACCTTACTTTTACTTAAAACCTTCCAAAGTTTTTACTAGGCTGGAATTTCCCTAGACTCTTCTTCGAAAACTTTACTAGACTTTGGACTAAAGTCTACATTTTTCAAGTTCGATATTGAACTGTTTCACTATGTATATTTTGCTGCAGGTTAATTTTAAATTCTCCCTAGAATTTTCGTAGTTTCCTCTTTAAGTTTAAATTTACTAGGTCATCTCTATAATTATGTTCGTTTCAAGCTCTCCCTATTTCTCCAAACTCTCTACAGTGAATCTAGAAGAAAATAGACGTCGAACGGAAAAGAACATAATCGCGAATGAAACTGCGCTGCTCGCGCGACTTATTTACTCTGCAGCGACAGCAATTTGGTTGATGAAATACGCGCTGCCAAATCCAAAACTGTTTGCCAGTTCGTTCGGGTATCGGATAGCAGTTTGGGAAACAGAGCACGAGCGCGAAAGATTCGTAAATAGTGTTCGACACGGTTCGATTCGATGCAACGTTTAAGTTCCATATATGTATATATAAAAAAAAAATTATCGAACGTCCAAAGTGAAAAATATCGAAACGTTTCGTGCCGTTGATTCGGATATACGTATATGGATTTTCAAGTTTACAGTTTCGCCCACGAAACGTGAAATATTAAAATTCGTTGAGCCGCGCCGCTCTTTTTCCGGGCTTTATCGAGCGGAAGACAAATTGCTAGCAGCGAAAATGGACAAAATAACGACGTTGCCGATGTAAGACGTGGTCCACGTTGCTGCAAGGGTAAAATGATGCGAGGAAATACTAGAAAGAGGCAAGCGACGGAGGATGGGAAAGCAGTAGACGTCCCCTCTTGGGAAATCATCGGTGTCCTTACCCATCCTTCGTACTCCACCTCTTCGTCCTTCTGCTCCTCTTCCTGCCCTCGTCGTTTTCCACGCGCGAAGGAACCCTGCCATAATACCCTGTGACAAGCATCTTCGTTGCCTTCTTGAATCCGTCGAAAGCGATAAACTCCGAAACGATGACGGTACACTTGTTAACTTGTCGACCAATCCTATATCGACGTGTCGTGCATTATGGAACGACAACATCTCGAATTCTGTGCTTCGTTTCGAATTCACCAAAGATGCAACCATTATCGGGCATCGAAGGATCGTTTTAAAATAATTATCTTTTATTAAGAAATCAATGTAACAGTCCCCGATAGTTCATTTAATTATCGATATCTTCCTCTTTTCTTATAAATTATACCTTTCTTTGTTCTTCCACTTATTGTTTGCGAGTAAGAAGCATGTCAATAACTGAAATAATGCACACGTTTTTATATAAATCTATTTTATTGATAATTATTTCAAAATGACCATAGTGAACTGTATATCAAATGTTACGCTGCAATTTTGTCATATAGATTGATACAATAAATGCTTTCAAAAATACCAATTATAAAGTACGTGTGTGTATTGATATGTCTAAATTAAAATGCACATACGCGTTTAATATATGTACATTAAAACAGACGCATATATGCCACAATATGTAAATTAAAATATTATATACACTATATCAATATACGTAATTGAAATACATAACATTATATGTAAATCAAAGTACATGCATGTTTATCAATATATGTAAATCAAAGCACATACTCATATGTATCAATATCTATAAATCAAAATATGATCATATAAATATGATCCATATCTATACATCAAAATATAAACATATGTGTGAATATATGCCAACTACAATACGTGTACGCATTTTTTAAATAACTTTATTAAAATCTATGATTACCCTGCCTCATAACATTTCAGTGCTCTAATTAAATTTTCATCGTCTATGCGCAATTAAGCGATGAACAATTTCTATACGCGTCATTCCCGGTTTTGCGAGTAGAAAATAAATATTACAAAAGTGTCTGAACCACTGCGGAATAATGAATCGTTCTCTTTCGAAATATCGATTCAGCGTGTTCCATTCGGAAGCGTAGAAAAGTTGAAAACGAGAGCGGCTCGACGTTCCTACAGAGTATTATCTATAATTATACACCGCGACAGTTGTATTTATCGATCAACACCGAGGTTATTGACCGAGGGAAACATTGAACATCCAACAAGGACGTTGCTCGATGCATCTTGAATTATTTCACGTCGGGAACTCCTTCGACATCGAAAAAGAGTGAGTCTCTTGCTCGATCGCTAATTACGAGAATTTATTTTTATCCGAGGGCTGCTTCTTAAATCAAATCCTTCTTGTGTCCCACGAATGTTACTCATGTTTTACAAACACGCGAAATTGCATGACCGAAGAACGTTCATAGGGGCGAGAGTCGATGCTCGATGTATCAAATAGGATTAATCGATGACCACTTGCAATTTATTATTATGGAGTGATATGAAATTTTATTCGTATTTCGTTCGAGCTCTCTTGGCTCGTGTCGAAATAACGATTCGCTGCTTAATAGATGTAAATCACACACGATTGTGATATTTTTATGAAAAATGTATCGTTATGAATACTATTACAATAAATTAATAAAAACGACAACATGCGAGAGTCGATGAACGTGCCCCATTAGTTCTCTTGTGCCTCCATGAAAATTTTGACACATAAACATTTTATCTTCAAAAAATTGCAGATGTGTTATGACAAAAAAAGTGCAAATACCAGAAGATACCTAAGAGATATAGCGCTACTTTATGAACATTATAACCTCGACAAATCAATAAAAATAACAAAATGACGCAATCAATAAAAATGTCGCCTTTATGCATGCGTATCTCAAGAAATTTTCGAAAAAGTAGCGACATCATCTATTTTTAAAACATTCTAATAACAACGGAAAAAGGTGATGCAGGTACCAGGACAACACAGTGTCGCTGTATGAACATAATTGCTAAAAAAAAAAGTGGACAAACGAGAGAATCGATAAAAATGAAATTCGTTCACGATAATAATCCGACCGATCTAACGGTGCAACAACAAGAAAGCGTTAAATGTACATCGATATGTCAAAACGACGTAGCATAATTCGTGGCCTCGTGGCGACGTATTAGCATCCGAGAGATCAATCAGCAGGGAGCAGCCAGCGTCGAAACGAGGATCACCGCTTTCACCTGACTCACGTGTTACGATAATCGATCGGTCGCATCCCCTCGTGGAATACGTTCGAATCAACGTGCTCGGCTATATATTAGCCCTCGAACGTATATCGTGGCCACGTACGCACTCGATTCAAGAAGATCTGGAGGGTAGGGGATGTTAAACGGGGAGGGGATGCACGAGAGGGAACGACCCCTCGAAATTGGGTCGTGGACTGGTCAGTTCTGCAACACGCGTGTCGCAACCGGTCAGTATTCGGATGGAATTCGCCCCATTTACCGTGTGCTGCAATCTCTCTATCCGTTCTATCCCACCCCTTTTCGTTCCTCTTTCATCCCTTCCTGATCCTGCTCCACCCTCTACCGCCCAGTTTTACGCTGTCGCTTCGCGTTGTTCCTCGTCGGTACTTCTCTTCAGGGACGGCGATAGAAGATTTTCACGGAGTGAAGGAATTGTTTTTCTAATAGTAATATATAGTATATCGCATGCCCCTAATTGATCTAGTCTACAGGTTCATGAATTTTATAAAGCCCAAGTTTCCATCGTTATGTCATTATTTAATTCAATATGATAATTTAAAGTATATGGTATATGAAGGTGACATGATCAATCATTGATAGTCCTTTTTGTTGTTATATTATTTTGTGTCACCTTTTATCAATAATCGTGTTTAGCAAATTTCTGAATTTCTGATTACTCGAAGTGGGAGATCTACGACATTCACGATTTTCAATCCCCCAAACTTCGAAGTTTACATAACACCGCAAGTTCAAAAATTTCCATAATCCCAGATCATCAAGTTCACAAAATTTCCAAATATCTCAAACCTCATCATTTACATCATCCCTCAAATTCAATTGCCAAAATCCCAGTCCTCCAGTCCACAAAATTCTCAAATCTCTAAAACCTCGAAATTCACATAATTTCCCAAATTAAAAAATTGCCAAAATCCCAGATCTCGAAGTCGACAAAATTCTCAAATCTCTCAAACCTCAAAATTTACATAATCGCCCAAATTCAAAAATTGCCAAAATTCCTAATCTCCAAGTCCTGAAAATTCTCCAAAGTTCGAAATTGACATAATCGCCGATATAAAAAAATTGTCAGAATCCCAGACCCGGGGTCCTGAAAATGCCGAAAATTCCTTGAATCTCCTAAAGTGCCAAAAATCGTCGAAAACCGAAAAATGTCGTCTGCGAAAACCTATTTGCCAACGAACAAGCACGCGTCGCGCCACTGATAGAGCCGTACCTGTCCTGCCATCCTCCTCTCCGATTTTCCGTCCTTCTTTACGCGTTGCTCTTCCCGTTCATCGTTTTCCCACTCCGGCCGTTTGAGCCACCACCCAACCCCCGTTTCTCCCTCCGTGTGGCTATGTGGCTATCTGCGTCGATCGTCGGGCATCGTCCGGTTCCTCTTTGTCGGATACAGTGGACACTACAGGGCGACAAAAGGCAATCGGGGCCAATGGGCTAGTGGCGCGTACACCCGCCGTTTGATTGACGTCGAAGGGGGTGCCACACCGCATTGATTGCGCTCATTGTTCCAAGCGCACCTATATACCGTTGCACCTGCGGACTAACGGCCACCACCCCCTTTTTCCAGACAAAGAAAATGAAATTGTTACGTTCCGGCGTTGCGAACGGGAAATCCTTTTTACCCCCTGGTTAGGCATTCCCGGAGGAGAAGACTGTCCCGCCATTTCGCCCGCGTCGTGAAAGGAATCGCGATGTATTTCGTGATTGGCCGCACGGTCAAAGGGACGTTCCTTCTCGTGCGGAAATTCGATGCCCGTTTTTCTTTCTGTTTTTAATTCGGTTTGTTTCGGTCGAATTATTGGAAATACAACCGGGAATGTACCGATAAATTGGTGGATGTCGATGGATGGGACGAAGTCTCGATATATGGCCTTCGCGGGGCTCGTAGAGGGAATTATTTCGGCGTGGGATATTCAGGGGGGATTTCTTTGAATCAAGGTTTGATCGTTGAAAGTTTACTGTAAACGGTGTAACGCGGTAATTTTTAATTTCATGATTGATATGTTATGTAGATTTGTCGAATTGTGGATTTGTGAATTTGTGGATTTATAGATTTATAGATTTATAGCCTTAGATTTTTCGATTTTTCGATACTCAGATTCTTAGATTTTTAGACTTCTAGGCTTCCAGACTTGCAAATTCCTTAACTTTTAAATGTTACAAATTTACGAATTTAAATATCTAAGTCAACGAATTGCGATTGATTTCTGTGAATCTCCACGTATCGGCATTGTACGATAAAAAGCACAATTGATCTATATATAAATGGTCTATATAACGAGTACGAATTTCAAAATGACGATAACCGCAGCTCCTCACGTGTTAAATAAATGCGTTTAACTCCGTTAAACGTACGGTACGAAACGTTTTGCGACCGTATACCGATCGTTGAACGAGCGATGTTCCTTTCGCGGCGTTGGCAAATTGGAGCGGAAGTTAGTCGTCGGACAAAAGCCCGAAGACCTTCGTAAGAACTTTTTCACCGGGGAAGATTCTTTTATCGGAAGTATCAACTAGAAGGCAGCGCGGACGGTGTTGTATGAAAGGAGCGTTCCGCGAGTGCTGAGAAATTGCTGGACGGAGGAGAAGGGAGAAGAGAAAGTAAGTCGACAGGTGAACAGAGCGCGATGAAACTAACGTAACCGGAAGAAAAGCAGCTTTTTGTCCTGAAAACTCTGTGCCTGCTTTCAGAGCGTTTTAAAATGACGAAAAGGTTACGCTACGAAGCACTCGTGGTACATTGCGAGATTCGCGCGTACTAAAAGACAGGAAAAGAGGCTAAAAGAGAGAGAAAAAAGTAACTGAAACAGCGGAAAGGAGTGTGGGGGGACGGGGGAGAGACAGAAAAAGTTGGGCTCGTCTTAACAACGGAGATACCGTGGGGAAAACAGTCGGGGGTTGAAAGTTTTCCTCATATTTCCAACAATCGTTCCCGCTCTCCTTCTTTCGCCAACATCTCGTTCTATTGTTTTTTCCTGTTCGAGAAATTGAAACGACAAACACCTTCGAGAATCTCGACACCATGGCGGGCTACGTTCACCCTCGCGCCATTACTATAACTCTTATACCGTTTCTGAGGTCAGCCAATCACTGGATATCGCTGTGTAGCTACACTACTATGCTTTTAATTTCTAACCTACATTTCGACTGAGCCTTCATTTTGTGAATGCCATCACATTTCGAAGAGGAATAGAAGCGTACATTCTTTAGCGAAGGTATACATTTCGAATAGGTTTTGGATACGTGGCTCGAATTTTAATTGTGTGTGGAGAAAAAAGTTGTTGATAGTAGACTACGGAGAGTACAATATTAGGATAGTGGATATTAAAATCAGAAAATTTGCATTATGATATCATTTTTCGTAGCAACGTTCCCATATTACCTCACATTGTATCATCTCACGTTTCGTAAAATGTATCATGCACGCTAAGCATGATACACGTTAACACCGTAGTATTATAGCAAGCGATGAGATTATTTTTCTCTGGAGAATCTCCTACGGGCGATATAGTATAAATCAACGTATACTATGCTTTAACGTTACGGTAAAGAAAAATGGAAAGAAATGATAACAATGACTGAACACGGATTAGAAAAATATACGAATGAAACCAACGATAACCGTGAGTAAATAAAAACTGAGACAACGATAAACTAAATAAAAATTAAATCACTGACAACAATCGGTATTAAAACCGAAAACACTGATAAAGATGAAATAAATGGCAACGATAGCTGAATAAGAATAAAAGAAAAAATGGCAACGAAATAAAAATGAAAAATGCCCCAAGGTGTCTAACCAAAAATGTAAAGTGCGAGGACACCGATTGAATAAAAATGAAATGAAAATGATAACGGTAAGTGGATAAAAGCGAGAACATCGATCGAGACGGGTAAATAAAAACTGAGTCGAGGAAATGAGAAGCAGCCGAGTGTTAAAATCAATGCTCCGAGAAAAGTTGGCGGCAACAAGTTGCGAAAGTTGTTTGAGACGTTGCGAAACCGGTCGGCGAACGCTTGTGAAAAACTATGACCGTGTAGGGACACGAGCGATTTTCCAGGGGAGAGCCAGCAAGGTGGAAAAGTTTCGGGTGGCAGGCAACAAGTTGGAAAAGTTTTGTTATGGCCGTGGCTGAAGTTCGGGATTGCTCGGTTGGGCATTTCGGAAAGTGCGGAACGGCTAATCTTACGCTTCTCCAGAAGCCCCTGGATACGAAAGCACCGATCGCAAGTTCAATGGATCCGTGAAAGCGTCGTTCGGCTCATCGGATAAAGAGAATTGAATTGGCCCGAACGCTTTCGACCATCCACCAACTCCCGATATCGTTCCTTAATGTTCCAGATTATGCCGCAGGATGATAAAGGAAAAGTTACGGACCGTTCGATTTAATCTTATATATACTTTCTGGAAAGATTCCGCCGTCAACGGGGAAAGATTCATCGATTTCACACAGTTATATCCGACGATGGCGCACAGTGGTCCGAATTGGAAAATCGTGTGACATTTCTGTAAAAAATCAACTTTCGCGAATAGATATTTTGTAAGTGCAATGCTTCTTAAATGCCCATTAGTCTTGAAACTGGAAATATATTTATTTGATATATTTTTATTCGATTTGATGTAGTCTCTTAGTAGCAATAACAACTGAAAGTCGAACTTTTTGGCGATAGTATTTTTTGTCCACAAAATTGCACGTTTTCTTTCCATTGTGATATTCCTATTCAATATTTTCCAGCTCTCTTTTTTAACAGTAAAAGGGATTCTTTCGTTACAAGAAATTCTTTCTTAAATTATAGATTATTAGAAATTTTTCAAATTTCTTGCAACTTGATCTTGCAATTGAAATTATCGTACGAATAAAATATCGATTTGTTTCCGATTTCTTCGTTCGTTGCCGACAATTGACGTATCGAAAAATCGGCAAATCGAAGCACCGTTAATCGATGGAATTTATCGCGAGAATCGCTCCTATTGATTTCGTATACGAGCGTTCGAAGAGCGAAATACTTTCGCGGGAAATTACTGGACGAGTTCGATTAACGATCGCCACCAAGCAGAAAATTAGAAAATTTTCATCGACTGCGAGATATTTCACGAAAATTGCAACCCCATCTCGTTATGTTAATATCTGGCAATTTTGTAGACGAACAAAAATTATATGGTAATTACAATAATTATTCGTAAGTATCATAAATAATTGTAATAATAATTGCCGCTGTTAATTTATCGATATTACGATAAATTAATACGTTGATTCCATTTTGACGAATCTCAAGATCGGAACTGTTCATTTTTTCTGATAACGATTAAGTATTTCAATTAAATTATAGAATGTTGCAGCGGAAACGATGAAAATTTGCGTACCCAGTAAATATCCTGCTGCATAAATTATGAGAGTACAGTAACGCTCTTTCATCGAACACAATTCATTGAACATTGAACATTATCGAATGATCGGAGTTTCTGTTTCAACCGAAACGAGTTCTGCGCGAATAGAAAAGAGAATTCCAGCTAAATTCGTAAAAAATAAAGCCACCGGTTTGTTCGTCTTTATTTGCAGTAGAGCCGAAACGCGAAATATGAAATTCTATTTAGCGAACGACTATTACGGACGAACCTTTTGTGACGAAGCACGCTACAAGGGACGGTTTGAAAACGATTATTCGAACGTTAATAATGGGGCTGTATTCACGGGAGCCTCGTATATTTCGTGCTTCGGTCTTCTTAATTTTAATTGAGGAAAGAGAACTGTAATGCGATTAAACGAGGAACAATTATTTCTTGGAAGGAAGAGAATTGGGAAGATCGAGTCTCACTTTTGTTTTGCTTAGGGTAGTTGGGTACAATGCAGAATAAATCTGACCATGCGCCATCCAGTACGGCGGAATATATGGAGCAGGGATCTATCGCGCTGGATTTTAACGCGCATGGATCTAAGATGAAGAGGTTTAACGAGTAAGGACCTATAATTTCTCAATTTACCATATCTCAAATCCTCAACTTCTCTAATCCCAGTACCACATATCCCCGAATTCCCTACCTCCCAACTTCTACATCCCCAAATTCTGTAATCCCAATACCACATATCCCCAAATTCCCTACTCCCCAACTTCTACATCCCTAAATTCCCTACTCCCCAAATTCTCTAATCCCAATGCTACATATCCCAAAATTCCCTACCTCGCAACTTCTACATCCCCAAATTCTGTAATCGCAATACCACATATCCCAAAATTCCCTACTCCCCAACTTCTACATCCCTAAATTCTCTAATCCCAATACCACATATCCCCATATTCCCTACTCCGCAACTTCTACATCCCCAAATTCTGTAATGCCAATACCACATATCCCAAACTTCCCTACTCCCCAACTTCTACATCCCCAAATTCTCTGATCCCAATACCACATATCCCAAACTTCCCTACTCCCCAACTTCTACATTCCCAAATTCTCTATTCCCCAAATCCGAAACCCCCAATTTCTCAAATCTCCAAACATATTCAAACCCCAGAATCTCTCGAACCACAAAATTCCACATTCACAAATTCGCTACTGCGCGTTCAAACTTCCAACGACGTGGTTCAACGAGCTTAACGAAACGCTGTGGAAGAATCGCCATCAGATAGTCCACCGTTTTAGCGTCGCGCCGGATAACCCGTATCTTCGCACCTCGGAAGTAATCAAGATCCTTGGGGTTCAATGCATGCTCTATCAGCTTCTTGCGAGCCAGCAACGGTACAAGTTGCGCGATAAATTCGGCGTATCTAGCCGCGCGCAAACGCCAACGGATTCATCGGCGTATTTTAGAGGACACTCGAGTCATCTGAAATATTCACCTCGTCCCGGTGGATGGCTCTCGCGTCAGCCTTTCTCCCTCGCTCCCGAGGGTTCCGGGTTTCAAAGTTTAAGGCGACCCCGGGTCGACGTTGCTCTACGTCCTCGTTGTGTTCCTGCTTTCTCGGGGCCGTGGTGCTTGTTCATGGTCGATACAGCTTCTTCGTCTTCCGACTGGATGGCTCGCCGGAGGCCATGCAGTCGCATCGCCTCGCTGTAACTTTCAATCTGTCCGGCGAATCCAATCTGTCAGGCTGATTCCTCGACCGTGCATTAAATCTCAATGCATATTTAAGATGTTGATCTTCTTCGGGATATTGGTGTCTCGAACTTGTAACCACTTCGAGCGAGGCTTCTGGGTTCTATAGAATGTTGAAGAGTGACGAAAGTCTGCTTCTGGTAGACTTAACCATTTGTACTCGAACGGTGACCCAAATTCTTCTTTTAATATAATAGATCAATTTATTAAACATACGATTAAATAGGTTATAAAATTATTCACGCAATTTCGAAGACACATATTTCCCCATTAACTTGAAAACTTAATATTTCTAGATTTTTAGATTTTTAGATTTTTAGATCTCCAAATCCCTAAACTTTTAAATGTAACAAATTTAAGAATTTGTAAACTTGCCAATTGAACAATTTTTTAATTTGTAAACCGGTAGATTAAAAAATTTCTAAGTCAACGAATTGTTAAATTTTCGTGGGTCAAATGGGCCATATAATGTGTTAGTAAATGGGCCATATAACAAATACCGAAGACACATATTTTCCCATTCACTGGTAAAATACTACTCGGATGAGTGATTCAAATACGAAGATGCATCGATGCTGTTTAATATTTAAAACTCAGCCGACCTGCATCGAATTATCCGGAGAAGAAAATGGAGGATCTCGAATAAAGGAGAGCGACGAAACGAAGCGACCTGCTGAGAATACGATCGGTGAGACGATTCCAACAGCCGGATCAAATAATTGCTGTCTTGATCGGCAGTGCAAACACGGAGGGAGAAGGTTCGCGAGAAAAAAAGACTAAGAAAGGAAAAGGGAAAACACGGGGGGTACGCGAGGAACCACCTTCGTAGACTCACTTATCCGTTCTAAATTTGCCCTACCTCCTCTTTCTCCTCTCTCCTGCTCATTCTTTTCTTTTTTTCTCCGTTCCTTTCTCGCCGACAAGGGCAGAGTCTGCAAATTCAATCTTACCAGCGACCTCTACCCACCTACACAGTTTGTTCCGCCTATTGATTCCGGAGTTCGTATTCGGGCTTACCTTCGCCGGACCCGGGCTGGTTCGTTTCATGGAAACTGACTCCGCCAGCGCACCCGAAATCCCCCACAAAAGCTTTGATTCTGGACGCAACCCAATTTTTCACGGAAGGAAACTTGTTCTGAATATAATCCTCTCTTTTTATCAATTTTTCCCGACTACCGCACGGACCGCCCGTCCTCTCCATCCACGATATGATTTACGACGACGAATTAATCTCCCCGACGTGCCAATGATGTAACAGATCGACGAACCTGATCCAGCTTTACTTTGTTGCTCATGTTGTATGAGACTAGACACGATGAAAGCTACGACCTTTCTCCGCGGTAAACTCGTTTGCTGTTTTTGAATGTACGCGATATTATCCATCATCGGTGCAGAAACGCATAATGCGCGATTGACTTTCGTTTAAGTTTCACTTATTAATTTGATCGTACGCAGGTACGTCAGAATTCTAAGTTCATTGGAAACTGACGTTTATGCTCAAACTCTGTAACAAAGATTATTAAAAACGTGGATAATTTATCTTTCAGTTTCATCTTTTAATATATCAATGTATATCATTGTCTCGATATTAAGAGGCCTAAAAAATGTCCCTCGTTTAATTTTCCTATAAATAAATAATTTAACTGAATTTACAATGTTGGTCACATATGGTCATCGCAGTGAATCCTGCCATATGTGGTCAGACACAACATAATAAAGATTATTAAAAATATGGGTAATTCATCTTTCAGTTTCATCGTTTAATATATCATTATATATCATTGCCTCGATATTAAGAGAGCTCAAAAATTTCTTTGGTTTGATTTTCCTATAAATAAATAATTTAAGTGAATTTGGAATGGTGGTCACACATGACCGTTGCAATAAAAATGAGATTTGTCTTTGGACAGGCCATGACAAATATTACTAGTAGAAGAATACTCAATCTTTCAATTTCATGTATTGATTTATTGGTGCATATGGTTGTCTTAATATTAAGAGCTTTCAAAGACGAAGTAATTTGTTTTTCCTGTAAATAATTGATTTAATCGAATTTGTATCGCAAGTCGCGTGACAACCATGTTGGTCCATTGTGTTAAAATATAAAATCGTAGAAAGGAAGAAAGAAATACGAACATAAAAATGATAACATAGAAAGTATAGAACGATAGGGGAAGGGAGAGACGAGAAGGGTGAGAGCACTCGGCAGGTAATAGCTCCCAATTACCATAACGCTTGGCTAAGCCGACTAATCGGTTCCGCTTATGCCAACCGGCAAATTATTATTAATCACATTGCACGTGGATTACCGTTTATGCGCATCCATAGCTATGGCATTTGCACTCTGCTCTGCCGTCACCCGTCCATGCTTCAACCACCATGAATTTCCGAATCGGTCTTTGATCTCACGGTTACTTGCGCTCCAATTCAACCAGATCCTCGTGAAATGCTAAAAGCACCCGGTGCAGCTTACCTCAGATGTTACTAGAATTGAAGATACAGAAACACTGATAACAACCTTGCTTTGTGTCCGAGTTTGCCCTGACTTTGTCTGAACCGTGATCGTTGGATTTTCTTTGAACTCGATTTCAAGTTATCGAACGTTGCTCATGCGAAATGTTTCAAACTCACCCCGTTTGATATACGAAAAGAGCCGATCCAATATGATTTTACACGAGAAATTATTTTTGCAATTCCGAATTAGTCAACTTTTCGGAGTCCCAGATTGTGATTTGTCCAACCAATTGTAAATCCTCGAACTTTTAAATTGTCACATTCCCAAATTAGCAAACCTTCAAATTGTCATATGCACAGATTCTTGTATTCTCAAATCCACGAATTCTTGTATCCACAAATTTTCAAATCTTCAAATTTTCAAACTACCAAAGTTTGTATGAACTAAATTCCTAAATAACCAAATGCTCAAACTTCCATGTTCATATCCTCAAATTCTCGAATCCCCGCAAACACTTACCTTGAAATTCTGAAATCTCCAAATTCCGATATTGCTAAATTTTTAAATAAATAAATACCTAAACATCGAAATTCTCCAGCTTCCAAATTCTCACATCCCCAACTTCTCGTATTCTCAATTTCTCGATCCAGCAAGTTCCTACACCCCTAAATTCCCAAATTCCCAAACTTCTAAACTCGCAAGTTTCAAAATCGTCAAATTTTCAACTACCAAATTCCTTAATATCGAAACTGAATATACAAAACGCAATATAACCAGCATGAAATGTTCCACCAGGGTGCACAACCCCCGTGCTAATGCAAAAATTAACATCGACGATTGCGAACTAAGAACAACAAAATATACAGTACAAAACCTACGAAACACCGTTCGTTCACTATGTACAGAAATGTACCGAATTTAGTCGGAATTTGTTACACTACCCCTATTTGCAACCCTTCTCTTTATCTTTTCCTGTTCTCTTTTCAGCTCGTGTCTCCGCCCTTCGTTTCGCCGTGCCTCTCCGTTACGCAAATAGAAGCAAAACTTCCTTCTCTCCTTTCTCCACTTTTTTTTTTCTCGCAATCTTCTCGTCTAATTGTTCCGCTCGCTATTTAGCATCCGCCCCTTTGTGGGGCTTCGCTGGTTGTCGTCGGTCGTCTCGGGTTCCGTGCAATCCTCGCAATTCCCTATGTTGTCGGGAATTCCTGTCATCCATCCAACTCTCGTTCGATTTTCCGCGTCGCTGAACAAATGCCTGTGACGATGCTTCGCAAAGACGGATCGTCTGGTTGGATCCGATCCCCGGAGTCGAAGCGTTTTTAGACCTCCCCGGGAGGAATCGAACGAAAGGGACCCGAACACGAGAATATCTTGAGTTGCCTATCGATACGGATCACCAAGTGGAACGAGATCACAGCGGAATTGAAAATAACGAATCGAAAGTTGTTCCCTTTTATTTATTTTATATTCCTATTGCGTTCGAGCGAGCGGGATTTTTATATGGAGGCAGGCGTCGAATCGTCTCGCGTTATATTGCCATGTATGGTTGTACCATGTCAACATATGAGGCATCCTTATGTGATGCATCGCTTAAAAAATTGGTAAATTTCGTTTATCTAAAATGTTAGACTTCCGAACTTATGAACTTATAAATTTCTAAATTATCGTATTTCTGAGGTTATTGAATTTAGAATTATCGTGGATATTCATAGATGTTTGAATTTGTGAAGTTTAATATTTGAGAAATGACAGATCTGGATATTTTATGTCTCTAAAGTTCCAAATTACTAGATATGAACATTTTAGTATCATATAAATAATCGGACACTTTAATTGTGAATATATTAATTATCAAATTTCTGTCTAAATTTTTGCATTTCAGACTTTGGAAATTTCAGATTTCTATTTTTTCGAGTTTCCTGAATTTCGACTTATACCTAAGTAAATAAATATAAAGCACGAACATTCAAAAATTCTATAGTACATAGACTATGTTCCTGAATTCGCTAAAAATTTTATATCATTGAATTTTTAAATATCGAACGTACCGCAAACATCTGCGTATTGAAACGATGCGAATGTGCGCGTGTGTGAGTGTGCATGCGCGTGCGCAGGTTAATTCCGAAAACTGGGGCAAGCCATAACTCTTTTTTAAACAAGGATAAAAGAATACATTGGATTTTCTATGGTTTAACAATTTTTATATTCCAAGCGCTGGCACAGTACATCGAAATATATGATAGAACGTTTAGCTTTCAACGCTCGCGTCTACGCGTTTCCATTAAAAAAAAAACAATCAATATTTCCATTTAGTAAAACAAAGTGCAGTTCAGTGTTGCGAGGAAAACTAACGTCAAAAATAAACCTTCGAACGTACAAACATTTTTCATTAGCGTACATTTTTATTCGTTTCCCCAAAAACGAATTTCGGTTTTGCTACTGTTTTTTGAATTACTCCGCGCCGCAAAGCCGTATGCAAATCAATGTAAAAACACAAGGAGACGGAAACGCTATTTTGGAAAATTGCTTAACGCTTCAAACAAGACCGGGAAAATGGGTGAAATCAACGAGAGTTTGTTTTTAACGGTGCTGTTAGCGTGTAATTCCAGCTCGTTCAATAACTTCCTTCGTGTGCCATAAAGGCAAACGGTAAAAAGCTTCGCGTTCTTTGCTTCGAATTTACCAAGTGCTCGTAGTCCGTTCGCAGGTTTCTACGAGCGAGCTCATTTTTTTTTTTTTTTTAAAAAAAAACATTCTTTCTTTCCCGTAATTTTAAACGACCATTTTCGTTAGTGTACCAGCGTCCCTACACCGTATTTTTACCCAATTAAGCACAAATGTTCCCGGAGATCCAACTCTTAATCCATATTTTAATTCCGCCGGAATCGAACAAAATTTCATATGTGCCGAACGAATTAACTGATAATTCGCTAATTAGTTCGTTAATTAAACTACACCGTGTCGCGTTCGGTATCGACGCTGAACATTATCGAGACTATACGATGAAGTTTCTGAAAACATCTCGATGCAAATTAATTATTGTAATGCAATGTTGTTGATGTAACTAGGATTTTTTATCGAGCCGCATCAAGTACTTATAATTACAATTAATAATCATAGTAAGTTATAGTATCGAAAGTGATTTGGTGAAAGGTCTTTTTTACGGAAAATGGCAATATAAGGAGAGGCAATTGCCTTGTGAAATGGTGTATGTTAGAAATTTTTTAATTTGCAAACTTTACGATTTAAAATTCTCAAATCTATAAATCCTCAAGTTCTTGAATAACCAAATTCCTGTTGCAACTCACAGAATTCCTAAAAGTCCTTGATTCTAATTTCAAATCCCCTTCTTTCAAAAACTCCTAAATTTTCCTGATCTTCAAGATTATCAAGATTTCCAACATTTCCAGAAATTCCAAAACTTTGAAAATTCACAAAACACGCATAAAATTTCCATGTTGAAAAATCTAAAAAGATCCCAAATTTCCAGATCCTATTGCCACTATTCCCAACAAAACCCCTATTATCCCCGATACAATATCGATCCCGATAATTTCTAAAAGGGTTCAACCTACGCATTAGTAAGCACATTTCGAATTTCGACACGTCACCTAGTCGCGTCACCGTGATGACCACATGACCGCATGAAGCGAAGTTGCAAACCACGCAGAAGAATTTCAGCGGAATTAGAATTAATCGATACACGGTCGCATGCATGAAACGAACGGCAGATGGTATAAGGTGGCATGCGTGTAATTCGACGCGAATCCAACAGCGAAATACTTGGGCGGAATTAGTAATTAAGTGCTCGAGACAATTCCGGAAGCGAGTCACCGCGGCGGCCTGTAATTGCCGGACACTAGGGGGATTTCGATTCGGTCGCGGCGAGGATTTGCATACTTTGTGTTTTGTATGCGACTCGCATACGCAGGCCCGCACGGCATTACGAAAATCGGTCGCGACACGAATTTCTCTCTCGAACGTCGTTATAAACGAGTTACGTCCGTTCCTGGCGCACGTCGTTATGAGTTCCGCGTTTCGTCGATTCCGTTGCTCGCTTATGGACGTCGGCGACGAGAGACAACGAGATCGTTTCTGTCGTTGACATTTTCGATTCGTCCATGTCGTCGACGCCGTTTAAACACCGTCCGTTCTTTCCCGTCCCGACGATTCGTAACCTTTCGTTAAACGGATTAATATCACATTATCCGAGCGTTTGTTCTTTCCTGGATTACCGTCGTGTCACGGCGAATTTTCGATCTTCCGGATGCGCGCGCAGCCTGCGCCTCGCTCGCGAGCTACGGGGAATTGAATTTAAGATAAATGAATTTTTAATTAACACACAGCCACGGGGAGTGCCGATCGATAGGTACATTTTAGAACGTACGCCTCGCGTGGTCGCCGAGCAAAATTGCAATCATCGTTCAAATTCAACCCGATGAATTCTATGGAACAATACGCTGCACGCGACTTTCGTTCCTTCGTCTTTCTTTTTATGCCGTCGCTCGTATATAATAGGTTATTGCAAATTAAATTGTCGATGCTGCAATTTCTGTACACACGCATCTTTGTCGCTAGATGTTCTGTATCCTTTGACTCTTAGATCCCTAGATCCTTGCAGCCTGTATTGCTACATCGTCGATGTGTACCTCAAATCCATGTGTGTCACACGTGTAACATCTGTACCTCCGATCCTTACGTTTCTGCATTACTATATTGCATTATTTCTAGATCCTTTTGACCCTTGGATCCCTAGACTGATCTGATATCGCTACCCGGTCTATGCGTAGCTGAAATCCACATGTATCACACATGTACCACCTGTGCCACGATCCTTAACTCGTAATCTTCCTAGATACCAACCTCCCTAGATAGCAAACATCCCAGTTCAAAATATACATCTACATCGATTTACCTAGATCTCAGTACCAGTGAACACCGATCTAGGTAGATCCTAGATTGCACTAACATTGCGTCGTAATATTTCTAGATCTTTGTGTCACTGGATCCTAATATTTCTGGATCTCTGTATCACTGAATCCTTAGATTTCAATTCACTCTACATACTCGGATTCCTGCAAGCCCAGTTTCCTATATCCCGAATCCATATATCTCCGATTACAAGTATGCTCGTGCCCGTACATCAATTGACCCTGAAATACATGTGTTCTCCAATACCTATATTCCTAGGTTCTCCCATATCGCGTTCCTACGTCTCTAAATTCTTATATCTCCGTATTCCTGCATCCTATATAAAACCCTAGTTCCAAGCATATTTGCGAAAATGTTGAAGCAGATATCCGGTTAACTCGGATATGTATAGAGACAGATATCTAACATCTGAACGTAGACATCCTAAACATCGATATGGACACATGCACACTACCATGTTCGTTTTTT
The DNA here is from genome assembly GCA_947623535.1 of Coelioxys conoideus. NCBI lineage: Eukaryota > Metazoa > Arthropoda > Insecta > Hymenoptera > Megachilidae > Coelioxys > Coelioxys conoideus. Next base: position 7,201,359 of record OX392449.1, on the reverse strand, counting down.
CTTAAATTTCTTTCTTGTTCAAAGTATTGTACGGGGTATACTCTCCTTGGTAGTTGAATATCGTCAAACAGACGTCTCCTTTTAACCTCGAATCGTTCACGCGACAGATTCCTCTCTGTTCGCGGTGAAATTGATCTCCACTCGAAGTTTCTTTTGCCACCGTACGAATACCGCCGACAATTAAACTGCACTCTCGACGGGAGTGGCCTGGTCGGAGTTATTAGCCTGAAGTAGCTTCTAACGATGTAAGAGCCGAGCACTTGCTGACTCGTGTTTTCGCACCCCTGATCAAAGCGTTATGCCGAAGTACCACGTGTCTGATACACTTCGAGTAGGATAACTTGGCCGACGTGGTAGCTGCCGCGGCTCGTTCGTTCGACAATCGCGATAACCGGAGCGTTTAATCAATTCTGAAACTCGATCAGCTATATCGTGATTAAAACGGCGTATTGTGAACTAACCAGACTCCATCATTTTAATTACGCGATACACCCATTCTGTCATAAATAAAGATATCCTGATCACAGTACGCGATTACATTTTTTATCTTGTACCACTCCTGCTCATTATTATTTATATCGCGTTACAACGACTCATCTGCTACTTCGCTCATCTGCAGGTACACCTTGTGTACGTACGAGGTGCAACTTTGGTACAGTCTGGTACATTTGCAAGGGTTAATTAATTGGTGGAGGTCTCAAGAACTGCTCATTATTATTTATGTCTGATACAGTTACTTTGAAGATGTTTAAAAAATTGCTCGTTATTATTCATGTTATATACAGATACTCCGTCATCTGTGCTTGTAGGTATACTCAGGTACACCAGTAAAAATTAATTAACTGCTGGGATGTTTAAAAAAATTCCTCTTGTCATTCGCATCTGTACAGATATTTCATTCATTTCCACTTCATTTCTGCACTACTAGGTCATTTCAGAAATTATACATATGATATATGTATGTAGAAATTATGCATGTATGTATAATATGTATAATTTTTGAATACATATATGTATAAATACATACGTATAGATAATGTGTACACATAAATGCAAACTACCGCGACGAAACCCGTGACTCGACACAATAAATTTGATGCAAAATGCTTCGGACCGATGCAATGGCCGACAAAGACTTGTCGAAAAAAAAAAATTCCAAAGATCGGAACGAGTGATGGCGGCGTTTCCCGGTGGCGCGCATTTTATCAAGTTCGACGGGAAATATGCAAAAATGGTGGAACGAGATTTATGGTTAGCGCAATTAAACTGTCGCGCGTGTCGACGAGCAACGATTGCAACGACGAGGGTTCCCGTCGTTTTTCCGCAATCAGTCGGACAGATTTATGCGAATTTTCCAGCGTTGACCGTTCGTTTTGTTCGCAGGTGCAGTCGCGACGGTGACATCCGCGGGCGGTCACGGGTTCGACGCGCATTTACGAGGACCCAGTTTCGTGATCGAACCACCGTCCAGGGTGGAATTTTCAAATTCGAGCGGAGCCTGGCTGGACTGTACAGCGACGGGAAGTCCACCGCCCAACATCGATTGGTCGACCGCGGACGGACATCCGGTGAACGACGTATCGGGAGTTCGAAGGGTGCTCAGAAACGGCACGTTGGTCCTTTTGCCGTTTCCGGCGGCAGCTTTCCGACAGGATGTGCACAGCGCTGCCTACAGATGCGTCGCGAGCAATTCCGTTGGCAGAGTGCTCAGTCGTGATGTGCAGGTTCGAGCAGGTAAGGATATTAAACTTTTAACCCATTGACACTAGAACTACCAGCCAGTCAAAATGACCAGATTCGAATTCGACATTTTATATTATAAAATTTTGTTGCCGCACTTTTGTCCAAATGTCTGCCATGTATTATGGAACCAATGAATGGTTGTGTATATTAGGAGACGCTACAGAGTTTTTTCATTTGTTCTTCGACTTTATTTTCAATGTTAAAGTGAGTCTGCATTTAAAGCTGGTACTTCTAGTGTTAATACGAAATTCATCTAAATGAAAGATATTGTTTTGTTAAGTATTTTGTTAAGTTAATCCTTAGAAATTGCGTAAATTGAAATCTTCCTTGAAATAACAATTTATTAAAAAAATCTTATCACAGTAATAAACATTCTATATAATACAAAAATTGAGATAATAATTTATTAAACAAATATTATCACAGTAATAAATATTATACAAAATATAAAAATTATTTGGGTGTATAGATTGGATGTCCATAAATGTTTACCCTGATAACAAAACAATGTAACTCAATTGGAAGCAGTAAACGAAACACGCGTTATATCTCATATGCCTTCATTCATTAGGTTTCGAGCCTTACATAAACGTTTAACATTTCTTTCTGTTGGAAATAGACGATGAAATAAAATAATATACTAAATGTTTCATAAAAAGAGACTTTAATGAAAATCAGAAAATACTGAAAGGCACATCTGTGTAATTGAATAAATAGATTTAACGCTTCCCATAATGGGACCAAAACTTTCGTTGTACAATAAACAGCGATTTGATTCCTGTTAGCCACACAACACATCGAGCTTCCTCCTGACATACAGTACTGTATGTGTGCACAGTTAAAGTGGCATAATAAACGATTCACTTGACATAACTACCTAAACTTGCTAACTTGTATACATATTGTATATACAGGGTGTCCCAAAAGCGTTGAAGGAGCCGGAAATGGGAGGTAGGTGGGGTCATTCTGAACAACTTCTTCATTTGCAAAAATGTCGTATGGGGCTTCATTTTTAAATTATTAACGAAAAACACCGACCAATCAGAGCGCGAGAATCGCGCGCGCTCGGAGACAGAAGTGTAGGCCCGAGTTATAATTGGCCGTGGTCGCGATCGAATCGCGTGACGCGCGATTCTCGCGTTCTGATTGGTCGGTGTTTTTCGTTAATAATTTAAAAATGAAGCCCCATACAACATTTTTGCAAATGAAAAAGTTGTTTAGAATGACCCTACCTACCTCCCTTTTCCGGCTCCTTCAACACTTTTGGGACACCCTGTATAAATAGCATGGACCTAAAATTTATAGCCAGGAGCATTCGCTCTGCGTTCGACCAGTGTACTCGTCGATCCAAATGTACGGAAGCTCGCTGTCAAGGTAACAAGGACGAGCAATTAAAAAATCGATAACAACGTAACGATACGAAAGTGGTACCGCACGTTGTAAAGGTATACCAGAGGGGACAATTAAAGCGGTTAGAAAGCAAGCTAGCGCTGTTGCTGAGCGAAGAAAGGGAAATCCGAGAGAGTCCTGACGAAGGATGTTTTAAAGCTGGCCGGATGCAGATGAGACGAGACCGGTGCTTCTATGGCGGGCATCGCGCGAAGCTCGGTGTAATTACCTCTTAAAAAAGAAAAAAAAAATGCAATCTGAATGCAAATCCGTGGCAGCTGCGAGGTCGACCCGACGCTTTCAGGATTGCCAACTACTCCCTCGCGGCTATAAAGTTCTGGCCCGGACGTGTGGCCGTTAATTAAAACTTTACTTCCTGCTTTCGGGTTAACGAAAGAAATTTCTATCCCGTCGGTCCGAGTCGAAGTTTTCTCGGCCCGTTGCGAGCTGATTCGTCGCGAGACCAGGGAAATTCTGAATCGCGAGGAAAGCATCGCGATTCTGTTTCAACCCATTTCGCCGGGATTTTGTTCCTGTTGAGCGTTTCCGCTGGTGAACGAGGCATTTTTCTTTCGACGCGATTAAACGAGTGCCGACAGCGAACAACGCCGGCTTTCAGAAACGATAAAACATCCACGATCGTCGTTATCCACGATAACCGTCGCCTCTCGGAAACATCTGCCACCATTTTGCGTCGCCGTTGATGGACGTCGTTTTATTTTAATACGTGGTTCTCGGGTTGCTTCGGGTACGCACATTTTTAGATTGATTTAGGTGCGGGGTCAGCTTGTACGTAAATGGGGATGTTTGTTCTGAAACGGGGGTTCGGGTTAAGGGATGATGGGCAATGGTTTGGATGGCCAGGATAATGGTTTGGACGGAGAGGTCAATAGGGGCAGATACGTGTGCAGGTTTTCTGTATTTGAAAATTTGGAGGTTTGGTAATCTAGAAACTTGGTAATTTTGGAATTTGTCATTTTAGAAATTTGGTGATTGTGGAATTTGATGATTTTGGTATTTGGTGATCTAGAAATTTGGTAATTCAGGAATTTGGCAATTTAGAAATTTAATAATTTAGAAGCTTGTTACATTAGGAATTTGATAAGTTAGAAATTCCGTACATTAGAAATTTAGTAATTCAATAATTAGATAATTTTGAAATCTAATTATTTATACTAATATATTTATTTATAATTTTTACTTCATTTGGTAACCTAAGAATTTCGGTATTTGGTCATTTACAGCCGTGGCAACTTAGAAATTTAATAACGCATAAAAATAAAATTCAGAAAATTTCTAAAATTGTATCCAAGAACAAATTATAAAACACCTATTCACTCTATATCACTTAAAACAAAGCCATACGGTAAATTAAGTGATTATTCACGATACAACAATACGTTGAATTGATTTTGAGCAATCAATCGATTGTAAACAAGTTTTAAGTGGAAAGTTCTTATATCTTCTCGGATACCGACTGGTTGCCGTTCACTTTTCTCGCAGGCTTTCAAGCAATTTGATATAAAGGTTCGAAGTGAATCGAAAAGCGTTCAAGGATCTCGAGTAAACCGAGGAGGAGGTAGATGACTTCGATGGGATTGAGGGGGTTGAAAACTTTTAAAACATCGAAAGACTAGAATATCCAGAAGTCTCTAACCTAACCATCATAGAAATATGATAAATTGCTTTCTGCATAAGTTCTCGAACATTCTAAAAGCTTCCAGACTACCTGGAACTCGAGTAACGTTCTAGCCATTCGATAATCTAAAGTCAGGAGAGTTAAATCTTTCTCTCCTCTCGAATGAGCAGCATCGAATATGCTCCGTGGATTTACCACGATTTGGGAATTGGAGATTTGGGGACTTGAGATTTGGGAATTTGAGAATTTGAGAATTTGAGAATTTCGGGATTTGGGATTTCGAGATTTGGGGATTTGGGGAGGCGGGAATTTGCGGTTTTGGGGATTTTGAGATTGGGGGTTTTGTCGATTTCAAGATTTGGCAATTTGAGAATTTTGAAATTTGAGAATTGGGAGTGCAGGTATTTGGGAATTTGGGGATTTGAGGATTTGGATATTCGTAGATTTCCAAATTTAGAAATTTGGGAATTAGCCGATTTAGGGGTTTAGGGATTTGGGAATTTACAAATTTTGGAATTTGAAGATTTGGGAATTTGGGAATTTGGAAATTTGGAAATTTGGAAATTTGGAAATTTGGGAATTTGGGAATTTGGAAATTTGAGAATTTGGGAATTAGCAGATTTAGGAGTTTAGGGATTTTGAGATTAGGGAAGTTTTGGATTTGAAGATTTAAGAATTTGGAAATTTGGGAATTCGAGAATTTGAGAATTTGATGTTTCTATCGAATATGCTCCGTGGATTTGCCACGGAACATAGCAGGGAAATAAACCGAGAGAAATAAAGGAGAGGAAGACGAACGGTGGTCGATGGTTAGTCGGTGAAAGACGGAAGGGAGAAGAAATTCAGCGTTACGAAGCAGAACACGGGAGAGTCTTCGTCGGCGTCGCGACGTCGGCGTGTCAGACTGCAGCGTCGCTGGCAGCTGGCCGTCGCCCTTGGAATTTCCACGTAAATAAAATCTCCGGAAGAGTATAGTGGCTCTCGAGCGGCTGGGCGACGGTAGAAACAAAAAAGGAAAGGAGAAAAACGACCGACAGACGTCGAGGACGAGGCGTTCGTTACGCTCGCGTCGCCTCACGCCTCGCCGCTTCCCCGACGCCGACGTCGAGATTCACCCGGGATGTCGACGACGAGTTACGTCGACATGACACCCTGTACATAAAGCTACATACGCGTCTGCCCCGATGTCCCTGTGTACGTGCGTGCGTGGAACTGCCCGATAGTATACTCGGGTGCAACGTAGGCTTACGTAGGATAAGAACATACGCGGATGTGTACTCGATGACTTCCACATTTTCCAATTTTTTAGTGTTCAACTGTTCAAATCTGCAAGTTTTACAAATTATCGAGTCTATATTAATCTTATGATTCACCATTTTCTCGATCTCGAAATTTAAGTGTACAGAAATTTGCTAATTTTCAAATGTTGGAATTTTACAAATGTTTTAGTCCCGAAACTTTTGATTCTCCAAGTCATTAAAGTTCCAAATTGCTGAAAATTTTATGGTTCTTAAATGTCACAAATTTCATAAATTTTCGAAACTTTTCAAGTTTCTCAAATTTCTCAAGGTTCTCGACTTTCTCAAGTTTCCCAAGTTTCTTAAATTACTCAAATTTCTCAAGGTTCTCAATTTTCTCAAGTTTCTTTTCATTCACAAATTCCTAAATTCGTAAACTCCTATAAACTGAAATTTCTGTAGCATTAAATTCTAAACTACCAAATCTCTGGATCCACAGATCCATAAATTGGCACATCCAAAAATCTCTAAATAACGGTATCCCTAAATTTCAAGATCCTGAAATTCCTCGAATATCAAGATTTCTATATCGTACAATGCTCCTGCTCACAAAAATCCCTAGATTCCCTTATCCATAAATCACCAACCTCCAGAATCTCCAAATTGTTAGAACAACCCTAAATTCTCTATATCCCACAAAATTCTACTTCAAAAGATCCTTAGATTCCCATATCCTTACATCACCAACCTCCAGAATCTCCAAATTGTTAAAGCAACCCTAAATTTTCTATATCCCACAAAGTTCTACATCAAAAAACCCCAAGATTCCCATAACCGTATATCAGCAACCTTCGAGTCTCCAAGTACCCTAAAATCTCTCAAAACCTTCAGATCTCCCAACATCTTCCTAGAACATGTCAAAACCTCTCAGAATTCTTCAAAAATACCGTAAAATCCTTGAAAATACATAAGAATTGATCCCTGGTTTCCCACGTTTCCCATCTTTTCGCCGAGGAGGAATATGGCATCCTGTATCAAATTTGCTGTTGACTGTACGTACGAGCGTGTAATCGTCGGTTAATATGTACGCGTGTGGGCGTATAAGCGTGTGCAATCGTGTAGACGAGCGCGTGTACGCGTGTGAACCGATGGAAAAGCGACGCGCGCGTGGTTGCCCGCACTCTACGGCAAATTGCGTAGAACGCGTTTTAATTACCGTCACTGTGAACTATCGTTCTGCGGGACTATCCGGATGGCCGTGTCGAGCAGGTCGAAAGTTTGAATTAATGTTGCTCCCTGGTTCTCGTTAAAGACACCCCTTAACCCTCCGTTGGTAATGCGGTGACGCGTAACACCGCCGGGAAAAACGTTTATGGCGTTTCGAAACTGCCGCTTTTTATTTCCCGGATAAAAAACCGAATAAAAGAACGTCCCTCTTACTTCACCTTTCTTTCGGTCATCTTCCCACTCATTAATTTTTCATGTACTTCGTAATGAGTGTTAATTGAGCTTTCGTTCGCGAGAAAGTTAGTAATGATCGGTTTCCGAGTATTTGTAATAGAACTTGTTTACAGGAAAATTATAATCTGGATGTTTTGATTAATTTAATTGTTAATCCGGTAAAAGGTGATTTTTAGCTAGCAATTAATTGTAGTTATTAATTCATGTCCATTGATATTAATATAATTTTAATATTACTATTATATAATTGTTAGTTATTAGTTCGTTTCAAGTATGGCGTTGTTACTCATGTATGCATTCATCGTATTTTCGGTCGAATTTATTATCATTGAAATACCAATAATATCGGGACGAATAATTTATTGCTGCTATATTTGAAATGTATATGTTAATTATTATTAATTACCTTTATTGATTTATAAGGGACCTTAATTAACTTAATACAAAACTTGTTAATATTATCATTTACGAGTTATAAACTTTTTGTTCGCATTATCACTTGATACGTTGTAAGCTTCTTTACAAATGTTTACGATGAATTTTCATATTTAAATTTTGGAAAACAAAACTTGGTATGGAAATATGACACCAAATATTTATAATTTATCCTTCTTAGTAAAATTATCATCTTCTCCATTCTACCACCTACGTCATATCATCTTGAAGACATCTGAAAATTGTGTACCGCCGTCCACTTGAAGATATCGCTTGAAAATCATCGGATGCATACATATGTGTTAATAGCCGGTGCTTATGCGTCAATGGTAATGCGATATCAATTTCAATTAGTTCGAAGAGACGGATGTAATGGCTGATTATATTTGCTTTAATGCGGAATTGACTGAGGGAGTGATTAAACAGTAAACAACGTAATTGAAGGATGAAATTTGTCAATAGTCAATATGGACTGTAGTGTTCAGTTGGTAAACTTGACATTCAAAGTTTATTCATCTACAACTTCGGAATTTTGTAATAGTAAACTGTCTTAGATAAATAACACAGATTATCGTAACGTATTCACAACACTACCCATAATTCAAGCGCGAGTTAAAACTTGGATAGTATTTGTAATACTATTCAAATGTTATTTCTGGGCAAACATATGAAAATAAATTTCCAAGACTTTTCATCAATAATAAATATTAATTATTCGACGATTCTGGATGGTTCCAATGATTTAAAATATCTACAATAGTTATGTAGAGGATTTTGAATAATTCTTTCGAACAAAACCGATACACAAATGATAATCTCATTGATGTGAGTAGGAATTATTGAAAATAACCAGAATGTTTATATGTTCACAGTGGTGGCACAGGCGTATAAAGTCGACGTGGAAGTGATCGGGGGTGCTTCAAGGGGATGCACCGCTGTGTTGCGATGCGTCGTTCCTAGCTTCGTGAAGGATTTGGTCCGAGTAGTGTCCTGGTTACAGGAACCATCCTTTTACATTTATCCTTCGCTGCAAGGAGGTAAGAGATCATTTCTATTCGCTATACTTTTCAATACCCTGAGAGGAATTCGGTGAAAATGGAAATTTGGGGATTTTGGGCATTTGAGAATTTGGGGATTTGAGGTCTTGGGGATTTCGAGATTTAGGGATTTCGAGATTTTGAGCATTTGAGAATTTGGGGTTTTGGGGATTTCGAGATTGATGGTTTTGAGGATTTTGGAATTTGGAGAGGTAGAAATTTGGGGTTTGGGGGATTTCGAGATTGGGGGTTTTGGGGATTTGGGAATTTGAGAATTTGGAGATGTGGGAATTTGGGGATTTAGAAATTTGGGACTTTGGGAATTTGGAAATTTGGGATTTTGGAAACAAGAAAACTTGGTAGTTTGGTAATTCGTGGATGTGAGATTCTTTCCTGATGAAAATTAGGAAACTCAAACATAAAAATGAAAAGACTTAAAAATCCTCCTGAAACCCTAAGTGTCTAAACAAATACAACGCATATCTTCCACCATACTCCCATCTAAATTCCCAAAATCCCACCGTCCTGAATAACAACATTAAACTCTGAAAAGAGCACTGCAAAGCATATCTGTAGTAAAATTCTGCAAACCCGATATCGCAAAACTAAAAATCCGCCGTATCAACGTCGTTGAAACACGGTAGGAAACCCGTATTCGAGAAAGAGTATGCGCGGCTAATAACCAGGTCGCCGATGTCCCAGCTCGAACGCTATTATACCACGTGAAAAGCGGTGTGCTATCGTATAATCGATAATTTTGCCTATCTACCAAAATGTAATATTCCGGGGGCCCGGTTCACGTGGGTAGTCGACGGCAATAAAAGCCCAAGGGACATTCCAGGGGCGCAGATGCAGTAACACGACCGATAGGTGCACAGCACGAAGAATTATATGGCCATGGAGCATAGGGGTGGGGGTCAGAGGTGATTTTCACGTAGGTGGAGGTTAGCACGAAGTATTATACCGGGTACGGCATTGCTTACCGGGACTAAAATTTAATATCCGGTAACGGGGTGTAGCCGGCCGCTACACTGAAATTTAATATCCACAATAATCTTGCATCACCTTCCCGTGACGTTACCGTAGGTCGGGATTGTCGAGGACATCGACCCCGTAACGAAGGGTGCTGCTCGGACTCGTTAATAGTCGTAGAAATTAATTAGATTTAAGAACGCCGACCGGCTCGCTTTTGCGCCGGGACACGGATTGAAAAAGATGATACCCGGTAATTAAAACGTAATATCACGCCAAGTCGCGCTATTAATTAGTAAGCTTAATTAGTAATCCTTTTAATTGGACGCGTCGCCGCGTTGTTAATGCCGTTTGAGAATGATCTTGCAGATCCCTTTTTTCTGCAATCTCTGTCGCTTCTTCTGCTTCGTAATTATTGCGTGCGGATTTCTCACGGAACATTCTACCCGCATGAATTTTCTTCGATCGTTGAATTTCGCGGGGAAATCGGCCGATTCTGCGCGCGAAAAACAATTATAGAATGTTCGATAATCGTTTGTTCGTTCGCGATTTCGTTTTCGAGGAAATTGAGGTGCAACATTTTTTCTCGGTGTTTGCAAGCCAATTTGCAAACGCGGTACATAATGTCGACTTCTTTGTTAATTGGATGGTTAACGCGTTTCTTGCCACGGTGAAAATGGAAAAATGATCGGACTGAAAATATACATGCAATACGGAGAATAAAAATTGAAGTGGAACACAAATCACGTATTGCGTATACAAATTATAGTATTATTTATCGATAGATGTTATGTTACATATTTCATTGACAAATGTTGCACTACTTCTTTTATTAACAAATGTTGTTCTACATCTTTTATTAATAAATGATCTTCTATATTGTTTATGAATAAAGGTTGTTCTACATCTTTTTTTCACAAATGTCGTTCAAAATCTTTTTTTAATAAATGTTGTTCTACCTTGTTTAACAATAAATGTTGTTCTACATCTCTTATTAATAAAGGTCGTTCTACATCTTTTTTTAATAAATGTCATTCTACATCTTTTTTTAATAAATGTCATTCTACATCTTTTTTAATAAATGTTGTTCTACCTTGTTTAATAATAAATGTTGTTCTACATCTTTTATTAATAAATGTTGCCGTACATCAATTATTTTCGCAGCTGTCAACACCAATTTACCGTCCGTTCCAAAATAACTAATTTTCAAGTTGAATTAATCATCCGACACGACATATTAAAATGAATGAAAGGATAACTCCGAGAGAGATGAAAGCGGAAGCACGACGTTGGAACAGAATTTTGATGGATGTAATTTCTTTGGAGATTCGTTTCAAAGATTTTTACATTGAAGGGGCCACAATTAGTAACCCGGACGATATTGTAAAAAAATTTTAACGAGTAGCGCGGACGACGGTAGGAAGCGAAGGTACAGAAGCTTTAATTCAAAAGCCGAGTAGAAAGGCGCGGGTCCGCTAAAACAGTGGTACACAGGGCGAATTTTATGTCTCGCACGATAACAGCGACGGTTCACGGTTGCACCAATATCTTCGCGTCGAGAGAGGTGTGCGTTTTTACGGCGTCTTTTTGTACGATGGCATAAAAGTTACGCCAGTTCGCCGTTCCTCTCTCGCAAAACCGAACGACAATAGCACCGTTGGATAGAAGCCAGACCTGTATTTTTTCTTTTGCCCGTTATCGCCAATGAATATGTTCCTCCTGATGGCCCAGTACAATTATCAAATTTGTCGGCTCGACGAGACAAAGGGAGAGGAGTCGGGAACATGCACACACAACATTAACCACTCGAACATCTTCTGCAAAGTTTTCTATTGTTGGTTTACTGCAATTATTCAATTTCAATTTTTACATTTTTCAATTTCTCGAGTTTTTCATTTTCCGATATGTCAATTTTTACATTTTTCCATTTCTCGATTTCTCAATTCTTCCCATTTTTCAATTTCGATAAATTCGGTGTTTCAAACACCGCCTCAGTTTGTCAATTACTCGATTTTTTCATTTTTCGATATCTCGATCATTCGATTTTTCCATTTTCTCATTTCTCGATTTCTCTATTCTTCCCATTTTTCAATTTCGAAAACTGCGGTATTTCAAACACCGCCTCAGTTTGTCAATTCCTCGATTTTTTCATTTTTTGATTTTTCGATTTTTGGAATACTCAGTTTCTCAATTCTTTCCATTCTCATGTTTCTCAATTTCAACATATTTCAATGTCTGAATTTTTCAATTTCCCTATTTCCACATTTCCACATTTATCAATTAATCAATTTCACCATTTTCCAAATTCCCAATTCCTCAATTTTCCAATTACTCAAATTTTTAATATCCCAATTTTTCATTCTTTAATTCCTCAATTCCCCAGCGACACATTCGCTACTTGGTCTAATAGAACAATTTGGACAAATATTTTATGTATCTAGCGTATATATTTATACATATAGTACATATTGTATACATATGTATAGATATACATCTGAAAATTAATCATAGTGAAACGGGCAACAATGGCAATCAATAATAGAAAATAATAATTTCCCCAAAATCCATAAAACTTCTCAGTCAGAAAGTTATCGATATACCACTAATAACAAAAATCCACTCGAACGCAAAATGGTTAACCGATCTCGAAATTTCGCGACTTAAAAAATCCAAGCAGCAGTTCGAAGGTGCCGTGTGCACGTAGGGGCAAGGAATGATGGGATAGGGCGTTATGACAAGTGTGGAAGGTGCGGCCACAGATCAAACCAGTGTCAAGTATGCTGTCTTCATCGGGTGAGATTTATGTCACGCCGTGGTTGTCGCGGGTGAACTCATTACTAAGTCTCCGTGGTACTATCATCAACAGGCTCGTGTCTGGTTTACGATAACAGTGTGTTGAGGTCAGGATCTGTTGGAAGGAATCCGTTGCTGAGCAAGAATTAGTGAGATCGTCTCCTCGCCGTAGATCAACATCTGTCAAAAGTAACAGCAGTTTCGACGTCGTAAATTTATGATACATTATGGTTATTGAATTTCGCGTACCAGCCGGCCCGCGAATCCGTGGAATACATACTCGTCGTTGAAGTGGAAGTAAAGTATGTATCCGATGGAATAGAGGCAATGAAGAGCATGTAGTTCGGCGAAGTTGGAGGAGCAAAGACCGCTTGCAAACGGTGGAATAAGAGGTCACAGATCAACCTGTCAAGGATATTGTCTTCATCGTCTTAGATTTACAACGTCTCGTAGCTATTCAATCCCTCGCGTGGGATTCACCGTACGACGCTTTCGGAATTATTTTCTGAGATAAAAAGTGCAGCCATAAACAAAATTATGGTCAAAGATGTCCACTCTACTACACATTATACGAGTAGATGTTTATTATAAATTTTACAAGTCGTTCGTGATTTTCGTTTTTCTACTATAAAAGAGGGTTTTACATATTTTTATGAAGAAATAAATAGATACCTTTAAAATTGTAATATTATAGTGGACTTTGATTATGTGACCATCGAGGATGTACATATGTTAAATTCTTGGGATTGTTATATTGTGGCAGTACAACGCGAAGGTATCTAACACGTGTGAATTTAATGCGTAGTGTAACGCATTGATCGTAATGCTTGGTAATTTCTTGTCTGGAAGTGTAACGCGTGGAAGTGTAATGTATGGTGATATAATACGTAGAAATCTCACACGTGATAATCCAGTACGTGTAGATATAAAGCGTGGCAATACAATGCGTGGAAGCCTAACGTATGATAATCTAATGTGTGGAAGTCTAACGCGTGGCCGTACAATGTGTGAAAGCCCAACATATGGCAGTGTAATGTGTAGATATCTAACGCGTACCAATACAATGCGTGGAAGGCTAACGTATGGCAATCTAACATGTGGAAGTCTAACGCGTGGCCATACAATGTGTGGAAGCCCAACATATGGCAGTGGAATGTGTGGAAATTAACAATACAACAAACAAAAATTTAACAATACAACAAATCAAAATTTAACAAGAATATTCTGCCTTTCTCTCGATAACAATTTGATCATTGTCATTGATTTCCACTATTTTGTTGTAAATAAAATTAAGTACTTGTCCGGAAAATGGTATCAGCCTGTATCTGTGACGTTGTAGCTGCAAAATTATGTTTGCTCATTCTATAATCTCAGATCACAAACCTCCCACAAATACCCCGCTAAATCCAGATATCCGAGGACTGCTAAATGAATTTAATCGATAGAGGATGTTCGAAGTTGATCAATTATTCTTAACGATAATTCCGCGCATTCATTTGTGATTCAGACTGTATATCCGACACGTATATGAATCGACTGGAGTTAATTCTCGTATCCGGTGTTATACTCGTACACTACCAAGCCCCCACGTCCATTGTGAATCAGTTTTTTCGTTTACTTCACAAGGTTTTCTATATTGTTTGTACTTGTGCAAAACAGTCGCGACAAACGACCGAGAGTTTTTAATTGTTCACGCAAGAACGCATCGATTGAATCGTCTATGTAATTACGGTGCACGCTGGACATTGTCCCACCCTTTCACTCCAAACATCCTCCATAGAACACGTATTCTGTACGAGTCAGGTTGAAGGTATGATTTTTTAACAACAATATAATTGTAGACAATTGTTACGTACATTACATTTTTATTGAACGCTTGGACAATTATAGTTTCAATTCTGGTGGGCAAAATATGACGTTCTACGAATGTAGCGATATGAAAATGTAGACTAGGATATAGGGGATTTAGAGTAGGAGGATTTTGAGATATAGGAATTTCAGGGCATAAGTGTTTTGAAATGTGGAGATTTCAAGATGTCGGGGTCTCGGGAAATAAGGATTTTGGGATTATGTGAATTTTGGGACATAGGAATTTCGAAATATAGTAACTTCCGGACGCCGAGGTTTCGAGATACAGAGATTTAGGGATATAGGATTTCGGGATATAGAGATTGGGAGACATGAGATTTCAAGATATAGGAACTTCAGAATATAGGGATTCTGGGACATCAGAATTTCGAGATACAAGGACCTCGGGATGTAACAAATTCCGAGACATTGAAATTTCCGGATACATGTAGAGATTTAGTGACATAGGAATTTTAAAATATAGGCATTTTGGGATATAGAAATTTCGAGATACAGGAATTTCAGACTACGCAAATTTGGGAAACAAATTTCGGATGCTAATGATATCGATCTTCATAAAAATTGTAATCAGCAATTCAAACACGAAATCTAAAAATATCGGTACCTACCAATGTAGTGTTATCAGATTCTAGGAACACAAGGATACGTGTATCAAAAACATCGAAAAACATATAAATTTTTAAATCTAGATAAATACCGAAATATCGTTGTAGAAATGTTGGAATACAGAAATACAAGGATACAACCACCCGGAAATTTCGATACACGCATCCCGATATAACGAACGCGCGTTTCGCCTTTATAACAATGTAAACAGATATGTAGGTTAAAATCATAACGTACGATATAAAATATTTCAGTCCACGGTACGAAATTCGCCGGAAATTGTTCCCCGTTTCGAACCGAACACGGAATAAAAAATTCCGAATCACGAAAAAATTTATAAACGAAGCGGACACGGTATTCCGCCGACCATGCCGTTCGCCGCGACCTCGTAACGATATTACGATATTTCATACAGTTTCATTTTCACGTTATAAATTCACGCTCGAACGTTCGTGCACGACTAGTATCACGGATTTCTAGCAATTTTGAAACCGCACGGTTAACCGAAGCATCGGTCAAAGTTTCATGGATTCCTTGGACGGCCTTGAACAATATCGCAGAACGCCTTTGTTCACTTTCGGCTAACTATATTCCAGGTGTATGCATAAGTTTTTTCCGGTTGAACTAAAAGATGGCTTCGAGTCATTATGTTCGTCCGACATTAAACGACAAGCACGTACAAGTTGAGTCCGCCAAAATCTAGTGTCTTTGTTTTATCGTACAGTGATCATGCCGAATTTCGTGCCCGAAGAAGAACATTTGCGGCACGCATTGCTTTTCTTATACGATCAAAAGCTGCTGAAAGTCATCCTTTGCTTGTAGAAACACATGGTGAACACGCTCCATCGATTAAAACATGCGAGACATGGTTTCGAAAATTTAAAAGTGGTAATTTCGATGTAAAAGACAGTGAACGCTCTAGTAGACGACATGAGTGCGAAGACGAGTAATTGCACGAGTTATTGAACGATGACCCAACTCAAACTCAACAGTAATTGGCAAAATCATTAAATGAAGTTCCTTGGTCTTTTATTGCTGTTATGTTGAACCTTCGATGTTCTGAACTTTCTAAGATCTATAATAGTGTCTACACCCTTGAAAATTATGTGTCTTCTTTCCCCCCAAAAAACCACAAAGAAGTTATGCATACACCTGGTATTTCCGCGAGCGTAACATATCCATCTTACTAATAGCACCCATGGTCAGACTGCACGTAATTCGAGGTAGTCACTTACGGTTCCCCTTTCGCGTACATGCGCGTGTATGTGCACACGGGACGGCCGAGTACATATGTGCAGGCAGGTACGCCGTTACATAGCGTACATACGTGGCCTATCTACCTTGAATAGATCCGAGCAGGCAGGCATAGGTAGTAGCATCGAGTGTAATACCGAAACTACATAACCCATCCAAGCCGGCTGACTTGGCCGACAATCGCTATTTAGGAGGGCTGCTTATCTCAGCCGGTCTTAGCTGTGCTAATGTCTCCTGGCCGAATGTGCTCCAACACGTAGACACAATAAACGTGTACGGTGTGCAGATAGGGAACTAACGTGGCATCGCCGTGACGAACAGAACAAAAAGGAGAACTCGCGGACAAAAGCGCAAGACGAGAAAACGGCGAGGGTTGTAGGGGTTGAAGAGGACGTCGACGAAATCGCCGATAAGGGAGGAAATTGCTGGCGACGACGAAACGAATTGACGATTCGCGAGCGAACACTCCGTATGTGCGGAGTTACGGGGAGCAAAATTGGGGTAGTTCGTGTTAAATAAATTAATTCTCCTTCTCCTGACTTATCGACAGTTCGAGACTCACCTATCGAGTTTCGAGATATAGAAGACAGTATCGGATAGAACTGAAGGGAAGGGTGTTAAATTTTGACAAAGTCGATAAAGAATGTATGGTTGTTCGTTTAGAGTGAATCGTTCGATTTTTTAACGATTTGGAGTGGTTCGAGTTTGGACCCATTTTGAAATATTTTAATCTGCGTTCATTTAGGTCAAATTGAGAAAGTATGAGATTATGAGGATTTTGGTTGATTAGGGCAGATTTTGATCTATTTGAAGCAGTTTGAACCAATTTCAATGGATACGAATCGATATATGCCGACTCAGGAGGACAAGCGACAATTTTTATCTTTTGCAAATAACTTGCAATGATCTCAGTCGATTTGTACTCATTTGTACTCATTTTTATCGATTTGAGATGATCTAATCCAATTTTTAACGATTTGGACCGACTTGCAACGATGTATGTCGATTTGTAGCGATCTAGAACGATTTGAGCCGATTTGTAATGATTTAGACCAACTTGTAACGATGTACGTCGATCTGTAACGATCTAGAACGATTTGAGCCGATTTATAGAGATTTATGTCGATTTCTGACGATCTCGAACGATTTGAGCCAATTTGTAACGATTTGGTCCGACTTGTAAAGATGTATGTCGATTTGTGACGATCTAGAACGATTTCAGCCGATTTGTAACGATGTATATCGATTTGTGACGACCTAGAATGATTTGCGCCGATTTGTAACGATTTGGTCCGACTTGTAAAGATGTATGTCGATTTGTGACGATCTAGAACGATTTCAGCCGATTTGTAACGATCTAGACCGATTGGAACCGATTTGTAACAACCTTGGTCAGTGTATAACGATCCGAGCGAATTTGCACCGATCCGAATCGATTCGAATCGAACACTCGTCGATGCACGGCAATTTATAAAACGGCGAATGTGTACAAACCGTTGGTTGCAGTAAACCGTGCAAGAAACGGGGTGATTAAGAACAAAATAGGAAGAATGAAAACCGGTAGCTGCGTTCGAGGATGAGTAAAGTCACGGAAGCAGATAAGAAACGAAATTAAAATGAAACGGGGCAGAAAAGAAGGAAGCAGTAAGAAAGTGAAATATCAGAAAGAAGGGAGGAGAAAAAAGGCGAACGAAACCGGCGGTAAGACTTTTCTCGTGCAAGATAATCATGCATTCGCGAACTACGTTAAAGATTTCTGGAGGATGAGGTTTCGCGAAACGACTGCGAATGTTTAGGATAACTACGGTCATTAACGTTGCTCGAGCTTATCTAAGGAACGAGCTTAAGCCGTGCAAGAACGAAGAGATTGTATCTCCGTGTCATCCGGAACAGGTCGCTGGAAATCCCGGAATTAGCATAATTATCGTAACGGTGGAACCGTTCGTTCGGCAGGGACGAAATATCGTGTCGGTGGTTTCGCGTTATTAAAGATAATTCTGAAGCCCGTCTCGGTTTATTGGAAAACGTCGGGGCCAATTATTGCACGGGACACCAGATACGAATAACACACAGAATTTAGGAAATTTCGCGTTATCTTCGTCGTTTGAACGTTTTACTGTGCTGGCTTGTTTTAATAATTTACCCGACGTACCGATATGTTTATGCTGTTGAGAAATGTACACTTTCGTTGGACGAGGTCGTGTCTGGAGACGAAGTGTCTCTACGATTGATTCCGATTTTCGTTGTGAGAATGGTTGGACATACTTTAGTTTACACGTTTCTGAGTCTTTGAGTTGGAGAAATTATTGATTTATAGAGGTATATGTTTTTAAATTGTCGAATGACTACATTTGTATGTTTTGCACAATTTTCTAGTTTTCGACGTTTTCAATTCACTGATTTCTAAATTTTCGAACACTAAAACCCTAAATTTCCAAATAATTTTCAAGGTTTTAAATTATCAGAATTTCAAACCATCATATTTTTTAATATCATTTTCGTGGCAATTTTCAATATCGATTAATAGGTTTTTAAATATTGAAATTTCCAAATACTCAAATTCTCAAATTTCAAAGATCCGCAATGTACAAATCTCCAAATATTCAAGACCCCCAAATTCCCAAATTCCCATACCTCCAAATTTTATATTTTCAAATCCCAAACTCCCCAAATTCCCAAATCCTCAAATACTCAAACCTCCAAATTTAGTATTGCCAAATACCAATATTCCCAAAATTCCCAAATCCTCAAATACTCAAACCTCCAAATTTAATATTGGCATTTGGCAATATTAGTATTTACCAATATTCCCACATTCCCAAATCCCCAAATCCCTAAATTCCCAAATACTCAAGTACCCATACCTCCAAATTTAATATTACCAAATACTAATATCTCCGGATTCCCAAATCCTCAAATACCAATTTACCCAAATCCCCAATTCCCCAAATCCCCAATCCCCAAATCCCCAAATGTAATATTGCTAAGTCCCAAAATCACCAAGTTCCCAAAACCCCAAATTCGCATATCTCAAAATTTGTATATTCCCAAATCCCCTAAATCCCTAAATCTCTAAATTCCCAAATTACCAAATGCCTAAATCGCCAAACTCCAAAGTTCTAAATTAAAAATTTTTCCGTCCTAAATATGATTGGAGGCTAGTTCCCATGGTACATGATCTCTATCGTGCTCCCTAGGGATTGTACACTGTAATCGCATTCAACGTTACGAGCGATAACGTTTCTCATTTTGTTGCCCCGGTGATTGAACATATCAGGAGAAAGTTGCTTCTGTTCCGGTGACGGCAACTCGGCGATGTAAGCTGTGTTCTCGTGAACCGTGATCCAAACTTTATTCTCGTTATCACAAGCACACGGTTCAGCGAAAGTTCTGCTCTAGATCTTTCGTTTAGCGACAACTTTAATAATTAAGCGACCAGTCCCTTCGGTGATTCATTATCGTGAAAACGTATCTTTACCTCGGTAAAAAAAAAAAATACGAGTTTCACATAAACTGACAGCGTAGGTTCAAAAGTCCTCACTTTTAATTCACTAATTTTTACAAAAGTACAAGCTTTTACGACAAAACCAGCGTATAATGCGTGGTTGCTTAGAAATTACAAGTGAAGTTGAAAAATAAGTAGATGCGAATTAATACACACGTAACAATATATAAGATTTATGTACAAAATGTTTGTAGAATTACTATCAGTTCATAGCAAAAGTACCTTCGAGGACAGAGGATTAACCATTTATACTCGAAATCATTTTTATCGTTGACAAATATCGACTATAAAACATTCAAGTCGAAAAGTTTGATAAATCTTAAGAAATCATTGTTTTTTTATTATTAATCAGCCAATATTGTCCGTTTTTACTATGTTCAAACATCGCGTGTATAATACTATAAATGTAGTTCAAAGTTATTTATTTAAAATCATTGTATCAAATGAAATGACGAATGCATTGAAAGGGTCGAAAAAAGGAATGTAGAACCTTTTCCTTGACCCGTTTCGTAGTTTCCTACCGTAGATGAACAGAATGCGAGCAATAAACGACGGTTTCACGATTGTTCCAGATGGAAAATTTCACCTGCTGCCCACGGGCGAATTGCTGGTGCACAGTCTCGAATTCAGCGACCAGATACACGGTTACAGATGTCGAACGATGCATCGTCTCACCAGACAGGTGGTCGTCAGTTCTATGGCGAACGTCAGGATAGCAGGTAGTAATTTAGCTCTATTCCGCACGGTGATTTCCCTAACGACAAAAAATTACCGTCTTTTTGCCTATCACCGGTCTCGTTAAAGCCGCTGTGTCGATCTGTTCTTGCGGTTGCAGATCACAGAGGGGTGATGCCTCCGGTGATTCTTGAAAACTCCGGGGTCGTTCACGTCGCGCAAGATGAATCAACGTCGTTAGTCTGCGTGGCACAGGCCTGTCCCACTCCCGAATATCGGTGAGTCTCGATCGCGAAGATTAATTATGGCAATCCTGACCGGACATCGAATAGCGAATTCGGACCGAGTCGTCTCCATCACTTTTATCCGGCGAAACCTCCGATCGGCGAACACAAATTGAACGGATTATTATACGAACGGGCAAATAATCGTCGAAATAATTGCGCGTAATCGAAAACCGATATCCCTGTTTGTTGATAAATTCCGCGCAATTATTATTGCAAACGATGTAAATGAATTTAACGGGGTAATTGCCGGGCAAAACAATGGCGGGTTCAAAGCGGGAAATCGAACCGGCCCCGGCCGTTTACGGAAACGTGAAATTCGGGCAAATTGAGTGTTCGCCGAGAAAACTCGATATCCCGGGAAATAGCAGTTTCCCTAACGATATAAATGTCGCGATCATTCGAGTAACCATGCTCGGCACCACGCCGAGCGTTATCATCCTCGCGATTTATCTATGGATGGGGAAATATAGCGCGTGACGATACATGGCGAGAGAATCTAATATATTCATCCAGACGGTTGATGAATAAATAAAGGCTGATGGCTATAATGGCCGTCTACAGAAGTGGCAATGCATCGAATACGTTCGAATGGGCAGCAAATAGATTATATAATTCTTGAATTATATATTGTGAGCACTGCGAGGAAAATATCTGGGTGAAGAATATTCTTATATTCTTATATCAAAATAAATTATTCTTATATTGCTATAAGAATGTTCTATTAATATTTTGTTATCTACCGGCTCCTTAATTAATTTACAAAGTGTATCAAGAAATGGGTTCATATATTCATCCAACCGACTTATCACACTTATTATTTATATTATTTAATTATTTATACAATTCGTACAATTTATGCAATAATCTCGGCATAGGAGCGAGGATGATTAATTTCCAAGTGTCACGACTTCCAAATTTCTCAACTATAGAATTTTTCCTAAAATGATGCTTCGAAATCTTCAAATCCCTATATTACCAACTTCACGTGTATCTAAGTCCCCAAACTATCAAATTCTCAGATTTCGTGGTTTTTAAATCTTCCAAAGTTTAAAATCGAAGTAGATTGACACGTGGTTTAGATATTTCAATAGAAATTTTCTCGCTCGAAGTTAAATCTTCCAAAGTTCAAAATCGAAGAACATTGACCCGTGGTTCAGACATTTTAGTCGAAATTTTAGTCAAAGTTGAAGAGCAAGGGAAGCTGGCGCGATTATCGGTTCGATGCAGCGCTATGTCGGCGACAGAAGCGAATCACGGGAAGACATCGAGTTCCCTAATTCGTGCGGTTTCCTCGTGAAAGGAAATTACTGGCGTTTTTCGGACGCATCCAGAAAGGATGAACACGGTGAGAGGCAGGGTGCGAGGGAAAGGGAGAGGATCGAGGACAGAAATATTCGAGGTGGAAGGTAAGTAAAGGAATAAGGACTGGGCGCGACTTTGATCGAGGAAAAGTGGGAGCACTCGAACGTGAAGCATCACGAACGGAGCACAATCGGAAGCTCTCTATGTCGCTGCAGGTCTACTAGAAGTCTTCCACTTTGCAGCCTTTTTCCCTCGTCGAGCTTCCGGACACCCTCTTTTTCCGCGGTCACGATTCCACGTATATACGCGCATCGAGAAACATCTCGATGAGAATTTACCGTTTACTCGCGGCAAGATGTGCTTTGCCAGGATACCGAAGTGCAGCTGCGTTTGATCTAATCGAAAGGCATATTTCAAATAGTCTGCAGAAGCGATTACTCGGTATATCGCTTGGATTCGGATTAGAAGTTTGGATGAAACAACTTGTTACGTCGACCAATCATACCAGGTCGGAAGAATGGAAATAGATTTACATCTGAAAATGTCGATTTACATCTGCGAACAGTCGTGGACAAAATTAAGTGGACAGGTATCATAAATAACAAAAGATTAATTTAACTAAGAATGCCTATAAATCAAAACTTTATTGTACAATTATATACATTAAATAAATGTTTGTTCAAATCTACAAAAACATTTCACGTTCTAAATTTTAAATTTATTTGAAACATTGTAGTAAAAGAACAAATTTTTTTACATTTCTGCAATGTCCACTTAATTTTGTCCATGAGTGTATATCTCAGACGAGGACGAGTAAGATTCACACGTTTTAACGAACAAAACAAATTTTTAATAATCACGCATGCGATGCTTTAAAAATTCTAACTGGAGGACGACAGTTTAAGTCGAGGACGTTTTTTCGAGTACACTTTTTATACGGTCGAAGTATTTATTGTTTTCGGTCCTTGAATGTTAATTGACTTTATATGGGCCCCGAAAATGAATTCATTGTAGCAGAGACATTTTCTCTGCTCACTGCAGATTTGTGTATTTCTGGAAATCGTACAACCATATACAGATAAACAAGCTTCTGTATTTTGCATCAAGATTTCGTAAAAAATCTCGTTCGTTAAAACCATGAAAAGAATATATAAAAGAAAGATTGTATAAATAACACTTAATCAAGTTACAAACTTGTAAGCGATGGACGTGGTCGTCAGAAGAGAATACTCGTGGTTTCGGACTACGAACTTCCCCTAATTTACTAATAATTATAGGTTGTTTGCAGATGAAAGTACATATTGGTTCTGAAATCGATGAGGTAACGCGCACCGTCCGCTCCGCTTTAATTTGAAAGAGAAACGTACAGCTTCGAACAAATTTGAATCGCCGTTGATTTTTGTTGTTCCTCGGTTGTTTTTTCAAATAAGAGAGCAAACTTTTCCTTCCTCGTCAATGACTTTTGCTATTTTATTGCTGATTTACCGTTTCTTTTCGTCGATAACTTTTCGATTGAGAGTTGGAACGAGAAAAAATGAAATGTTCGTTTGCGTCGTAAAGAAGAAGACGTATTTTCCTTTTGTACAATGTTTATTATTATTACTGTAAATATTCCAGAATTTTTTAAAAGGTATTTTTGAAAAAATTTCATTGTCGAATCCAAAGTTTGAAACACAAATTTTTCCTCCGTGGTAAACATATTTGTATAAATATACATACTCACATACTTATTGTAAGTATTATGATCGATGCTGAGGTATGATTAAGAAATAACTCGTAAATTGTTTCATCTTTTCGACTCTTCAGTCATCAAAATTTCCCAAATTCCGTCATAAACGAAGTCAAAAAAGAATATTTTGAAACAGGTCGATGCTTTCAGATCCTGTTACTTAAAATTCCTCAAGGTATACGACACAATTTACATTTAGAGAGGAGAAGCTAACAAAAGTTGAGACTGCGGGAAAAGGGAAAAACGAAATGCAAACGAAGAAAAGAACCTACCCTTTCGACTTCCAGATTCGCAATTATACGAATTCCTACGTAACCCACATCAAGCACAACACAAAGAATAATATTTTCGTGGCGTCCCGATACTTTCGTGATCTGTTACTCAAGAATCTGTAAGGTCTCGAATTACATTTAAAGAAAAGAATCTAAGAAAAGTTAATGGGTAGACAATGGAAAAATGACAAAATGAAATGAAGACGAAGAAAATGTACCCTTCCAACATAAAAATCCTTAATTATACAAATTTCTACGTAACCCACAAAAATAATAGCGCGAAGAATATTTTCAAGTTTTCTCGATACTTTCGTGGTCCGTTATTTTCAATTACGAAAATTATCAAAAAACTAATTGCAAAATACATGTTAAGCTTCATGGAGATGGAGAATGTTTCTACAAACTGGCTTATGTATTGTCCATTATTCATTTGTTTCTATAATTCATTTTCAACTAAGACATAAGTAGTCATTGAACGTCCGTAAAGCTAGCGTTAAGATTCCCGTAGGAATTCGATTTACATTCAGAGAAGAGAAGCTAAGAAAGGTTGAGGAGCAGGATGCGGAAAAATGACAAAATGAGACGAAGACGAAGAGAAACATTTTGATGCGAAAGTAGGGGGTGAAATATAGGGGTGGGGGGTTAGTGGAGATCCTTCGAACGTGCCTCGATCGAAAACTGTCAAGAAGTTGAGAAGCCAAAAGAAAGCGAGGAATCTCCGGGATAAATGCTCGCGGTGGATGCGACTCGATGTCGTTTCTAGGTCGACGTACCCGAAAGCCAGTGAAATTGCGGCTCCCGTTCTGCCCCCGCCGCCCCCACCGGCCCGTTCTGCCATTCGATGAAAAATTATTCCTGGCCGTCTGGCGCGGGAAGAGAACCGCCGGGAAAATCGGGACGCCGCGGCAGAAGGGAAGCGCATTAACTTGCAATCATGCAAACTGCGTTACCTTTAAAGTCTCTGGCCGGCGCAACGTTCGAAAATTTTTGCCCGCTTTCGTGGACGGACAGAATGGAATACTGCCAGAATCGTATTTTTCTGCGCCGCCACAAAAGAATATTCGCCGGGGTCTAGCGGATTATTTTTTTTTTCTTTCTTTTTCAACGTGGAACCAACCGCAATTTGCTTCGCCGTGTAAATGACATTTGATCAAAAATTTCGGGAAATGTATACAAGACCGGGAAATTTCGTGCGTGTATCACTCGCGACTTTATTTTGACATACTCGTTGCGCGAAATACACAGAATTCTGATGCATGGTGGATTCATGGTCGCGTGGAAGTAGACATTTTTTGGGGACATTGAGTGTACATTGATTATGGGTGGTTGATTCAGTGAGGTGGTCTTAGCTTCTTTGATGTTTGCTCTGTAACAGTAAATGACTTGTAGGATCGGGTAAAATTAAGACTTTGAGGATCTGGAAGTTTGGGGAAACTGAAATTTGGAGATCGAAAAATATGAGAATTGATTGATTTTCCAGCCTAGGAATTTGAGGATGTAGAAATTTTGAGACATAGAAATTTAGGGACGTGGATATATGAAAACAAAGAAAGGGGATATTGAGGTTTGAGGATCTACAGATATGCGAATCTAATGATTTGGAAGTTGAGAAATTCGGGAAATTTGGAATTTGTGGATCTAGCCATTCAGAAAATTAGGAACTTGAATCTAGAAGTGTGGGAATCTAGAAATGTAGGCACCTAGGAGTGCAGGAATCTATAAATATAAAAATCTAGAGATACGGGAATCTAAGAGTATATAAATATAGGAGTGTAGGGATCTTCGAGTATAGAAATCTATAAGTATAGAACTCTAGTAGCATAGGAACGCAGAAATATAAAAACCTAGTAACGTTGGTACATATGAACCAAGAATAAGAACCTACATATATCTAACGAAACTTTTACAATTTTTAAAATGTCATTGAACTAAATTACTCTAACAATTTTCAGATGGTACGCACAAACAGGTTCGGAACCGATGCTGGTGCTTTCCGGACCAAGGACAAGATTGCTGGGGACAGTTCTGGCACTAGAAGCGGTAACACTAGAAGATAGCGGGATTTATCGTTGTTCCGCAGCGAATCCTGGTGGCGAAGCCAGTGCCGAAATTCGGTAATTTCTCCTCGAAATTAGCTCGAAAGCATAGCTCGTTAAAAAGTTATTTTCACCTGACCTCGCTCTCGGTAATAAGGAAGCTAAATAAGAACTTTGCAATCTTAGCGTGTTCGAAATGCGCGTTATTTTTGGTCTTCGCTTGGTTAGTTGGAAGATTTTGGTTCCGAATTTTGAGGGGAATTCGTACATTTTGACGATTGAACATCAGGTTGATCGTGACGGCGCCGTTACACGTTGAAGTGACGCCGCCATTGCTGAGCGTCCATTTAGGAGGTAATGCAGAATTTAGATGCGAGGTCAGCACACATCCACAAGCTGGACCACACTTTGTTACCTGGTACAAGGACGGACGTCAGCTGCCAGGTACTGGCAGACAATCAGAATTATTGACGTTAAACGCCATCGGTAGAGAAGATCGTGGAATGTATCAGTGCATCGTCAGACGGGCGGAAGGAGACACTGCACAAGCCTCTGCAGAACTTCAGTTGGGTGGTAAGTTTAAAATTTAATTCAGTAACGGAGAATTGTGTAATTTACTGTTAGGTCGATTTATCGTAAACACGTTCCGACGTGAAATTATTGTCGAATTTGTGGCCGATTCTGAATAATATTAATACACGAACAGTGGGAACTCGCAGGTTGAATGTGGCTATCTGAATTGTATGATCAAGGTGAAAAATTCGTGTTGGAGCCAAACTTCAGAATTTGAGAGTCTGAGAAGATGGAATAATGACAACTTTAGGGGTTGAAACATTGGATAACTTTACAATTCGGGAGCTTGGACATTTGGAAACTTGGAAATTTGATAATTTAGAATTTATAATATAAAACTTGAGGGCTTACAGGTTTGAAAATTGGAAATTTGAGAATTTTGGTGTTTGGAAATTTAAAACCGAAAAAATTGAAATTTGAGAAGTTAACAAGTTTAAAATGTGGAGAATTGGAGATTGGGGAATTTGAAAATTGGAAAATTGGAAAATTGGAAAATTGAAAATTTGACGTTTGGGAATTTGAGAATTGGAAAACTGGGTCCATGGAAATGGAAATTAAAGTTTGGAAATTGGAGTTTGGAAATCGAAGGCTGGAAAAGGTAGAAAGTTGAGAACTTAACAACGTAAAAATTTGGAAAATTAGAAATTTGAGAATTTGAAAATTGGAAATTTGGCAATTTAAGAATTTGAAACATTCAGAAATTTGCAAGTTGAAAAATGTACAAAGTTCCATTATTTGAAATTGCATAAGCAGTAATTCCCATTACTTAAAGCCACATAGAATATAATTTCCCTCGTTTGAAACTACATAGAACATCCAGTTACCCGAAACTTCGAGTAATTAAGGGCACTAAGTAATATTTGAGAGGAGGTATTTGAAGAATTAGAATTAGTTCACGACATTGTTTAGGTATGCAGGAACGCGAAGATACTGGAGTATACGACCCGACCCAATTCAATTCGTTCGATCTCAATTACCAAATTCAACATACTCGGCTTCATTTTGACTTCGACAGCACAAAGGAAAATTACATGGAAAGTTGCGGTGCAATTTCGATCGGAATTGCAGATGAGGGGCTTTTCAATAGATCTATGCATACGTATAAATTCACTTTTCCTCGGAGCTATCCCACCTTCGACCGGGCTCAAAGCAAATTAGGTCATTCACAAAGATTTATTTTCTGCTATTCTAAACTTTGTCGTTCCCGTGCGAATTCGTGTAATACAATTACCATAGAAATGTTTTCCAATTGTCCCCTATCCGATAAAACTTTACCAACTAAACTAAATGTTATTCCTTTAGTATGAATTCACTTAAGTCCTCCTTCTTTCTACCCTTTAATTAAAACACAATTAAAAGCATTCGACGGTTCAATAATTAACAGTAGTGCTTGTTAGAACACGCGAAGGAACTCGTAAAAGTTCGTAATTAACGATACATCGTCGAAAAGGCTGTTATTAACGAAAACTTAAAAATTGTCAAAGAATAATAGAATTTATAAAGAAGAAAAAGGACGAAAAAATAATTTGAAGAAATTCTCATGGAATCCCAGTATAAGAATAATACTCAACTCAGTCTGTAAAAAGTAATACATTGTGCGAGAACTTTAGTCGAGAGAATATTCAATTTCTTCTTTTCATAAAATCAATGTAAAATACGTCGCAGTTCTATTGGCAATGTAAAGGAAACGCACCACCAGACAATCCCATTTCATTTTATCGAAATTTCGAGCTTTTATAGTCAGTGATAATTTTTTTTCACGCAAGACGTATACAATAGAGTTTTGAATCGACGTGTATACACAAGGTTAATACCTTGCCATACTATTTACCTATCAAGCGCGTGAATCCGTACCAACTACTACACTATTAAAACGAACAACAGAATATCAAAAATGTCTTGTCAATTTTGTAATCAGCGATCCTTGACTTTGCAAATTATACTCGAGTTCGAGCATCGAATAGAAATGTGTTCAAAATCCTAGCAAAATCCGTCGTAACCGAGCTAGGAGTGCGTCACGAGTCAGAGACATCGAAGTACGGCAAGGGGTTAACTGGCTGAATAACTCGGCGAAACAGCGAGACCGTGTAAGTGCGAGAATCGACGAATCGAGGCAGAGAAATGCATCGGGACCGGTAGTCAGCATAACCGATTGCATTACACAGAACTCGATTACCGAGGAAAGATCGTGTCGACCACGTGGCACGTTACCTCGAGAGGTAGGTCTCCGCTTTGAAGTGGAGAAGGCTTCTTTTACGCTGCTTTAACTCCTCTCATACCACGGTTACCTTTACCGCCACCTCCACCACCATCGTCGTCATCATCGTCCCCTGTACTCTTTGGTAACCGCCACGTAGCATCTCTGTCGGTCGTTTGCCCTATATCTGGACCGCCCACCTATGGATGAGGAGTACTGCATGAAAGAGGAACGTCCCGTTGGAGAGGGACGCGGAGGAAGCCAGCTAGAGGAGGGCCTTTGAAACAACAATGAAGTTAGCGTCTCTCGCTCGTCAGCGTTGGTAATGCACGGAATTTACGTCAAAGGGAATTCGAGCAAGCGGTGCCGTGCTAAGGACGTACCCTACTATGGACAGAGTGAACACCGACCGCCAGAGAGAGGAGAGACGAGACCGATTCGTTGCAATTTCCAACGAACGAATGGAAAATGCGATATCGCTCGATGCTATACGCTAATTTCCCACGCAATTCGCCATTAACCCTCTCGCCACGTATGTAATTTTTTTGTCGCGCGCGTCGTTCGGACCCTCGCTATCACAATATCAAAATTCATCAAACTTCGTGTCTACGTCGGATTCAGCTATCGATGATTGCGAAAATTGTTGTCGGATTTGAACTTCGAATTGGGGCATATTGAGTGGATTTTAACAAATTGCTAATTCATTATGCATTCAAAATGTACGCAGAATTACAAGATGTAGAATTTACATCCATATAGGTGTATTAATACATGTATCCAGTACATGTAATATTAATACATGTGTCCAATGCATGAAATATTAATACATGTGTCCAATACATGCAAGATTAATACATGTATCCAGTACATGAAATATTAATACATGTGTCCAATACATGTAACGTATCCAATCAAGTGCCGAAATGAAAAATGGCGGAGTGGAATTAAAGGCACGATACGAGTAACTGATTTAAGTTTCTTGCGTGGCTAGGGATAAAAAAGGAGGAAGGGACTAGATAGAACTCCTAATGCGGAGAGATTAACGAAAAAAAAGTGGTCTCGTCGCGGAGCCGTGGCCAAATGAAAACGAATTGCGTTTCGATCGACCGCGGATAATCTCTAAAGCGATTTTCTCCGGTTCGATTTGCGTCGGCGTGGTTCCTTTAATTTTCTCCGTTCGCCGCGGGGTCACTGCGAAAGACGCGACCAAACACGAATTTAACGGGTATTAACAACGGCGGGAAAAAAACGGTCATGGAATATTACGTTTTCGTGGAAATTATGGACCGTGGTGCATTATGAAATTCTGGATGGTGAACTCGGATCGTCCTCGTATTTCGTCCGCTCGGCCGAATGAAAATTCACGATTTCGCGAATTCATTTCGACGGTGCGCCGTCGGCAAAGGGCTTTTGTGTATTTTTTTTTTTTTTTTATTTTTCGAACGAGATTAAAAATTTTTACCGTAAAATCCACGAATATGAAAAACCCTTACACGGACGCGGGGCAGGAACGTATGAAATACTTTTCGAATTAGCGTACTCTCGACGAGTTTCCAAAGGGTACGTCTCGCTCAAGCGCGTGCAGACATTCTTCGATACGCGCTCCTTCCAAGACAGAACCGGCTGAATAAATAGCGTCGGTGGTTCTGTTTTATTGAAAACGAGGGACGAGTTTTCGCGGTCTCGCGACTACGTATTGACGATCGCTCGAAGGCATCGAGACGAGATTCATCAATTTCCGCACGGATCCACGAGCACCGTCTACCAAGGCTTCGTATTCACCTAGACGAAAGCACTCCGGCTATCCTTTCCTATCTACTTTATCCTCACGGTTTCTAGACGGAACTGTCCTTTGTAACGCGACGCTCGAGCATTTTTAATGACGACGAAATCGACACTTTTAATTATGAAAAGTCCCTCGCTTCTCGAGCCTCGTCCCTCCGAGAAACCCGGCTTCGATCTTCCTGGACCTTCGTTGCCTCGTCTCCTTCCATCCTGCTTATCCCCCTTTTCCTACCGCACCCCCCGTGAAAAATCTCTCCCCTCCTGCCCCTTTTCCCTTCGTCGTGTCGTCGAGATAGAAACATCGGGAGAGAAAAAAATATTCACCGCGCTTCCGTCGCAGCGAGTCCATTGTCTTTCGTTTTCTATCGCGATGCGCGGCTGCTTTCAGAATCAAGAATCTCCCGTGGTCTTTCACGCTCTTTCCTCTTGTTCTTGCGTCCCAGCTAGGCTGCAGGGATTTCTACTTTCGTTGATATCCCACGAATAGCCCCGTCGCGACGCCACGCGAGTCTATGTATCCTTCTTAACGAGATGGATTCGATCGAGCCGCCATCATTGTGCGAATCGAATAGCCTCCCTTCGATCATTCATTTCCACTATCTTCCCTTTTAACTTTTTAGCCCGATGAAATTTCTTGGGGCAACCTGCCACGACTTTTACCGTTATCTCCGATTCATTACCGAGCGAACTTAAATACTTTCGCACTTATAATGCAATGAATTGAAATCGTTGAACACGAAATAGCCGTGCGAAAACGCGCATTGAATATGTTAAAAACGCAATATACTTTAAATTGTAATTGTTTTAATAATACGTTTTAATAAGATGTTTACACAATTTAGATACAAATATTCGTTGTATTTTATGTTGCTCGAAAGCTCGAATACTTAATGATTGCACATATGAAAATGGTTGCACGTTTGAAAAATCTCTTGGAATCTCTGTTATAACAAATTTCCTGAACTCTAAATGTAATATAAATTATATTTGTCATAAAAGAAGCAAACATCGAAGTATTCGTGAATGGCAATGTCTTTTACCTTCAACCTTCAATAAAATTGTTAAGAAAAGTCGTACAAATTTAACACACTATTTAAGACGACTATCTAAAACTAAAAATCCAAATGAAAATACAGCTTTCTTAAAACTATTCTGCACAATAATTCACAATAACAAGTTCTGTAACAATATATTCTCTAGCAACATGTTACCCACGGTATTTCCTTCGATAAGTTTCGTTTCTATCGCGCGTCAATTTTTCGTTCTACCACGAGATTCGAATGAAAAAAGAAATAACGCGATCGAAACCTGCGGACGTGAAAAAAAAAAAGAGAGAGAGAGGTTCCTCCCGTCGCTGGTATTTCTCTCCGATATTTCTCTGGTCCTTTCATAACGTGTGTGCGCTTCAAATGCTTCTTTGAAGTCGTATAAAAACGCGGGCACAAAGGAAGGAGTTGAGAAAGAAAGGATCGACTAGGAAATGTACATTTCGCCTCTGTTTTTATCGCAGACGCTCCGCCGATGTTGCTGTACTCGTTCATCGAGCAAACCTTGCAACCGGGTCCTGCGGTATCCTTGAAGTGCTCCGCAGCTGGGAATCCTACACCGCAAGTCTCCTGGGCCTTGGACGGATTTCCCTTGCCAAATAACGGCAGGTGAGCTTCGTTTAATTGCTCGTAACCGGACGCCATCGAAATTTAGGAAGATTGGAAATCGGAATCTGCGAGATCGCTTTCGTTGCCATTACGTGTTCGTCGCAACGTCGCCCAAATACGATTGACGCTCTTCTTCAAATTGAATAGAATTTCAAGTTTGAATTTTCAAAGAAATTTTATGAAATTGACACTGAAATGTAAATATAAAATACATATACTAAAAATATTAAAATATAAATATATCCCAATCACGCTAGACAACGAACGTGTTAATAGAAACAACGGTAAACAGCATGATTCGTCACAACATGGTACAAGGATGTTTAAGAACTATTTATTTAGCCCTCTTCACTCGACAGCATGTTTACTGTTAGCAAATAGAAACTGTAAAACTTTCCGGTTGGAAAGTATGATGAATTTTTGTCAAATTATTATTTTTTTTACAATTACCCGGTAGTATTGTCCATTTCACTGTGTTCATATATCGCGCGTGCAATGCTATAGATTTAGTTAGATGTTATTTATTTAATGTTTTGCATCGAGTCAAGTGGCGAATGTGTGACGCGTCTCGAGTGCAAAGGGTTAACTTACATAGACATTTCCTATAACCATACGTTCCTATATTATCATATTCTTGTATCTTGATTACATCCTTATATTCCTATTTAAATACCCGTCCATCATCTCCAGAAGGTGAAGGATACAACCCTAAAAATTTCCAATTGTCGACTATAATTTCAAACTAAAAATTCAATTACAAACACGATCTCGCGGCAGAGCGAACAAATAAAATGTCCGTTCCCGTTATCGTTCGTCGCGAAAAATTGGTGAACGATCGTTTTAACGCGTGCTCGATGCCTCGCAATTAAAATGCAATCGCGTGACGGTGATGGCCGCGGCCGCATCTGCACGGGTACCGATTTCAATTTCGAGCGCAATATCCAGCGAAGAAGCTGAAATATTTATTGCATCGAACCGGAACGGCATCGCGGCCGAATGGAGAAGTAGAATGAACACGGAGGCATAACTGCCAGAGATTTTCGTACGCCGCTAAAACGGCTGATCGACGTAAAAGACGTCCTGTGATCCTTCGACCGTTTTATCGCCCCTTCTGCCCTCTGTCGGCCATTTCCTTTCTTCCCGACGGAAGTGACCGTCCTCTGTGGAGCATCCGGTCGTGGCTCGGGGCGAAACGCGGCCGGCCACCTCGCGAAAACGTTTTCCACGGTGTTCGTACGTGGAATTAGCAATTTCATTGAAGCGGCCCGCCTCGTTCGCGAATATTTATTCATCGCGATAATTAAAAAACCATCTCCGTTGTCGTGCGACGAAGCGCAGAGGTGAAATATTGCCCGCTCGCTATGAACGATATTGTACGTTCGTTTCGGACGACTTTCCTATATTAACGTGGAAATTCTCGACGCACGGCGGCAACTTATGATTCATGAAATTGAAAATGTTCCGTCCGAATAGCGGGAGCGCGGTGAAGCAACGAAAAGAGATATCAGTTTTTTGGCGCAGTTCGTTGAGAGAGAATTTTTTGTTCAAAGGTTCGTTATTGGTCAGTACGTGACGGTCCACGGCGACGTCATATCGCACGTGAATATCAGCCACGTGATGGTCGAGGACGGAGGAGAGTATTCCTGCACCGCCGAAAATCGAGCTGGAAAAGTCACTCACGCTGCTCGCCTCAACGTTTATGGTGAAATATATATGGCTCTTCTGTATCTGAACACCGTTTGAAATTTCTCGCTGTGAGCATTCACTAGGAAAATATTGCAGCTGGTTTTATTAGACTTCGAAATAAGGCTTGATACTTGGTACTTGTTTATGAACCCTCGACAACGTTACAGAATATTCTGCTAAGCGAATATCGTTTATAGCTCATTAAGATTTTTGCCTACGATATATCAGACGCCCCATGTATCCAAATTTCAAACAGTGTTATACGAAGCAACATCGTGTGTAGCAATGTAAAGAGCAACGATTTAAGTTGCGATGAACCCAGCTACATAATCATAATCTTAATCTGCATTGGTGTTTTAGGCCTTCCGTACATCCGACTGATCCCGAAGGTAACAGCCGTCGCGGGGGAGACCCTTCGTCTGAAATGTCCAGTCGCAGGTTATCCCATCGAGGAGATCAAATGGGAGCGGGCGAATCGCGAGTTGCCGGATGATCTTCGTCAGAAGGTGCTTCCGGACGGTACCCTGGTGATCAACAGCGTGCAGAAGAAGGGCGACGCTGGGGTGTACACGTGTTCGGCGAGGAACAAGCAAGGACACAACGCGAGGAGATCGGGAGACGTCGCAGTGATCGGTAAGGACTGACACTCGATCGTCTCTTCCAGGATTGTTACAGGTTTCTGGAAGACGGAGCCACGGTTGTTGGAGACCGATACGTTTAGCCATTGTCTAGCGGCAAAGGCGAAGCGAACACGAACAAGTCGTTGAAATAGAGCGAGATAACTCTACTAGCGAGGAGAAACTCTGTTACCGCTCGTTAGCACTCTCTATCACGATAGAGAACCGGGGTGAAAGAATTTCAGGATTCAACCATGGGCGGAGGACGTTCCTGGGATGACGTGTTTCACTTCGTCTATGCTTCACTGGCTCACGAGCTGTCGTTGTTGTTATTATTCCAGTTCCTCCCAAAATTAGCCCATTCACGGCAGATCGTGATCTCCATCTCGGCGAACGAACCACGTTGACCTGCTCGGTCACAAGGGGCGATCTGCCATTGTCGATCTCCTGGCTCAAGGACGGACGATCGATGGGACTGTCGGAACGCGTCACTGTCACCAATATGGATCAGTACAATAGCATACTGATGATTGAAAGTTTATCTCCAGATCACAACGGCAACTACTCGTGCGTGGCCCGTAATCTGGCCGCAGAGGTATCGCACACGCAGCGGCTTGTGGTTCATGGTAATCCTCCTCTAGGCCCCCATCAATTTTGCCCGACGACCGCCTGTCCGCCCGAAATCCGGAAGAGTGCGAATCGTATGAGTGCGTACACGGTTGCCCACACTCGAGAATGAAGCGCGTGAGGATCTTAAAGTGCTGTCTCGACGGCTAAACCCGACCATATATCGCGACGGTCGTACGTTTGCGTTCAAACTCATTAGTAACACCGATATCACGTTTCTTTCGTAACACCTTCCTCTCGTACTGCGTCAATCCAGTGTGTGCGCTGTCAATAGCCGCTGTAAATAGCTTTCGACGTGTCGGATACGATGAAAAACTGTGGATCGCACAGCTCGTTTCAGTTCTTACGCGTTCATTCGAGACGGATCTTTACTTACGACGCCACCGACGTCATCCAGGAACGTAGAGACCTGGTGACGCGTACTCGATGACGGCTCACGCTTAGCGTGGCTCATCCTCCTGCACGAGACCTGCCACCGTCACATCCTACCGTTCCCCCTTTATCCCTGTCTCGACTCTTTGGAAAGTGTTCCATTCTCAAACCGTGAACGTACGAAATTCGTGGTTTCCAAAGGGTCGACGAAATGCTAGCTCTTGCGTTGAGAACGACCGTATGCCGGATGAGTGTGCGATGCCAAATTAAGTGTACAAGGTGTTTTATGGGCGGCAGGGGCAGGTCCGCGGCGGGGCCACCCTCTCTCTCCTCTACATTGCTACGTTACTATACTGCCTCTATTGTACATATTCTACGTATATATATATACATATTATATTCTATATATATATCTATACATATACATTGACGTACTACTGTCTATATATATATATATAATATATATAAAAAACATACCGCTATTATATGAGCCATATATATACATATATATATAAAAAACACATGTACCTGGTACAAAAAGGTTCTTGCGTTTTTTTTGGTGCCATCTTTTTCTCGCTCTCACGTATGGTTCTCTCTTCTCTCTTGACCTTTTCCAGTACCCCCTATTATTGAGCCATTTACGTTCCAAGAGGGACTATCCGAGGGGATGCGGACGCGGACGGTGTGCGGGGTCGCGGCGGGTGATCCACCCCTAACTATATCCTGGCTAAAAGACGGCCAAAGACCTTTCCCATTGCCGCCGAATCTGGCATCCGTCGCAAACGTCTCCCAACTGGATCCTTACTCGAGCCTCCTCAGTATAACGAACCTCGCGGCCGAGCACTCCGGCGACTATACCTGCGTCGCCGCGAACCCCGCCGCCGAGGTCAGGTACACGGCCAAGCTACAGGTAAAAGGTAACTAGATGATCGGCGACCCTTTTCCATCACGATCCCGAAACCTAACTCGTCCGCGAACATCCTCGATCTCGACGCGTCGTTTTTCGTTTTTACGATTCGCTTGGGAGTTACATCTCTCCTTCGAGGTTTACCCCGACGAATCGCCCTCGACCTTCGATTATTTCTGGTATGTAAAAACGACTCGAGCCGGTCTCTCTTAGCACGTTGCTTCTTGTTTGTCCGATCATTCTGTTCATTCGAATTTCATCCGAAATTGGATTTATCTATCGGAGATGTTTTTCGTAGCTGTACTAGAAGAATCTCGCGTTTTGAAGTAGAGGTATCGTCGAGGTCGAGACATCCTGAACCCTGTCCTTACCGATCCGTCGATTCCGTATATATCACGATCGAAACATCCATCATCATCGTCATTATATCATAACGCTTAATAATTCGATTCCTGCATCACCATCGTTAATCGTCGTAGTGTTCTCGCACGGATCAAAGACGAGCTGTTGAGAAATTGTCGAGCAAGAATAGGAACACTTGTGGAGTTTGCGCGCTTTCTGGCGTTAGATCCGAGTCTCATTCGTAGCGAGATCACGCACGTATCATGATATCGATCCGATTCCTTTTTTTGATTATCGATCACGGAAACCCGTGTCCTTTGGATCCCGACGATAACTATCCCACCCCTCAGACACAGTGTGTATTACATTTACGTTGCTTTGGCTCTCTGGGAATGCGTCGGTATCTCGTGGACCCCCCGAGGTTTGCTTGACTTGACCGAATAATAAAGGTAACAGTTTGCACCTTTCCTTATTTTACTGGTTTTTTATACGGAGCAACCAACCAACCAAGCAAAAATAAACGAAACTAACTCTCTTCTGGCCTGCGTGCGTGCGTGCGTGTATGTGAGCATTTACACACACTTTAAATCTGCATGATCTTTTCTCTAAAACGAGGTAGTGGTTTTTTCTGTCTGCATCGATAACCTTACGTGTATGTACATACGTATTTACTTATAATTATTATATAATTTTAAGTGTTCTTTGATCTCACCCGAATACGAGCACGTGCCGTTCAAGCTCACGAGAAATGATTTTAAACGAAAATTTTTGTCAACAAATGAATCTTCACAAACCTATGCTCTGGCTCTCCTTTCGGCTCGTTGAAAGGCAACCTTTTTTCGATTACACATTTTGCATGCAATTCTCACTGTCTTTTCTATCTGTCACGCTCTTTTTTATCTTTCCCTCGCGGCAGCGAAACACGCGGGGCTACCGGTGCAACGAACCTCGACGTTTGTCAGAATCGATCCCGTCTTTTTCCTGTCGGGTCGGGCTAAAAACGCGTTTCCGGAATAACGTTTTCGTTCGCGGTGACTGATCCTCGAATCCTCGGTACG
This sequence comes from Coelioxys conoideus, assembly GCA_947623535.1. Lineage (NCBI taxonomy): Eukaryota > Metazoa > Arthropoda > Insecta > Hymenoptera > Megachilidae > Coelioxys > Coelioxys conoideus. The sequence continues at coordinate 7,163,298 of OX392449.1, read as the reverse complement.
TTGGAGCCGTTGCCCCGGGCGCTTCGTGCGCGACCCAGTAACGTAGGCTAGTAGTACGTATTGTTATTATTATTATTAACTTAAATTCGTATTCATCGAACTAGTCGTTAGAAGCGGGTACTTGATATATATCTATATATACATATATATATTATTATTATTCGCCTATCCACGATATATCTTTCGGTCTTCCGCCGACATGCTCTCATCCGTAACCTCACACTTCCTGCCCAATTGCGCCTTTTCTCTTTCCGAGAGTTCTACTTGTTTCACGCCATCGTTGAACGAGTATATATTTATTATATAACATCTACTCGATCTGAAACGCACAGACACACACACACACACAGATACAAACATATATATATCTATATATATATTATATTGTCGCACGCGTTAATGCGTGGCCGGTATTTGCCGTCTTGTAAAACGTTGGAACTCCCACTCACAGTATCTCGCTTGTGCAGCGTTTTTCACCACCGTAAAAAGTAGAACCCGCCAAACAGTACACCCGAAAAAAAAATACTGATTATTATCGATAATGATTGAGAACAACAATTACCTGAAACTCTCAAGCAACGTCGATGCGCGGCGTACGACGAACGGGAAATCTCAACGATATTTATTTGTATAACTGATCGTCTTTCTCTCTTTTCCGGCATTTGTCGCATTTAGACGATGCACACACATACACATACTAGTGATGGTTACGTTTATCAGCCGTAGTTAGATATACAGAATCTGGATAGACGCTTCATTCTGCACTGTACCTTACTCTTCTTTTTTTTTTTTTTTGGTCTCTCGTCTACCTTTTTTTTTCTTCGTCTGTTCTTTGAGCTATTGTTATTGGTGTAACTAGAACCTTTGGATCGGGTGAACCAGCTCCCCCAGATTCAGTAACTACTGACTCAGTAATCGCGTCGATGTTCTTGGCCAGGATAATTTTTGGAAATTTGCGAATTCAAGGATTTAGGAACTGGGGATTTACGGCTTTGGGTGTTTGGCAATTCAATAGTTTAGAAATCTAAATGCTTGGTAGCTCGGGGATTTGAAATTTTGAGAACCGGAGAATATGGAAATTGAAAATTTGGAACTTGGGATTTGGATATTGAGGGTATGAAAAATTGGGAAATAATGTAAATTGTACATTTCTGTAGTTTGGAAGTAATGCAATGTTGAGATCTGGAAGTAACGTAAATTGGGGTTTAGAAATTTTAAAATACTGGAAACGTGGATGTAGAAATATGATGTAAGAGAAATCGAGGAATTGAAAAATTGAAAATTTATGAAACTTGTGAAATTTGTGAAATGTACAAAATTTGTAAAATTTAGAAATTGGAGAATATGAAAATTTAAAAAGTTGAGAATATAAGAATCTGGAAATCTGAGGGTTTAGGAATTTTTAAATTTGAGAGTTCGAAACTGAGAGCCTAATATCAATTGTATAAAATATTTTATATTTAGTAGCCTGACGCTACTCGGTAGTGCCGATTCGTGTTTAAGGGGGAACAGGCCCACATGGTCCCTAGCTAGTTACTCCAATGGCTACTGTACGTCTATGGTGTATCGATCGAATCGCTTGATTGGTCAATCCTTTGGTAGAAGCAGAACAAGTCCGTTGTTTCCTCGTGAATGATCTAGGAAATCGAGAAAGTATCGTCGACACTAATGGACGCCTCGCATCGACATTAACCCCACCTCCATACTTTACCTCACCCACGAACCTTCATTCACTTTGTCTTAATGTCTCTGTCACTTGTTCATTACGTGAATTATTACCATTCACCGCGTGTATAACTCAAAGATTGTCAAAATTGCTCGCGTCGTACATTAGTCGTGTTTCTTCGTTTCTTTTTCTTTTTTTTGTCTTTCATCTTGGACATTCAGAAAATTCTCGAGTCGCTGTTCCGGGGACAAGAAAAGGAACGAAAAGTACTCGTCGACGACAGGCGACGTCGTTTCGCGCTCCTCTTTTGTATTTACTCTCACTTTGTACAGTGTATCCGTTGTTTTGTACATAATACCTCGATATTTGGCCGGACGACGTAACGCCGCTCCGTCGACGAGCTCGTCCTTTTGATCGCGCTTTTCACGACGTACCTGTCTCTAAATCGCTAACGACCAGTAAAAAAAGAAAAACAAAACGTGCACTCGAGCTTCACGGTGGATCCACTTAAAGCTGAACGATCTGATTTTCAGTGCCGCCAAGATGGATCGTTGAGCCAACGGACGTGAGCGTCGAGAGAAACAAACACGTCGCCTTGCACTGTCAAGCTCAAGGCGTGCCTACTCCGACGATTGTTTGGAAAAAAGCCACCGGTAAGACCTTTTCGCACGAAAAAAAATTAATATTTCGTCCTTTCTACATGAAAACTCTTCCATTCGCCCTCTTCTATCACATAGTCCCTTCATATGGCCGTAAATAGACAAAGAAAGATAGTATTGCAAAAAGGGTAATATAAAGGAAACACCGACAAGATACTTGAAAATCTTAAAGAATTACACTAAAGTTAAATATTTAACACTAGATATACCGGCATTAAATGCATGCTTACTTCAAAACTGAAAATAAAGTAGAAAAATAAATAAATAAATATTGCAGCATCGCCTAACATATACAACCATTCATTAGCTCAATAAATCATGACAAACATTTTGACAAAAGGTTGGCCACAAAATTTTATGATATAAATTGTCAAACCCGAAAGCAGTCATTTTGACTGGTTGGTACTTCTAGTGTTAAGTAATTACATATTTGTAAATAATTCGAATGATCCGCCGTTTTTAGACGTTCCAAGAACTGGTTGATTGTCAACGTTTCTTCTGTTTAAATAAATAGGGAGCAAATCCGGGGAATACGAGGAGTTGCGAGAAAGGGCGTACACCAAAATCCTGAATAACGGCACGTTGTTGTTGCAACACGTGAAAGAGGACAGAGAAGGTTTCTATCTCTGCCAAGCGAGCAACGGCATTGGAAGCGGCATCGGCAAAGTTGTACAGTTAAAAGTGAACTGTAAGTACTTCCATATTCGCGGTAGAAATCGAATGTTCGCGACACGGACAAGATCGCTATCGTCGGGCAATAAATATTACGTGACGTAACTGCGGACGTCGTACAGTTCGCGCAACTAACGATTTCTCGTTTTATCGCATGCAACAGCATCTCCATATTTCGCGGCACCCTCGAGACTGGTCACCGTAAAAAAAGGTGACACTGCGACGCTGCATTGCGAGGTACACGGTGACACACCCGTTACCGTCACCTGGCTGAAAGGCGGGAAAATCGAGTTAAATCCGTCGACGAACTATCGGTAAAACTCTGATTAGTTTGAAAATTGCTCCAGAAAACTCTGATACTGCTGGTTAGCGGAATATAGTTAGCCGCTGAACTACGCGCAGCAAGGCGGCTCGTAAAACATGGGCTATAAGTCAATTTTCTGAAATTGTTGGCACTTATAGTTGTTAACGTTCCTTTGGACCAATGAACGGCTCCACAAACGTTTCGAATTAATTGGATTATACAGGTTGTTCCAATTGCATGTACACTTGTATATACATTGCATATACAACTTGATTATCGAGTATACATAAAAATAATAGCTAATGATGATATTTGGATTAATATTCAAGAACTTAGTAAATTGTGTACATATTTTATTGGATCACCCTGTAGTTGAAATTGTCTCATCGGGATTGATTCTTTGATATAGAATAATCAAACAAATTCATAGTCTTTTTCAAGGATATTATGTTTTTTTTTTAATATATGAGCCATTCGAAAATCTTTAGCGATGTACCTGATATTGCATTTTAAGTGCTATCTATGCTACTTTTCGAGTTATAGATCCGTACTGTCTAAATGAATAATAAGATGTATAGAATTTTGCATACCACGCAGATGTATGTAAGTAGACGTATATGAAGAGACTGAATAGTACAACGAACGTTTTCTTGTACACGAAGGGTGACAGTGAAACGAGAAGTGACACCGGACGGTGTCATAGCGCAATTGCAAATTTCATCGGCTGAAGCGTCGGACAGCGGGGCGTATTTCTGTCAGGCGAGTAATCTGTACGGTCGAGATCAGCAGCTGGTGCAACTCCTCGTGCAAGGTACAATTAATCCATCGATGAAAAAGTCCATGCGAAAACAGGTCGAGCGAGAACGGGATATTGCGTTCTGTTTCAGAGCCTCCTCAGCCGCCGAATTCCCTGGAAACTGCGATGGTTGCCAGTCGTAGCATCAACGTGAAGTGGCAACACAAATCCCAGGACACTAGCGAAGTTACCAAATACATTCTTCAATACAAAGAAGGCGATGGTAAATATTTTTCGGATCCTCCTGTCTGGTATTCATATGTGAATTCTTGGATCGACGTGTCGGGTCGAACTTTACATACGTTTTGTCTTACGAAATTTCAAATTCTCAATCTTTCAAATTTGGATATGTAGGAATTTAGAAATTTCAATTTTCAAATTTAGTTATTCAGGTATTTAGGCATCAAGGAATTCAGGTATTCAGGTACTTTGGTAATTTGGTATTTATGTTTTTACCTATTTAGGCATTTACGTATTTTGGTATTTACAGATTTAGGGATTTAGTTATTCAGGTATTTAGGTATCAAGGTATTCAGGTATTCAAGTACGCAGGTACTCGGGTACTTAGGTACTTAGGTACTTAGGTACTTAGGTACTTAGGTACTTAGGTACTTAGGTACTTAGGTATTTAGGTATTTAGGTATTTAGATATTTAAGAACATAGACATTTAGAGATCAATAATTTATAAATTTCAAAATATATGACATTAGAAATTTACGAATTTAGATGTTCTGAAATTCCAAATTTACAAATTTTCAAGTACCAAAACATTTCGGCACCAGTTCAGTTTCAACTTTTCGAGTTCGCGAATCTTCTCCAGCAAACCCGTCCACAAACCTAGTGCATCTCTCACCCGATCCCGGGCCATATAGCGAGAGTCTATCGTGCAGTGCCTGTTCAATAGTGATTTTACAGCTTTTCTTTGTCGAAACAGGTGGTATGTGGCAGCAACAAGAGTTCACCGGACCACCGTTACCGTATGCTGCCCTCATAGACGAATTAAAACCAGCGACCAGATACACAATACGCGTGATCGCGGAAGGACCTGCTGGTAGATCGGTACCATCGGCCGAACTGATTGTCAGAACGGAACCACAAAGACCCGCTGGACCTCCGATTAATCTTACCGCCAGGGCTCTGTCCTCCTCTGAAATTTTAATCACTTGGTCGCCGCCGTTGCCCGAACTACGACACGGTGACATCCAGGGATTCAACGTCGGCTATAGAGAAACGAGGTAGAAACTTCGACGCATACTCCATCGATCTTGAAATAACTATGCAAATATTCTATCATATTTCATCGAAATTTCCATACTTTGTCAAATGAATTCGTGGAACGCCTGAAACTTTGCGACGAAGCTTGGAATTGTTTATCGGATATTTTATAACAGTGGTGGGTCATTTTGTCGACGAAAACGTGATTTGGTAGTAGAAATTGGCAATATAGTAAGAGGTCTTGAAAGTTTGAAGTTTTTCAAATTTCTTAATTTTGAAGTTTGGATATTTATAACTTTATGAACAGTTATCCAATTTATCCTAAATTTATCGCAAATTTGATAATTTTTGATTATGACATTTTGCAAGTTCAATATTTGTTGAAATTCTGGATATGCGACTTTGAAACTTTGTAAATTTATGAAACTGAGAATTTCTAAATTTTCCAATTTGAGGTTATACAAGTTGAAAAATTCAGCTCGAATTTCACTTGAAAGTCAGTAAATCTAAATATTTAGAAAATTTTAGAGAAATGAATTCGCACCATGCAAGTCCGTGCCCCCAGGAACTCCACGGGAAATTGATCCGCTCATCACCGGTTCACAACAAAAGAACGATGATCTCATAAAAGAAATACAATTTCTATGATCGTCTGACCGTGCGATGCGATAATCCAGAATTTAATTATAGAAATAGTTTGGAACGCACTTAACAGCTCAAGTTCAGAACTCCATTACGTTAGGAATCTTCTTTCAGTTCCGCAAATCCCTCGTACAACTTCAGCTCCGTGTCCGGAGACGGAGAAGAAGGGGGTGCAGAACTTCGGCTAACAGGTCTTCGACCCTACACAAAGTACACTTTGGTGGTTCAGGCATATAATCAAGTTGGATCTGGACCACTTTCGGAGCCTTTGCTTACACAGACGCTCGAAGACGGTAAGAGATATTCCGTGGAGTACGAATTACGCGAAAGTTTGAGATATGCAAAAACTTCGTGAATCACTGTCGATAGAATATTGATGAGGAAATTTCTTCAGTTCCAAGCATGCCGCCGGAGGACGTCAGATGCGCCGCATTGACTTCGCAATCTCTTCAGGTATCTTGGCAACCGCCACCTAATACGCACAGTAACGGTATCATTCAGGGATACAAACTGCATTATGAACCCATATTGGCCGATATTTGGCGCAGTGTCGATGAAATGGAGGTAAGTGGAACTCGATCATCGTGGTTCCTTGCTAGGTCGTGTTAAGCGCGTTCAACTAATCGATTTATTCCAGGTACGCAAAACTAGCGCGTTGACCGCTGTGCTTACGGGACTGAGGAAGTATACGAATTATACTATTCAAGTGTTGGCGTTTACGAGAGTTGGAGATGGGGTGCCTACGACTGTAACTTACTGCCAGACCGAAGAAGATGGTAAAAATTCTTGTTTATAACTGTATAAGCGAAAGTTGTGTTAGATATTTTGATTAAATTGTCGGGTCTCCAGGTCTACATTCCTAAATCTCAACATCTCCAAATTCCTACCTCCCTAAATCCCTACATCCCCAAATCCTTCCATTCCCAAATCCCTACATCCCCAAATCCCTGCATCCCCAGTCCCTACATCCCAAATTCCTACCTCCCTAAATCCCTACATCCCCAGATCCCTACATTCCCAAATCCCTACATCCCCAAATCCCTGCATCCCCAGCCCCTACATCCCAAATTCCATATCCCTAAATCTCTACATCTCCAAATTTCTGCATCCCCAAATCCCTAAATCCCAAAATCCACATCCCTAAATCTCTACATCCCCAAATCCGTAAATCCCAAAATCCACATCCCTAAATCTCTACATCCCCAAATCCGTAAATCCCAAAATCCACATCCCTAAATCTCTACATCCCCAAATCCGGAAATCCCAAAATCAACATCCCTAAATCTCTACATCCCCAAATCCCTAAATCCCAAAATCCACATCTCCAAATTTCTACATCCCCAAATCCCTAAATCACAAAATCCACATCTCCAAATTTCTACATCTCCTAATCCCTAAATCCCAAAATCCACATCCCCAAATCCCTAAATCCCAAAATCCACATCCCCAAATCCTTACATCCCCAAATACCTACATCCTCAACTCTCTATCTCTGCAAATCACCATATCTCTAAATCTGTACCTATAACTTAAACCTTGTAAACGAATCTTTGCAGTGCCTGGAAGTCCAGCAGATATCAAGGTTGTGGTCAGTTCACCGCAAGCACTCTTCATATCCTGGCTCCCACCCCTCGAACCGAACGGAATAATTACGAAATACAATCTATATACAAGGTATCGGTTTCACTTCGTCGACCACGTTTCTGCAGTCTGATCGCTATGAAAATTACGCTTATTTGACAGGGTTGTAGATGGACGAGAAGAGCTGAATCACGGTAAAAGAACACTGCCAGCCACGAACACGTATTTCGAGGCCACCGATTTGCAACAGCACGTAGAATATCAGTTTTGGGTGACCGGTAGTACCCGAGTAGGCGAAGGTCAGAGTTCCAAAGTCGCTGCACAGGTACCTACAAATCGGGTACCAGCGAGAATCACCTCGTTCGGAGGTCACGTAGTGCGACCTTGGAGAGGATCTGCCACTTTAGCTTGCAACGCTGTTGGCGACCCAACCAGGGAATGGTACAAAGGGGCAGCCGAACAAATTCGCACGGACACCACGAGAAATATCCAAATCTTGCCATCCGGAGAATTGGTGTTATCCAATTTGCAGTCACAAGATGGCGGAAACTATACTTGTCAAGTGGAGAACGGTCAGGGTAGCGACAAGCTGCACTATACTTTGACCGTGCAGGGTGAGATTTCAAATGGTGCATGATTCACATCGATATTTGCAATGAATCGTTGTATGAATACTTGATTTCGGTTCGTAGTACCACCAAATGCACCCGTTCTTTACGTAACGAGTTCTACGTCCAGCAGTATCTTACTGCACTGGAAACCTGGACATTCTGGAGGTGCTCCGCTCACGGGGTATACCTTGCATTATAGAACTACTCATGGCAATCTGGACGAATTGCAGTTATCCCGTCACGCAACCAGTCACGAGTTAAAAGTGTGTACCTAACAGAGTAATTTCAAAAAGACGATGAGTATATTTCCATATATCAAACTGTGATACTTCCATATAGAGAATGGATATGTAAATTAGTGTTACCAACTAAATATCCGACGTTGTCAACCCGTATTATACCTAGTGTATTTTCAGGGACTACTATGTGGAAACACGTATCAGTTATACCTGACGTCCCACAACAAAATCGGGAGCAGCCCATCGTCTCCCGTTCTTTCGGTTCGAACCCAAGGTCAGGCTCCAGGAATACCTCCAGCAGCCGCTTTCCTCAGCCCAAACTCGACCACGTTGGTTCTTCGACTCCACGTATGGCCCGACAACGGTTGCCCCATCCTCTACTTTGTCATTCAGTACAGACCCATCAACGAGTTCCATTGGACGCTGGTGTCGAACAGCGTGAAAATGCAACGACGTTTCGTCGTGACGAACTTGCAGCCGAGCTCCGTCTATCAGCTGAAGGTCGAGGCCCATAACGTGGCCGGCAGCAACCAGGCGGAGTTCACGTTCGTAACGTTGACGAAGGAAGGCGGTAAGCTTGAGTGCATAAACGTTCTGTGTAACGAACTGTCGGCCAATCTTGCACGAATGGGAGAAGCACATGGGAACGCGTGTCTGTTTATCTGGTGATCGTATTCGAATCGAAACAGTTATATCCAAAAGCACTGTGTTCCTGAAACGTTGCAGAACCGCCGCCCCCAGAACTGTCGAAACGCGGGATCACATCGGCCGTCCCGTTTTACGCGGACGTGAAGGTGATGCTGCCTCTGATCGCTGCCACCATTGCGTTGCTCGTCGCTGTCGTAATCGTTGCACTTCGTTGGCGAAGCAGTAAGTCGTATTGTCCATTAATTACACTGGGTGTATAGGGAAATGGGCACCGTCGTCCTAAAGACATCTAAGTAGTAGCATTGAAAGACCAGGATATAGGGACATAGGCATATAGAGATGTGGGGATCTGGAAATCATGGCATATGGGGATCTGATGATTAAGGTGTATAGGGATTTATAGGTCAAGGCATATAGGGATCTGGAGGTCAGAGCATATAAGGATCTGATGATCAAGACATATAGAGATTTAGAAGTCAGGTCATATAGGAATCTGGATGTCAAGACATATAGGGATGTGGATATCAAGGCATATAGGGATCTGAACATCTAAGCATATAGGGATGTGGAGATCAAGGCATATGGGGATCTGACGACCACGATACATGGAGATCTGGAGGTGGAGGAATATCTAGTGATATTCAAATGTAGGCATTTTGGGACTTAGGAACTTTCGTATTTAGGAATATTGGGATTTATGTATCTTGGGGCTTAGGAGTATTGGAATCTAGGAATATCGGAACTTAGAGACAGTAGTATCTAGAAATATCAAAATCCAGTGATGTTGGGACCTAGAAATATGGGGATCTAGATAATAAAAATATTGAGATCAAGAAATCTCGGGATCTAGTGACGTGAACATGAATATCGGGATATAAGAATACAGCAATATGAGAATGTAAATGTTTAGAATGAAGATTTACAGTTATAGAGATCCAAGTATATGGGGACAAAAGTGAATAAGAATGTAGTGGTCTAGGTATATTTAGATACAGGGAAATATTGCCTAGAGATGCGAAAGTTTAAAACCGCCAGCATATGGGGAGCTATGTATATGATGATCTGTAAATACAATGTTTAGGAACGTTAGAATATACGTTTTGATAACACACGCACACTCATCACGTAGTAAACATGTATGTTATAAACGTATGGTACACTATCGATAACGAGGAACGATTGAAACATAATCGCGTCGATATTTCATTTTGTATATAAAAAAATCGTCATAAATTCGGGAATATGCCTCGTATGTCAGCTTCCGAAATTAGCATTATCATATTGATCACACATTGAACACACACATTTTGTTCGATTCGTATATCTCAGGATATTTAGGAGAGAGAATGCAACGTCCGATGAAAGAGACTCAGGAGAATCAACAGAATGCAGAAACCCAAAGGGAACGTTACTACGCGACGATACACAAGGTGGCGTTGCAACAGGCAGCGAATACGGGCGCAGGGCCCGACAAGATTCCAGGTGAACCTTTGTTACGATACGGACGACAGCCAGGTTTGGTACCATAATTGTTGTTCAGGTAAAAAGTCGCACGCGTAGCGCTGTTCACAGACGGGAACGGACAGACCCGTTAGCGATCGAAGTTCACGAGCAAAGGTGGATTATTTTCTAACATCTTCCATCGACTCATCGTAGATTCGGTTTATCGTCCGTTTCTTTTTCGTTCGCTGTTTTCTTCTTTTTTTTCGTGCGATCATCGTTAACTGTCACGTTGAATGTTTTATCATGCATCGCTTTTCTCTCCATTTACATCATTCTCCATAACTCCTTAGCAAACAGCATTCCCGTTCGGTAACTCCGTCGAGTCGTTCGAACAGAATCGATTAGAAGCTTGTAGTGTATACGGATATACGCCGAAGATATCGGAGAATATTACGACCGGAGTACACTTGAAACAATTTACTCATAATTCCTTGCTCGCAATATTCTCCACGTGTATTCGTCGCTGAGAGTCTCAACGTCTTTCAAACGCTTTACGTCAGTGCTGTCTTGATGTGTACCTTGTAAACTCTGTTACGTGTATGTATGTTACGTGCTTAGCGAGTATCGAGTCTGTGCTATAAAGAGGCTGGTTCGGACAGCAGTGATATCGTCTAGAGAAGTAAAATAATTGATATAGAAACCGTGTGACGCGTTATAGAGATGAAAATCGATCGACAGCTAAACAATTCATCCCGACGCGATTTGAAAGGTAGGCAATGCCTCTGGTGGGTTACAGAGACAGCGGAGGACATCTCGCCGTACGCTACGTTCCAGCTTTCGGAGGGTGGCGGGGGAAGCCTGGCAGGATTGGGAGGGCTGGGAGGACTGGGAAGCGCGGCGGAAGCTTCAGCGGCCGGTCTCCACCCGAACAATACGCTTCTACACAGTTTCATGTATCACGAGCACGCGATGACCGAAGGTTGCGCAAGCCCTCCACCTGCCGCGACGGTAGGTCGCCCTATTTCCCCTCATTCGTTTCCATTTTGCCCTTTCGCGACCCCAGAACCACCTGACACTCAAATTTTCGGACTTTCGAACGCGGGAAATACGGAATTTTTTAACTGAGGGAGCTTGGAACTGAAGGCTGCAAAAAATCTCCACCTTACAGGTCACCCATTTTCCGGACCTTCGCACGCGGGAAATTCGGAATTTTTTTAACTGAGGAGGTGGTTGGGACTCCGCGGTTTTGGAATTTTTGACATCTTGGAAACCGTGGAAATTTGGGACTCTACAAGCTTGGAACCGAAGGCTGTGTAAGCCCTCCTCCTGATAGGTCACCCTGTTTCCCCACATTCGTTTCCATTTTGCCCTCTCGCGACCCAGAACCACCTGACAATGAAATTTTCGGACTTTCGAACGCTGGAAATTCGGAATTTTTTAACCGAAAGGGTGGTTGGGACTCCGCGTTTTTGGAACTTTTGGCATCTTGGGAACCGTGGAAATTTGGAAGGCTGCGCAAGCTCTCCACCTGGTAGCTCATCCTATTTCCCCACGTTCCTTTTCATTTTGCCCTTTCGCGACCCTAGAACCACTGAAATATATTGTCACTGGTTGGTAACATATAGAACCATATGTTACGTGAAATGTGACGATTGCAGAGCATGAAGAGCGTTTCTTCGAGGAGACGACAGCAGAGAAAACAACAAACCCCGGGGGACGTCGAGAGCGACGAGAGCGAGTCTGACCCGGATCAACTGACGAGCTCTCGCACGGAGTCTTCCAACCAGCTGGACGCTGGCAAACTCAAACACAGTGCGTTTGTTAAGCAATTCGGTTGATTAGGTACTTCAATCGTGTAGTACACGATAATTGTTCTTTCAGTTCGAGCCGTTTCAGACTTCATTTACCACGGTACGTCGAGCACTTCTTCAGACATCTCGCCCATGTCGGAGCAGAAGTCTCTTCCTCGAAGAGGACGTTCTAGGTAAGCTTGGGATTCAAGGTCACGTTCTTCAATTCTCATTAACATTGTTAATCATTTATAGACAAGGTTCTCATTCGATATCAGTTATTAGACATCGTAAATGATTTACAAACCAGGCGATCATTTATGAACTAGATCATTGTATTCGGAGAAGACGACTACTTTTAAACAACATCATAATTTCCAAACAAAATTGACATTTTTAAATAAAGTCGTTTATGGACGAGGTCATAATTTACGAATATAATCATCATGTTCGAAAAAAGATCATTTACCCACAAGATAATCATTTACGAACATGATCATCGTTTACGAACATGATAATCGTTTACGAACAGACAGATAATCATTTTCAAAGAACATGATCATTTAACAAACTGGCTGATGAATTTCAAGGAGGATGATCATTTAACAAACAGGGTGATGAATTTCAAAAAATATGATCATTTAACATACAGAATGATCATTTTCAAAGAAGATGATCATTTAACAAACGGGCTGATCATTTTCGAAGATGATGGTCATTAATGAAGAAGAATTCACGATTCATGTATTCATCCGTAGTAAGTTGATACGTTTGGCTGTCCCGTAAGATGGCATGTTCCCAGCAGGAGCTCTCTACGTACGCTACTGCCTCCGATCTCGGTCGCGGAAACGACGTTCGTAAGTGGCAATCAAGGGAACGTAGTTCCGGGGAACGGCGACCGTACCGATAGGCCGGAGCTCAGCGAGGCAGAGTGCGACATCGACTCCTTGAAGAAGCTGAAACTGGGCCTGAGGAGCTCGCTATGGTCAAGGCCGAGCACCCAAAACAATCCTTCCTCCGATTATTCCATCGCCGTTTAATTCGTTCTTTATTCGTCTGTCCCGCGTGCCTCTTCCGTTTCCCGTGTGTCCCCACGGTAGGCCAATTATCTCTTCATCCTCCCCGTTTCTTCCCCCTCCATGGTCCAAAAAAAAACAGTTTAGGTAAACGAATCCTTCTATTTCGTGTCCCGTCGACGCTCTCGACGCGGTTAGATAAAAGACAGAAAGACAGGACGCGTGTCCGCTTCCCTCTTCTCTCTCTGTCGATTATAGATGAAAATTAAAAGAATTATATTCGTTGCTAGGGATCGGCAGGTGACTCGGATCGTAGGTCGCGAAGAGAGATCGACAATGGACGGATACACGAACTTCCGGGCTGGTTTGGGAACGCGGGGACACGGCCGAATTCGAATTTGGGCATTTGGGAACCGGGAATTCGGGAATTTGAGGATTTGCGGATTAGGAGTCGCGGAGATTCAGGGATTTGAGAGTTACGGGATACCGCGATTTAGGGACTTACGAGTTCAGGAGTTTGACGGTCTGTAAATTAGGGAATTTGGTGGGGTTGGGGGTTGAAGAATGACGGGATTTCGGGATTTAGTGGATTCGGAGTTTAGGAATTTGACGGTCTGTAAATTTGGTAATTTGAGGATTTAGTGGTTTGGGAGTTTAGGAATTTTGCGGTCTGTACATTTGAGAATTTGGGGATTTCGAAACTGAAAACTTAGGAATCTGGGGAGTTGAAGGTTGAAACGTGATAGGATCTCGGGATTTAGTGTTTTCAGAATTTACGAATTTGACGGCCCGTGCATTGGAAAATGTAGGGACTTCGAAACTGAAAACTTAGCAATCTGGGGATTTGTGGATTTCGGGATTCAGGGGTGTGGGACTTTTGGAGTTTGAAAATTTTTAAATTAGGAAATTCGGGAATTTAGAAGTTTTTAAATTAGAGGATTTAAAAATGTTGGGATATGGAAAGTGGAAATTTGAAAGTTTAATTAAGAAATTTGGGAATTTGGAATTTGGGGATATTAGGGGAATATGAGTGAAGAATTTGAGACTTTAGGAGTTAGATGGTTTGGGAATTTAGGAATTTGAAGATATAGTGGTTTGAGATGCATGGTTTTCAAAATTAAAAGATTGTTAAGTTTTAATGATTCAGAAATTTCAGGTGCTCAAAATTAAAAAATTTTAACATTTAAGAGCTCAAACATTAGAAGTCCTGCAATTTGAACACTAAAGAATTAAAAATTAAATATTTGGAAATTTTAAATTAAGATTTAAAAATTCATAAATCCATAGTTGGAGTATTAGGAAATTGGGTATTGAGAACATAAAAACTTACGAACTAAAAAATTTGATAATTAGAAGTTCCGAATTCAAATATTTTTAATTTTGAAAATTTAAGAAAAGGAAAATCAACAAAATTTGTATTTTTTAAGTTTTCAAATTTTAAGATTACAACGTTTCTAAGTTTCTAGTACGGTATGCGAGACACTGTAGAGTAAGAAACATGGGTGATATTCGATAACCGTGATACTCTCCATTTTGGTCCCAATTTCAAACCGAACCCGTAATGTCGGGTAACCGTAGATCCGTGGTAACCATTCTCTCTTCGTAATCTACGAAATAACGAGATATTACATCCGTGAGTGTGTGCAGTTGACGAGCGAATGTTCAAAGATTGAATGAATTAATCGCGTGTGTAGGAGTGCGTGCCAAACGACAATTTGCTCAGACCGCTGCGACTCGTTTGCTGGCGGGCGACCCATTCGAGACCAAAGACTTAATCGAACGAACAGAGCACGGGAAAGTCCTTCGAGTACCTGCACGTCATGGAAAACGACGTCGTGTCATCATATTGATCGAGAAAGGTTCTTCTAAAATGTCAAACAACCGTTTCAGACCATCTCCGAACGTTGCTCCATCGTTTCAGACGATTTTACTTTAACACTAGAAGTACCGGCATTAAATGCACGCTTATCTTCGAATGGAAAAAATAAATAAGAGAATTCAAATACAAGATGTGAGAAGTGGGAATAAATACATAAAATGCAACAGTATGTAAGTGAAACAAGTAAATATCGAAGCATCGACTAACATAAACAACCGTTCTTTGTTTCAACAAAATATGACTGATACTTCGATAAGAGTACATACAAATTTTGTAATACGAAATGAACCTATTTGTAAAAAATAATCTTTGTATAAAATAACCCGAATATTTTGGTCATTCATTTTGACTGGTTCATAGTTGTAGCGTTAACCGGTTCGAGACAAAATGAAATTGCATGTACCGAAAAAGTAATTTGTAAATTTTATTATTGCGCAATTAATTACTACGAATCGGATATCGAGTCACTCGATGCAAACTGGGAACATTTATTTTGGTCACGCTGTCTAACCTACACGAATCGTTCTTCGATTGTAGACAAGTCCGTTGTTATTTTTTGCAACTGCGTTCCGTGCTTACTCATTGCGACACTTTGCGTGTATTTCCGAGGTCCATTTATTTTAAATATTGTTTTTACATGGGAGCTTTGTTTTTCGTTTCTGGTCCATACTCAAAATTTCAATATTACAAAATTCATATATCCTTAAATTTCTATATCCCTAATTTTCTATGTCTCAAAACTTCTACACCATGAGATGCCAGTATCCAAAAATTCCTATGTCCCAAAGCTTCTAAGATTTCAATATCAAAAACTTTCTGTGCCCCAATGTCCAAATGTCCCACAGTACAAAACCCTAAAATCTTAGAGTCCCAAAAATTGCAAACCCCAAAACCTGAACATCACAAAGTCTCAAAATTTCGAAATTCCTATGTCTCAAAATTTCAATATCCCAAAATTCCAATATCCTTAATTTTCCATGTCTCAAAACTTCTAAACTATGAGGTGCCAGTATTCAAAAATTCCTATGTCCCAAAGCTTCTAAACTCCAAGATTTCAATGTCAAAAACTTTCTGTGCCCCAATGTCCAAATGTCCCACAGCACAAAATCCTAAAATCTCAAAGTCCCACAAACTGCAAACCCCAAAACGCCCCAAAGTGGAAAAATAAAAAATTTCTAAAATCTCGAACAATCGGTAATCCGAAATTTCCAAACTCGAAATGTGAATAAAAACTGAAACGTGGAAGAAGCTCGTGCAAGTAATGGACATCGCCGTTTTCCATGATCGTGCCGTGCTCACCTGTGTCCAGTGCGTGCGTGGTATTAGAATCGGGATGAGAGTAAGAGGACGAGTGCCGATTTGGCCGTTTTACGCATCTATTAGAAGTATTCGTGGAGCGTGTTAAGACGACGACGAGCGATATCGTCCACGTGACGTATCGTCGAAGGTTGGGCTCTGTTGCATTGTAAAGTTTATACGTACGTCTAACACCGTTGATTACTTTAAGTCCATTATTAATCCTAAGACTTCTAAGTAAGGCATTATTTCCGTGCGTGCCCCGGTCGCACGTTCCTCTCCCGCTCTGTACATTTTTGCCGTGCCGACGAAATGCTACGTCGCGACGTCGGCGTCACTTTCGACGCCGCGATTCATCGTTTACACCGACATCCCTCTTCGTATGTCGCGCACACGTTAATTAATCTTAAGACCCGCGTGCGTAACGTCGCGATCATTCTCTGTTTTTCTATGATACATTTTTGTATCGAATTGTCCAGCGTAAAACTTCACATTCAGATACTTTTCTTAAGAAACAAGGTTTATTTATTTCTAACCAAAAAGTGTCGTAATTAATGATTCGACATAAATATCTATTACAAAGAACTATCGCGATGAACATAAACGCGAACGAACGTATTAAATAAAAGACTTTCGATCTAATCTAATAATTTCGAATTTGTCACTAAAAGTGTGATCAACGTTCGTGTGTCGATATTTGTGAAGATTTACGCTCGACGATCCGATACGCGTTTAAAAAGCGTGCATGAGTTGTTGCTGTTAATCGTTTGCAATCGTTGAACCTGCTGCCGGCGCCATGACGGCGGGCGATGACTGACACGTTATTTAAAATCTTTTCGTAATCGTTAATTAGAAGCGTATGATCGAGCTCGATTAAAATAAACGAACAAATACGAACGAGCATCGAGAAACGAGCGAGCTCGAACGACGACGAATTCGAGCGTTCCCTCAGACTGATTTCGAAAGTAAAAATAACTTTAGTTTAGAATCCGAACGCACACGTTCGCGCTAATCGTGTTCCACGACCACGAGTTACAATTCTTCCACGACACTGCCATTTCGCAGACTCGAACGTGCCAAATCGATGGCCGATCTCCTATTTCCGTGAATAAAGCGATAATAATTGTTACGCAATTTTTCTCTTCTTACTGTTAGCAAGCTTTTTCGACATGTTTCTAGGATTAAAAAAAAATAACTCGCGTCTTTTCGATAAACTTTACGAACCGTCGATCAGAACGATCGATCACCTTTTTCGATGTATTTCATTGGCAATCTATAAGTTCCAGGAGAGTGCGCGACACTGCGAAGACGAGGGCATAGGTATACGTATATATATATAAATTTATATAAATATATATATGTACTTAAAAAAGCGCGTGTAAGCGCACACATACGATACATATATATGAATGTATATACGAGAAAGCACGTCAATCAAACTCGTAGAGTTCGATTAATTTGTTAAACCCTTTTTCGGGATGCGGGTATCGTTTATCGTAACGATAACAGAGTTTTGTACATTTTTTCTTATGTCACCGACCGACTAACGTCCGATAAACGAGGACTGCATACATTTTATCCGGATTCTTTCGATATCCGATTGTTTTCGCCTCCGAGGATCTCTGGCTTCCGGTTGAAGCCTCCGAACCTTTTCCGCAACCTCCCTACACACCTTTCGGGCTTAGCTCAAACTTTCCCCTATAATTTCCCCTACGTTTTGTCTAAGACCACTCAGAATTCTTTAAAATACCAGTTTAGAATTTCTTGGATTGTCTCCAGATTCTCCGTAAGATCTCACAAAATTGCCATATGATCCCATAGGACCTTCCAAAGTTCTAGATTACTCATGGAATTTCTTTAAATTTCCCTAGGGAATCTAGAATTTTTGGAAAATTGCTCAATTTTGCCTTCGATTGATCTTGGGTTTATCTTGATCCCCTGAGAGAACTCCTGTAAAATTTCCCTATGAAATTTGAAGTTCTTCTAAAATTCTTTTAAGGTAACTAAATTCTTTCTACAATTTTACATAATTTCTAAAAAATCCTAGAATTCCTCGAGTGTCCCCAGGTTTACCCAGAATCTTCTTACTCCCAATAATAATTTCATTCTCAAACTTCTCATGAATTTGGTACAAGTATGTTAGTACACGAAGTGTTGAAACAAACGAACTGCCTCGTGCGTTTAGCAACGTAAAAAGCACTTAGTTCGTTACGTGGATAAAGGGAAGCCAGAGATTCTTCGGACTCTACTGCCAATCATTTTCTCTCCGTTAATCGTTGGATCGAACGATCGAGCCCCACGGTGCTACGAACCGTACGTTTTAATTAAAGCGGTGACGTCACTTGGAACATCTCGAAATACATTGCACGAATCGCGTTGCACTCGCAATGCACGTAATCGGCCGTACAGAAGAAAAATACTACGGTGTTAATTGTCGAGCGATAAAAATCGACGAGGTTGCATCGTTAAATTTTCACGCTCGACCGATAAATTCCTACCGACGATGTAAAGATTGTATGTAAAATTGTAATTTCAAGCAACGAAAGTTTGAACGCCAAGACACGACTCGGATTGACGGGAAAAAGAACGCGGATCGATTTTCGAGAACCGGAAATTTTTGTGTCGCGATCGTCGAACCCACAGAGACTCGTTAACGTTGGATCCATTCTGTGCCGGTGTTACACGGTGTTTGTTAATTAAGTTCACTTTGGGTTTGTATGCGGAACCGCGTTTATTTTCAGTCAAGTCAGTATTTGAAGTTACGTCACCGATTTGACCGCGTTTGCGAACGAACGAAGGCGTGGGGAGTGAGCAAATCAAACGAACAATTATTACTGTAACTACTATTAGCATCGTTGTAAAAAAAATACAATAATAAAAGATGAGAGATAAGAAAAACGTGGAAAACCGAAATCACGGGGTAAATGTGAATCGTGTACCATGATTTTGGTTTATCATTGTGTAACTATGGACCCTGAAAATCTCCTAACGTTTATTTCCTTCTTAATTTATGTCATCGCGAAAATTAAGTGACACGAATTAACAGCCTGATTGTTCGACTGCAACAGATGCCTAATATATGGCCGTGGACTGAAGGAGTGGAAAATTGTTGGAACGAGAGATCGACCCAGATCACTCGATCGTTTCGAGCAATCAAATTAGGGTGTTGATCGATTAAATCAATCTCGATTTAATTACATAAGTCTGCGCATCTTGAGACGTTAAATAGACGCTTATGTTGGGCAACATTTGAATGAAACCATTCGTAATCTGATAAGAGATTGCGAAATTCAATTTCTTTAAGTTTCCCATTTTTCAAATTTTTATGCTTTGAAATTTTCTAGATCCCATATTCATGAATTTACAAATCCTCAGATTTACAAATTCTGTTATTTTCAAATTCCTAAACTTCTCAATCCCCAAATCCACAAAATTTTCGAATTATTATATTTTTAGACCTTCTAATCCTCAAATTATTAAATTACCAAGCTTCTGAGAAGTTGCCTAATAAACCTGCCTTAGGAACATGAATCGATCGTTGCAAATTGAATTGAATTCGATAAGACCGTTTAAGTACACAAGAACAAATAATAGTTACGAATGTAATTTAATAGAAAACGTACAATAAAGACATACTGAGGGACAGAAAGTAACAGAAATTGATATTAAGAGAATTCTCAGCTAATATCCGGTTAATTCAGCGAAGGTGGAGTCCATGTCGTCGCAGATGTATTTGTATTTTTCTTTTTCCCTGAACAGGAAATCTATAAATCATAAACACACGACGATTCATTAAAATGATTTCTGAAATCAATTTATTACCAAACAAAGACATGAAATGTACCTTCCCTCGCGTCCAATTCCTTTGAGAATACTTTAACCATTTTTTCTGCGATGATGGCCCTCTTTTCGGCAGTTTTTAATTTCACCTTCAAATCTTTCAATTGAGCTTTAAATTCTTCCACCCTTTGATTGGCCTATGATAACAAAAACGATCAAATCTGTCGATATACAAGATTTATCGGTAAATATGCTGACTAACCGCAGTTAAAACGGAGTTAAGTAAATAGATGTAAAGTCGAATCTCGTTATATTGCCACGAATGAAGCTACAGTAGTGAAGTTTTTAAAATCAGTAATGTCTCGTATTGATCAAAAATACTTTTCCGATATTAATACGGTTTCGATCGTTTTATATACACGGTGATGATGGGAGGAAGATGTTAGTATGTATAGAAATTCGTGTGCAGGCAATAAAACGAGACTCCGCTGAAAAATACCACCTTTTTAAGCATATAAATTTATATCATACCTAGCAACCATTTTAGTAATATAAATTGTTGAGTTAACATAATAGAGTTACCTTCTCTTCCGACACTTCTAAAGATTTCAATATATTGCCAACGATGAATAGTTCATCCTCTCGTTCTGTAATCTTCCTATAAATCATTATATATCCTCAAAACTGAAAATCAATTAGAAATTGTACACGAAGAATTGTAATTACATACGCTTCGCTAGATTTCACCCTCTCTTCGGCAGCCTCCAATTCGTCCTCGACGAAGGCTAATTTTCTAGAAATCTCGTCCGACTTTGTGTCAGCGTCTTCGGCGATAAGTCTCGCTTCTTTCAGCTGGGCCATTAGTTGATCCATTCTCTCCTCGTCCTGTTTACTCCTGTTCTCCAAAACTTTGCAGATACTACGAAAAAAGGACGGTCCTCCGTCAAAACAAAACGTCGGAAGCGTTTCTTTGATCAAAAACGAACCGTTTTGCATCCTCCGCCGTTTCCATTGCCTGTGCAAGCTTTGTTTGCGCCGTCAAACGACGTTCCTCCGACTTTTCTAGGTTCTGCAAGCACTGCTGCATCTTTCTGTTCAAAACTGCCAACTCCGACTGCGTCTGTCCACGTCGAAAAGAAAGAAGAAACGTCGAATTATTTTACGGATGCGAAAACTTGGGGATTGGGGATTTGAAAATTTGGGAATTTGGGATTTGAAAATTTGGCAATTTAGAGATTTGGGGATTTGGGGATTTGGGAATTTGAGGATTTGGGGTTTCAGAGTTTTGGGGATTTGGGGAGTTGAGAATTTGGCAATTTGGAGATTGGGGATTTGGAAATTTGAGGATTTGAGGTTTTACAGTTTTGGGGATTTGGGGACTTGGGAATTCGGGGAGTTGAGAATTTGGGAATTTAAAGTTTGAAGATTTTGGGATTTGGGTATTTGGGGATCTGGGGATCTGGGGATTTGGGGATTTGGGGACTTAAAGACTTAGGAATCTGAGAATTTGGGAATTTGTGAATTGGGATTTGAGAAATTGGAAATTTGAAATTCGAGAATTTGGAAATTGGGAGTTTTTGAGATTTGATAATTTAGGGATTCGCGAATTTAGGGATTTGGGCAGTTGTAGATTTGGGGATCTGAGATTTCGGGAGCTTGGAAATTTGGGGATTTAAGTATTTGGAAAGAAATTACAATTTGGGAACGTATAAATGAATAACAGGCGGGATCTTGCACCGCCTTAATCGAAACTAATTTTACAATATACATGTTATGGTTTGAAATGTCTTAATATAATAACCATGAATGATGAACAAATTACCAACCACGATATACACTCTCTCCTTTTGTTCGAGATCCCTATTCGATTTCTCCAATTGAGCTTTGCTCAGTTCCAAGTCCCGTTCCATCTGCACTAGCTTTTTCGCCAATTCCCGGACCTCGTCCCTGAGCTTTTCCTCCCGTCGATTCGCCTCTTTCGCCTGTTGATCGCACATATCTGCCCTATCCATCGCCAGATCTTTCTCGATCTTCAGGGTTTGCAGTCGTTTCTTGATCGCGTTCATGACTTCAACGATCGACTTACGCGATTAACTATGAAAAATTCAATAGACAAACCTTACTGTTAAAATTTACTCCCTTGCGATATCTGTCTCTTCCTTCAATATCAGAATAATATTTTTTAACAACGCAAATTAAAAAGAAGTAGTACTATCGGGATAAAATCAATACTACTTTCATAACCGCGTATTTACATAAATTTCAGAGCTACACAAATAAACCGAACTGGATGAACTTTTTCCGAGAAAAGAAAGCTAACGTTGGAGACAACTGCAATTGATGAAAATATACGATAAATCAAATTGATATCGAGGAATCTGTCATCGAATATGGATTAATATTTTCTAAGAGAAGGGCAGGGAATTGGATGTCGAAATGTTTGAATGTACGTCAAATCTCTTTATGTTTGAAGCACTTTCTTGCTGCCTTGGTAATGCACTTTTGGCGACGTTAATCACTTGAACACTTTACGTCAAACGCGATGTCTCGACCTGCTCATGAGAGAAGTATAATTTTACATATTAATGGTGTATAAACGAGTTTCGCGCAGACGAAATTCTACGGTCTTTCAATGCAAAGCTCGCGGGTTACTGCACTCGGTGACCGGCGAGGACAATGCTTTATAGACTCAAAGTAATGCAAAAGAACCTAACAGTCCGTTTCTTTAGTTAGACGCAAACGAATTCCTCGACTTCTCCAGACGTTTATACTCTCTTTCCAATCGTTCGATTGACACAAAGCTGTTGGCCCCATCGTTAACAGGTACAACGTTAACACACTACAAAATCGAGTCATTCATTAATGAAATATTCGTTGACAAAAATTGATCGAACCACACTTCGTCTCGTTGACACAGAAAAGATATCGTATTTGCAATGATAATGTTGTTTAAAAAATATTTTTCTCTGTTACTTTTATTTTATTTTAATCGTTCACGAATCTGGTGTCATCTTCTTGCAAAATTTTTTAACTAATTTTATAACACATACGTTTTTTATGATCTTGTATTGTGCGTTAGATTTGAAAACTATTTACATTACAATGTTATTGTTTTGTAATGTATAGCTTCGTTTTGAATGAAAAAGAAAAGATTTGATTTCATTCATTCGTTCATGACCCGCCTCTAGAGCCCCCAACGTAGGGAAATATCAAGGTTTTAGTGTGGGAGCACACACGCAGGTGCAGACCAAGTGATGCGAGATTTTATCATTCAAATAAACAAATATAGACTTCAAATATCCAGATTTTGAAATCTCGATATTTCCGAATCAAATATCCAAGTCTAAATGTACAATTAATTATATTTCTAAATTCTGAAATCCTCACATTACCTAGCCCACAAATGTTTAAATCTTTAAATTTTTAATTTCACAAATTTTCAAATTATCAAATCACTAAATCCAGAATCCTTAAATTCTTAAAACTTTCAAATTCCTAAATTTCCAAATTAACAGTATCTAAAATTTTGAAGTCCACAATTTTCAAATATCCTAAGTCTCTAAATGACCAAATCTCCTAAAAATCGGATCCCAAAATCTCCAGGTGTTAATAAAGTGTGTGAAAATCGCTGATCTCTCAGAACGCCAATTTTTGTTTCAAATACCGTTTATTGAAAATACAGATTTGAAATACAATGATAAAAAGGGGACGCAGTATCTTGCTTGCTTTTGTGTTCGGCAACTCCTCGTCGACGTTTCTGAAAGAAAAATAACCGATACCGTCAATGCTGTCGAAAAGGGACGATCTCGAAGCGACTAAAGGCCAGTTTTCACCGGTCCGGCAGCGTTTAGCGTGATATCAAGCGAAGCAAAGCGATTGTACATTAGCAAACTAGCAGTACGCTCTTTATTCATCGTGTTAATTGCAGAATTTCGCGTAGCAAGTTATTCGTAAAGCCCCTGAAACTGTTCCACGATACACTATAACGAATGAAGCCAGCGTAGCTGAGGCACAGCCGACCGATGCGAGACGTCCGTTGTTAAACGTAGCGAATTAAGCGGAAGAAGCTCATAGTGGCAAAATATAAAGGAACTCCGTCCATTCGGTTATTATTAATATCCTGTCATCTCCGCGAACGTGGCATCCATGTCGTCGCAGACAGCCTTGTACTTCTCCTTCTCTTCTCTGAGTTCGTCTGGAACGAAGAAATTGTGTAAAAAAAAAAAATTACATCGTCGCGTGAATAAACCTCGACAACGCTTTCGATTTTTTACCTTCCTTCATGTCGACCTCCTTCAACAACTTCTTCACCGTCCTCTCAGCGAGAATGGCACGCTTCTCGGCCGCTCTCAACTTCTTCTTCAGCTCCTTCAACTGCAGTTTAAAGTCCTCTACTCGTTGATTAGCCTAACCGAAGAATCGCTCGTTTTGAAAACGGAAATTCAAGAGCTTTCAGGGGTCGATACAGGGAACAATCTAGGTATAAGATTATAGATCGGATACCTTTTCTTCGGATACTTCTAAGGATTTCACGATATTCTGCACGATGAACAGCTCGTCTTCTCGTTCTATAATTTTTCTAGAAAATTATACGCCATATCAACGAAGAGCTATTGGGACGACAGGAAAGGAGAATGTAACGTAATTATACAAACGATTCGCTGCTCTTCACTCTCTCCTCGGCGCCTTCCAGCTCCTCTTCAACCAGCTGTAACTTCTTCGAGATTTCGTCGGACTTCGCGTCAGCGTCCTCCGCTATTAATCTAGCATCCTTCAATTCCTGCATCAACTTCTCCATACGCTCCTCGTCTAGCCGACTCCTATCTTCTAACACTTTGCACATTCTGCAAGAATTCAATTTTCCTTACTATTCTTCAAAGTCTAAGTTACCGAATATTTCGAGGGAAAGCCCTGAATTTCTGATCTCTTAAACTTTCAAATCTATAACTTTGCAAATCCCCAAGCTTCGAAAGTTGCAATGGTTGAACTCAATCTGAAACCCTATAGACTCATTGACCTCCCAACTTTCTATGTTACCAAATTCCCAAATGTTCAAGTTCCAGAACTTCGCATTTCTCCTATTTGTAAATTTCCAAATAAATGGTGTCATCAGACTGTGATATCGCCACGTGTTAGATAGCCATACGTAATATCGCCACACGTGGTATTGTTATGCGTCCTATCGCCACATGTAGCATTACCACGTGTGATATCGTCATACGTAATATTACCATGCATAGTGTTACTACGCGTGGTATCATTTCACGCAGTATCCCTACATATGATATAATCGCACCCAGGTTCTCCGTGCGTAATATCATCATACATGGTATCATCACACGTGAAATTGTCGTATGTAGCATCACCACGTGTGATATCGTCATACGTAATATTACCATGCATAGTGTTACTACGCGTGGTATCATTTCACGCAGTATCCCTACATATGATATAATCGCACCCAGGTTCTCCGTGCGTAATTTCGTCATACATGGTATCATCGCACGTGAAATTGTCGCATGTAGCATCGCCACATATGCTACCGTCGTGCGTAGTTTTAGCACGCGTGGAATCATCATACATAGTATTTCCACGCGTTAACGCTAGATTTACGGACGATAGATGACCATTTATATTCAAATTGAAGTGAAGGTATAAAAATAAGTAAACAACGGACAGTGCGTGAACTAGCTTAAGCAACGATTCTTTACTTCGACGAAGGATAACTTACATTTTGACAGAAACTCTTCACTAATTTTCGTAATTTAAAATAAGAAATGTAAGACCCGTCATTTTTACGGGTTTCGTAAATCTAGTGTTAATATCGTCACGAGTGATATCGTTACGTGCGATATATTCAAAAAATAACGAATCACCTTTGCGCATCGTCGGCAAGTTCTGTGGCACGTCCAAGCTTTGTCTGAGCAGTGAGACGCAGTTCTTCCTTCTTCGTAAGCGTCGCCTCGATCTCTTGCACTCTCTTCGTTAAAGTAGTTCGATCTTGTTCGGCCTATTAACGAAATTAGTGAATTATAATCGTGCCACGAAAGTTCGAAACTATTTTCTACGTACCCTGGACCACGATTTTTCGCATTGTTCCAAATCGGCCGTGGATCGTTCCAAATTTGTCTTGGCGACTTCATAATCTCGCTCGAGCTGAGCCAGCTTCTTCTGCAGATCCCTTACTTCGTCGTTCAACTTGTCCGCTCGGAAGTCCTCCGATCTCGCTTTAGCTTCGTTCGTCTCCACGGTCTCGTTCGCGGCGTCCATCTCCTTCTTCAACGCCGCAATCTTCTTCTTAATCGCCTCCATGATGACGATTTGCGCTTCGCCTTCTTGTTAACGGTTATCCTTCGTCGACTCCTCGATCCTGAGAAATTCAACGAATTCGTAAATAACGTGCGAAGAAGGTTAACAAAAATCAGACGATTAAACAGAAATTATACAACCATAAACGACATGGATTTCGTCTATTTCATTAATTAAAACTAGTAGGTAAGAACATCGGACGGCGGTGGTTTAAGAATCTCCTTATCCCTAAGTGTCATCTTAAACACTAAAAACTGTACGAAACAACAGCTGAATAATTAACGGCTAGCTAGAAAGAAAATAATGAATCTGTTCTAAATAATGTTACATATATGAGGCTCTATTTATCTCTTTGAGACGCCTAAGGATTAAAAAAAACGCTGTCCAGCGTGATATTCGTCTGACTATGATCGCACTTACCACTAGATCGAATCTACTGATCATACAATTTAGTAGTTAACAAGGAGAAATAAAAAGAATTGATAGAAAGAAACACTGCATAAGGGAGAAACGATAAATTCGCTGAAATTTCGACGTAGACCGGTATACTTACTTCAGCCTCTTTTCGTTCGGCACGAAACGAACTACAAAGCTTTCGAGAAACTCACGGAATAGTTTCACTGCTCACCGATAAACAACATTTAATAGGAAACAACGCGGAAGGGAGCACAAGTTAGACCTAAAAAGGGGGACAACACTCACTGTAATCGTGGCGATGATCCGCGATGAGAATGCACAACCGGATGCCTTCGAAAGCTAAGCTAAAATAAAACGAAACCGGCGTCGCGAGCCTCCTCGAACTTCTCGATCCAATCCAATTCTATAATTGCTTGTCGCCTTGTTGGCTGTCGTCCCGATTTTATCTCGGCTGTTCACTGGCTGATTTCTTACTCTCCGCAGTGGCTACCAACGAAACGCGATCTCCACCTCCCTTATGCTATTCTCGTCACAATGGAATTCCGTTCCTGTTTCCTATCGAC
Source organism: Coelioxys conoideus (assembly GCA_947623535.1). Lineage (NCBI taxonomy): Eukaryota > Metazoa > Arthropoda > Insecta > Hymenoptera > Megachilidae > Coelioxys > Coelioxys conoideus. Next base: position 7,135,771 of record OX392449.1, on the reverse strand, counting down.
CACGTAACCGTCTCCGCACGAAAAATACCATACCGAGAAGCATTCGTGTTTTCGTTTCACGACATCTTGAAAATTTCGTCTTGCGACGAGCCGCTGCTCCTTTCGAGCGTTTGAATTTCCCGCCACCTGGGGCGGCTGCGCGCGCTACATCGAATCGACGCGCGAACACGATCTCGTTTCCGGTAACGCGCTACCGAAAGAACACGCGGCAATTGTTTTGGTTTCTGTCGATCATTACAGATTTGAGAAGTTAGTTACAAGAATTGAAATATATTGATATGGTTCGTTAAGTTTAAATATATCGATAGTATAATTGCTCGATATTTTGTTCACTTATCATAAAGAAGATATACAACGCATGATATACTTATAACGATGAGGAATTTCAAAGATGGCCCATCTCTTACTCCCCGATTGTGCGGGAAATTTGAATGTGAATTAAATTATTTCCATTGGAAATACGCGTAAATGGAATTTAAGAGATAAAAGTGTATAACTGATACTGAGATATAATTATAACTGAATAATACATTGATATTGTATCAGTAGTTTTCACTTGACGCTCTAACCGTTCTATTGCGAAGTACTTATGCTACAAAAAATAATACGCCGCGAAATTCTCGTATGAAGCAACATAATTTTATTTGACATCTTTTCTCTAATATAAAAGGAATAATTACACATTCATTCGGCTAATGTATTTCTTATCTCACAAATAAATGCGCAGTGTATAGTTATACGGAATTCGTGTTAGCTTTCACTACCATCGACCAGACCTTTTTTACAGAGATTCGGGCAAGAAACTTAAGTACATTCATATTAAGTCGAACGGCACGCAACAAACGTAAAATTTAACGCAACTTCTTCGCAATTTAACAGCGTTGGATTTAAGAGCACAATTTCTTAATGTAATTTACGATACGTTGTACAAACTTATGGATGTATTTCTATATTACAGTAAATCTATTTTTCATTTCGTGTCAATATTTTTTTTTCAGGTTCGAGAGAACACTAACACGATGTTTCAATGTCGTTTTTGATTATAATCTTTACGAAATCGTTTCGCTAACGCTACGTTTCACCAAATTAATCACATCCTTGTAATTTGCATACGGTTTTGATAAGTTTCCCAAGCGAATTTACAGGCCAGTTTTAGAAAGAGCAATTTCGTATGACATTGAAGTTATAAAAACTAGAAAAATGTAAACTCTATTAATTACAACAAAATGAAAAATCTCTACTGTTCTAGTGTCTTCTTTTTATACAAGATTAAATAACAACGATTTATCGTAGCCTTACAATTTCTTATTCTGCACAAATGTCTTTGTTGCGTGTACCTTCGTGCTTTTAAATTTCGCCTTAGTAATATCTATTACCCCTACGTTGTACTAACTATAAGCAATCATTATGGGAACGCAAATACTAAAAGCGTATTTGGACAAATTGAACGTGTCGTTACAAGATCAGTGGTAGTTGCAATGAAATTGCATCGCAAGACGACTAAACAACGTGTTGTACAATCAATTAACAATACCTAGTGATTGAAGATCTTCAATCGGACATTTCTGCACGATCGAACGCGTATAGTGCGAAAACAGTCCATCAGCGGACAGGAAACATTAGAAAATTCAGCATGTTGAACATCAACGTGTAAATGTTAGATGAACACAGTGCGTGAGAAATGCGTACAAGATAGTAATTGAAAAAAGTACTTCAGTACCAAAATATGGAATAATTCAAGTCTGTGTGTCGCTATACAGCGTGTACAGCAAGTGTTCATTTCACAATAAACACATACTTAGAAATAGAATACATAAACAACAGAAGTGTCTTAGATATACCTTACATATGTATAAATCGAAAATTAATTATTTAGTGTGTATCGTTCTAATTGGAAAGTTCATCTTCAGTACAAAGAAACGTTGTCGCAAGAATTGTATGAAACATTGTGTTAGGTAAAGCATAAATATAAACAGTACCGCCGTTTACATGTTCAAATTTAGAAATTTAGACGTTTTCAAATTTACAAATTTTAGAAAACATAAATTCCTAAATAGAAAATGCTTTCAAGGCGGTTCTGGATATAAGTTATACATTACCAACACGTTTCGTTTAAGTAGTATCCAATAAAGATTACATAATAGATGCATGTTCAAAGGATAAATCTCCTAGAACAACCAATTTCACTGGTTTTATGACGTAACATCCATGCGAGCCGCATACGAACAGTGCACCGTGTCTAATGTTCTTAAGTCTACAAAACACAATCTTAAGTCAGATGCATCGTTAATAAGATTTGTTGAACGTATGCCTTGGTTATGTTATGAGCATCAGTTCGTCGATAAGAATGTGGTTTGTTTTCATATAAAAAAAAGGATCAATTTTAAGAGTCCAGAGAAACATTTGATCACTTCAATAGATATGATGAGCAAGTATCAATTATGGCACATAACAAACATCGTAGAAATGTCGATTTAGTAAAAGATATCCATGTAAGAATATACCGAGATGTAGAAAAAGCAAATAATTGTGCGAACTGTTTCACTCTTTCCTCGCGTAAGTAGTTTCTAAATATCATAGAAAGCAGCGCATATTGACACCGAGTTTTGGCATGGTACAGTATATATGCATATCAAGAAAAGCTTTCAAAACAATATTAGTATCAAATACGACAATATCGTGTTTCACAGTGTGTAAAAGCATTTTCGTATGGGTCACACGCGTGCATACATATCACTTAGAATTATTTGTATAATATAAATTCACTTAAGAGACTCTATGAACGCTGCAATCAATCGTACGATGTAATATCACAATACAAACGCTTACAAGTATACTATAAACGTAAAAAAGAAACTGTCGGCATTAAAAATCATTTTTCTTATAATAAATGTGATCAAGTAAATATTTCAAAACCTAACAGAAACATAGCATTATAAATACTTTTCTTTTATCATGCTAACAAGTATACTTAAATTATTCATTTTAGCAATGTAAAAGCTCGTAAGAAAACATACGCAAAATAGACGTAAATTATGCAACTTTATCAAATATAAGATATAAGTACGTTATATTAAAAGAAATTTGTGCCACTCAAAGTGCATCCTAACGTTTTTTTTTTTATATAAAAGTACATATCAGTGCGTGTGCATTTTAACATACTTCTAACGAAGTACACAGAAAATGTACTATCATAATGCACGTAAGTACTTAGAGCTTAAAGAGCAATGCACAATTTACGTTGGGCGGAAGCAGTGATGTAATAAGTCTATCAAACCCATCATATGGGAAAAAATTTGCTTCAGAAATCCGTCTTTAAAAAGTATTAACGCACCATTGATAAATGCAACATTGTCATCTGGAAAGATTAGATCCTGTTTCGGAATCAGTACCTGTTGATAATACGTATGTAGGTGTATAAGAAAGCAAAAGGTGTACAGCATCTTCTCGATCGAGAGCTCGTAGCTGTTGTATTAAAGAACCTACAGTGCAATCGGTGCCTGCATTGTTAAGTAACCTAGCGGAAAGTGAATTTATACACGTGATTAAGTAGTAAAATACTGAAATGATCGTGAAAATTATCACTTACCGTAATGTTGGACTATCTACTGTACTATCTAACTGAGCGACTCGGTCTCCTAAACCAAGTCTTACAGCGAGTAAACACCAATCTCTACCGTGACGATCAGGAGGATCCAGCATCTGAGCTAATCTTCTTTGAACGGCAGGTTTGATGTACTTTATTGGCTGTTTTGGTCCAGGAAGACAATTTTCTATCAAAGGTAATCCACAGCCTACTATCTCCCATACAGTTTCTTCTGTACCGTTCAAAGGATTTTTGAGAGTAGCTTCTTCAAGACCTTTATCTATCAAAGCGGATATCATCGGTGCTGGTTCCCAAGAGTGTATGATCTATGAAGTTTCATAAAAAGAAAGAATATTTAATACGTTTTAATGAATTAATTCTAACCCTGAGAATTGCAAAATGTGAATGGAACTTTAGGAAGTTCTATTCTAAGATATATGGAACTCACTTCATCGTATTCTCGAAGTTGACTAGGACTTAACCAATGTCTTTCTAGTAACATGCCAGGCGCAACTAATTCTATGGTTGTCTCAACAGTGTCAAGAATGATACTGAACAGAGCGAAACACTGAGCACTGGTACCTCGTGGACCACGTACTCTTATTTCTACGTAACTTTGATCTTCGTCTTCAAAAGTGATTATACTTTCACAAGGTCCGATACATAATTTTGATCCACGCCACCACTGATATAAATCTGAATTTGATGGATCCCACGATTGAGTGATTTTCCTTAACTGTGACTGTATAATATATTGTCATTAGAAGATTCGTGGCAAATGTATAATATTATGAAATTATTTGCGATTATTTCGACATACTTGTAAATGTGGGAATATTGCGATTAAATGATATAAAGGTGCTTCGGATGGAGAAAGACGAAGACCAGTATGAGGTAAAACATTGGAACATGGTTTCCATGGTTCCCACAATCCTGGTAAACGTTCAACGAGATTCAAACATGGTATTTCATATTCTACTTCATCATCGTCCACTTCACACTGGAATAAATTATGTAATGTAACTTAAATAGAAAAACATAATTTAAAAAGTAATATAAATCGCACTTACCGGCACACACAAATTCACAGCTTGCAGCGCTTGTAAAGCTTGTCCTGCGGGACAAGGACAACGAGCCTGAAAATCCTCCAAAGCATAAACTCCTGTTGTACGACATCCAAGACGTCCTCTCTGTTCAGGACTCAATTGCCAGTTTATTACATCCTGCCAAAACCATTCTGGACTTAAAACTATTAAATTTCCAGGAAGAAGCATACATTCCCCTAAATTCTGGAAATTAATACCTACTTAATATATTAAAAATAGACAATAAATTATCAAAATATCATATTAATAACGCGAACCTGTAATTGTAGTCCAAGGTGTCTACAATGTTCTAAACAAACTAACGGATTAATTTTTCTCACTTCCCTCAAAAATTCCTCCTGTGTTAGCATTACCAGAGGTACCTCTAAAGATTGAACATACGATCTCCAAGCTTCGGCAAGACCAGTCCACACTAATGCGCTCTATAATAAATATTTGAACTTTTACTGATAAAATATAGTAGAAAAAGTATGAAATAATACACTGATGCAGAAAATATATACAAGGGTAGTATTTTTTTAAATTGCATTGGACAGTAGTGCATGTATGTATTAATGGGACAAAGCATTAGAGCAGTTATTAAGTAAATACAGCTTCATTATACGCATCACTTTTATCAAAGGAATTGAGAAATAGTTCGACCTGTTTATCAAGATTCGCCAAGGGCACATACGAGGCCGCGGCCCGCGGCGTGTCACGTCGAAGAATACTTTCTGCAACTTCCGGTCCTTCCTACATCATGCATTGCATGCAGTAAGGCTGATGTTAATAAACGTTAATGACCAAATAATCAGCAACTAAAATATATGTTGTTAGTAAATTGATCATATGATAGTGACAGCAGAGATACAAAATTTAATGTAAAATATATATTTTTTTTTTTTAATTAAGGAATGTGCTTATTTAAATGTCACAAGTAACTTTTTCAATTGAACAATACAAAAAGTACAAAATATTATCTTTGGTGAGTTTAGTTACTCGTACGTGTATCGAATGAACCATGCATCATGAATGATCATGGATTATAAAAGTGTTTGCATTATATTCAAAAATCAATACTTTGTTCAGTATGATATTAACATCGCAGGATTTGAAATTAAATAGACGTGAATAGTACAAATGTAATTAGCATTATGCAAAATGAAATGATCCGATTCTAATCAGAACCGTTTTGAAAATGTTAATGCACACATTTATTTGCATGCTGTACAAACAGTGGTGTTATCCCTGTAAAAAATGTGGAAGTACAATTATGTACACGAATATATCAAAGTAAACCAGAATTTTTTATATTTGGAGTATTCTACAGTAACTTCGCGTTGGTACATGACCTGACTGAACGAGTCGCTCGTGCAACCAAGCATGAAATGATTGAAGACTTAGATTTTTATAATCCCAGATATTGATTAACTTGAGTTGAGATTCTTTTTAATGTAATATCATTTTGATTGAAACAATAATCTTCTTTTTGATAAAGTTAGTTGCAGTAATAATATATACTGGAATAATAACATATGTGGATTCTATTCTCAATTCAAATCAAGCAAATCCCGACTTTTATCTTAACGTGATACTATATATGCCATGCAATACAAATTTTGTATAAAGTATCAAAATCTAAATTTGCAAGATGTAGTTTAAATTAACAAAGTATCAGAAGTGAATACGGACTGTTAAAAAAAAACTCGGTTAAGACTGAGAGACTCGTAATAATAATTCTCTTCGGTATATATTTTACAATGATGAATAACAACAAAAAATTGTTTCGCAGTATGTATAAAATAATATGAAAAGTGTAATAATTTTAATAAATCATATAATCACTTCACCTCCAAAAACTCCATCCTTGCATTATTCAAATAAGATCTTAGAAGTTTTAGACCAGGACTAGAAGGGTTAGTTGCATCTACTGCGACCATTTGAGGTTCATCTCCCAAAACTGGTGTAAATTCTTTCAAAAAAGGTAAAAGTGGTGCAAGAAGATTACCACTATTGGAGTTTGGGGCAAGGGGCTCTGGAGCATAAGTTCCAACTAAGATTACTTTCACATCATTGTATTTGCCGCCAAAACCTATATTATAAAAACATATTTAATAAAATAAATTTGGTAATATAACAAAACAAGTCATATATGCTGGAATCATTGGCGCAACTAGGGAACGATCAGGATAGCTCACTGTAGATAAAGCATCCTAGTTACGCTAATGATTACAAGGCAGATATAAATAGTTGAACTTACCAAAATTAGTAGGTGCAATTCGATCTGAAATAAATCGCAACCAAAATTTTACTTGTTGAAGTTGTACTGTAAGGGGTTCTCTGAGACTGACTGTGATAAGGTGTACAGCAGGTTGTTGAAAAGTAAGTACATAGTGATATGATGCTAAGAAGTCTTCACGGCCGCACAATTCCCAAAAGATACATTCCCCACCTAAATAATTGAAGCCATAAATACACGTATCTCCAGTAATATCTTGAAAAGACTTGAAAGGTCAATTTCCTTACCTACATTACCACGACTCCAATCTACTCCTTGTGTGCCTTCGTATTCATTGTCACTGTATTCAAAACTAAGTGAACCATGTTTACTAGTTACGTCCAATTCAATACTTGGTTCTCTCTAAATATAGATATTTGGTTTTTAAACAAATTCGTATTAATAAGCAAAATATAAGTCATTAAAACGTAGTTCAAATAAACTACCTTTGCAGTGTAATTCTGACTTCTCGATCTTCTGAAAAATCCGAAACTAAAGAGTCCTGATTTTAATGAATTTATTAGGGATGATTTTCCCGATGCACAATGTCCTAATAGTCTTATGTGTAAACGATCTATTGGTCTGTGTGTGGGTTGCAGCTGTTTAATGTAATTTTCACGTTGAACCGGCTACAAGTGAAATCAACGTTAGGACAGGCAAAATATACACGGTAATAAAAACATCATTTCCTAACATACATTTCGAAGCTTATCCAACAGTGATGCGATATCAGGGTGTCCATATTTAATTGCTGTTACATCTGCTCGAATCCCACGATTTGTCTTGTCAACATCACAACCAGCAAGGCACAAATGTCTAACAAGATTAATGAAACCATGCCTAGCCGCCACGTGTAATGGTGTTAAGCCCTTTTTGTTTGGTGTGTCCAGATCTATCCCACTTTCTATTAAAAAAGTTACCATTCCTTCATCTCCTGTTTCGCATGCTAGGTGTAAAAGTGTGTCTTCTTTCTGTTTGAAGGAAAATAACTGTTCATATCTTATCTGTGTTGTACATGGTTTGCGATATATATAATACAAAGGAAATCTCACAGAATCTTTTACATTCAGTGGTGCTCCTTGCAGTAATAACTGAGAAACAGCCTCAACACAGCCTCGTTTAACAGCGCTAATCATAGCTTCACCAAGACCTTGAGAGGCTTCTGATTCCTACAGAATAAGAAAAGAATACAGATATCAAATGTTGTATTTCTTATACTTATTGTGTTTTATCATTAATTTTGCTACAATGTATAATCGATACATATAAAAATGCTAATAAATTTTTTCTTAAAAATAAATCAATACACAAAGTTTGTCCCAATGATACTTCATAAACTCTATATAAAATTTGAATTATATAAGATACATATAAATATTAACATCACATAATAAAATTTAAATGTAACTGTACAAATACTAACATTAGGCACGCGATGTAAATAAATTAACATTATTTCATATAAATAAAAAAAACAATATGAGCGATTAAAGGTATAAATTATAATCAGCTCTGGTTATTACAAATAAAAGTATAATATTGTATTCAGGAACAGACCGTGAGGATCCAAGGATGTTTAAGGCACGATTCTGCAGTTCCTCGTTCTCTGAAAATTCAGAAACAGATTATATGATTACTTCCTTTTATTTTAAATTAATTTTACTTTTTATAAAATTATATCCTGGACTTACTTTGGATCCTTGATCAACAAGGACCGTATGAAATCTTTGGCAATTTCAGATACTGTACTGAAATACTCATTGTCAAACTGATATTGACAAGCCGCAACATTTGCATAAGTTTCTTGTTTATCTTCACCTAAGAATGGTGATGCACCACTTAAAAGAATGTATGTCAAAACACCAACAGCCCAAAGATCAGTTCCTAAACTGAGTGGCTCATAATTTACAATTTCTGGAGCAACAAACTCAGGTGTACCGAATAATGCTCTGTGTTCTGAACCAGGTATTAATCGGTGTGAAAGACCTAGGTCTGTGAAAAAAAAGAATTACATACAGTTTTTAAAATCCTTTTGGATACTGAATCAATATGCAAGTTTTAACAGTAAATTATTATCATTTATAAATTACCTATTAACTTTATACTTGGCATAGGTGGAGGGCTTGATAGAAGAATATTTTCAGGCTTGATATCTAAATGAGCAACTTGATGAGAATGTAAATGATTAAGTGCCATCAAAACTTGACGAACCTATAGAAAAATAGAGTTTGTATCAGATTTGTTGTTTAAATCATTACTCAAACTGCAATTGTTATAATAATAGGAATTACAAACCACATGTGCAGCTTCTACTTCACCAGATGGGACCCAATGAAAGAGTTCTCCTCCAGAAATTAATTCTAAGAGTAAAACAACCGTTGTACCTGTGTCTACAACTTTGTGCAATGAAACAATGTTTGGGTGCCTTAGCCTTGCCAACAAACCTGCTTCTCGAGCTTAAAATAAAAAAATAGATACTTATCTGTAAATAAATTAATGAAAATAAGACTCAAAATACATACCAATATCTGCTGCTGCCACACCTCTGGCAACGCGTCTTTTTCTCATAATTTTGGCAGCATACAGTTCCCCAGTCTTTATTTCCATACATTTTCGTACTATTGCAAATTGTCCTCTGCAATTTATGAATAGAAAAGTAATTAAAAAATATATTCATTATCACTATCAAAAATGTGGATATTATAAGCACTTACTTCCCAATTTCTTCCAATAGTTTATAGTTTTTCTCAATTGGTTCATGATGAACCTCCATCAAAGTGTCCCACTCAGGACCTAATTAATAAATTGAAACTTACATACAATTCTGATTATAGTAAAATTGATAACTTGTTTGAAAGAATACTATCTACAAATATGTATTGTCAGAAGAAGACACTAACAACAGACGTTCTTTTTTAACTTTCTTGGATAGGTGTAAATTATTAATATTTATTTATTAACAACTGATGTGTACAACCAACAAAACGTAAGACACCTGTCAATCTTGTAGTAAACAGATACGAAAATCACTTCCGTACACGTTTAACCACGTGGATATAATCTTGCTACAAAGACAATAATCGCATATTAAACAAATCGCTGACACCGCTTTGCATCCCTCAATTGTATTAAATTATGAAAAACTATTAAACATCTGCCAACCTTAACAAAAACATTGTTACGATATTACATACGAAGATAAGAAACGGTTAAAAGAAAATGGAATTTTACCACCGTTCAAAGTTCCCAATTGGCGAGACGTGCCTGGCATCATCTCACGCTCATGCTCATCGTTCAGTTTATTCTGGTTTATCCGAACAGTTCTAAGATTCGCAAAGAGCCGTTACGAAAATTATGTCCCATTCGTCGGCCTTCACTCATGCCGGCCACCCCACACATACAATCGATATACCTGTGTCGCGTGAAACGCCACCTTCCTTAAAATTCATACTTATATTCTGTTCAACGAAAGATCGTATTCATCGACAAATTTATTTTTGTTCCACGCATGTCAGCATCTATACTTAGTGATACAGATTTCCAAAACCTCAAATTCCCAAATTTCCAAAACTCCAAATTTCTAAATTTCCACTTTCTGCAATATCCAAATACTTAAATGTCTGAATCTCAAATTTCTCAATTTTTCAATTTTCTAAACTTTTATATTTCTAAATTCACAAATTTCTAAATCTCAAAATTCATAAATTTCCTAATTTGGTCATGATTCTTTCTGTTATTCGCATGTTTTGCGCACCTTGTATATGACCGATGAATTAGAAAGCGTATGGTAGTAGGGGAATATCAAGTGGTAAGAAACATACTGAAATTAGTCGCGTTAGGAGAACTGAGTATGATCTTCCATTGATTTAATAATGCTAATGATTTTATGGAATCTGTACTTTTATTAAATTACATAAATCGCTTTTGTATCACCGATTATCGCTATCTAAAACTTCAATTACAAACATATTATAATTGAAAGAAACTTTATATTGAAAATTAAATAAATGAGTGTACATAAAAATCATATAACATGATTGTATAGTATTCATAAAGCTACAAGTCCATGGATTTTAGTAAATACAAAACAAGGAAATATTCAATTGAAAATAATCATATAGACAATTATAGCATATTGTATCAAACTTCAATACTTTATTAAAGCACATACTTTTTATTAATATGAAAATGCATACAAGCAGACAAATAACGTTCTTCATGAATATGAATTATGTTATAATAAACCTTTTGTGGGCATGAATTATTAAATGTTAATACAAATAAAAGTTTTTAAGTGCAATATAAATTTTAACATCTCTATTCCTTCATGGCTTCTTCTGAAATTTGTGCAGGTGGAGTAGGCTCATTATCTGCCTTCTTCTTTTTGCTTCCTGATACAATGTCGTCAATTCTTAGCAACAAAATAGCAGTTTCAATAGCGGTTTTATACGTCTGTAACTTGACGGATAAAGGCTCCCAAATACCACGTTCTTTCATATCTACCAACTTTCCAGTTTCTCCATCAATACCCCATGTTATTCCTTCAGTTGCGTGTTTTGCACGCAATGCAGTTAATGTTTTAATTGTGTTCGCACCACAATTTTGTGCAAGAGTTCTTGGGATTATTTCTAGTGCCTGTGCTACAGCCTTATATGGCCACTGTTCCACACCTGCAAGGCTTGCTGCTTTTTCTGCTAAAAGTCTGGATACTGCCATTTCTACTGCACCTCCACCTGTGAAGAACATGATTATATATAATTAAGAAATTATAATACATATTACTTTTATCACAAAAAAAATGATTAAATGATAAAATACCTGGTACTAATTTAGGTTCAATAAGAAGATTCCTAGCAACATGAAGAGCATCTTGCAAGTTCCTTTCAGTTTCATTTAGCATATCTTTGCTTGCACCCCTCAAAATTATAGTACATGCTTTAGGATCTTTGCATTCTGTGATGTAGCAGAAGTATTCATCCCCAAGTTTCTTAATCTCAAAAAGACCAGCTTTAGTACCAACATCTTCTTCACGTAATTCATCTGTGCGATTAACTACAGTGGCACCACATGCCCTTGCAATTCTATTAATATCACTTTTCCTCAATCTTCGAATAGCAGAAATGTCAGCTTTCGCTAGATAATGTTGAGCTATATCTGATACTCCTTTTTCAGTAATCACTACATCGGGTTTCACAGATATAATATCTTCACATATTTTCTTAACATACTCTTCCTCCAATTCTAAAATTCTGGTGAAGTCTGTGTCTTTCATTATCTCTATATTAGTTTGTGATTCACCTTTTTTATACTCTAAGGAACAATCCAACAAAACTATTCTTGGATTCTTGATGTAGCGTTTCATTTTTGGGTGAGTAACATCTTTACTGAACATTACTCCTTTGAGGACAGTACTATCTTCAATACTTCCACCAGGAATTTTTTCCACTTTTGCATAACGCTTTATGTCTATTTCCCTTCTGCCATTTTCCTCAAACAATACAGTATTGACTGCATCCAGAGCAATTTGACATGCCAAATCAGACCAACGACCAATAAATTTAGTTCCAATACAAGAATTTATGACCTGAATTAATTTGCTTCTATCATTGCAATCCAAATCCGTGCTGATTTGTTCATTAAGTATAGTCACTATATCTTCTAAAGCTTGCCGAAATGCTCTTATAATAACAGTTGGATGCATATTTTGTTGTAAGAATGGTTCAGCAATAGCTAAAATTTCTCCTGCTAGTATAATAACTGATGTAGTACCATCTCCAACTTCTTCATCTTGAGTTCTAGCTATTTCAATCATTGATTTTGCAGCAGGATGTTGTACTGTTATTTCACGTAATATAGCATTTCCATCGTTGGTCATAACTATACCTCCCATTGGATCCATCAACATTTTTAACATTGCTTGTGGCCCCAGACATGTTCTAATGACATCTGCTATTGCCTTTACAGAATAATATATATATAAATAATTTTTATACTAAAATACATTTATAAAAGTAGATAACCTCATAAAATTTGACTATTTCAAATTTGTTTTAGAATAAAAGATTAAGTACTTGATGTACATATAAATTATTAACATTGCTATTAGAACCAAACAGGTACATCGAACGAAAAAAAATACACGTGGGTGTACCAGTGACTCTACAACACCTTAAAAGGGAAGTACATTAAATCGGATATTATGAACTCACTTTTCCAGCTTGAATATTTTCCCTCTGTACTTTCCGGCCGGTATCCCGTTTGGTATTTGGACCTGCAATAATTAAAGCACGCATCATCGTGAGAAAAGATATACAATTGAATGTTTAAACAAATGAAAACTAAAATTGTCATTGTTTTAACGCACTTAAAACTACAATCGAAGCAGCCCCTGGCCCGAACATTTTTCTTCAATTCCTTTAAGAGTAAAATATTCTGACAGTAAAAGACAGTTAAGTACACGCCTGATTTTTCCAGAAGAAAACGAGACGAGAACTTGTAATAATTGGTTAGAACTGCGACTAACGATGAATGAATAGTTCTAAAATTAAATACACTAGCAAATTACGTGTTACCACAAGCTATACAAAATATTCCTATAACTGTTACCTGTCACTGTTATTACCAGAAATATCTAGATAGATATCTATGATCTATCCGCTCATTTATTAATCTGGCGTACAATATTTATAACTTTTCGCAGAAAGAAATACTTATAATATTGCAACAAATGCGTCTGCTAGATAAAATATAAATTATACAATTAAGAAATTTAAGGACGAATTGTATATAAAGTACACATGTAGTCATTTTATAGTTTGTGAATGAAGCTTTATTTGTACCATTATTTTGCGTGATAACATAAACTTTTCTTAATTACAAAAATGATGGAATTTTTAAAATAAATAATACATACAACTTTGTTTACAACTTTAGTTAAGTTAGGTGAATCACCGTGTATAATCGTGCAAAATACACTAATTATACATCAATAATTAATAATTGAATATTTACTAATCTTAAAATAAGATCTGCTAAATCTTATGACATAAAACGAAAATTTTGACTGCCGTAATTTCCTCTATTTCCCCAATTTCCGCCACCTCTTCCTCGTGACATATTGATTCCATTTCCTCTATTACCGCTACCTCTGTATCCACCATAATTGTTTCTTGGATAACTACTACCAGGACCTCCACCACGAGGATTTCCACGGAAACCACTATTCATTCTCATCATTTTTGCAGGTTGGGAGTCGTTAGATTGGAAATTAAAAGAGTGTCCTCTTGGTGGCCTTCGTGATTGGAAACCACCGCCAGTGATCTGTTCCAAATTGTAACGGCAGGCATTCATTCCGCATAATACCTTAATAACGTTTAATACCTAGAACCGAAAAAAACAAAATGTAAATATTTATAATCATGTTATAAAAAATAAAAATTATCATAAAACATTACTTTTTCTTCATTAGGACTTAATTCTAAAATAGTTTCAGGATCTTTCGCAGCTTTCACGACAAGACTTTCTAACGCAGGTCGTAAAGCCACTATCGCTGCTGCGTGAGCTGGATCCATATCCAAATTTATCCAATTATCTAATTTTACTACACCATTAATGAACTCCACTTTTCGGGAACCAAATAATAGTAAATGTATCGGTGACACCATAGTCATTTGCTTACATGAAACTGCCCTTGTACGAATCTGAAAAAAATTAGGTGAAAGGATGATCTATTACATAACAGGAGACAAATGGTACAATTATTTAATCGAGAAAAGAATATTTTACCTTCTCTCCGAATACGAAGAATGGAAATGGGAAATTTTGTTCAAAATTACTACAATTCACTGAAGTCTTATGAATCAGTGCTGCCTTGGATTCGGTAGTAAGCACTTTTCTTTTTTCTTTGTGAAAGCAAACATTTGGATAAAGACCCATACATAACAATGCAGTGATTGTATCAAGACGAACATCTGCTCCAGCCTGATAATTTAATGGTGTAGGACAAAGAGTTTCTTGTGGGAATCCAGCGGTTTGTAAAAGTGCTTGTAATTGATTCTATACATAAAAAGTACTATTAGTATAAATTTTAATAACAAAATAACATACATTCCAAAATACCTTAGCTTCCCACGTAACCCTCAGGGTAGGTAAACTCAAATTCTTTGAATCACAAAATGTTTGTTCCGCATATTCTCCGCCTGCTCTAGCTTCTTCCCATGCTTGAAAAGCGTGTAACATGGCTACGTGATCACTGTATCTTGCGCCAGCAAACCATTTCTGTTGTGCAGATAAACGTCTTACATCAGGTCCCATATTGTATACTTCTGGAAATGTTGTACTATTTGCAGCCATTGTGGAGAGTGCATCGCCAACTCGGAACATACAACCAAGAATCATCATTTTTCCTAAACGTGGCTCTATAGGTAAGCGAGCCAATATTTTGCCAAGTGGCGTTAACTCGTCATTTTTATCCAAGCACTTCATCTCTGAAATAAACATACAATGAATATCTTCATATGTAAATGCAGTAATGAATATTTACTTAAAGAAGAATATATACCACGTAATATGACTTCGGCTTCAATCACAGCATCTATTGGTGGTGGTTCAATTGCTTTTGATAAAAATTTTCCAATGCTACCTAATCTTAATAGTTTAATGCTTAATGCTAATTCATGTAAAGGTGTTCTGAACATTTCTGGTGTCATATGTTCATCCATCTTATTAAATCGTGCTTTAGAGCAAAGATGAAAACAAAAACCAGGCCTAACACGACCTGCTCGACCTTTTCTTTGTTCTAAATTTGTTTTACTGGCCCAAACAGTAGCGTAGTTTGTCATATTATTATGAGAAGTAAAAAGCTTCATTTTAGCCTTACAAGAATCTATGACATAGACTACATCGTTAATTGTTATAGAGGTTTCAGCAATATTAGTTGCTAAAATAATCTTTGTTATTCCCGTTTCTACAGGATCGAAAACTTTACGTTGATCTTCTCTAGGTAATTGCGAATGTAATGGTATGATTACATAATTTCCTCCACCATAAATAGGATGCTGTTGCAAATGTTTCATGAGCGCAAATATTAAATTCCAACCAGGTAAAAAAATTAAAACAGCGCCTGGAATGCCTTGGTCCTTGATATAACTTAATAAAGCCTCAATAAGTTCAAAACTTATTTCTTTTTCCGTAAGCTGTGCCATAGCATTTTTTGTTTGAATAGAATAGTGTGTATCAATTACTTTATTCAAGTTTTCTTCTGGTTCTCCGTCTGCCGGTAAATCGTCTGCATCTCGACTTTTGCGTTTCTTGGAATCCATGGGTGGTACGAAATTTGTTAATTGTATACAATCTTCTAAGAAATACTGTTGCACAGGGTACGATCTACCTGGTACTTCTATTACCGGGCAATTATTGAAGTAATTACTGAACAATGTTGTGTCAATGGTGGCTGACATTAAAATAATTCGTAAATCGGGATACATGTGAATCATATCACGGAGAACAACCATAATGAAATCAGAATTAACGTCTCTTTCATGAATTTCATCAACGATAACATGCGAAACTCCTCTCAAACCGCCTTCCAATTTCCTTAATAGTACACCAACAGTACAAAACAGTATACTGCCGTAAGGTCTTGGTAAACAGGATTCAAATCGTACAGAGTAACCAACCGACTGTCCCAAATTTTCACGTCTTTCTGTGGCAACTCGATCAGCTACAGATACAGCAGATATTCTTCTAGGTTGCGTGATTGCAATACTACAAAATGCGCCTTGGCCTGATGCAATGTAATCATCCAAAATAAATTGACACACTTGAGTCGTTTTACCACAACCTGTGTTTCCGCGAATAATAATAACAGGATTTTCGTTAATAGCATTCATTATCTCATTTTTCATCGCGAAAACTGGCAAAGTAGATCTTTCTTTAATAATTTGTTGAAGACTTTCATCCTGTTGCAATCTATCACGTTGTTCACGTAATAAATCTTCTGACAACTGTTCTAAACTCATTGTAGCCAGTGGACCTTCATCTATATTACAACCAGTCCATGGATCCCAATTTTGTTGTGGAGGAGACCAACTTACCACACCAGCAGGTTGTGGTACAGATGATATAAAATCATCTAGCACCTGGTTTGTTAATAAAGAAATAGCATTGGCAGATTGATCTTCGTTTTCTTGTACAGGTGGTTGCTACAAAAATGAATAGTACTTAAAATTATATGACACAACTTATACAAATAAAATTGGACACTGCAAATTACCTGGTTTAATATGGTTGAAACAGGTGTTATATTTAAACTTAAAAGAACATCATGTATCTGAGCTGCCAATTCTGGTGAAATTTTAACCGGATATGGTTTCATTTGTTCTGCTTCTTTATTTTTTTTCAAAGTACCATTGAATGCCTCAATAACACCAAGATGATATAATTGTCGGACAAGAGATAAAGCACAACTTTTTGATGCAGTTTGCTTATTTGAACCAGTTTCCCGACCAGTAATATCTAAAATACGTTTTCATTGAAGTTTCCAAAACATAAAGTTTTAATAAATGATCACAGTATTTATTCAACTTACTTCTCCCAAGTTGTTTTACATAAAATGTCATTTCAGCCATAAAGCTCCTACACATAAATTTATATCTGCATTATTAGTATTTTGTATATATTTTCATTTGTGGACAAAACAATATTATCACAACATGAATTCAACTTACACTTAAAATTGTTCAAGACCACATTGGAGCACCTTGCATAGTAAGTCATTGTGAGTGACTGCACCAAAACTCTTATTAAATCATTTCAATAAAAGTTCTGGTTAAACATTATCTTTATCTGTGTACAAGAGAAATAACTTTCTCTCTTATACCAGCATTAAACATAAGTAAATGTGTACTCCAAAATGGTCTTGTAGAATTTCACATGGTATACAAATAATTCATGCAATTGCTTCTTATTGCATTGAAATAAATCTTTATAGTGTAATCTGTGACTTCAAATGGAGTTATGATATTGCAGTAACAAGTCCACCAGTGCTAAAATAAACACCTTATTGAAACAGTTCATACCTTGTATGATCTGGACCAAGTGGGGTATATTTATAATCGGTATTAATTTTATTAGATTGCATGAACTGATGAAGTTTTGATTTAGCATTTTCTATAGTCCAATTTCCATGAATACTAGAATTTACATCAACATCTTCTGCATCCTCAACTCTTTTCTGATCTGCTATTCTATCTATATAAGTATAATTGCCTTGACCATGTTCATTATATGCTCTATATGCTTGTCCTATATCATTAGGACCCATGCCATCTTGAAACACAGACTTTGTCGATGGATTTTCACATTCTATTTTAATTATGGGTGCTGTATTTTGGGGTTGAATATTGTTCGTATCTCGTGGAACATCATTAGAATTGACATGTCCTGTACGAACTAAATAATTAACATAATCCCTAGCTGCATTGCCTTGAGCATCTTTTTTGTTAGTAGAGTTTCCTGCACCTACATAATCAAATCCAGGTATGCGTAGCTCGCAGAGGAAACGTTGTCGATGTTTCAACCCTTTTTTGTGTAAATAATTTTTTATGAAATTTAATATTTACGGAACATTGAATAATAGATTGTTTAAGAAGTATTTCTATTATACCTGTTGGTCTCACATCAAATTGTGGTTCTTTTCCATTTTTCGCACACCATTGATGTAAAAAAGATTTTATATCACCCATTTTTTATTTTTGTTATACCTTCAACAAAGGTATAGGTTCTAAATAATTACTGTACAGATAAAATTAACAATATAACCTACTCCTGACATAAATTCGTAAACACTGATTAAACGGCGTCTACCGGAAACAGAAGTTACTACTTACGTCCTAGTTACTGCAGTAAGCAAAAGATCGACTGCAACATGTTGATTTTGAATTATCAATAGTTTAATTTAATTAAATAGATGCTCAAAATGTGCTAAATTTAATTCCAAATATTTAACAACATTTCAGATAACATTTTTTACTGTTGTATTTATACCAAATATTGTTTCTGCATAATCGTTCCTAATTTGATTTTTCATTTCTTCCGAAGTTATAGTTTTAAATAAATGTAAAAAACGGACTTTTTCCTCGTGACATTACAAAAAATGTCAAAGCATAACCAAAGTCAAATACCAATTACTCAACAAATATAAAAATTTAAGTTTTTAGTTTTTATATGCAATGGAATTAAAATGCTTGAAGCCAATATTTATTTAGAATAACTATGCATTTTCTTAAAGCTTTATAAAATCGGATATATGCATATTTGTGCCACTGATATATTTACAAATATTTACATATACCGAATTTAAAATCATAAATTCAGGCAACTTAAACTATTAGAGGTAATTTACAGTAATTTGAAGCTTTATTCACAGCTTTACACTATTTTTTTTTAATAAAAATATACAATTAAAAAAATTATTAGTTTATTTACATTGCTATTATAGATATACTAGTTTATGTATACAATTACAATTTAGTAATTGCATTATATTCATACTAACTATACATTGATACAACAAGATAAAATTAAATATAAAAATGTGAAAGACATATTAATAAGCTAATAACCATGAACTAAAAGAAAGAAATAGCATAGAAGATATTTCAATGAGATACATTACTAGTTGCATATATCTAATAGAAATATATAATATACAATCATTCTGATTAAGAAGCACTTAAATTCTATTGAATTACATTAGTCATAAAATATAATTTCTTAACTACATAAATATGGTAATAAAGTTTGTACTAATTAAGTTATACACATACAAAATATATTTAATCTTTAGAGTACAAAGCTGAGAGACTTGGAGTTTTGTAATGTTATGAATTTTAATATAGTAACGACTCCATACAATATTAAAATACCAGAAAATATCTTATTCTATATGATTTAACGAATTTTTAATACTAAACCTTAGTGATATCATACAATTGTTTATGTTTCAAAACTAGGCTCTGTACTTGAAAGACTAATTATAATTTTATATATGCTTCAAAATATTATGGGTAAAGGTGTTATGGCTGCAAGCCTCGATGATTGTGCTATTCTAGGACTTCGAGGTGATCTATGTAACTGTGACTGTGAGAACTTTGAAGGTGTTCCTGTTGCTACACCTGAAGGAGTTAATAAATTTTTTCTTGTCGGTTTTACAGGTGTTCGTACTGGTGTCCTCATTTTGGATTTATTTGCATTGTATAATACCTGTTCTGATAACAATGAGCTGCGCAACTCCTGTTTATCTTTCAAGTGGTCTTTAAATTGACTATAAGTTGTATCTGCAGAACTCTGGGACGATATATTCTCCTTATGAGGGATTTTACTTGCAGATTGTGGAGTCTTTCTAATAACTCTTCCACTTTTTCTAGTTTTAGATGCACTACCGATTATGGATACGTTTCTACGTTTGGCCGAAGAGTTTGGGGAAGAACTAAATAATAGTTTTCTCTTTGTAGTACTAACCGGCATAGGACGACGAGTACTCAATATAGTTGGGGTTTTTTTTGTTGAACTTGAAGCAGCTTTTTTGGAAGCACTTAATGTTGCCTTTTTTACTGATTTGTCTTTTGCTTCCTTTCTAGCTTTCTTTATTGTTTCTTTTTCTTCATTTAAATGTTCCCAT
This sequence comes from Coelioxys conoideus, assembly GCA_947623535.1. NCBI lineage: Eukaryota > Metazoa > Arthropoda > Insecta > Hymenoptera > Megachilidae > Coelioxys > Coelioxys conoideus. The sequence goes on along the minus strand of OX392449.1, from coordinate 7,115,141 downwards.
GACTCTTGTAATACTTCTTCTATGGATATTCCATTTATAGTAAATACTTCACCATGCAAACTTTCATATTCTTTTATTAAACTTCGAAGTTGCTCTTCTATTTTTGGCAATTTTTTCTGAATCGTTTTGCGTTCTTTTTCCTCCATTAATAGCTGACCCCCACGATTATAAAAACGATCTGGATCATTTGCACGTTGCAGCAGTTCCTTCATTTTTATCCATAAATTATCACGTTCTTCCAAGAGTTCAAATATAGGTTTATTGGCTTCATAAAAGTCTTGAACCCGTTTGACTTCAAGTTCATGTAAAGTTAGTAAATCTTCTGTATAGGTATGAGAATTAAAATGTACAAACTGTTTCCTTTGTTCTTCACTAAATTTACATAAATCCCACAATCTTGTCAACTCAGATCTTACTTGCGCTACATATTTTGCAATATTTTGTCTCCTCTTTTCTTTACATCGTTCTAATTCCGATGTTAATGCATTCATGGTTGCCATGCTATATCCTGTATAGCTGTCAAGAAACGATTGACAAACATGTTCTGGTTCATCAAGATATTTCCATAATGCAACTAAATCCCGTTTAATATCTTCCACGTGTTCCTTTGCTTCATCTACTTCATGCTTAAGCTTATCTCTAAGTTCTCTGAGTTTGGTCATATTGTTATTACTGAATACAAAATTCTCACTATCTTTAGATACTATATGTTCAAAATTTGAAGATGGCACTATGCCTATATCATCCATCATTTTAATAATGGATCTACGCATTTCTTTAAAAATAGCTTCTAAACGATTTTTCTCTGCCTCTTGTTTTTCCAAATAAAGTTTAAAACTGTTAAGTTCTTCCTCAGAAGGTAATTTTTCTTCTATATTAATGGGCTGTGTACCCAATACTTTACAAAGAAATCTTTCTTTTGCAAGAAGTTCCTTTAAATGCGTCATACGCTGTTCTTTGCAATATTGTAATTTATGTAGATCAGTGAGTAACACTTGTTCCACTTCTTTCAGTGGCAAATTTTCATATCCACTGATTACTACGTCAGTTCCTAATTCTTTCGTTAACATAGCAATTTGTTCCATTAGTTTCTTAACATTATCTAATATTGTCTTTTTCTTCAGTTCTGATTCTGAAACCATATCATTTAACAGATCATTTAAATGATTGAATACCTGATTGCAATATATATTGCGAGTTTCTTCACTAAACCCTATTTCTTCCCATACGTTGTGTAAATGGGATAACGCATTTCGGAGTTTCACAATAGTCTCCTGTACTATTGGTTCCCATTTAGGTATATTAGACATTGTTGTACCACCGCTTTACACGTTTTAACGTAAAAATATAAAGCTTAACGTTCAATACAACAATACATAAACTTCTGTTATATTTACTTAAGTATTTACGACCTAACACGCGCGTAAGTCCGATAGAACAAATTTTACTCGTCGAGACACGATCAACCGTTGTTCTTTTGAATTTATATTTCTACAACAGCGCCACCAGTACCAACATTATTGTGCGTCTCTGTTCCGATTGGTTCGAAGCAAGCTTTATTACCAACATCGACGTATGCGCGTTTAAAACTTTCATGACATTAAATGAATATATACGGTGATTTATTATTGAGTGCTTACATTCTTTGCATCAGACGCGATTACTATAATTTCATGTTCAGCAGGGTATACATTACAAGCACATACATAACATTAAATACTTTTGATCACGAATGTGATGCTCCTCTGTTAGGTTTTTCCAAAATTCTATACTCAATATGGCTAGCACCAACTGACGTTTCTTTGATAAACGTATATACAAGATAAAGTAAATATTATATCCAGCCATTTTAATGTACTTATAAATTAAATGAATATAAAAAAAGAATATTGTTTCTAATGAATCGAGTCATACCCTAATCATTATGAATTAAAAATTACCAAACTTTTTTTCCGCCATGTATATACTTTCGGCGTGACGCTCGTAAGTGCGCATGCGCAACCCTATAATTCACAGAGCGCATACAACCGATCGGAGTCAAATATATGCGAAAGGAACGAAAATTCGAAGAATGAAATTTATAGAAGGTTGTATAACTTCCTTGATTACAGATGCAAATTATCAACGAGAAACTATCGATCGTTTATAAAATCGTTGGAACGCAAGCTTATACGAAACTGTAAGTTACAATTGCATTCATAGATTTCAATCTATCTTCATCTAATTACATCCTTCCTATCTTTCTGTTAAGTTTATTAGAGAATTTCATCAGAGTCTCGGGACTTATATTCGGGAGAATCGCGAAGTTACATACTCGGGGAGTAATTCATAAGTTGAAACATTCGAAAGTTTGCGAGTTCGATGATGAAAAGTAATTGGCGTGATCGCCGACAGTTGTCCCGATTGAAAGTGAGCCTATCGGAGTCCTACGTTGCATACGGTTATACAAACGTACTTTAATAATGCAACGCCTGCGCGACGGCAACGCTCCTGCGTGGCAGGTTAAGCAGCGCAGGTGTACAGGCGCTGAACGGTGGTCGCTTACGGTGGGGGTAACATCGGTTGTCAGTTGTTTTCCGTAAGTCCGCGCTCGTGGACGGGCGCATGAAACCAACCCCCAACCCCTTGTCAAGCTCCCCGACTTTATGGTTTCTGTCCCCGCGGGATCGGACGTCAAGAGGCCGGCGGGCCTGACAAATCGATCATCCACCGCACGATCATCCCTTTTCAATTCATTCTCGTAGTTCAAATAATTATCAATTATTCCCGACGTTCGCATTGATCCGTCATCGTCGGTATGAATGATGATGGACGTGGAGGAGACCAATACCGCATCCAACGCAAGTTCCTCACCAAGACCCTCCAGTCCTGCGGCGGATTCGACGTTCATCAGGTAAGGATACAAAATATCCTTTCGATCGAGATCACGATCCGACCATATTCTTCGGCCTATTGTCACCGAGAATCGCTTTGTGTTTCGCGTACAGCGTGTCTCACGATGCTGTTGTCTCTGGTGTTCTATTTTCTGTATTTTACGTTAGTCAACGAAACACAAGTACTTTCGGACGGTTCTTGATGGCATCTCCGTAGTGTACATTCCACGGATGTATGGGTTAATAATGCAGATCGTAAGAGCGTCACGTCCCGTCCCTGGTGTTCTTATTTCTTATTGAGGCAGCTTAATAATACAATCGCGGATGAACAAACAACTTGAATATTCTTTGTGCGCGAGGTTCTCTGAAAGGAATTCGCTGTTTCATTTTTTTTTTTTTTTGAATATTGTTTATGAAAAGCGTGTTGTTTCGGAAGCCAGTGTCAACAAATGTGGGTGGAAGTGTTGTTAGTTCCCTTCACGATCATTGTCAGCGATAAGTTCTGATATACTTTGTAAATAAATCCTTCCTTGAACGAGGGTTGTTCTCTTTGGAAGTTAGTTCCGTCGTTTATAACTTTATTTTCACCTCTCGATTAGTGGCGCAAGCGAAATGTATCGTGCTGAATTTTGTAGCATTTTCTTGTGTTCCACTGAAAGCTGGTTATTGCTCGTTCGATTGTTAAATTAGTCGGTGCTCTGTGCCGCGAATAATCAGTTCCAGCGATATTCGTGTTGCGTTTGTGACTGGCGAACGCGACAATTTGCATAGAATTCCGTTTAAAACGAACAAATCGATTTCGCGTGTTTGGTCGTGGATTTGAAAATCTATGCAGCCGTTCAACGCCGCTCGTTTACACTGCTTGAATAACGATATTTAATTGAATGCATTATGTATATTCGAAAGAGAGATCGCGTGAACGAATTTCGAAATCGGAAACGCGTTGCCTTCATTCTATAACACGGTTTAGCGAAATAGAAATCGATATGTTTGATATGTATTAACCTTTTTCTTTATATGTTCGCGACAATGAGCACGCCAGTTGCGTTCATTATTTTTTCATACGTAATATACATGTGCAGGGTGTTCATTACCTTTTATTAGTATAATGTGTTTTCCTTGTAAACACCAACGCGCGTGTGTGAGCCAGTACAACACGAAGTTCACAATAAAGTATTTCAATGTTCCGCGGTTAAAAGACGTACCGGTTAAAAATTCGATGTTCCGAATTTACATCGAATTTTAAAACTCGCGTATCATTTCCATCACCGAGAATTTAAAGTCAAAGTCAATTTTAAATTTAATCGTCTATTTCGATATCCGTGGCGCTGTTGAAACTTTCAAATAGAGTGTCCCATTCACCGATGATTAATCGATTGGTGAAAAATTAAAATTTGAGTATTCATACATATTCGATCAATATCGGAACATTCGATATTCGGTACTCAATACTTTTAGTACCCATTTCAATTGATAAATATTTGAAACCCGATATTCTGTGCTAGGTATTTATTCTGTAACACCCGCATACATGATATTTAGTATTTCATATCATCTTTGATTTAAAGATGGTACATGTATGTACCTCAGGATGTTATGTATATAATATACGCATGTTATGACTCTAAAAATAAACAGTGTTCCATAATGTCTTTTTTGATATATCTGTCTCTTTTGATATACATATTCTGCAGCACATACATATATGATTTTTAATATTACATGTCATTTTTGATTTAAAGATGGTACATATAAATGTATCATGCAGATAATCAGGAGGTTATGTATATAATGTACGCATGTTATGACTCTAAAAATAAACATGTTCCATAATGTCTTTTTTGATATATCTGTCTCTTTTGATATATTCTACAGTACCCGCATATATAATTTTCAATATTTCATATCATCTTCGATTTAAAGATGGTACATATAAATGTATCATGCAGATAATCAGGACGTTATGTATATAATATACGCATGTTATGACTCTAAAAATAAACAGTGTTCCATAATGTCTTTTTTGATATATCTGTCTCTTTTGATATACATATTCTGCAGCACATACATATATGATTTTTAATATTTCATGTCATTTTTGATTTAAAGATGGTACATATAAATGTATCATGCAGATAATCAGGACGTTATGTATATAATGTACGCTTGTTATGGCTGTAAAAGTGAACAGTATTCCGTAATGTCTCTTTTGATATATCAACCTACTTTTGGCTCTCCCTCGTTCATTCTTTTTTTCGCCGTACGAAAATCCATTTCCATATCTTTCCGTGCCATCTTCACCCGCTCATCATACAATCCTTACTTCGAAATGAAAGTTTTCTCCCGCGGTGTGAACCGCGAACCGCGTTTACGATGTTATTAACTTTTTCCTCTTCGCGTGCATGCTTTCGACATAGCTAATCGTTCTTAACTACCCATCAACGCGAATATTTTAAAATTGTATTTCTATATTCTAATGAAGGCAATCTTTATCATAATTTTCTGTTACGACTTCGTTACTTTATCCTCAGCTATTCGATTGCTTTTAATTAAACTTTTAATACCGACACTATTATGCTTATTAACAAATTAATGCATAAAACTGAAACTTTCGGTATATCCATTTTTAATAATGCGTGTTATAAATACGTCTGACCGCATTAATTCTAACAGTGAGAATTTACGCTAATTTTCGCGGGAATAAGTAATTATCTGGTCGCAAACTTTAATTGTCGAAGTGACGTTAAATTTCAAATAAATGTCGCGAGTGTATGATTCAATTGGATTCCAGAGATACTTTTAACTTTTAATACGTCAGCCACCACGTTAAAGCCATTTAATCTCGTCATTGCAAATACCAATTTATTTATATAGAATTCGTTTGTTGTACCAACGTTTCAATCGTCGGTATATCTGTAAAAGGCTGTATATCCCCGGGTTTATGCGATTTCGCATTGTTTCTTTTTACGCGGTCGACAATCGCGTAAATGGGATCCGCTTACCCCTGCAGACATAGTGATCCGGCTTACATCCGAAACCGTCGAACACGAAACTGTAAGAAACTGATTTCGTCCCTCTCCTCTCGTTTTTGTCCGACAGACATTCATGTATACAACAAAGCATTCAAACAGTATAAAATGTATCCACAAAAAATAGAATTTCATACAAGTGTATTGTGTTGTCTAAAGGTTATGACATTTATTTTGTTTTTGTCATTCATTCAATTTGCCTGTCAATATGTCCTTTTTCGAATACTCACATGTGTTTGAAGCTTATATTTTATGGTCTTATCAAAAAGACAGTTTAAAGTATAGTGGATTTTTGAAGCAGTTATTATTAGTTGAGGAAGGAAAATATAGAGGTTGATTTTAGCAATATTATATTTTTTACGAGGGTAAGTATTGTTGAAACTCAAAAAAGATATGTGTAATATGATGGCATGTACAGACATGTGTAATATAAAGTTGTGTATAGATATGTATAATATGAAACATATACAGACATGTGTAATATGAAGACATGTACAAAAGATGAGATTGCATTAAATAATCGCAATTGTCAATACCGTCTTTCGAAACTCTGTGTTAAAAATATTCCTATAAATAACGATTTATATGAAAGAACATACTTACAATATAATATGGTTCGAGTATAGTCATGAATGATCAACGATGACTAAACAAAGTTCTTAATCAATAATTTTCCTTATGCATTGAAAAACCAACTAATACATCGCACAATAAGATTTTACACGTACAAGTGTCGTGTACGATCTTCTGAAAAACACAATAAAATTTGTTGATCGACCCATTGCAATAGGTGTTGAATAATTATCGATGATATCGAAAACGGTGAGCCCTGAATGACTTCCATTACCCTTCCGATCGAAAGTGGTCGTAATATCGCTTGCTGCACGATGATACGTATTCCGGCTTCCGAAATAGGATATCTATTCATAGAGGAACCTGGTGGTTCCTTTTCAGATGCGAACGATGCCGATTCTCGCGCCCATACTCTTAGATATCCATCGGTTATCGATGGACTGCGCGATCCAGTTTCCAAGGTTGCGTCAAAGACGCCGTGGAAATATTTGCGAAAAGAATTTTCCGATTCGTCTTTGAATAGATTTCGAATAGGACTTGGGGAATTTTTAATTTTTAATTTAAGTACTCGATGTTATGAGATTTGGAAATATAGACAATTGAGATTTTGGAAACTTGGAGGTTTGGTCATTTGGGGATTTGGGATTTTAGGATTTGTGGATTTAAGGAATAGGGGGTTGGGGGATTTAAGGAATAGGGGATTTGGGGATTTTGGAATTTGGGAATTTTAAATTTGGACATTTAGGAATTCGAGGATATGAGATTTAGGAATATAGAAATTTGGGGATTTGAGTACTTGGAGATTTGAGGATTTGAAGATCTAAGCATTTGGGGACTTGGGTTTTTGGCATTTTGGGATTTGGGGATTTGAGGATTTTGAAATTTGGGACTTTGGGAATTTTAAATTTGGAATTTTAGGAATTCGAGGATATGAGATTTAGGAATATAGAAATTTGGGGATTTGAGGACTTGGAGATTTGGAAATTTGAAGATCTGAGCATTTGGGGACTTGGGATTTTGGGATTTGGGTATTTGGAGATTTTGCGATTTTGGGATTTGGGACTTTGGGAATTTTTAATTTGAGGATTTTGGGATTTGGGACTTTGGGAATTTTAAATTTAAGGATTTATGAGAATGTTAAATTTGGAAATTTAGAAATTTGGGGGTTTTGGGATTTGGGAATTTTAAATTTGGAAATTTAGGAATTCGAGGATATTAGATTTAGAAATATAGAAATTTGGGAATTTGAAGATTTGGGTATTCGGAGAATTGGGGATTGGAGGATATCTATTCATAGAGGAATCAGGTTCCTTTTCAGACGCGAACGATGCCGATTCTCATGCCCATACTCTTCGATATCCATCGGTTATCGATGGACTGCGGGATCCAGTTTCCTAGGTGCCTCAAAGACGCCGGGGAAATATTTGCGAAAAGAATTTTCCGATCCGTCGAGTCGCGACGACAACGTGGGCGGCTTTTTCAGAACGCGACAGCTGACCGTGTTGGAATTGGATATAATTTCTTATCACGTCCTTCCAGTGGCATTGTTCGCGGTGAGAAAATCACAGGACCGTGTCTAACTTTTAATATGATCCGCTGTCAGGCTTTCTGGGTCAGCGAAAAAACAATGTCTCAAACTTGTTGACTGCGCGTTCGAGTAACCTTCTGACGGGTGAATCTGCGGGTTCGTTTGATCATTCAGAATGAGAAATAATTGTTTGCGGAATCGGGGTTTATGGTTTGGTATAATCGTAGAATCGTAGAACACGTTCATCATCCAGTGTGATTAGGTTGAGTTACAATTTAATTTGGATCCTTGCCGGGCCCAAAATTATATTTATTTTTATAATTATATATTTATTTTGTGTCTTTTATATTTATATATCAGTACTTGTTCCTTTAAATTCTTTTCAAAATTTCGTGGTGTGGCGACGAACGTGTTAAAATGATACTCTCGAGATGTTGTAGCTCACAACTTTCGGAAATGAAAGAGAAATTTGAACGTGAAGTTTCAGAATTGGAGTATTTGGGAAATTGGTGATTGGGGAATTTGTAGTAGCGGCCGTTTTTGGAATTGCTAATGTGAATATGCAGATATTTAGCATTTGGGGATTTGGTCATTTAATAATTTAGGAATCGGGAAATTGAGAAATTGAGAAACTGGTAATTGGTAACTGGAGAATTTGGAGAATCGATAATTGCGGAAACTAGAAATTGGGAAATCGGAAATGTGAAACTTATGGAAATTTGGAAATTACAAAAACTGGAAAATTGGGGAAATTTGAAATTTGGCAACTTGGGAATATTTGAATTTGGAAAATTGAGGAACCACGAAATTTGAAATTCGGGAATTAGGAAATTGTGGAAATTTGGAAATTTGAGTATTAGTGACCCAGGATTTTTTTAATTTGTGGACCTGGGGATTTGAGAATTTTGAAATTTCGGGCTTGCAGAAATTGTGGAAGTAGGAAATTGGACAATTTCGAAGTTTCGATAATTGAAGATAATACAAATGTTTTAAACCCGATAATTCCAGAACTTACGAACTTCGAAGGTAAAAATTTGAAACCTTGAAAATTCATCGATTCAGAGACTCGCCGCAATCGCGTCGCAAATCGTTTAACGTTTAACGAGATCTTTTATCATCGGGGTTGTTATCTTCGCCGTTGAAACCGCAAACAATTAATCAACGATCTGTTTTTCCGTCCATTCATTTTAATTTTCGTCCCGGCTTAAGGCAAATGCGCGTTCGCCGCGCAAATTGAACTCAAAACTAGGTCAACCCTGATTGTACGGATCGAGTCAGGGCCGTAGTCAAAGGACCTCTTCTACGCGCAAACAGAGGTGCACACGATAAGGAGGCATCTACGAACAAAACGATTCGGAGGACTGAACGACCCTGACTCAAGGACTCTCTTTTTGTCTTTCTTCGTCTCTCTCTTTCTCGTGTCGATCTTGGACTACTTTCGGCTGATTTCGCCCCTTCTCCTTCGATTGAATACATAATAGATGTTTCCATTTCAGCGTGAAGAGGGAGCCGAGCACGGAAGAACCCAGCAGCCCTCTCGAGGCAACGAGTCCTGGTTCCATCCTGCGCAACAACAACGGTGAGTCTTTATTATAAATGATTCCACCCTGGCTCCCTAGTCCAATTTAAGCTGGCGATTATTTTGCTACGAGGTTGCCCTCGCGAGAGTCACAACTTCCAGCTAACTTATTATAATTATTCTTATGTAACCATTACCAAGAAGCGGACCTCGCTCTTTGATTAATATCCCTTTCGAAGTTTTCCCTTGTTACGATTATTTCGGTAAAACTTCGTTTGCTTTAATTCGGTATTTATACATCATCCATTATTAATTAGTCAACGCGGATCATTTCGATCCGTCATCGCAACGTTTGTTCTCGCTTTCGTTCCATCACTGTTTTACCTAACATCCGTTTCTTCGATGCAAACTTCGTTCAAAAATTAGATACGACTATTTGTACGTACAGTATGTATACACAATTGGCTACTTATATGTACAGTATGTGTACACGTACTTGTTTACATGTTGTATGTTTAAATACACAATTGTGTATACATATTAGGAGGACCGGAATGTAATGTCGTTTTTGCGGATATTTGTTTTTTTTAGATATTTAGCTCAGAAATGAATTGATTTTTATTTGTACAATAGATGGCAAAAGGTTGTTGATAACGAGGGTGATTGATTAAAAATTTATCTGTTTGGCTTTACTGCAAAAAAACGGCATTATTTTCCGGTCCCCCGAATACTATATGTATACATAGCCATATCCTTAAAAATGACTGCAGTATGATTTCGCTGTATGGCTCCCTTTTGTATGAATTACTATAATCAACACCTGCATGTAAGTTGTGTTCGTAGGGGTCATTCCGCAGTTTCTTCTGGTGTTATAGCTCCATCAAGGGCCATATAGCGAGACTTTACTGTGTTTTAATTTCCATCATGCATCAGACCTTACCGTGTTTATCTCATGCTAAACATTCGATCATGTTCATTTCTGTTCTTCGTTCGTTGAAAAACTATTACATCAAGTTGGTACAAAAACAATTTCGATCATTCTTGTTCTATAACGAGATTTCACCGTACTTCAACTCACACCATAGATCCACATATTGTCACGTTTATCTAATCCCAAATATCCACCCATATTCATTTTGACACTTCATACGTCCATAAACTATTACATCAAGTTGGTACAAAAACAATTTCGATCATTCTTGCTCTATAACGAGATTTCACCGTACTTCAACTCACACCATAGATCCACATATTGTCACGTTTATCTAATCCCAAATATCCACCCATGTTCATTTTGACACTTCATACGTCGATAAACTTATTACATCAAGTTGGTGCAAAAATAATTTCCACGTCATCGCTACATAATCCGCATTGCATTGTGTTTCAACGTTTATCTGATCCTAAACAATCGTCCATGTTCATTGTAACTCTTCGTCTATCGATAAATCATTCCATCAAATTGGTGCAAAATAAATTTCTCTGGTTGATAGGATTAAGAGAGTTTCGTCCATTTTTATCTTTCCGTAGCGATAACTAATTTATTTTCCGATAATCTTATCATTCTTCCACGATCGAGCACATTCGATATTGAACTGGTTAAAATTGCGCGCAGAGGCAACAGGGAATTAGTCAATCATTCGCGAGTTAATCGACGAACGTTCGACGAAACGCAATTCGCTTGTTGTCGAATACCCGTGGCTAATAACGAGCGGGCATTGTAAAGCGCGATTTTGATTTATCGTTTGGCCTGTTCTGAACGATAGGACAATGCCGAATCAATAACCAGACGTGTATTTGAAGCTAACGAATGTCTTCAAAGCTCGTCCATCCGTATTTGGCAGAGATGCATGTGTCCGATATCAGCTACGAACTGATACAACACATTTTTTTACGTATTTTCGTTATCAACAGCGTCAATTATGTTGCCAGCAACAGTACTTTTCGTTAAATTAATTAATTTCCTGGCGTACGTTTCGTTTAAGTACAGGCACACTTGCTATTAATTATACTTGATTATTAAGTACGTGAACAAGCGGTTCATAAGTTATTCAAGTTTATTAAAGAAGTTTAATCCGACACGTGGAAATTGAAGTTTCTTACTCTTTCGAAATCGAACAACATATACAGGATGTTTTATTTATGTTTCACATTTAAATTATTTTCACTGGCGCTAAAAGTAGAAAAACATAATCGATAGAAGCTTATATGATTTTAAAATCTATTTAATGTTAATGTATGTGAAACGATATAAGCACTCGTTAATTATTCTTCGCGTTATTTTTAATGGTAATGGATATAATTTAGATGCTCGACTTAAAAGACATACCCTAGATATGCAGGTACTTTTAGTATATAAAATACTCATTTTACCGTGAACTTCAAGATGTATTGAAGGATTGGATATTCTGATAAATTTCAAGTTCGATTGCTCATTCGTAATACGTGATTGGTTAAGCTCTAAACTCTATCGCGCAACTTTCAACCCCTATTTTGTTGAAGTATTATAAAACAGGTATATCGACATATTTTCTTCGTCCAACTTCTGTTTCTATGCTTCCCTACAAACTAAGTCTGCCAGAAGCTCCATTTTACTTCAAATGGTAAAATCCCCTAAAATTTAGTCTCAAAGGTCACATATGCATAATGCAGAAAACGAAAATGTTGGCGGATAAATGAAATAATTGTCTACCAATGGGAATAACTTATTGATTAATCCGATATATTAAGTTGCAATTGCGATTCAATGTTTAGTAAAAGTTTCGAAATCCTTGTTAGGGACGAAGAGGGGATGAAGCGGGGTATAAAACGAGATGAAGACTGAGAACCACTGACCGAATCAGTGGGATGAGACTTCAGCTGTAGCCGGCGTTGGATCGATTCAAAAGCGGCAGCGAAGCGCCCCACCCTATTATGTGTTTTCTTCAACCACCTCATCCCCCTCTTACCTTGCCCCTTTTGCTATCCTAGCTCCGCTACTTCTCGCGCTAAACCTCTCAACCCCCTGCTCCCTGCCGTTCTCCAACTCTTCCTCGCCGCCCCTCTGATGCCCGCCATTCCCCCCCCCCCCCGGAGTTTCAACCCCACCTCTTTCTTTACCCTTTCTTTTATACCGGAACGGTTTACGCCAAGCCGGAAGATACCGGCGACCGGAAGTTCCGCTTTCACCGTTTCACCCTGCGGTAATTGAATCCCAGCATTTTTTCCTCCCCTAAGACTACCTGTACCGTCGGCTCGAGTATTCTCGACCTTCTCTTTCGCTTGACAATGAAACATCGTTCATTCAAGGAATTCTCCACAGCACGAGCCATAGAATGCCACCGCAAAAATATTTACCCTTAGCGTTATTATTTTTAACAGGGAATTTTTTTTGCGTTCAGCGATTCGACGTTTGGAAGATACGGTGTTTTGGCGGCTCGGGTATTGGACATTCGGGAATGCGGAAAATTAGAGATTTGAGAGTTTGGGGATATAGGAGATTGGGACTTTGTAAATTTGAGAATCGGAGAATTTAAAAATTTGTGGGTTTAAGGAGTTGGAAATTTGGAGGTATAGGGGTTTGGCACTTTGAGGACTTGGGATATGGCACTTCGAGAATTTTAAATTTTAAATTTAGGAATTCCATGGTATGAGATCTGGAAATGTAGAAGCTTAAGGTTTTCGAAACTTGAAAATTTGAGTATTTGGGATTTGGGGAACTGGAGATTTTGCGGCTTTGGGATTTGGGGATTTAGGAATTTGAGAATTCGACGATTTAAGGGTTTGGGGATTTAGAAATTCGACAATTTAGGGATTTGGGGATTTGAGGATTTGGTGATTTGAGGATTTGGTGATTTGAAGATTTAGGTACTTGGGGAATTGGGGACTTGAGGATTTGAAGATTTAGGTATTTGGGAATTTGAAGATTTGGGTGTATGGGGAATTGAGGAATTGTGGATTTGGAGATTTAGGAATTTGAGGTTTTGAGATTTAGGACTCTGACATTTAGAAACACAGATCTTTGGGGATTTGAAAAGTGAACTTAGAAATCTAGAGTGTAGGCCATCTCGTAATGTATCGATGAAAAACCGCTACTCAAAAACATACGAGTACGAAGATCAACAAATATGGAACTATCGAGATCCAGAAATTTAATAATACAGCAATTATGTCTAAAAAATTCGAAAGTTAGAAAGTTCGTCAATTTCAAAAACGTCTCTCTCTTCGTAACCCGGAAAGTCTGAAACTGTAACTCGTAGAAAGTTCGAAAATTTCTAAATACCTAAACGTCGGAGAACGGTCCGAGAGTAATGGGACGTTATGAATGGCCGTCAACAGAGCGACCGGAAGTTCGTTTTAATTTTATTCGTTCGCCTGAATCTTGCGAGACTTAATCGCGGAAAGCCTGTTGAACGAGTTCCGTTCGCGTTTTCGCGATCATTCCGCGATAGTTATTTTCTCGTCCCTCGTTGCCGGGGATTTGCGGCGAATTTACTTTCAGCGCGCGAACGCAGGTAGCTCGAGTAATTGAATATGAATAAACTAGATTTAGCGAGCGAGTCGGATGCGCCGTTGCATTACTGCATTTTCAATGGTCGCCTCGAAAATGCAGGAACCGTATGCGGGGCATAAATGTTGCATGGCTGCATCCGCGGCGGGACGAAAACAGTTGAAATTCGAGACTCGTAACGTTTCCTGGGGCGTGACAGTGTTTTTCTTCCTGAAAAATAACAATTTTCCGAAAGCGGAATGGCAACGGACATAATCATCACCTGGATATCACGTACCCCTATCAAAATATCGAAAAATTCCACTTTCATCCTGCGCGAACATTGTTACTTCGCTGTCACGGTTCATTCTGTTTTTATTCCTTGTATTTCGGTATTCCAGTCTCTCATTATGTAGATATATCATTATTCAATTAGACGTTATACATATTTCATACGTGGACATGTAATATATCAAACAAGAACATGGACTTTTAGATACAGATAGTGGTAGTAATATTAAAACTAGAATTTTGCTGGTTCGAAATTACATTGATACATTGATAATTAATTGTATACTCTATGCGCTATGTATAGTACTGTATCAAATAAGATGATTAATTTTTTAAGGAATTTATAAATGTTTTTAAATATATATAAATTTGGTAATGATGATAGTAGAACAGAAATTTTGCTGTTGTATGAGAGTGAGGGTGCTATCTTGCAAACTTTATGGAGCCACCATTGTTAACATGTACATGTATTTAATTCTAGGATACGTTCTTGCTTTCTTTATTAACACTAGAACTACCAACCAGTCAAAATGACTTGTTTCGGGTTTGACATTTTACGTCATAAAATTTTGTGTCCGAACTTTTGTCAAAATATCTGTCATGTTTTACTGAGCTAATGAATAGTTGTATATGTTAGGTGATGCTGCAATATTCATTTATTAATTTTTCTACTTTATTTTCAGTTTTGAAGTAAGCATGCACCTAATGCCGGTACTTCTAGTGTTAATAAAATTTGTATCCAACAGAGATCGCTTCTACGCAGAGAACATTATTTACTGTCGATACTAATAGTAATCTCGAAGAATTAACAGTTGCATCTCATAACTAAAATGCATAAGGTCCATGTTTTCGATGGAAAGTACACCATTCAATATATCTTAAATATATCAATTCTTTCGTACGGTAAAAATTCTTTCGTTCTAATCGTCTCAGATCGTAACCTAACAACGCGAAGAGGATTTATGTCCATATTTCGTTCCCGAGCTTCGATCCGCGAATCTCCGAGGCGTGGACAACGTCCATTTACGTGTTCCAGACATAAATACATCAACGTTTCTTTTTCGTCGAGTGCACGCAGCGAACCGATCCGAAATACGACTCGTTTATCTAATACGCGTATATTCCTTATCAACGTCTCGCCATTTCGACTCGTGGATGATCGAGGATCCGTTGCGATAGCTCGATCGCGGGTAGCAGCAGTCCGCGTAATGTAACGTAAGTAGAGAGCGAACCGATCTGTATATATACACGCGCGGATGTAACCGGTTTCCCAGGTTCATTACACCGAGTTGCGCATCTCCTTTCCCGACAAGTGTGGGGCCGTGTGGTCACCGGCAGTCGACAGACTTACTTACACGGGGACTTCATCCCTTTCTCGTAAATGTTGTGTTGGTACGTCGTTCCGTTCCACGGCAGCGGCCATCTTCTTCGATCCAGCTCGGCGGTTCGATCAGGAAACACACACGATCGTTGCGTAGCCCGAATGAGATAAGTCATTGAACCGATCGGCCTAACTTGATCGCCAACTTCGATACGTTCAGCCTTTACGTGTTGACCGGCCGCGATAACATCGATCTAATGGTCTATCGATCGATCGGTTGCCACGGACAATCTATACAGAATCGACGCCGTTCCCTTCCACTATCGCTCGCCAAATCGATGGTACACGGAAAACAAGATATGTGCTATCCTGACAGCTCTAATTTGGACACGTACCGCGCTACGTGACGACTGGACCATGCGACCGCCATTTTCGGTGTATACAGGCTCGTTCAACTTGTACACCTCGAATCACTCGCAAATACTTTGCACGAAGTATCTTTTTGCACGAATGTTCCACGATTTAGAGACATTAGTTCACGTCACTTCTTATAGCTGGAGGCAATTTGAAAACTTGAAGGACAACTTCGTCGTGGTATGGAAAATTTAAGTGGAATAACATATTTATTATGATAAAATATGCAGACATATCGGATTCAGAGTAAAGAAGAACACCTTCGTTGATGCTAAAACTGGTTAACGAATTATTTCGATTTTTGGCATTGATGTCTCTGAAGTATTTTTATCTGCGAGGAAAGTACATGCACTACGTAATGTATCACTCTAAATCATAGGACTCATATAAAAAACTTTTTCTACAACGTATATTTCACAGGTTATTTCGTATGTGCAAAGTGGGCCGACCATTTAATATGTGTACAGTATATGCACATATGCATGTGCTGTCTTCGTACATGTATGTATGTGCAGTCTCTCTGTATGTATGTATACATATATGTATGTTCAGATCTCCATATATTATATATGTATTATCTCTTCATCTCACGCGAATGAATATTAATCATTTTGTAATTAACTTTTAATCCCCTCAATTTTAATGAATACAATGTTGAATCTTAATGGATTCGATCGAATATATTCGAGGACCGAAAAAATCGCATAAAATTATATTGAAAAATTGTCGCTTTCAGAGACCGCTTCTAATTGATTAATTAATCAGAATGACGAGCGGTTGGTCCATCGTTGTCGTTGGTTGTTGCGGAAAGGTGCGCAATATCGCATCGTGTTTTTTTCTTCTACCGTGAGCAAACCTATCTCCCGTGGTTTTACGATTTGACCGATGATAATAGAGTTCGCGGTGTCGAGGGTGCGCTGCTGTCTTCGATCTATTATTTGACGCTTCTATCTATTCTAGTTGTTGTTCCACGGTACCTCGTCTCGGCAACACGCGCATTGGCAAACAAACTCCTAGCAAACGTATTAATGATCGAACGAGGATGATCTAACGCAGCGGTGAGCAACTACGCGATGACGCGACGCATGGGACGCTCGCGTTATATGACCGAATTCATGAATTCCTAGATTCCCAAATCCTCTACGTCCCCGAGTCCTCAAAATAAAAAATTTCATAAACACGATATCTACAGTAACCGGAATAATAAAGTGACCATCTTATTATAACCAATACAGAATATCTTAAAACTAATGTTTTTAATGAAGAAGGATACTATTACCGGGCCTTTTTGAAAGGTTTATCGTCGCACCAACAATTACTTACAAAAATTAAAAAAAATATTTGCAAGTACTTGTAATTTGATTTTAACAAAACAGGCATTTTGATAAAAAAAAAATAACCACCTTAGAATTTGTAACATCTTTATTTAATTGCAACATGTGAACGCGATGTACTGTGCATACGATGTAAACAGAACATAACTAACAGTTCGTTTATCTGATTATAAAAGATTGTGATAAATTAAGTGTAAATTTGTTTTGTTAAAATAAAGTTATAAATTTTTGTTATTACAAATAGTCTTTTAATTTTTGTAATAAACTCTTGGCATGACGGTAAACCTTTCAAAAAGACTCCGATATTAGGCTCGCTTTTCATTAAAAACATTAGTTTTATTATGAATGGTCACTTTATTATTCCGGTCACTGTAAATACAAATATACATGCGAAAACGGTCTAAAACCCCCGCGAACGAAAGAACGAATGTAAGTTTCGCCAGGATTAAAATTATCTCAATTTGCGACATAACGAGAGTGTACCGTAACAGCTCGTAAACGGCGTGTACGTCCACTTGTCAGAAGCAGAAAGATGGATTACTTTATCGTTTTCTGCAACACCATCGATCGTTGGACGTAGCGTGTTTGCCGTTGCCCAGTAGCTATCTCCGCGCGTCAGCGATCCAACGAACATCGACGTCCACTTAATTGCGACGGCAGCTCGGTAATTAGGTTCGATCCGCGACGGTGTTGGTCCGCTTAACGAGTCGGCCGCGTGCCTTACCGTACTTACCAAGCGACGATTAAAAATCGAATAGTTACACCGGGAAACGGCAACACGGTTCCCGGCAATCGCGTACCTCCTAATTGAATCGTCAGAATCCGCGAGCGAATCGAGCCCGTGCTTCTCCCGAAATTCTTGCAACCCTGTTTTCCCGCACTGTCGTTCTCCATCCTCCCGTCGTCCAATCAACGATCTCCCTGTGCCGCGCTCGTTCGAGCGGTCTCCTCTCGACTCTTCCTCTGTGCATCGCGAAATCTTCCCCGCGTCTCTTTCTCTCTCTCTCTCTTTATCCCGTGTTTGCCCTCGAAGCTGCCCGCCGCCTCCCCCCATCTGTCCCCAAGCGGCCGTTCGTCCATCCCGGTCGGTTTTCCGCGAGTCGCGTAGATGAGACGCATAAAGTGCCGGTACAAATTCTGTTTTAGCAACGGGTCGAATACGGCCGACCGTTCGGCTCTCCCGGCACTTCTCGGTCAATGAACCGCGGGTTGCTGGCGAACCCAGTTGGTCCACTCGTGTCCCCCACCCGGTTAGTTCTCCTACCAGACGTGGCTTGGTCCACGCAACCCCCACCAGGCCGATACCAACGACACGACTCACCTCCAACTTGCCTCCCCGCCTCACCTCCCTACGTGTTTCACCTCATCCCCCTCGATCCCCTCGATACCACAGCCCCTACTATTTCCAGGACTCACCTCCGACCCAGTCGCTTAATTCTCCCTTCCCTTATCCCGCTCTCCCTCTCCCTCTAGGTACGCTCTCCGCTTCTCCTTACCCTCTCGTTGCTACATTACCATCGTTACCACCTCTTCTTTCGCTCGGTACCACCACCTCCGCCACCTCCTCCTCCTCCTTCACCTTCACCCTTTTACTCGTCCTCCCTCTCGTCCCTGCGTTGTGCAGCGGGCCGCGGAACCCCGAGCAATGGCAGAACGCGGGGCTACGAGTCGCGCAATGCCGTAACACGTACGACGGAACGCCGGTTTTACTTACCTCACAGGTAAGAGTCGTCCGCGTGCGCGACGGAGAAACGGGATCCCGCCGGGTGAGACGGGGAGAGCGAGCGAGAAAGAGAGTGGAAAAGAAAATAGAGGAGCGCGAGACGTTTAGAGCGAGCGAGTTAGAGAGAGAACGAGAGAGAGAGAGAGAGTGAGAGAGAGCCGGTCGCTCGCTGACGAAGACGGAACACCGGGAAACACACAGAGAGAACTCGCTCTCGGCACTCGCGCGAGAGCGAGCGAGTCGGCTCCGTATACACCACCGCGACTCGTGACAAACGCACGTGATCGTAACAGGGCAGCTCGCGGCTATTTGCCCGGTTCCATCCCCCTTATCTTCTAGTTTTCTTTCGTTTTGTTATCCCTCTTCTCTCTCTCGTTGGCAATTTCGAGATCGCGCGTGGACCATCCCCGCATATCGCCGCATTTCGATTGTTCACGTGTCGCGCCACGTTCCCGTGGATGTCGTTGCCCGGTGTCGCTGACTCCGAGATACTTGCCGATCATCGATATACCCGGCACATCGGTTACGGCGCAACAGGTCGGTCCACGTCCGACCGGTGACAACGACCTCCCGTCTTCTCGTCGTTGTTGTTTGTTATTGTTGTGGTTACACGGACGATGATCCCAGTGAGATCGTTAACCGGCTACAGTGACATTCGGTGCATCGGACTGATCGGTTGACCCGTGTGGACCAGGTCATCCAAGTTGATCCGATCTGATCGAAGTCGATCGGGATCGCAACCTGGTTGGTCCAAAGTGATTCAAGTTGACGCAAGTGGATTCAAGGTGATTGAATTTGATCCAAGTTGATTCTGGTTGATCCAACGCGATCGCATTCGATCAAAGTTGATACTGGATGATCCAACGCGATCGAAACTGGTCCAAGTTGAGTCAAGTTGATCGAAGTTAATCCGAAGGAAGGAATTGGTGCACGTTGAATCAAAATAATTTCCGTTGATTCAAATTGATTCAACTCAGGCATGTTGAATCAGATTGATCCCAGTTGCACCAAATTGACCCTTGTTGATCCAAGTCGATCCATACCTATTTAAGTGGATCCAAGTTTATCAAAATTCAAACTTGGTTGAACCAAATTGATTCGAACGATCCAAGTTGATGCAAGTGAAATCATTCGAGGTTGCAGCAAATCGACTCAAGTCGATCCAAGTGATAAATTGAATCAAATCGATACAAATTAATCGAAGTGATAGTTGTTGCGAGCTGAACGAAATCGATGCAAGTGACGTAGTTGAACAAAGTTGACATAAAATCGATCGAAGTTGAAGTGGATCGTTCAGGACGATCGAACCGGTCTCGTTCGGGGACGGTTTCCCGGATCGGTCGGTAAACAAAATTTCCAAGAACCGAAGGATAATGGAAGATCGTTGGTGGACGGCGCGGAGGTACGAGGTGTGAACGAGCCTTTAAGCGGAACCAGTCACGGTCCGCGATTTCTGGCGTCGTCGTACTCCACGCTTGGTGGCATCGTCCTGTTATCCTGGAAGGACGAGGCTTAACCTCGCCGCTTAACGCGCAGGGAAGCGTGCTCGTGGATGCCGGCGTGTTTTCAGCATCGTCTCGTGCAGGTAAAACCTCGTTGAGGCTGGTTCGCGCCTCCATACCCTTTTTATTTCGCGCGAATCGCATGCACGCCGCGGCATAATAGACGTAATCGGCGAGGAAGTTGCAAAAGTTCATTGTGTGCCGGTCCTGCGGTTGTCGCGCGAGCCCCTCGTAACCGGGAATCGCTAATTAGCGAAATGAATGATGGTCGGGTTTCGTTGAAGTAGCTGGAAACCGGCTCGGAACCGGTAAAGTCCCGAAGAAGAATTGCCCGTCTCTCGTACTGTATTACGTGATCCGCTTCGATCGTTTCACTTGCTCTGATTTCTGCGTAAACGTTTCCCTTACGAGCTAACTTTTAATCGATATACGACTGTTGCGCAACGCCGTTACGAGCCTGAAAGATCCAGGAAACCCGACTGCTTAAGGCCATTGGCGTAACTAGGTAAGGGCCAGTGTCCGTACGGATCCTTCGCCGATCTGGGGATATAACGTGTCACGATCTTGCGTTTAACTATGCTACGCGTGTGTGGAGTCTAACGTGTGAACATCTGACGTGGGTGCATCCAACGTGCGAGGAACCGACGTAAGATCTATACCGATACATGCTGATTTTACACGCGGCGATGCTAATGTTTGGCGATATAATGTGGTCGGGGATCTAACGCATGATACTAACACGTGATACAAACTCGCTGAGATCTCGCATTTAATGATACAGCGCGCAGGACACTAATATGTGGAGATCATATGCGAGGCGATAGTAACGTTTGGTCATATGACGCTGGGTCGTATAACGTGTGATGATACCGACGATTGATAATCTAATGTACGACGGTATTAACGCGCGACAACAACTCGAGGGGATGATGTATAGTTATACGATGTGTGATGATACTAACGCGGAAAGATGTAATGCTTGGCAATACTAACGAGTAGAGATGTAATTATCGGTGACATTGAGTAATAGAGATGTAATTTTGGACTATACTGACAGAGGGAGATGTAGTACCGAGCGATACTAACGAGTAGACACGTGATGCTTGACGATACTAACTCGTAAAGATGTAGAACGCGATAATCCTAATGTGTAGATCTGTAAAACGTTATAACACTAGCGGATATAGATGTAAAAAGTGACGATTCTAACTCTGGATGCTATGTGTAGAAATACTAACACGTTGTGTGTTTAGTACAGCGCTTCCCTAGCTAGTATCGTGTTTTATACTAATGCGTATAAACGTAATACGTGACGCTTCTAGTGTGTAGAATTCTAACGCATGGGGATACTAATTCATTGTGTTACTAACTCGCGGTTTTATTAACTTATAATGATACCGATGCGACAGTATATCAATACATGGCAATACTAGCCCATCGAGATATCCATTCATAGTGTTACTAATTCCCAATAACGTTGATGCCGATACGTGATACGAATTTATATGTGAGGATACTAATACGTGTCGATACAACGCGTGAGAATATAATACACGGCAATCTATCATATATTAACCCATTAACTGCCACGATCCCCAAATCAGGATCGCCATATTGTCCATATACTATATATATTTCTGCTCATATTCTTTATTTATCACTCGCAATACCGTTACATCAAATAAATGTCTAACTCGTCAAACACTTGCATTATACTAGTCAAAATTATTTGTTACTTCGATGTTGCCTAACTTATACAAGTATGTGCGATTTTACAAAACGTACGATAAAATGGAGACAAAAATTTGGCAGTCAATGGTTTAACACTAGAACTACCAACCAGTAAAAATGACTTGTTTCGGGTTTGAAATTTTACGTCATCAAATTTTGTGTCCGACCTTTTGTCAAAATATTTATCATTTTATTGAGCTAATGAATGGTTAGGTTAAGTGACGCTCCAATATTCATTTATTTATTTTTCTACTTCATTTTCAATTCTAAAGTAAGTATGCATTTAATGACGGTATTTCTAGTGTTAATATCAGACGCGTGACGGTACAAGAAATAATCGTAGAACTCGTGGCGATACAAGACGCGGTTCCTCGCTACTTACGCCAATGCCTAAGGCCCACCTTGGTCACATTTAAATTTCCTTTCGACGATCGGACGAGGTATTTAAATCGTCGAATACCAGGGAGTCTCTGTTAGGCGAAGAAATAGAAACGTAGCACGGCGTACGTGAAAATAAACAGAGATTAAGGTAGAGCGAGATTCGAAAGTTGTTTGGTCGAGTTGTGTAAATTGGACGGAGCACGTGGAGCGTTTAATCGAGATTTCGAGAATATGGCGCATCGAATCGTTTCGGCCACGATTTTGATAAGTCGAGGCAAGGTGAACGCACTGACTTGTGACGCGGATGGAACGCGGAACCAGAGGCAGGCGTTGCAGGAGACAAATGACCGTCTGCGAGGCCGCGAAACCGCCATTCGGGCCAGCCTTTTCTTTCGAGCTCCACTCGACGTTGCTTTATATTATCCGTTCAGCCACCGAACGGTTGCGGGACGCTTTCTTTCGTATAAAACTAGCATATACTCTTATACTGTCATTTTCCGTTCGCTAGATCGCCTAAATATTATAATGTTTCTTCGTACCAGTACGATGACTGTCGTCTGATCGTGTCTTCGCATTTACAGTGATCATTCTACATACAGTCGTGGACAAAATTAAGTGGACAGGTATCACAAATAACAAAAGGCTAATTTAATTTAACTAACAATGCCTATAAATCAAAACTTTATTGCACAATTATATACATTAAATAAATGTTTATTCAAGTCTACAAAAGCATTTCACGTTCTACATTTTAAAGTTATTTAAAATATTGTAACAAAACAAAAAATTGTTTACATTTCTACAATGTCCACTTAATTTTGTCCATGACTGTATATCGCATATAGAATACCTCGAAACTAATGTTTTTAATGAAAAACGACCCTAATATCGGGGTTTTTTTGAAAGGTTCACAGTCATATCAGGAGTTTATTACAAAGATTAAAAGACTATTTGTAATAACAAAAACTTGTAACTTTATTTTAACCAGTTAACACTAGATTTACGGAACCCTACAAAATGACGGACCTTAGATTTATAATTTTAAATGAGAAAAATTGGTAAGAAACTTTTGTCAAAATTTATCTTATCCTTCATCGAAATAAAGAATCATTGCATGAATTGGTTCACGAGTTGTCCATTATTCACTTATTTTTATACCTTAAATTCGATTCCAGTATAAATGGTCATTCGTCGTTCGTAAATCTAGTGTTGAGTGTGTTTGACGACTATATCCGTCATGGAGATGTGGCAGAATTTTTTGTTACGACGAGTACACTCCAGAATCACAGCTAACTTTACCAAATAAGTCAATATTAGTAATAATTGTCTATTTTATAAAATAGACCCATCTTTTTGGCCCAATGTTTTAACACCGCCACTTATTCTGTGATTGACGAGTATACTTACAAAAGGGAGCGTCACAGTTAACTGGTTAACAGAACAAATATTTTCAAATATGATAAAAAATGTGACCACATCGTAAATCTTAATATACACTTTATTTATCACAGTCTTTTATAATCAAATAAACGAACTAAAGGTGTTCACTTTTTTTTTATCATGTATGAAAATGCCTGTTTTGTTAAAATCAAGTCACAAGTACTGCAAATATATTTTTTAATTTTTGTAAGTAATTGTTGGTGTGGCGATAAATCATACAAAAAGGACCGAAAATAGTATCCTTCTTCGTTAAAAACATTAGTTTTAAGATATTCTGTATTGATTATAATAGGATGGTCACTTTATTATGCCGGTTACTGTATATTTACGAGATTGCCTTCCAGTATCGTTATCGTTACGTAATAATAACGAGAGGAGAAAATGTCGCGTTATTGAAAAATGTTAACGAGCGGAGTATCGACGGTACTGAATAGAAAATTAGCGGGTGCAGATTGAGGGTATCGAACGGCAAATTAGAGGACGAAGATTGTCCGTGCCGTTATCGTTATGTAATGATTAGACGAGCAGAAAATGTTGTATCGTTGAAAAATGTTAACGCGTAGAAAATTGACGGTATCGAGGACAAAATTAGTGGACGATGATCGACAGTGTCGAACGCGTGATTATTGAACGAGGATTGAGATTATCGAGCGTGGAATTATTGGATGAACATTGAGATTACTGAACACAAAGTTAGTGGACGAAGATTGAAAATACTGGGCAGAAAATTAGTAGACCAAGATTGAAAATATTAAAGAGAAAATTAGTAGGTGAAGATTGAAAATACTGAACACAAAATTAGTAGACGAAGATTGAGATTGTTGAACACAAAATTAGTAGATGAAAATTGAGATTGTTGAACACAAAATTAGTAGATGAAAATTGAGATTATTGAACACAACATTATCAGATGAAGATTGAAAATACTGAACACAAAATTAATATACGAAGACTGAGATTGATGAACACCAAATTAGTAAATGTAGATTGAGATTATTGAATCCAAAATTAGGTAGATGAAAGTTAAAATTATTTAATACAAAATTAGCAGATGGAGATTGAGATAATTGAACACAAAACTAATATACGAAGATTGAGATTGATGAACACAAATTAGTAAATGTAGATTGAGATTATTGAATCCAAAATTAGTAGATGAAAGTTAAAATTATTTAATACAAAATTAGCAGATGGAGATTGAGATAATTGAAGACAAAATTAATAGATGAAGATTGAGATTGATGAACACAAATTAGTAAATGTAGATTGAGATTATTGAATCCAAAATTAGTAGATGAAAGTTAAAATTATTTAACGCAAAATTAGCAGATGAAAATTGAGATAATTGAATAAAAACTTAGTAAACGAAAGTTGAAGACACTGAAAACAAAATTAGTAGATATAGAAGAAAGTTTGATAATACTATAAGATATCAGTGTCATGATTTCAATATTCTTTTAGGAAAAATAGAAATTATATTGAGTTTGTAATAGTTGTACTAAAAAATAGAATGAAACGTGCTCGATACTGTAGGTATGTTCTTATTACTGATTAAATAGTATATAATCTAATGATAGTATCTTAAAAGGAACGGAGAAGGGAACTGAACGTATTAAATATTAAATGATCGTGTCTGTTTATACACTTTCCGGCAGCTGCACGCACGTATCGTGAGACAAAACATTACAAGTAAAAATACCGCATACTCCTGAAACATGACGTGCCAGAACGGATCTACTATGCTATATATAAACAGTCGCATCTTATTACCTGCAACAACGTTTGTCTGAACGTGACCGTTTCGTGTCTGAACGAAACCGTTTTCTGTCTGATCGAGATCACTTTGTGTCTGAACGGTAGAGGACAGCTACTTAACGCCTCTTCAAGTATGAGAATCGTTATCAACTTGTTAACTGTATTTGTGTAATCGAGTATCTGCATCAAATTGAATTTTAATATGTCTACAATATGAATTTTTTACTTCGATATGTCATACATTCGTTACAAGTGACACATTTTAATAAGTCGACAATGTACTGCAATTAGTACTGCATTTTAATGCGTCTATGATATATTACATTTTAATACGTCTACGGTATATTATATTTTAATAAGTCTACGATATTTTAATATTATATTTTGGCATATTCGCAATATTAGTATTTCATTCCAGTGTGTCGAAATATTGATCCGCTATACCTAACACCTTGTGTGAACATTACTTCTCAAATATTTATGGACCCTCCAACTATGTACAGTTGGGTATAGGTATGTTGCCCGTTATTTCAATAACACGGTGCAGCAAATTGTACAAATTATTCGAAAATTATTCGATCATTCTAAAGTCGTGTCAGTAACCTATTAGTAGCTTCATAAATCAATTCTTATAAACTCCAATTATATTTATTGAATCAAATTATAGTTCAGTCACTTTTCTTCATTTATTCTTAACATCCTAACTACTTCAATTTCGTAAAAGGTATATCTCTTGACTCTGCGAAGTGATAACAAAAAATAACAATACATTGATAAAATATTTTCACACTTCAAACTTATTCAAATAAAAATTGTACAATATGTCAGACGTGTAATATTATATCAATCTAATATAAAAGTACTCGATTAGAAAAATATAATACAAACAAGTGATATGTATTTCAATAACGGAGACGCATAGTTATATATACGATGATATATTTAATAAAAAAATATGATATGTGTGATGATATATCTAATAAAATATTTATTCGTTTTCTATAAGATACAAAGTTTCACGATGTGCCGTTTTCATCGGAAAATTTTCGATACAACGCAACGAAGATGTGAAGTAGCTGACCGCCATTGTAAATCGACCTTTATCGAACTGATTTGTCGAACAAGGGTTCCAAGGAGTCTCGTCCACCCCGATGCAAATGCTAATTCGCGATCACCGTTTTCGCTTCGTGCCGAATCGTGATTCACACGATTTATAAATCATCCCCGTCGGATAATACCGCGGGTAATGTATATCCTGCGGCGTCGTACGTGTACGAGAGATCGCGAGACTTTCAATCATGGTCGGTGTACCGGTGATCGCATGATTTCGCCGTTTACCAACGGATCCGTCCGTTCGAAAAAAAGCCGATTGTTGAAGTTGCCCGATTAGGCGTAAAGTGCCGTCCATGCGAAACAGACTTAACTGTTGCGCTACGTTTCCACCGAATATTCCGAAACGAGATCGCTGCGACTCCATTTTCTATCGATTAGTACCGTTTAACAAGATTCCTGTCGAATACAAGTTGCTGTCACAATACGAAATCCTACGGTTTGGTGATTTTTATGGTCCGACATTTCGGGATGGTTAGATTTCGGGTTTAGAAGGTGCAAATTTTCGGAGTGGAGGATCTGGTAAGTTGAGAAAATTTGGGAATTTTTTACTCTTCGTGACTTGGAAAGTTTAGAATTTAGAATTTGGTGATTTTGGGATAGAGGAATTTAAGGATTGGGGGATTTTAGAATAGAGAAATTGAAGAATTTGGCGATTTTAGGTTAGGGGAATTGAAGAATTTGGAGATTTGGGAATTTAAGGAATTGGGTATTTAGTAATTTGAGAATTACAGAGAATTGGAAATTTGGGAATTAGGAATTTGGGGAATTTGGTATTTACGGAATTGGGAGCCTAGTAATTTCGGACTGAACAAAATTTGGAATTCGAGGATTTGGGAATCTAGAAATTTTATAATTTGGGGAATTGGAAATCTGTAATCTAGGAAGTAAGTAACCTAGTGAATCTAAAAAATTAAGGACTTAGAAAATTGGAAAACTAGGGAATTGGGAATGTAAGAAAATAGGAAATCTAGGAAACTGCAATTTTAAGAAATTGGGACTCCAGCGAACTGGGAAACTAGGGAATTTTGAATATATCATATTAGGAATCTAGGGACTTCGTAATCGAGGAACTCCAAAATTAAGAAAATTGTAGCGTTTCGGAATCGGAAAATGTAGAATCCGTAAGAAATCAACAAAAATCCAAGAATCCCCGTTGTATAATACAAACACGAACTCGAATTCCTTTCTTTGCTTATTTGAAAGCGTTAAATACGGAATCCCGGTGTCTCCCGCGGCACTTACCTCGTACTCCGACAAACACGGGCCGAGGTGGCCCGTTTGCAAGAATAATTAACTTAGCAATCAAGTTTTAAATAACTCGGAGATCGATGGGCGAAGCCGACGCGAGAATACGTTTCGCTATCTCGCGGATCTCTCGATATTTAACCGTCCGCCAAAAAAAAAAAAAGAATCTTCGACTCGATTCGCGGTCGATGCTCGTTTCGAATCGACCACGCGGTCGATCGATCTTCTTCTTTCGTGTCTGGATCGTGGCGTCCGCGGTTTATTAAAATTTCCACCGGCCTTAAACGCGGCGAACGGTTACGAAAATATTTGAGGTTTCACGATCCACTCGTAACGAGCCACTCGCGAACAGAAAGAGGAAGAGAAACGTGGACGAGGAGGAGGAGGAGAAGGAGGAGGAGGAGGGAGGACAGTGGAGTTGCCAGGGACAGAGACAGAGCCAGGAAAGGTGAAGGGGAAAAGAAGAAGATGAAACGAGACACAGGTAGAGAATCGCGAAGAGGAAGACGCAGGTGAGAAGAGGAGGACAAAGAGAACGAGAAGAGAGGTGGGAGGAGAAGAAGAAGAAGAAGAAGAAGACGAAGAAGGCCCGTGGAGAGGGTAGAGAGGGAGGGTTTGTGACCAAGAGGAAGGAGGGACGAGCCAGGAGGAAGTCAACGTCCGAAGATTACGGCAATGACATTCGCTTTTTCTCACTCTCCTCCTCGTGTTCCTCTCTGGCTAGCTGTCTTTTTCCTTTCGCGATCTTTTCCTCTCTTTCGAGTTCGCCGCTCTCCGGTGTGTTGCGTCGTTACCCTTTCTCCGGCAACGGCCGCGGAAAACAACGGTGAAAAATAAAACACCTTAATATTCGGCGATCGTTGGTCGGACGCGTTTGATCGATCGAGATCCGTTTAGAGAGATGAGTCTCTTATATCGTGACGATACGTCGCGACGGATCACTTCGTTACGTACGGTTTAACACTTTGACTGTCATGTCAACCATTTATGGGTGACACTCAAATTTCTATTTAGATCTCACAGCTATATTATTAAAAATTTGTTCACATTTCTATCTGAAAATACTTCCATCAATTACTTAGAAATACGGAAAATAAATATAACAAAAAATAATAAATATAAGGTATAATATATTAAGTAATAAATATAGGGTATCGCGAGAATGTTTAACACTAAAAGTATCGACGTATAATGCACAAGTATTTTGATGTCAAAAATGAAGCGGAAAAATAAACGAATAACTGACGAAATATAAATGAATACATTAATAGATTCTTTAGTTTAATGGCAATCTGCATAAATCTCAAGAAGACCAGCTTAACAAATTTTCTTATTTGAAGTAGGAACTTTGCAGAAGGGTCATTTGACCCCTTTTGGTAGTTGTAGTGTTAACACTAGATTTACGAGCGATGAATGAGCATTTATACTTGAATCGAATTTAAGGTATAAAAATAAGTGAATAATGGACAACTCGTGAACCAATTTATACAATGATTCTTTATTTCGGTGAAGTATAAGATAAATTTTGACGAGAACTTCTTACCAATTTTCCTCATTTAAAATTAGAATTCTAAGATCCGTCATTTTGACGGGTTCCGACAAATCTAGTGTTAATAAAATTTGTTAAAAATGAAAATACTACCTAACGCAATTTTCAATCGCTTTCGTGTGGCAGTCGGCGTATCAACAGGTAGACTTTCAAAATAATGTCGAAAAATATATAAACGTAATATATGTAACCATTCATTAGCTCAATAAATCGTGACAGGCAGTTTGGCAAGTGGACGGCAACAAAATTTTGTGATATAAAATGTCAAATCCGAGACTGGTCATTTTGACTTGGTAGTTCTAGTGTTAAAGAGGTGAACAAATTTTCAATAACATGGCTATTAAATCTGTATAGAAATTTGAGTGTCACCCGCGTACGGATGACATGACAGTCAACGCGTTAATACCACTCACGGAAGTAGAGCTCGCAGGAAACCAACAGGTAGAACGATCGATCGTGCATGCTCGGACTTTTGGTTTCGTTTGCTTCCGTGACGGGCAAATGTGCACGTCGGCCACGGTCGTAACTAGTGACGTGCCATTCCGGGATGGGTAGCCGATTTTTTCCCGAGATTTGGAATTTTTTGGTTCCACGTTTGCAACTTCTTTCGTCGGGCTACCGACGGTGGTATCGATAATCGATGGATAGTTCCGCCGTTTGAGAATTTCCTGTGCTTCCGATCATCGGGGTCTGTGAAATCACCGACCCATAAATATCCACATCTACGAATTCTCAGATTTTATAACTTTGCACATATTTGCGGTTTCATATCCGTAATTTATGCACTTTTCAATTTCCCAATCTATCGATACTTCTGCTTCCCTGTTTTTTTATTTTCCAATTTTCTAAATTCCCAAAGCTATAAATTTCAAAGTCTCCAAAATCACACATTCAAAAATTTCTATATCCTTAATACTCACATTTCCAAATTTCTACAATTCCTAAATTTCCAAATCGTCAAGTTCCCAAATCTCAAAATCCCCAAATCCTCAAATCTCCAAATAGACAAATCCCCGAATTCCCAAATCTCCAAATTTCCTAATCTCCAAATCTTCAAATCTCCAAATCTCCAAATCTCCAAATCTCCAAATCTCCAAATCTCTAAATCTCCAAATCTCCAAATCTCCAAATCTCCAAATCCCCAAATCCCCAAATCCCCAAATACCCAAATCCCGAAAATCCCGAAATCCCTAAATCCTCAAATCTCCAAACCCCAAATCCCCAAGTACCTAAACCCTCAAATACACAACTACGCAAATTCCTAAATCCCCAAGTCCCCAAATCTTCAAATATCCAAATCCCCAAATTTCCAAATCACCAAATCCCTAAATCCCATAATGTCCAAATCTCTAAATTCAAAAATCCCATAAAAAAAGTCCCATGGATCGTATCTACAAATACCAAAATCGGAATATCAGCAAATTCCGAAATCCCTAAATCCCAATTTTCCGATTACCCAAACCGACATCTCGAACCTCCGTCGTTCTTGCGCGCCCGACAGTGCCCTCGCAATGCTCGCTGGGCACTCGAACCGCCCGTCACTGATTGGCACCGTGATAGAGTGAGTGAGAGAGAGACTGTCGTTTTGTTGACCGCGTTCGAAGCCTCAGTTCGCCTTTAGTTTCTGATTTTCTTTCCGTTTTGATTTCTCTTACAGCGATGGATCACGTGAAAAGCCAGGGGACGTCAGATCCACTGAAAATCGGCGGAAAAGGCCGTGCTTGCGTGACCCGCAAAAAGTTTTCACCGTAGTGCGTTCCGCCGGATAAAAGCTCTCGAGATCCTCGCGGATCGAACGAAACGTAAAAACAGAGAGAGAGAGAGAGAGAGCGAAAAACAAACAAAAACAAACATACCAAAAGTGAACGCACGATCGTAACGCAAAACGAGCAAGGAACGAACCGAAGGAAGCGATCGATCCTCGGATCTATCAACGAACGAATAATGGGTTGAATGCTCGCGACGTTTAATTCTGTTAATCGATTCTCAAGCGGAAACCGAACGGAGGATAACCAAGAAGCGAACCCGACGATGCCGATGATAACGCGTGGTTGCCTCGCAGCAACGATATCGCGCGTCTTCGCAAAAGATGTCCACTTCGTCGATGATCCCGAGGACTCTAGCACACCTCAATCAGGACAGTTACCGCGAGGGGTCTTCTATCGTCATGACAGTTAACGCGAACGGTCCCACGGATGTGACACGGCGCGAGTGAAGTGCGGATCGTTTCACGTTCTCGATCGCGAACGGTCCATCGAGGATTTCGACTTCTCGTTTATTTCGTGGAAACGTACACGGTTCCGACAAGTTTCTTTCGCCAGGAACAACCGCGATCGATCGCGTTCCCTCCAACGAACGAAGCCTGTTGCTCGATCGGCCGCGCGTTAAAGAGGAGAGAGCTCGAGGACGCGTTAATCGATAAATGTTTTCGTTCGTGCACGAATTGCCCCTCGATACCCTGCCCCGATAACGCTAACCACCGACAGAGAGAAAAAACCGAAACTACTTAGTAAATAGCGCTCCTTACGGTACCCGTAATAAAGTATCGCGCGTGTAATCGTATCAGATTGAATAATAAGGTTGCCCAAGGCCACCGAAAACCATTGCCCCCGGTGCTCCCGAGGAGTCGTAGCCGGCTCTAACGCCGTCCCGGGCCTCGAAGGCGACAGATTAACGGATAAAACGCGGCGAGACCCGGCGAGACGTGCCAAAATTATTTGTCACTCGGTTGCGAACAGTTTCATTGAGAATCTGCCGTGTCTCGGGCATCGGACAGTGACCTCGGTTCGACCGTTCGAGAGGAATGCCTTCTCGAAACCGTAGCATCGCGGTGGCCGCCGATCACACGGAGGAAACGTCGTTGAACGAGGAACGGGAACAGAACGAAAAAAGTGACAGGATGTGCGCGAGGATCGTTCGCTGGTAACGTTTCCGGGGACACGGGAGAGGTTCGGTCCGTATCGAAACGACCGGTTTCGGTTTTCCTGGACCATAGTTTGTTCGTTCGCCGGAAGTAAAGCTCGCGAAGTGTCGTGCGCGGTCGTTCAGTGAACGCGGGGTGATTTTCGTGGATCATTTCCGGTGAAGGACGATCTCGGACAACTGTTATCTCGAGAAAGGGGACATTCAGTGGAACGGACAATCTTTCCTCGGATCGAGAAGGTGTTTCGATCGAGGAATCTTTATTTGTAAACGCATGGACTCGGTCGGAGGATCGAAGGAGTACAGGAGGCGGTGATAAATCGAGAGGACGCGGATCGGAACAAAGTGACGAGGCAAGCACGCGAATGGTGACCGCAGTTGGTACCGAGGTGCACCATCGCCGACATTTTCTCTTCGTACAATGGACGTTTTCAAAATCGACCAGTCGCTGAGCGCGGGTCTGGGTAGCGCCCCGGCACCGGACACCCTTACACCGGAAGTGTCGTTCGACGCCGGTAGTGAGTTCAATCTGAGCTTCTTCGACGGACCGGAGGAGAACAGCACCCAAGGATTCAGCGATCCCGGTTCTGTGGGTAGTGCCAGCGCGTCGCCACCGCCAGGAACACCCGGAAACATCCCCGTTAACCCTTCCAACGCTGCCCTACCGATTGTCCAAGTACCCTCTGGCATCGTCATTAAGCAAGGTTTGTTTCATTTTCTTTTGTTTCTTTCGTTTATTTTCGCTTTACCCATTCGATATCGCGTTCGTCCGGATCCGTTTCTCTTTCGTTCTCTTATTTCGCATTTTATCGTTATTCATAACGTTGTCATTGGCGTAACTGGAATTCTTGTGTGGGCTGAATTTGGTTACTGTTGTTTTACTTACACAGTGATTTATCATTTTTTGGAGTTTCGGTGTTTGGGGAGCGCAGAGCAAAATTCGATTTTGAATAATTCGGTGATGTTAGAAACTCGCAGGAATGAAGATCGATTAACTTGAAAATTTACAAATTTATGAATTCCCAAAGGTGACGATTTTGACACGTGCGAATTTAATATCTCAAAAATTTGCGATTTAATAATTTATTAATTTTGAAATTTGGAAGATAAATGAGTTGAAGATGCAGAAAACTGGAAGCGTGAGGTTTTGGGAAACCAGAATTTTTCGACTTTAAGGATTCATAATATTTTCAGATACGGAAACTTCAGAATTTGAAAATGTGATAATTTACAATCTAAAAATTAAAAGACCAGGGAATTCGAAATCCAGAAAACCTTATCAAATAAAAGTTCCCAAATCTGAAAATGCGAAAATTCTCAACCTCGAAACTTTGAAAAATTTGTAAACATTTAAACTTCTACCCCAAACACGCAGCTTATCCCACATTCTACAACCCTCTCGCTATATGAGATCTATTTTCATTTGCGAGGTTTTATGGCTCACTCCGGTCCGCATTTATAATAGTTACGCCAATGTACATTGTTCTTTTTCGTTGCTTTTCATACACCGCGCGCGAAATATCATCTACAATGATCATTTCGCAACGTTTCGGGTGTCTTTATTATTACGCGTACGTTTTCTCGCGCGATTTGGCAACACGGACATTACGAAAGCGTGCAGGTTGGAAAAGCAGCTCGTCGTTCGGTTAAAACGAGATTTCGTTACGGAACGAGAAAAGTGATTGATCGGTTCGATTTTACAGTGAACGCGATTACATGTATGAAAAAGGGACAGCCAGAACTCTGTGCGTTGTTATTGAAAACAGATTTAAATATTGTGGAAACCGGTTGTACGTATGACCGTTCGAGAAGCGATTTCCATCACTATACGTGCACCGAATACGTATTAATATACGTGTCGGTAGATTGGATAAAATGTTTCGGATTATACGGGGTTCTGACGCGCTCTAAAAGCGAGTATTAAGCGTACGCGATTTATTGAAACGCGTAATTAATTCTAATTAATTCTAATTTGACGACAATGTTTACGCGTTACGGATATTCTTACAGGAATTGCATAATTGTTTGATATCCTATATTTACGTACATACTAATTAACGTTTCTTATGTAATTTATGAAATTCTCCTAATTTTAAGTATGCATTTCAAAAAGAATATTAATATTTATTTGGTTGTACCAAATATTGAAATCTGATTCATCAGCGTACATTCAGGTGCAACTTCTCAAATAATAATAATAAAGAATAATATAATATAACTAATATAAATAATATAATATAACAAATACTAATAAAGAATCTCCGCTATTTGTGTTAGATTTTGACTAAATCTACGTGAAATATACAATATACTTCGAGGAACCGTAGACTTTGTCCTTAGTACTAATACCTCTACCCATACAATTATGATGCATACATTATACCTGAGTGTGTCTAAATGGCTACTTTTCGATGTGCATCTCATCAATTGGCAGTCGAATCAATAAGATTTGTATTGTATCTGACTGCCAACTTATCAGACACACGTATTGCAACACTTTATGGGACAATTGAACGTAGCATAAAATGTGACGATTCTTTTACTAAAAACTTTGATTTCTGTGCTTCTGGTTTTTCACCGACATGGGTGCCGGGTGTAACAGGATACCCCGTATAAATGATCATTCTATCGAATTAAAACTTTGAGTTTCCAACGAAAGAAGATGACGACAAAGAAGTTTCATCTTACAGTATTCTTCTTAACTACTTAAACAGGAAGTTCGACGGGCATGTTTCAGCAGCACGTAAAAGTTTGGATCACGTTGGACCCCCACGAAACTTTCAATTGTTTTAATATGATATCGTTTTCCACTTTGCAATTCTGATTCGCGGACGTCAGGTACGCACAGTCAGGTGCAGATTTACTTTCTCTGGGGAGAATGTGGAGTTCAACGGATTTCGGGAATATTTGGAGACTAAACTTTAGGAATTTAGGAATTTTGGAATTAGTGATTCTAAGTTCTGAAAATTTAATGATTTGAGAATTTGAGGATCTGGGAATTTCTCTTAAATAAAATTTAATATAAATATTCATTTTGTATTGCAAGGTCAATGAATTTGGAGATTTAGTAGAAATTTTAGCATGTAGGAATCTAGGAATTTTTGAATTTTGGGATCTAGTGATTTGGGAGTCTATAAAGTGGATCTAGGAATTTGGGAATCTAAGAATTTGTGGATCTATGAATATCGAGGTCTATAAATTTGTGGATCAAAGAATTTGGAGGTTTACAAATTCGTTAATCTAGGGATTTGGGGATCTATAAATTTGTGGATCTAGGAATTTCGAGGCCTATAAATTTGTGGATCTAAGAATTTGAAGGTTTATAAATTCGTCAATCTAGGGACTTGGGCATTTATAAAATGGTGGATCGAGGATTTTGGAGGTCTACAAATTCGTGAATCTAGACATTTGACAGTCTACAAATGTCTAGATGTAGGAATTTGAGAATGAAAAATTCAGAAAGAGTAGAAAACTTGAAAATTCGTGAACTTGATCGGTATGAAATTCAGAAATGTGAATTAAAAATTATGAAATTTACCTATGCATCCCACTTGAAAGGAAGTGACGCGATGCATGTAACAAGTACATGTTCGTCCGCTTCGATCGCGTTCTCTTTCTCGTCTCGTCGTAAAGGTTACGATACAAATTGGAAAAGGTCGTCGAACGTTTTGCAATATTCGCGATTCATCTTGCGCGGAGCACAATGCTATCGAAAGTCTCGATGCAATATAAATCCATAACCCAGCTACCATCGGTCTACCGATTTCTCTTTCAATTGAGTTTTCTTCGCTCGCTCCCATTGTCCGTTGGAAATATCGGATCGAAAACTGGTTTCTTACATGCTGGTTGTGAATCCAGCTTCATAGCTAACCCCTTTATCCCCTCCCCCTCTAGTTTGCAAAGAGAGCGGAGGGCTGACATTTCACTCGATGCAAGAGTTACACGCGGGTTGAAATACGTTTCTTCTTTAGGGCCTCTGTAATACAGATCTCTCGTGCTTTTACGTAAACTTGAGGAAATGCGAAAATCCTGTAAGTCAATCTGTGCTCTTACCAATAAAACATGCAGTATTTAGTATTTTCTTTTCTGGTACACCGATGTCTCTCTCCAATGAATACACTCAATACCGTGTTGTCTATGTGACACATATTCAGCTTGTTCGCGAAGTTGGGGAAAGCTGAAAGTAAGATACATAATTTTGTAGTTCTTTTTTAAAGATTCCAAATGAATGTATCTCTTTAGAAGTGCATCGAGTATAGTTGTTTGTGTGATACATAAATTTACCTCGTATGTATTTAAAGTTAGAAAAATGTGAAACTTAAATGGAGAATTTGGTAGCTCTTTTTTAAAGATTCCAAATGAATGTATCTCTTTACAAGTGCATCGAGTGTAGTTGTTTGTGTGATACATTTTACCTTGCATGTATTGAAAGTTAGAAAAATGTAAAACTTAAATGGAGAATTTGATAGCACTTTTTAAAAAATTCCGCATGGATGTATCTCTTTAGAAGTACACCGAGTACAGTTGCTTGTGTGATACATAAATTGACCTCGTATGTATTGAAAGTTGAATGAATATACCTCTTTAAAAGTGCGTAGAGTATAGTTGTTTATGCGATACACAAATTTAGCCTGTAAGTGCTGTTGTTTATATTTACCCAATAATAAACTACAGCACTTACAAGATAAAACAGGGCGATCTAGGGTCGAAATAAATATCCCTGAAGGGAGTCACTATCGGGGAAGTAAAACAATAGAGAAAGGAGAAGAGTGGGCACCTTTCGTGCAGCCATTCTATTCGGAATGGTAACAAATTGACCTGAATTGCAACGTGTACGTACTTGGGCGGTATTACAAAATCCCGGTTGGAAAAAAGGAAGAAAAGAACGATATAAATAGAAGCCGTTTCGATACATCGCATATCATCTAAAGTTCAGCAGCAGCGGCGTCGGCAGCGGCTGTACGGAAATAGATGTTACAAGGATTCGAAGCGAGATACCTGTTTCGTTGAAAGAATAATGCGAGTTATTTTGACAAGCAACGTGCCAATCAATACTCGAGTACTCCGCGTTTTGAACGTATAAAATCAATATTGTAGAGATACATCCGTTAACCTACATTCAAAAATCTCCTCGGAGCTTTCGGTGTTTCCCATCACTTTGCAAATGAACAGATTGATCTGTTAGCACGGAATCGATTCTCCTCTTCGAGTTCCTAACAGATCATCTCGCTATTTTTCCTCTCAGCGGACATTTTTACCGATACAGTAATGTATCGAAATTTCGGATACCGGTAATAATAGAAGACGATCTAGAATTGACAAGAAAAGGTTGAATACTTTATCGAGTTTACAGTTTGACCCAATTTAGGTTCCTTCGTTTCGGAATTATTGAAAGTTTTCTTAAAATTTCTCGAGGGGAACGGATTTTCCGTAAAAATCGCCAGGGACCCTTATCGATAACTTTGGGACTCTCAGGATTTTCCTAGGATTCCAGATTTTCCCACAATTCCTCCTAGGAACCTAAGTATTCCTTAATAATTCCGTGGGGTTCATGAGGTCCTTAGACAAGCTGAGGATTCCTTTAGAATTCCCCTAGAATATTCCGAGATTTTCTTCGAATTATTCTAGGATGACATCTCAATGAAGGGTTCCTTGCACATCTAGGATTTCTTCAGAACTTCCTAGGACCCCTAAGATTTCTTCAGAGCTTCCTAGGACCTCTAAGATTTTTTCAGAGCTTCCTAAGACCTTTAGGATTTCGTCAGAGTTTCCTAGGACCTTTAGGATTTCTTTAGAGCTTCCTAGGACCTTTAGGATTTCTTCAGAGCTTCCTAGGATCTTTAGGATTTCTTCAGAGCTTCCTTGGACTCCTTGGATTTCCTCACAGCACCCTAGGATCTTTAAGATTTCTATAGAGCACCCTAGGACCTTTGAATTTTCCATTCGAATTACCTAGAGACCCTAGGAACCTCTAAGATTTCTCTTAAATCTCTTTAGAACACTAAACTTTCCCCGAAATTGTCTTAGGAACACTCAGGAGTATCTCTACTGTTCTCCGAAATATATGTACTTACGATTTCCGTGGCATTTTCCTAGGGTCCTCGAGGAGTGCATCCACATTGAAAAAGAGGTTAAATATCGTATTCACGAATACGCGACAGCGAAAACGACAGAAAATCGGTAGCCGGTCCGATCACGAGGAAGACCGAGAATCGCGGAGGACCACAGCGCTACGGAAGCCGTCGTTTAAATTATACATTCGCTTAAAAGGTTGTCGTCGCGGCGTCGATCTGATGGCAGTTGCCGAAAATCGAACTTTGAATTTCAATCTCGTTGCGGTCAAGGTCTGACGCGTCTGATCCTATCGGGAGGACTATGACGGTTCCCCTTTCGTGGGACGCCCGGATGTTCCCTCTTCTTCGCAACGAATGTCTTCACCTCGAGAGGAATCACACGTCTCGTTCGCTTGTCAATAACTTTCTCGCGCGGGAAAAAGCCCGTTGAATATTTCCTGAGAGCCGTATACTCATCATCAAGCTCCATGGGAATACGCGAGAAGGCAGCCGAGTTCACTTCGGCGAACGTCCATCCGCGTAATTCGTTTCACGAAGACTCGCCAACTTTTCAGCGAACTTCCCTCGAACCGCTGCTTAGTTTATTTTTTTCTTGTTTCTTTCTTTTTTTTGTTCTTCTTTCGAACAACTCGAGAAATCGCTTAATCATCCCGAGAATCTTTCGCGATCCGAGATGCTTTCAATCTTCTTGGAAATTGGACGTTGTTCGAGAGGCGAATCTTCGTTCGCGCTATGGGGAAACTATCGATTATCGATACGTTATCGGTAGCGTTTCGAACGTTGACAGACATATTGGTAATATCATTCCGATGTTGTTGAAAGTCAGCGCGAGAGGCGCAATACGATTTTATTTTAATATATTGGGTATTTCGATGCGTCTATTTTCGATCGAATTTCATCGTGCCCGATGTGCACTTTTGTCGTTCGAATCTATTTATTCTTGTTTACGGTTCAGGTATACGTAATTGCCGATAATTTGAGAGATAAGAATAATTCGAGTCGGGCGACACTATTACGTGTTGCATTTTATAGCATTCTTTATCGCTATTTTTAGAAATACCGAACGGGTACGTCTATTTATAGATGTATTAAATCGGTACCAGAAGTATTACCGAACTATATGTAAATACCGAAGCTAGCTGTATTAAATAAATATTGATACTGTAGAAGCATGAGATGGATACACCTTGATAGACGTATAAAACAGGTATCACTTATTAGGTAGAAGTGTCAAGCACATATCTGTACTTATAGAAGTATCAAATCAGCCTCGATACTTTGTCGGACGTATCGAACAGGTATCGATATCTTCCGTCATCTACGATCTCGATGATATTCGCTATCGGATCAAACTTCAAAAAACCGGTATCGTTGCGATCAGTATGCTACCAGTCCCAACACCGATTATAATAGATCATTATCGTCCAGTGTCATCGTACTTAATTGACTCGTACCTTTCCAGTTTATCTGTTAGTGACAATCACCGACATAAAAAAAATACTACTTTAAACGCCATTTAACGCTACAACTACCGAACCGATCAAATGGTCGTTTTACAAATTTCCTATGTCAAATGTCAAAACTTGTTAAGATCGTTTTCTTGATATCTCTGCCAATTTCCATTAAGGTGAACAATTAGTATGTGTATTAATTTATGTTTCATCGTCTGTTCATTTATTTTTCAACTTCATTCTTAACTTCGAGGTAGTTGTGCATTATACTTCTATTATATTTCTTCATAATATTATATATACTTCATTATTATATATACTTTATTGCACTTTATTTTACCTCATTGTACTTCATTTTACTTCAATATACTTCAATATACTTTAACATACTTCAATATACTTCATTATTATATATACTTTATTGCACTTTATTGTACCTCATTATACTTCATTTCACTTCACTATATTTCAACATACTTTAATATACTCCAATATACTTCATTATACTTCATTATACTTCATTATACTCCATTATACTTTATTATGATATGTACTTCAATATACTTCATTATACTCCATTATACTTTATTATGATATGTACTTCAATATATTTCATTATACTCTTTTATACTTTATTATAATACATAGTTCTTATACTTCCTTGTACTTTATTAATGAT
The DNA here is from genome assembly GCA_947623535.1 of Coelioxys conoideus. Lineage (NCBI taxonomy): Eukaryota > Metazoa > Arthropoda > Insecta > Hymenoptera > Megachilidae > Coelioxys > Coelioxys conoideus. Next base: position 7,074,226 of record OX392449.1, on the reverse strand, counting down.
ACACACTTCATTATACTTGATTATAGTTATAGTGTCAACCGTGTTTCGGTATGGCCGAAAAATGGAGGAGGAAGACATAAAAGCGAAAGGGTCAAGTCAGAAATAGTAGCGTGTCTATTTTTAAACGATTGCGCAACGTTTGGAGGACGTATCCTTTTAAAATTCGTTGCGAAAGCGCTGTCATAGGCGTTTGATTTGTTTTTTTTTTCTTTCCACGGAGTCGGTTGCGTATTCGCGACAAACCAACCAGAGAATAGGCGTCTCTAAACCGGCGATGACCGTTCGCAGTCATTGGCGTCCTGCTCGTGTCACGTAAATCGTCTTCCTGGAACGAAGGCCACGAGAAAGTTCGTGCCGCTGGTTCAGTGCCACGGTCACGCTACGTGCGTGGCATCGACACCGACGAAAGTAAACTAAATCCAAAGGATTACGCAACGCCGTTTTAAAAGTCACTCGATGCGTGCCGCGGTGCTACGTCGGTCGCCTTCTTTTCACGCTCCTTCCGCTGCTACTCTTATCACCGTTTTGTTCGGGCCACTTAGTCAATTCGCGAGCTGCTACACGCTCGAGGAGGCTATTCGGTTGAAACGGTAACGTGGCTCGTTTCATTGAACTCGTTCGCGAGCCAACCGTTTCTCCTTCCCTTTTATTTGTGTAAAATTTAGATGGGTGGATCGACAAAATAATTTGATATGCAAAATTTAAATGGTTGCATCGAGAAATTAATTTGAGATGCAATATTTAGATGGGTGTATCCACAAAATAATTTTGCAATGCAATATTTAGATGAGTGGATTGACAAAATAATTTAATATGCAAAATTTAAATGGGTGGATCGAGAAATTAATTTGAGATGCAATATTTAGATGGGTGTATCCACAAAATAATTTTGCAATGCAATATTTAGATGAGTGGATTGACAAAATAACTTAATATGCAAAATTTAAATGGGTGGATCGAGAAATTAATTTGAGATGCAATATTTAGATGGGTGTATCCACAAAATAATTTTGCAATGCAATATTTAGATGAGTGGATTGACAAAATAATTTAATATGCAAAATTTAAATGGGTGGATCGAGAAATTAATTTGAGATGCAAACCTTAAATGGATGGGTCGACAAAGTAATTTGAGATGTAAAATCGAGATGGGTGAATCGACAAAATTTGAGATGCAAAATTTAAATGGGTGGATCTAGAAATTAATTTGAGATGTAAAATTTAGATGGATGGATCGACAAAATAATTTGATATGCAAAATTTAAATGGGTGGATCGAGAAATTAATTTGAGATGTAAAATTTAGATGGATGGATCGAAAAAATAATTTGAGATGTAAAATTTATATGGGTGGAATGACAAAATAATTTGAGACCTTATTGGGTTTTCTTTAATGTATATTAATTCTGTAAATCAGCATGTTATGCTACTGGAATCAACAAGCTAATAATTTCCTGACAAAAGCGATATGGTGATTTAAATATATAGTTCGGAAACCGATTTTAAACCGACATTTAATTCCCTAAAACCTAATACCATTCGAAATCTCATGTATACACGATGGAAACACGACTTACCGGGATAAATATATGGCAATTCGATTTACCCGAAGGTCATATTTTTCCGGATTTCGTCATCGCGTTTTAAATGCGATCATATCGTCGTAACATACACGTTTGTAATAGTGTGACCTTCCGCTAGTCACTGGCCGATCCACATCTGTACAAGTACGACCTTCGCATGATCTCGATTAAAAAGAATCGCAGAATTTAGACAATCGATGAAAATAATACGATTTCACCGTGCAATTCCACTTATTCTTACTTAATCTGAATTAATTCGATCTAACCCGATACACGAATTAATCGTGTATAAATGAGTCTTCGTTTTTTTTATTCCTTGATGAAGTTTCAAACGAAGTCCGTCTGAAGTACTTCAAATGAAATTATTAATAATTCAAGTTAATTAAAATACTCGCATTGTAACGATTAAAAATCTCTGTCCGATAATTAAAAATCTCTTTTCGATAATTAAAAAAGAGAATACAAAGAATGTAAAACTCTGTCCCAGCGTGTCCGTTATTCGAAGGTTAAAAGAGCGTTTTTACATTCGAGACGATGGAAAGTTCCAGCGCCGAAAGATTCGTCGGGAAGGGTTAGAAAATTAGATCTCTGTTCGTAAGAACGTCCGGCCATTTAAAGGAATCAGAGTCTCTCGATGTAGCCGCGGCTTTTGAATAATTGCCGGCCACTTCCGAGTGTAATATAAGCACGGCAGAGTCGTGTGTCGAGTTAACGTGCTTTATTAATATTCATGCAACCAGATACACGTTTCTGGTCTTCGTATGGCGTTTACCTTTTCGATACGTTTCCGGATTTTTTGCTTGTACAGCCACGCCGTTCTGTTTCGATAATCCAGTTTGTCTCTCTTAGCAATAGACAGAATAAAAAAAAAAAAAAAAGAATGAGCCAGCCAAGCTGCTTTCAGATTTATCGTCGTCGTAAGAATTCGAGCCTGATAGATTGTTTCGGGGCGTTTCGCGTTAACTATGAAACCTCGATTACGCTCGAGATACATGAAACTAGTGACAAAAATGATCGATGTGCCCGCTCTTGATTTTATCGGTATGAATCGGTACTTGTTCTTGCAATTAAAAATAATTTTGGCGATATATATTCTGAATGAATTTATCGTTTTATTCGTGTTCGATCGATTACTGTATCGTTTCTTAGTTTCTTCAAGAGTCAGTTTTGCTTGTCGATGTTTATCGAATAATTAATGTTATGTCGATGTTTATGGAATGTTCATTCTTCGATGTTGAGATTTCAGGATCTTGAAATTTTGGGATCGTTAAGGTTTAGAACATTGGAACATCGATATTTTGCAATTTCCTTAGAATCTTCTTCGTATATTTCGTAGATTTCGCTAGGATTCTAGGATTTCTGTAAGGGTATTACAGAATTTTCCTAGATTCCAGAGCCTCATTTCTATTGTATTCTCCACGAATATACCTAAATTTAAGGATCTCTTCAGATTTCTCTAAAATCTGGTGAATTTAGATTTCGGAGATGTCCTTAGGTTCCTAAGATTTCTCCAGATTTTTCTACGTATTTCCATGATTCTTTCCACATTCTTCCAAACTTTTCGCCAGACTTCTGTACATATTAGCACACTCCATCATTTACGATAACACCTTGGTCACGGACTAGGAATCCGTAGCATCGACCGTGTCAAAATCAACGTATCGAAAAAGTACTAAACACAATATACACATTGGTCATTTAACACGTTAACTGCCACATGGGAGCAATTGAAAATTGCATCCGGTAGTATTTTCATTTTTTAACAAATTTTAGCAAATATTTTCACGATACTTTGTTATATTTATTTTCCACATTTCCAAGTAACTGACGCATCTTTGGTTAGAAAAGCGAAGAAATTTTGGACAATACAGTTAAGTGTTTTCCATCAGAAAATACTCCCATCAGTTACTTGAAAATACGGAAAATAAATCTAAGGTATCGTGAGAATGTTTAATAAAATTTGTTAAAAATGCTAATACTACCTAACGCAATTTTCAATCGCTTTCGTGTAGCAGTCTACGTATCAACAAGCTTGACTGCCACATGAAAGCATTTGAAAATTGCATTAGTGTTTCCATTTTGAACAAACCTTACCAAACTCGTTCAAGATACTTTGTTATATTTGTTCTTCACAGCTCCGAGTAACTAACGCAAGTACTTACGGTTAATAAGATGAACAAATTTTGAATAGTAAACCTATCAAATCTGTATACAAATTTGAGTGTCACCCATATATGGATGACATAGCGGTCAAAGTGTTAACCAACGAGTGTCAGATCGAGCTCACCACCTGCTCCGCTAATTATTAAATAAACCAGCTGGTACTGAAAGGACTATTAAAAATACATCATCGCGCAGCATCGCTTTGCATCCCGTATCTTTTTTTTCCCCTAGAGAAGGCTATCGTGGCCGGGCGCAGAAACCGGGAGAGGAATCGGGAGGGTAGAACGCGCGTATATTAACGCGAGGAAATATTCTGTGCACCGGCAAAAAGTGACGCGGTATTCCATTATCCTCGTCGGCACGATGCAAAACCGGTCGAAATGATTGGATTTTTATCTTCCATCTCGCTCGCCGTACCGTTTCGCCGTCTCTCTCTCTAGATCGCACGTTTCACAGAGCGGGTTACCGGGTTCCTTCGTTTCACTCTGACACACGGCGTACAACGAGGATCCCACCGACGTCCGAGAAAGACGAAACATATCCACACGTACACGAGCAAGATTCGCGAGTGGAGACGCATGTGCGTTTGCGAATGTGTGCGCTGTTACCGTGTGACTCATCCAGGTACATTGCACCCGGTACGTGTCCGGTACAAGCTCGAGTCGGTACGTTCGACGAGCAAACGCGTCCAATATTTTCCGATTTTTCATCGAACCGTTCGATCGTTCCTTCGTCGACGATCGTCTCCCACTCCGGCGACTCCCGAAATCTCTTCGCCACGCAAAGTTTGGGAATCGATGAAAACCTGGCGGGGTTACGCGTCGATGTGACCGATCGAGGAAATCGCGTTTCGATGTTTCAATGTAAAATTTATCTTTATCGAGGCATTCGATACATAGTTACGCTGTTTTATGTATGACAGAATCAGTGATTATGTCATAATAATTATGTGCAACGTAATAATTTATATATTTATGCAATTATGTTGTGGTACAACTAATATTGTATACATTTAACATAATAATAATATAATGCATTATGTATAACATAACGTTCAATCACTCAATATTCACTATGTATAACATAACATTCAGTTATTCAACATTCATTATGTGTAACATAACATTCAATCATTCAACATTCATTATGTATAACATAACATTCAATCATTCAACATTCATTATGTACAACATAGCATTCAATCATTCAACATTCACTATGTATAACGTAACATTCAATCATTCAAGATTCATTGTGTAAAACAAGTATAATAACATGGTACAGTAACTATCACATAACGTAATATGTATAACATAATACAGTATGTATAACATCATAAAGTAGGTTTAATATAATACAACAGACAGCTACATAAAATAATGAAGTACGAAATTCTTGTATTTTGTTAAATACAAACAAAGCAATGCAGATTTCATGACTACATCAAAATTTCATAAATTAATAATCGAAACTTGTCATGAACAAGTGCAATTTCATCTTCTTAAAATGTTGCAAATTTACAAATACCATACAGGCATTCGTTGAATAAATTTGTTCAAATAGAAGGTACTTGATTATTATCGTTTTCATGTTATTATTACTTAGAGTTGTTACTGACAGTTCAACAATATTTTTCTTCAAAAATTGAATTATTTTTTAATATAAAGCAATTAACTATTACGAGACGCAGTGACTGTTTTGTATGTTTACATGTTATGTACAAATAATACTTAGAGTAGTCTAGAAATCGTTGATTCAAATTGTGAGAGATTGTTCGATACAGATTCTTAATTGTTTTACACCAAAGAAGACGGGGCAGTCGAGTTAACTCCTGATTAAACGTGATTACTATTATCCAGTGGAGGGAAACGGTCTCGAGGCGTTTCGAAACGACGCTCGCGAGCAGACTCTTGTTTGACCAGCTACGTCACGCGTAATCTATCGTTATGTTCACACGAAATTGATGCTCCCGCGAATATGTACCGTATCAGTTTTTATTCTGATCGATTATTGGTTGATTATTGTCGGTGCAACTGAAATATTTGTCTAGGATAGGTTAGGTCCTCAGTGATTTCGGAGGATATGAGAATTTCGGGATTCGAGGAATTTACAAATTTGGGGATTCGAAAAATTGGAAATTAGAGAAATTGAAAATTTACAGGTTGGACGATTTGGAGAATTTGGGAATGTAGGTACTTTGAAATCTAAGAATTTGGGGATGTGGAGTTTTGGAGAATGTAGAAATTTGGGGATGTGGAGTTTTGGAGAATGTAGAAATTTGGGGATGTAGCGATTTGTAAATTTGGAAATTAGAGTAATTGAAAATTCACGGATTGAAGAATTTGGGGATTTAAAGATTTGAGAAATTAGAAAATTATGAATTCCAAACTTTGGAAATCAGGGACCTAGAAAATTTAGAGATTTGAGTAATTCAAGAATTTAATAGAATTTGTGCAAAACCTACAAAAATATACAAATTTGAACGTTTAAAGATACAAATAATTAAAAACTTGAGAACCTAAAAATGATTGAACCCGATAAGCCAAAAAAATTTGAAAATGACACCACCAACAAATTTTGTGGTCTTCAACATTCTCGCACTCTAGGATCCTCGCACAGTGTGACATAACAAATACCGATCAATGTATTTTTCATTAATCAACGTGACACAATTGTTATGTCATGCACATACATTAAAGATAACCCGCGAAAAGTGCATCCTTCACGAAATGCCCCGATACGAAAAGAGTTCGAAGCGCGTTGTAAGTGGTCCTTGATCTTCCTTTGACATTTCGCTGCTCCTTAACTGTAACTTCCTCGTTCTGTTTGTTCCCTCTGTTTCCCTTTCGTCCTCTGCACCGTGTGTACGTATCTTTATCGTTTCAGCTCGCTTCAGCGTTCGCGCAGATTCTCGTCGTTCCTCGTTGCACCTCAAGAGCAATGAACTCTCGGTAGGGTATATCATCAGTGAAGTGATGCTACCAGTGCGCGCGTGCGTTCATGTACGCTCGCGAGCGCCCAAGTCGAAGATGGTGAACGCTCGCGCGCGCACGCGCTCTCACGCTCGTGTTTGCATGGATTACCAACACGAACCAATCGCTTTACATCGCACTTTTTATCCCCTGTCGCGTACATCCACTCATTCGAATCGAATAAAAAAAGATTGCGACGTTCGCCGGATTTTATGGAGTGTTTCACGCGTAATCTAGGGGAAACTCTGCTTGGTAGCTGTCACAGGGTATCGTTCTCTAGGGGAAACTTACTTACGCTCCCTATTTGTACAAAAATCGTTTCATACGGAAATAGAATTTTTATTCTTTTCAAACTCTGCAAATTTCTGATGCTTTGTGTTTAATGATTTGAAAATGCATAAGTTTTTATAAAAGTTTGTCTTGGACTACTTTATGTGAACATATGTAAACACGAAAATTTATCTAGTAGTAATTCACTCAATTTGAAAATTAATTTACTCGAATGTTTATCGATTCTTGAATCACTTAATTTGAAGATTCGTAGAGTCGAGTACTTGTCGATTCTTAAATTGTACAATTTGAAAATTCACGAACAAAAATATTTACCAACTACTCGAATTAATTAACTAGAAAATTAATAATTTTGAAAATCAGTCAATTCCTAAACCTTTCACCTTGAAAACTCGTACACTCGAAAACTCCCGAACTTCTTACAAATTCAAGCACCTACCTAACCAGATCTGAACAAAATTACAAATTTTTCAATCGCAATTGCTATTTTCAAGAGCAAATAAAGACAAGGTGAATAAAGAAATATTAAAACCAGGAACACGCAACGTTGACTATGAAACTATAAATATCCCATAACATTAACCCTTTGCACTTGAAAGTTGACTTACACTCACTACGTTGTTTAATACATCTATTTGGTATATGTATTTTTTAACTAAATCTATAATATTGCACATACGATGTATAAACACAGTAAAACAGTCAATAGCAGCAATTAACAATAAAGCGTTATTAACAACCTCGACTTTAGAAAACCTTTTAACCAAACAATTTTATACTTGCTGTCTGCCACCCGTAAAAATACCTTCGAGTGTAAAGAGTGAAACTTTAAAAAAGATCGAAAAGCGTGACAGCGTTCTATCGACCATGAGTTTCAGTGTCACGTGAAAACGTAGCCTAAGATCGGAGCACGCATGGTGAACGCCACACCACGTGCAGAGTGCATACATGTAAGATGCATCTTGGCTTACTCGGTTGTCGTGAAACGATTGACCTTCCGGGTATGTTTTAACGAGATAGATAGCCAACGCATCGAGGTAATAATAGCCGGGAATGAGCGGCTTTCGTGGCTGGTAATTGAAAATGGAATTTTATTCGTTGTTTCGATATTACCAGGCGAGCGGCAATTTGCTCGCGAACGGTTAGTTTACTAGTGGCACGGACCGGAAACCCGGTATCTGTCTGTTTGCTGCATTGTTTAGTGCCGTACTGCGCTTAATCTTCTCGACAATGCGTTAAGCGGGTTCCGGAATATTGCTTTTCGAGTAAATTGACTTTGAGAATCCGCGCGAGAATTGCTTGCACACACGCATTGGCATAACTAAGATTTCTGTCCAAGCGTGTCACCCAATCCTTTTACTTAATTATAGTACACTGTTCATCTACGATTTTGTTGAATATAAACATTATTTTATTTGGTTCGGTTGTATGATTTTTAAATTCAACTGCATATGCATTTGATTTATTTCACTGCATCGTACATATTTGTTACATCTTATCACACCACATATATTTATACTCATACCATGTTTATATTACAATGTGTATATTACAATGTATATATTGCAATGTACGATAAATATATTGTATTTTATGTTTCTCATATGTGATTACATTGTATATGTTTATTACGTGTCATTGTACTGTAGACGTTTGTTATTTTTGATCGCATTGTATACACTCTTTATATTGAAATCGAAATATTACACGAATCGACAAATAATTTTATAATCGCTTTCACAATTACCGAAGAACCGTGAATGACTGCTGTCTAATTACGCCATTGTGCTCGACCGTTTCCCGTACGTGAAAAAAAAACGAGCGTACGCTCGAAATTCCATGCATTTGTTGTATCACCGGTTGGCATTGCTGCAAGACATTTTCACGCAATACGAGACTCGTCTTACATAAACGTGGAGTAATTACTTTCTCATTGAGCACGATGCAAGGAAAGAAAAAAAAAAAAAACTGTTGCACAATTTCGTCACGGGTTACTGAACACATCTGTTTAAAATCTGTTTTACCTCGATCCGATCGATAATTAAGTAACAAGTTAAGTAATACGTTTTAAGAAACGGCAAAAGTGAGTTCCGCGTGACATACCAGGCTTAACTAGCAACGATACTAATGACAGTATAAGTCGTGTAGGCTCTTTAGGAGAAAACGAGAGAACCAAGTTGGTACTGGTAATGTAGCGCCATTGAAATACCTCGGTATAGGGCAGTCATGCAACGGTAATATTAAGGGAAATTGATTAAGATCGGTCGTTTCAAGAACATATATCTGATCGAACTCGTACGTTCGAATATCCTGGTGTGGGAGCAATGCATATGATTAAAGCGAACTGTGACACGCTTGAAAATTTTCGTTACGTGTAGCAGGAGATTACATATACAATGTTGAATGCTGAGTGCTTGATTATTACGGGTTGTATGGTCAAGGGTTATACGGATGCACTTTGTATATTTACGCGTAGCGTATCATAGCTCGCTGCACTTTGACACGTTATGTATCGACACGTTGAATATTCACGCGTTGCATTTCGGCGCGTTATGTATCGACACGTTGAATAACCACGCGGCGTATTTCGGTGCGTTGCACTTTGCCGCGTTGGATATCTACGCGTTATATGTCGACACGTTGAATATCGGCGCGTTGCATTTCGGTGCGATGCATTTTCACGGGTTCCAAATCGATAAGTTGAATATCGACGTGTTGGGTATCAGCGCGTTGGATATCGGCACGTTGGATATCTATGCACTGTATTTTGGCGCGTTGCATATCGGTGCGTTGCATTGCGGCGTGTTGTATGTCGATGCGTCGAATATCGGCGCGTTGCATTTCGGCGCGTTATGTATCGACACGTTGAATAACCACGCGGCGCATTTCGGTGCGTTGCACTTTGCCGCGTTGGATATCTACGCGTTATATGTCGACACGTTGAATATCGGCACGTTGCATTTCGGTGCGATGCATTTTCACGGATTCCAAATCGATAAGTTGAATATCGACGTGTTGGGTATCGGCGCGTTGGATATCGGCACGTTGGATATCTATGCACTGTATTTTGGCGCGTTGCATATCGGTGCGTTGCATTGCGGCGCGTTGTATGTCGATGCGTTGAATATCGGCGCGTTGCATTTTGACGGGTTGCAATTCGATAAGTTGAATATCGACGCGTTGGATATTGGCATGTTGGATATCTATGCACTGTATTTTAGCGCGTTGCATATCGGTGCGTTGCATTGCGGCGCGTTGTATGTCGATGCGTTGAATATCGGCGCGTTGCATTTTGACGGTTTGCAATTCGATAAGTTGAATATCGACGCGTTGGATATTGGCATGTTGGATATCTATGCACTGTATTTTAGCGCGTTGCATATCGGTGCGTTGCATTGCGGCGCGTTGTATGTCGATGCGTTGAATATCGGCGCGTTGGATCTTGACGAGTTGCAATTCGATAAGTTGAATATCGACGCGTTGGATATCGACATGTTGGATATCTATGCACTGTATTTTAGCGCGTTGCATTGCGGCGTGTTGTATGTCGATGCGTTGAATATCGGCGCGTTGCATTTTGACGGGTTGCAATTCGATAAGTTGAATATCGACGCGTTGGGTATCGACATGTTCGACATCTACGCACTGTATTTTAGCGCGTTGCATATCGGTGCGTTGCATTGCGGCGCGTTGTATGTCGATGCGTTGAATATCGGCGCGTTCGATCTTGACGAGTTGCAATTCGATAAGTTGAATATCGACGCGTTGGATATCGGCATGTTGGATATCTATGCACTGTATTTTAGCGCGTTGCATATCGGTGCGTTGCATTGCGGCGTGTTGTATGTCGATGCGTTGAATATCGGCGCGTTGCATTTTGACGAGTTGCAATTCGATAAGTTGAATATCGACGCGTTAGGTATCGACACGTTAGATATCGACGCGTTGGGTATCGGCACGTTGTATATCTACGCACTGTATTTTCACGCGCTGCATTTCGGTGAGTTACATTTTCACGCGTGGTATATCAACATTGCATTTTGACGCGTTGCAATTCGATAAGGCAAATATCGACGTGTTCAATATAAACACGTTGAACATCGACAAGTTGAATATCCATACACGAGTAATATTGATGAAAATATACTCCCAACACCCCTATTCTTGTAACATAAAAGAGTCCCAAACCCAGCACTTTCTTACGAAACAAACCGACCCCCAAACAATACAAATGAATGTTAATATCGACGCAAAACAAAATGTCTCTCGTTAGACCAATGTTTATCAAATTATGATCGCGTGTTTATGTTTGCTAGATCCTAAGACAATGTGGAGCACTTATTCTCCGTCCACCAAAGCGGGCTTGTTATTCGCGAGATAAAATGTAGAAGCGCGATAATCGCGATGCGTTTTCGTAGCATCAACGAAACTCGTTCGCCGCGCAAATAAGCGCATCGTAATCGCACGTGCATTTCCAGGCCCGTGTGTAGAAGACGTTACATCACACGCGTTATGTGTCGCGGCACGCGTGTGTGCGTACGTCGACGCGTTAAACGCACACGAAGAGTGATTATTTCCTTTCTTGCTGACCTGCTGGTAGTCCTGCCTGTTCTACGCTTGTTTTTTGCGCGTATCTGAGCACACCTTCCTACATCGCCGCGTCGTGCTCGTATCTGGCCATGGAGATACGAAAACGCGCGTGCAACGAATGCACGAGCAAACGAGAGAGATAAATGCACGATGCATTGGTCCAACCGTGAACGAATGCTAATAATATTCGCTTCCTGTAACTCGGTTATATTAAATCACTGCAACCGCCTCTCCCGCTTTTCTGCGTTATTACCGTTTTCCTTCATGCATTACCATTACCTCCTGCCAGCGTGCAACAACACACGGACGAAGCGTTGAATAGACCCTAGTCCGTGTTCGTGTGGCGTGTACGTGTCCCTGTGTACGTGCACGAGTGAAAAGGTGAAAGAAACCACGTTTCCTCTACGCTTCCTTCTCTTCTCGACTCGGCCATCGCACGCTATACAGCCGCTTTTCGTTATTCGGCCTCTATCGTCGATCGTTCGGCCGTTCTCTTTGCAAACTTTATTTCCACGTCGTTTCGCTCTACATATTTCCACCGCCGAACATAAATAAGCAATTTCTGCAAAATGATGCGCCTGTTGTTTTCGCGCGCACGCGATCACGGCTTCGACGAAAAGAGGATCGAAGTATCTTCACCGTTAGGAAAGGATGATCCTTCCACTTCGAGCGTTACACGGTTTTCGTGTTAGAGGATTTTTCGTTCGTAAGGGACCACGCTCTATGCGTCGTTCGGTGACGGAGAAATACGTGGACGACCGCCATTTTGTAACGACGCTGGAATTAAGAAATTGTTGCACATCAGGAACATCGTGCATGAAACTTTTGTGAGCACGGGGAAAATGGATGTACAGTATTGTTCCTGCTGGAATAATATTATTTAAACATTTACAAAAATAAATCTCCATGTTGTTATTATGGTAGCTATTACTTTATATTTAGAAACATACAAGCGACAGTCGCCGGTATTATTGGGTGACAATTTTCTTTTATTTTCTCTGCATGCATTTCCAGAAAGATTTATTCGTTATCGATTCATATATCAGTAAGGACGTTCGAACAGCCTATTAATAAAATCACTTAAAAGTCTAACTTGATGATTTTTATTAGTTTATAAAAATCCCATATCCCATCAGTTACATTAAATGGCCAGGAATAGGATTTTGCTGATAATTGCACATTTTCTTACTTTAGGTTTGGACGGCCACTTGGGAAATAAATTTGGAGGGTATATGGAAATTTAACACTAAACCTACCGGCCTATAATGCACGTTTATTCTGAAATAAAAAATCAAGTTGTAAAACAAATAAACGAACAATAGAACACAAATTAATGTACACATTAATTCTTCATTCAGGTCATTCATAAAAGTCATCTTAACATACTTTGTAACTTAAAATTAGAAACTCGTTAAATAGTAATTTTGAATGGTTTGGTAGGTTTAGTGTTAAAAATGAAATATGAAAATGTAAAAGCTTCAATGTATCAAGAACATTGCTACATTCTTTTATTTCCCCCATTATCGGTTCAACCCTCTCTCCCAAAGAGACAAACAAATAAAAATCGATATCAAATAAAATAAGCCTAATCTTCCCATAACAACTCTCTCCGTAACAGCCCCAGGTCCTTACAAGCTGTCAAACACAGTGCATTCATAATTTTCCAAAAGTAATCTCGTTCCACCGGCATCCACTTACGAAAGTTCAAAAAAAAAAAAAAAAAAAAAAAAAAAAAAATCGCGAAGATTGCGGGAAAAAATGGTTTCGCCCGGTATGATATTTACTGTTAAATCGGCCGTGTCCTTGGTGTTCTCGGTATCCGAGCAAATTCCATCGGACGAGTATCATTTCGGATCCATTACGCGTTTATCGGAATTTCAAAGGAGCGATTGACCGTGAAGACGGCTATCCAAGAACGTACGATTTCGAAACGTTCGTCTCTTTCCCGAAAGAAGCAAACGGAATCCGATTTTTCGATCTGGGCTCCCGGTTCATTTGCATTTCCGGACGATCCGGTTTTCGCATACCGGTACAACGTGCGACGGGACGTTCTCTCGTTGTATTCGTACGCCTCGTGCGAATTCGATAACGTCCACCCCTTATTTCTTTCGCTTAACAACCTCGTTTCTCTCCTCCCCTTTTTCCGCATACGTGAACTCTTTACACGCTCCGCGGTCCCGTGTGTGCACGTACACGTATCTAGCGGTAAGGACGCAGGCCTTGACCATGAACACGAGTTGGTGGATTGCATAACTATAGTTATGTGCGGTGGCACGACGGTGGCTCTCCCTCTGCGACTGCAAAACGTGTTCGTGTACACTAACACACGTTGACCCCTTCTTATACAGGGTGTCCCGCTTCGACGATTGATTCGTGGCTTCGACATAATAGCGTACGAAGAAGAGAACCTTCGAGCACAACCTTGACGAATAAATTGCTGGTGCCAACTTTTGCGCGAAATCTTTACCTGTCGCGCGAAACTTTACCTCTTAGCTTCGCGATTAACCTTTTAAGTTTTATCGTTACTTCCTGACAGGCTGAACTTGTTCAGCTACGTAAGTTATATGATTTCCGAAAGTTTTAATCGAACAATTATGTCCGCAGTTATTCGGGTTTGCGTAGCATTTACCGACTTCGAATTGATTCGGAAAAGGATATCCGGCTTTCTGATATTAAAATGAAATTTCAATTTCATCGAAATGCTACCGGAATGTCTTCATTTCTTGAAGATGAGGCGCGTTTAAATAGTAACAAACAATGAAAGTTGTTTTTCATGAATTGTCAAATACTTCAAGGTAATTTCCTAATTTACGTGAAGCTTGAAAATTTGATCATCGGAATTCGAGCGCTATTGAAGCAAGGGATTTGGGGACACCTTGTATGTATGCTTGTATTAATGCGCATGCACACGTGAGTCGATCGTTCCACAAGCTTTCTTGTACACACAGAGAACGATACTTGCACAAAACATGAAGCACGTCTACGTGGTTGTGACATATGGAGTTGGACGCACATCTTTACGAAGTGCACTGCACTCTCTGACGTGTCACACGCGTATGTACACCGATGAGCACGGTGGACCTCTCTAGGGAAAATGGCGACGTACGTACAGAAAGCCTTATACTATTCCTTGCTTTCTGGTTGGAAAATTTTTTCAATTATAAATTTCGAAAATGAGAAAAGAGGAAATTTTTCAATTTTGAGGCATGAGTATTTTGGAATTTTGGGAATATGAGATTGACAGCGTTAGGGATTTTGGGATTTTGGGTTTTGGGGTTTTGGGGTTTTGAGGTTTTGGGATTTTGAGATTTTGGGATTTTGGGCCTCAGGGATTTAGGTATTGAGGATTGGAAGATTTGGGGTTTGAGGTGTTAGGAACTTGAAGATTTGGAGTTTGCAGGTCTTAGAGACGCAGGCATTTTGGAATTTAGGGATATAGAAATTTAGGGACTGGGGATTGGAAGATTTGGGGGTTTGGAGTGTAGGGACTTGAGGACTTGGAGATTTGAGGGTTTGGGCACATAGATATTTGTGTCTAGAATCTAGAGATTTGTATTCCACCAATCCTTCGATCTGAAGATCCTTAAATCGTACATTTACAAATCCACATAAATCCCCAAATTTGCAAAACGAAAGCATTCGCGAACTACGAACCGAAAGAATTCGGTCATCTGGCAATTGCGACATCGAAAAATTTCAACGTTCGCTCATTTAATTCCACAAAAAAAAACGCGCTCGTTATCCAAACGAAGCGTACGTTGCATCGGTGTGCACGTTGCAGAATGCAGCGTCGAAACGCGTGACGCGCGTGTGCATCCAGCCATGTTAGTCGCAGGGTTGCGCGCGCGTGCGTTCACGCATCGAACACGTCGAAAGCATTGCGTACGCAGACGAAAGGCTGCGACCTTGCCTTTAAGCTTCAAACAGCTGTTCGAGGCGGTGTTTTGAGCGTTCGTGAAATGGAACGCGAGTAAATACTCCGGAGGGGTTGCGGGAACGTCGGCGAGGAGGGCGACGTATTCCGTGGCCTCGACATCTCGCTTATAGCCGGGATATACGGAGAGAAGTTGTCGGGTCGACGTATTTTCACGGTGAATTCGCTCGATCGACGTTCGATACGATCGAATTTTTTATTCCCCCCACTGTCACGTAACACTCTTTACGAGCATTGTTAACACTAGATTTACGGAAGTTCAATGACCACCAAAGTCTAAATTGAAAATGAACTATGAAAAGAAGTAAACAATAAATAATACATATACCAGTTTATAGAAAGATCCTTTATCTCGATGATAGTTAACATTCATTTCGACATAAGCTTTTTAATCATTTTCGCAATTGAAAATAAGAATCCTAAGATACGTCATTTTGACGGGTCCCGTAAACCTAGTGTTAAAAAAGGTCTTTGAATAGTGTTGCGACGCATTCATAGAATCATAAAGCCATTGGTCTTATCCTTAACACTAGAACTACCAACAAGTCAAAATGACTGGTTTCGTGTTTAGCATTTTTTATTACAAAATTTTATTGCCTTCCTTTTGCCAAAATGTCTGTCATGTTTTATTGAGCTAATGAGTGGGTTATTTATTTATTTTTCTACTTTATTTTCAGTTTTGAAATAAGCATGCATTTAATGCCGGTACTTCTAGCGTTAACAAATTCATGAATAATCAACAACTGCCTTTCGCAGCACTTTACAACATGCAATTTATATTCTTAAACTTTTTTTAATTTACCACGATTTTCGAGAACCAGCGCGGTTTATCATTTTATGATTACTTTTTACCTGAGGTCTACACTTCCCTTAAATTTCCCGGAACCAATGAAATCGTTTAATTTTTACTTAGTCGTTTGTTCACCCGCCAGCAGCACGCTAATCCCCACTACATACTTTATCCTGGAGAGAACATTATTTTTTCTCTTCGGCAGATTTCCAACAACTCTCAAAGAGTACACATCAAATTTATATTTATCTTTAAAGTCCGTTGTCAGTTTTCGAGGTGTTACTATTTTTCTTAAGTACTAATTCAAGTCTCAGTTTCAATAAAGCACAAACATTTTACCCTCGCCAGTTGTTTGGTTATTTTTGACTTTGGAGTGGATTGGCTGATTCCACAACCTAACTACTTCGTGATTCATTAAGTTGAATCCCGAAGAACACACATTTAACAAATAGACTGTTAAAATATCTGCTTTTCATCCACACACGCACGTCCTCAATACCACCATCCCACTTTTGGAAAAAAGACACTTGCAACCGTCAACGTTCACACCTTTGTAAACGCCTACTTAAAAGTTCATAAACCTAAGAACCGATTTTAACAATATTTCAACAAGAATTCGACAAGATTCAACATACTCAACATATTCGATAGATTGTCAACCAATGGTTAACATTACATATCAACTAGCCTTGAAATAGACGGATCACAAAAATTCCTCCAAGTTCACTCACTCATCGTTAAATACAGTCCACTAATATCAAGCTAGTTATACGTGTTTAATCCTCACCGCGAAATAAACGCAACACCAACCCCTTTTTCTTTCCTACCGATTTATAAATTCAGCGAGTGAACTGTGCGCCGGGAATCTTCACGGTCCGCTGAATCCGAACGAGATTTCCAGTTAGTTTTCAATTAAAGTCGAACATTCCTGTAATATCGTAAAGATTTTATGGTCGGCCAGGTATTAGAGATCGGTTCTGCAAGCTAGATACGACGCTGGTTTTCCATGCACGATGTATGGATCCGATGACATAAAAGTATCACGTTGGATCAATTCGAAGTCGAAGGCTCGCACGGAATTACTACGTAATCGTTTCGTCGATATTATTAGCACGAATTCCGTCATCGGTCATGTACTGTCGCGAATAATTTATACCTTAATGAATTAACAGCGGCGTTCCTGCGTAAATATCAAAATATCGCGATAAAATTACCGCGATATCGTGTAATACGCTACAGTGGCACTATAGAAGTTTTCGATGGTTGAACATTATGGTTGCGGACAGATTTATTGTAACAAACACGCTACCACTATATTGCTACAATATATATACTATATTGCTATTTCACTATATTGCTATGCAAAATATACCGGTCTACTGTCATGTATCATTGAAATTTACTATCGTATTTTGGAGAAGATATCTTGAACATGAAGAATGTATATGGAAATTAGCTTATCATCATTTACTATTATCATATCTCATTATCATTTTTTAGACATCGTAGCTCACTGTCATACATCAATGTTGTACTATCATAAACCGTTATTATAATATTATTATTCATTAAGTATGATAATATACTGTTATACATATGTTAATATTACGTTTTGCCGTCACTGAACATTCATACTCAAATACCATATGCCACTATCACATTTTGCTATCATATTCTATTACTATAGTTCACTCTCACGTCTTGTTGCCATGTACAATTATCATAACACTTCTTCAATGGCCACACACCTCACTGTCATAGTTAATTTTCATAATTCATTACCAAGTTCTGCCTTAATATTCAGTTATTGCCATTCACTGTCATAATTTGTCATTATAATTATATTATCATACTACATTACATTACATTATATAAAATAACACATTACACAGTATATATAATACATTTTCATATTTAATGATATTATACATCCACGCGCAGCATAAGCATATTATTAATCGTGCTTATTATTATTTAATAAAGAATTCACTAATTTCACAAATCTTAAGTAATCGTGTAAACGCCTCTTAAAAATCGGGCTTATCCGAATATTCCGTGAATCAGCTGCTCTCGCGATCCGTAAAATAAGTTTTTATCGTTTTTTATCTTTCATCGTTCGACGACGAACGTGTTCCCGGCTTCGTAACATGTCACACCGTGGCGATAGACGAAGAGGCCAGTCGTGAAACGGTAATGGTCCGCGTCGAGTTGTGCCAGTTCGCCAGCAAGAACGGCGAAAATGAGAAAATAAGAGCTACGAGAGACGATGAAAGGTCTTAAAAGTGCTTAAAGTAACGTGAAAAGGATGAAGGTGGACCTTTCTAGGGTCGCATTCAACATGTCGTATTCAAACTGAATAGAACCCTTCCACACGGGGGTGTCGCGTTCTCGCTAAACGCTCGTCGAGTACGCGGACCGTGTAAAGCCGCGTTTTAACCGCGATACGACGTTTAATGGACGGTTCATCTCGTTAAGTAACGAGAAAGAAATCGTTTAATTTGATTTATTCGGTTAGTTATCGATTGGTCGTTACCGAACTATAGTCGGAGATGTCCGTTCGCGCAAATCGCTCATAAATCGCGCGCTATCTCGTCACCCTCATCTGCTAATTCTCACGCTCGGTTCCCCGAAAAAAAAGAAAGGAAAAAAGAATCGGAAGGGAAGAGTCGCCCCATCGTTCTTTGCTGACCGGCGTGAATTATCGGCTGTACCTGATTTTCCACCCACTTGAACGCAACTCGAACCTGCCCCCGCATAAATTCACTCTCTCCAGCCGATTCTTATCTGGCAGGATGTTACTACGGTTGCTGAAGTTGCACGAAGTCGAACGAGGAGTATCTCCGACGAAAGAGAAAGTCCATTTAAATTAAGACGTCCGCGTTTCGACCAGATTTCTGTGCAATTATTTCTTCCCCCGACTCGCTCGATTCGCGATCGATATTAATCTTCCACTTTGTCTTCGCTGTTCGTCTGTTTTCGCGATGAAACTATCGAGTTTCTTGCGACGACGGAATCAATGAGTTGGTCATATGGTGGACTCTTGTATAATTCTGTTAGCGTGGTTCCTGTTGTATGAGAATTTTTGTTGTAGGCAAATAGTGCACAATTTGTACGTTGATAATTTTTTGATTACAAAATTATTCAATATTTCGAACGACGAGTTTCTAAGTCTTTTGAGGAGATAAAACATATCCCTAGATCCTCAAATATATTCCAAAATCCATAAATTCGTGTATCAAATTTCTGTGACGCGAAATCCCTATTGTGATATCCCTAGATCTCTAAATACAATACATTTTTGCCAATAAACTTATGATTATGGATCCTAGGAAAAATTTAAAGAAGCGTCTAGTAGAATATTTAGGGAGATCGTAGATAGATTTCAAGAGAGATTTTATAGGAATCTTCAGGTACGTGTTAAAGAGATTCCACCATGATCTCAAGGAAAGCTAGAATTTCTAGGCGAGTTCTGGCATAAGTTTTTGCGGAGTATTATTATTCTACTTCACCACATCGGTTACCGGTTATTCCTACAAGACCGAAAGTATCGAACATATCTTCCGTGAAATTACATCGAAAAGAAATGTTTAAACGTTGCGGCATGATTGATGCATCACGCAGAACCGTAAGAAATAGTACCAAGAAGAACCGTGCGTTATACAACTCGAGTTATCGTCAGATAATGCACCTCGCTGATTTTCCACCTGCACCTACGAGCCGACGCACATAAATTTGCCCCACCTTCTCTCACGATGATTATCAACGGGAAGTTATTCGACGTAGTTTCACCCGCGTATACACAACCCGCGAAACCAGCGGCATCTTTTCGTCAGGGAAGCTCGAATCGTTCCTGCAACGATTTGCGAGTCGATCGATCCGAAAAACGGCGCGGCAATTTTTGATCGGTCGATACGATCGATGAATCTCGATCCACGGACGGCGGGGAAAAAGGTGGGACGTTCGCGAGGATGGCCGCGAGAGAGTCGGCTGTTACGGCGAAGGAGAAGGGAAGGAAGAAGGCTCATCAAAGAGGCATTGAACTCAGGATTCCGTGCGAGGACCACCGTGGAATAAGAAACCGGCGACTCGCGATTCGTTCATTCGAGGGACGCGCGAATCACCGGTTTTCGCGCGCAACCTCGCCTCCGTCTACGTCGACGATCCACGACCTCCATTTTGAGAGATCAGCTGGACGGATCTTCCGCCCCGTTTGCGACGGACGTCAATATTCGAAATTACTACACGATACCTTTTCCTAGAATATACCTGAAGACAGCCTGAACCTCTTCAAAATTTTTTGGGTCCATTGAACCTCCTAAAAATTTTTTGAGTTTATTGAACTTCTTCAAAATTGTTATGAGCATCTGGAACCTCTTCAAAATTTATTGAGCCTCCTGAACCTCCTCAAAATTGTTATGAGTTTCTTGAATCTCTTCAAAATTTGTGAATTTGTAAATTTGAGAATTTGAGAATTTGAGAATTTGAGAACTTGAGAATTTGGGAAATGCTTGAATCTGGAAATTAAAAAATTTGGCAATTTTGAAATTTGAGTATTAGGAAATTTTGAAATTTGAAAATTTGGGTAGTAGGAAATTTTGTGATTTTTGAGTATGAAAATTTGAGAATATGGAAAATTTTGGATATGAGAATTTAAAATTTGAAAACTCCGAATTTGTAAATTCGGGATACGGAGATTTGAAAACTAGAAATTCTGCAGGCTGGAGAATTTAATAGGGATCATTCCATCGAAATTAACATATGAATTGCAGCGGATCAAACGGAGCACGCAGATTGATTACACGGATTCGATTAATCTGATCTATTGAACAAGTTCAACGGACGGGCAAGGAACGCGAATTCTCTCGTGGGTGATTCTTGATCCGCCACCAACGAACGTGAGATCGTATCCATTCTATTGTGAATCTGTTTCCGGTTTTGACGAGCAACTTGACTTTATATGTATACAGCCGGGCTGCTCTGACGCTTGCTATTCTCGGAACGGGGAATCATATCGAACGATAAAGGGTAAATGTCGCAAATTCTCTTCTCTGTTTCTCGTTATCTCCGATATCGGAGAAATTACTGCGGGAAGAACAAACTATGGAAGCGATTGGTTCGAATCGGATAAACGAAAGCGTTTCAGAGCATGCCCGTTATCGATGGGTAGCTTTATAGAACGTTTCGAACACAAACGGGAAGGCGTGCTCGTTCAAATTGTTGTATTATAATAGGGGAAAGAGCAAAACAGGCGAATCACGTAGCTCTTGAATCAGGTATTCTTGATACGCCACGGTTCACTGCAACGGTGGTCTCCGCTGTTAATTTTACGCATTTTAGCGCCTGGTTGGACCGAACAGCGTTTCAATTTCTATTTAACTTCGATTTAACGCTGCTAACTACTTTGGGGGAAAATGATACATATGCTGAAATACACTATAGGAACCGATATTCAATTTTTGGAATATTTTAATTCCCAGGTTTGTACGTTACTAAATTTCTACGTACTTACAAAATTTCAAGTTTTACAAATTTCACAAATTTTATGTTTCACAAATTTAACAAATTTTACAAATTTCGTTTCACAAATTTCACAATTTTTAAAATTTCAAGTTTCACAAATTTAACAAATTTTACAAATTTCAAGTTTCACAAATTTCACAAATTTTACAAATTTCAAGTTTCACAAATTTAACAATTTTCACAAATTTTCCCCAAATCCCAATATTCTTTGAATTCTTCAAATTCCCTAAATTTTCAATTTCAAAATCTCTAAATTCGTCAAAGTCCTCAATTTCAAAAGTTTCCAAATTTCGAATTCTCCAGACATTCGAGATCACCAGATTCCCCAAATCCCGAAGTCCCTGAATACTCGAGGTTTCCAAATCTCAAATATTCCAAAACCAACAATTCCCCAATTTAGAAATTCGGAAATAATTCAAACTCAAAAATAGCCCAAATCCCCACATTCCCAAAATGCCCACATACTTAAATTAAAAAAAAAAAAACTCAAATTCCCCAAATTCTCAAATATTCCAAACTCACTCATTCCCAAAATTCTCCAATTATCTCAAAATTGTAATATATTCTACGGACCTAAAACTTTTAAGATTTCCTACGAACCTAAAAATTTCAAAATGTCCAATTTCTCAAATTCCCATGATTCTGAACGCCTAAATTTTCAAATCCCAGAATCGCACGATTGTGAAATGTCGAAATTGCGAATACGGCGCGAAAAAAAACGAGGATGATCGAACAAAGTGTACCGGTTCGTACCATTCGATAACAACATGGTGGTCAATGACTATCGTCAGAACAGGTGCATGATCGACCGTCTTGTACAGATTTCTTTCGACGCGATCATCGCGATCTCGAACGTTTATCGTTGTTCTTGTTAGTTATGCTAACTACACGCTCGATCGTCTAACATGGGGGTATTCGGGCGTTCGTTATGGAAAATGATTAATGAACGGGAATGAATCGCGTGTTTCGAGACGTATCGACAGTTCGCTTGCATAATGCACGTGGTTGCACTAAACTTATCGATTGGCCGAGAATGTTCGTCGATACTCCATTGAGCGAACGCGGCGGAAACTGAACACGATTATTATATTCATGACGTAACGAGCTTTGACCATCACAATTGTCTTCGATGAAAGTGAAAGAAAATTTGAAATATACATAGTCAATATTATACTTTTATTATGAATAGATAATTCACGGCGATATAACGAGCGACTGTTACGCGCACCCGTACACCGTTCATTTTTCGTTTAGACATTTATGCACATGCTCTCAACAGAAATATAAAGTAATGGGCAATCGAATATATCGTTCGTAAATTGTTTTTTACGAAAGTCCCTAGCCGATTCTCATTCGAGATTTCCGACGCGTTGAATTTCCACATTTCTCGATTTCCACATTTCCCGATTCCATTTTTCGATTTCCACATTCCCAGATTCTTATGTTCCTCGATTTGCACATCCCCCAATTTCCAAATTTCCCAATTTTCACACTGCCCGATTCCCTTTGTTAATTTCCATATGTCCCTCTCTTCAATTCTTCAATTCTTCAATTCTTCAATTCCTCAGTTCTCCAATTGCACAAAATGAAATTTTCTATTATCCAAACTATCCAATTCACAAATTCCAAAAGATTCAGCTACCTCTCCATTCTCTATCCCATCCATGTTCGTACACGTATGTGCTTACGTACCGCACATTAGCACGGATATAAAAGCAGATCCATCAAAGTATCCATCAAAAAAACACACTGTATCTTATTTCTGTTATTCGTTGCAGGTAAGCGTCCATATATTTTTTTAAAGTAATGGGCAACCGAATATATCGTCCGTAAATTGTTTTTTACGAAAGTCCCTAGCCGATTCTCATTCGAGATTTCCGTCCCGTTGAATATGTTCAACGGATTCGTTGTTTTTACGGGCAACATTTGTCCGGTTGTTCGGTCGTCGATCGACGTGAGGCAATTTTCACGCACGAGAGGAGAGCAAGCGTGAAGCACGAGGGTTTGTTGCTCTCGCTGGAAGCGTGGATCTGGAGAAAGGTCGCCGGAAAGGTGTGGAAGAGGAAAAGTTATCAGGGTTAACGATAAAAATACAGACCGGTTCGTCTGGTTGCCAGAGATAATCGCGTTCGTGTTAACAATGTTACGTCCACGTTACTTGTACACGGCTTGTTTCTATTTCCGCCAATCAAATGATTTCGTTTGTTTCGTTCGAGCACGAGCTATTGAAAAGTTGCCTCCGCGACCGGGACTTGTTCGTGGGAGTCACTTTGATATATAGCGTTTTAGTAATACAAATGTACTAGGTGTTCCGTACAAAATCAATCGTGTTGGAATATGAGATTTATCCTAAATTAATTATAATCAAATAACGCAGATTACTTCGTTGTAAGATTTTATTATGAAGGGTCTGTATGATGTCTTCAATCGTTTTATTCTTTAACACGGAACGAATAAAAATCTTTCTGTCGTTTAAAAAACGGCGTCACTCGTTGCCATGACTCATTTTTGCATGTATAGAAAATATTATAATAATACAACAAATCGGATATCAAGTCGAACGTTTCTCAATTTATCTCGGTTAATATTCTGTGTTATCACGAACTTCTGTACAATGTGAATCTATGGAGAATAACTTCGAACGATATTGATAACACTCTGGAGTGTGTATCTACTTGTACAAGTTTCAAGATGATGTATACTGAAAGGATAATGTCTTTATGATAGTACTTGTGGCGGTTACACGATGAAAATATCGTGCTGAAAGAAAATTGAACACGAGCATGCTAAAGTGCTAAAAACACGTTTGACATTGAGAATAACACGAAGAACTCGCGAATCGATTAATTATTCAGGGTTGCTCGAGCAGTTAAGCGGTTACGATGCATCAACACGTTACATGGTGACTTTAATAAAATCAGCATAACACGTATGCTAGATATAACTCATTTGCAATATTGTAGTCCTTGCAATTTCTTCATTAACTCGGACGTATATTACCCAAAAATTATCTTCGTAATAACCTATAACAATTTTCATTCGTTTTTATTGTTGATTGGGGTGTTATATTGCCAAGCGGCAAATTACCATGCGTTATATCACTATGGGATGAATTACTGTGCGTTCAGATTTCCACGCGTTCTATTGCTACCCGTTCAATTACCACGCGTTATATTGCCACAAGATGAACCACCATGCTTTATATTGCAACGCGTTGTATCGATATCCGTTCAATTACTACGAGTTGTATCGCCACGCGCTGCATCACCACACGATATATCACTACACGTTATACTGTTACGCGTTGAATCACTACGTGTTATATTGCCACGCGTTGAATTACCACGCGTAACATTGCCACGCGTTGAATCACTACGTGTTATATTGCCACGCGTTGAATTACCACGCGTAACATTGCCACGCGTTGAATCACTACGTGTTATATTGCCACGCGTTGAGTCACTACATGTTATATTGCCATGCATTACATTACCACACGATGAATTACTACACGTTGAATTACCACGTGTTATATTTCCACGTACTGAATTACCACGCGTTATATTGCCACGTACTGAATTACCATGCGTTATATTGCCACGCGTTATATATCAACGCGTTGAATTACTACGCGTTCAATTACAACGAGTTGTATCCTCAAACGTTGCATCACCACGTACTGAATTACTACCTGTTCCATATCCATTAATTATATCGCCACGCATTAAATTACCACGCGTTGGATTTTTAATGACCCAAGGTAGACTCGCTCCAGATCACTTGAATCACAATTGACTTCATCATATTACAAATTCACGAAAATATTGTAAGTCTGATCAGCGGCAATATAACGAGAGCCTAGTGCAAAATACTTGGGTACCGTTTCAAACAACATAAAGTGCAGCTAAATGATAAATGGTAACTACACTGTTTCTGTACGCATATATTGTAAGATGTACGATGAATTTGCAAGTCCGATCGATAGATGTTCGATACAATGGCCGCGACAATCGCACAAAAGGAACTAATCGCAGGGATTAGCGATTGCAAGCGACAATTCGTTACGCAAGCACGTTTTCAGTGAATCCTTTGGCGACTTTCACGAAGTGGTATGGCCGTTGTTCGATCCGGGTATCGCAAGGTGATTAAGAGCCGAAAAAGAAACAGCAAGCGACTGCCGTCTATCGACAACGACACCGGTGACGTTGCCTCGAAGCTAGTCACAACGTGGTGCCTTAATATGGTTACGTAAGAAAAGAGACAGCGTAACAGCGAGCCTTTCAACAAGGCATGCATATATACGATCGCCTGGTATATGCCATAAGCGGTTGCACGAACACGGAAGAGCTTGCATCTCCGTTGCTCTCTTTCTGTCGTGCGTTTCTCTTCTGGTTTATCGGTTCATTTACTTCTCTTTCTGCAAACGGTCCAATCGATACGTAACAGCAAATGGATCCGGGAAAATTGATCTGGAATCGACTCGTTTCATCCGATCTTTCGATATAGTATTATAATATAGTATTATCTGTCTAATTGAAGTACGTTCTACAGCTTCCTGGGGAAAATGGCGATGCAGGGATAAAATGAGAAATTGGGATATTGAGACATATTTGGAATTAGACAAATTTGGGAAACAGGAAATTTTGGCATTGAAAAATTTGAATGTTGCAAAATTGGCAAATTGGAATCAGTAACTGAGAATTGGAAAATTAAGAAATTGGGAATTAGGAATCGAGAAATTATGAAAGTAGGAAATCCGAAAATTGGATTGAGAAAATTGGCAAATCGGGACATTGGGAAAGGAAGTATTTTGGAAATGTACAAATTGGAAAACAAGGAAATTGGGAAATTGGGAAATTGGGAAATTGGGAAATTGGGAAATGAGGAAATTGAGGAATGAGGAAATTGGGAAATATGGGAAAGTGGGAAAGTGGGAATTTGGGAAATAGGGAAATAAAGAAATTTAAATGTTTGAAAATTTAGAAAATTGAAAATATGGAATTTTATATATAGACGTTTAGAAATTTCACATATTCGACTTCTATTAATTGGAAATATTTACGTCTATAGAATTTTAAAACTTAAAAAATTAAAAATTTATTAAGTTCGTATTTTCAAACTCCCCAAATTAAGAGCACTTATTGGTCATTCTATCTTCTACGTCTCTCCTCGTCCAAACAAACGACTTTGTAGAGCTATAAAAAAATCATGGTAAATAATGTTAAGCACAAGAATACAAATACAATCGGAGTGGGAGGAATCGTTCGATTGCCGAACGACGAAGGGTTCGATGGCCGTTCAGCCGCCTAAATATTCTAAGAACGTCATACCACAAAGCATTCCACGTTGGTTCGTCGCACTGCTTGAAAGTACCGATTCTTCAGACATTTTAAGGTGGATCTTCGAAGCTTTATAACACCCAGACTCCTACAGTTAATATGGTTCACATTTTCCAGGTGTAAACTGTATCGATTATATTAGCATTGTACTCGGCTTAGCGAAGGCTCTGACACGTGTATATGTGTTTAATGGCCACTGTGTGTGTTGTATCAGATACGGTACGTGTTCCCTTTGTGACAGTTGAAAAAAATCGCTACACGCAACACACACATTGAATTAATATTGCGTGACCGATTATAATCTCGATTCTTGGCAAACCAGATTCTGGTGATCTAGATTTCTTGTAATTGTACGGAAGGATTTCGATTCTGAGTCTTCCTATTGTAAGCAGCTGGTAGCATGCCAATTATTTGCTAGTTTTCTTTATTCCACTCCGGAAATTTGAAGACGATGAGATGCATACCTATGGACTATTAAGATGGAGAGTTTCCTGTTTCTGTTCACAATTTTGGAGTATCCTAAATTTTTTGGTTGGAAGTTCGAAAACTTTTTGTATTCCCAAAATGTTCAAATTCCAATTCTCAAACTTCCAGATTTCCAAGTTTGTCGGTCTCAAAATTTCCGAATTCCCACATTTCCCGATTTCTACATTTTCCGAATTCTACATTTCCAGATTTTCACGTTCCTTGATTTCCATTCCCCATTTTTCAAATTTCCCAATTTCCACATTCCCCGACTCCCACATTTCTCAATTCCTCACATTCCCCGATTCTTACATATCGCGATTTCCACATTCCCCCATTTCCACCTCGCCAAATTCCCAAATTTCCTAATTATTATATTCTCTCAATTTCTAAATTCCCTGATTACCACATATCTCAATTCTCACATTCTCCGATTCGCAAAGCTAATTCCCAGTGTCCAATTCTCCAATTCTCAAATTTCCCGGTTCTCCAATTGCACAAATTGAAATTTCCTATTATCCAAATAATCGAATTCGCAAATTCCAAAATTTTATTCACCTACCTCCCCATCCTCTCATCCTATCCATGTTCGTACACGTATGTGCTTACGTAGCTCACATTAGCATGGATGTAAACGCGTATCCATCAAAGTATCCATCAAAGAAACACTCGGTATCTTATTTCTGTTATTCGTTGCCGGTAAGCGTACATATTTTTCAGTAGCGTATCATCATGTACCAACGCAGAAGCCCGCTTGCCGCATTTGCTTCTCTCCTAGCTCGCATAACGCATTCTCTCTCTCTCTCTTTCTACGTCTCGTTCTCTCATTTTCTCCGCTTCCATACTCTCCGTTCCCTGGCTCTCTTCCTCGTATCTTTTTTTCTTTCCTCCTTTTTCCGTGCGCCGTGTAAGAAGGATGCGCAGGTGTGCAAAGCTTTCTATCTTTGCTCGCGTCTACAACACGCTCGGCTCCGAACACCGCTGGATTTCATACACGGTGTGCCGCGTTCAAAATTGCTCGCGGCTCTATTACGCTATTATTCTATTATTTCGCTACTCCATTTCATCGCTATCCTACTGTTACGCCATTTTATTACAGGGACGACTTTCGCGAGGTATTACATATTAAATGATGGAAAGATTGAAAGATAATGCGGCGAGGAAGGAACGCGTACCGTGTCAGTTATACACGTTAGGTACGTGAACGTACATACGTGGATACGTGTATTAAAGAAGTTACGGACTTATGGTCATGGCTATATGGGAATTTAGGGATTCGTGGACTCGGGGTTATAAGAACTCCAGGATTTGTGCACACGGGGTTGAATTTAAGGTGAACACGAAGGTACAAATGGGGATGTAGGGAGTTAGGGTTTTGTGGGCACGGGGATATAGCAATTTAGATAAGGATATTATAACTCTCCTCGCAGGTAGTTTATCTACGAATGCGCAAGTAATACTGCAGATGTTGTAATTTCGTTTACATATATGGACTCCTGATAAGAAAAGATGCCACAACAGTGTCATTTAACACTTTGATCGCCACGTGATCCACATATGGGTGAGGCTCAAATTTCCACACGAATCAATCATCTATTTAGTAAGCATTTGTTCATTCATCTAATTAGAAACACTAGTAGTAACTACTTCAATGTATGAACAATAAATAAAGCAAAAATACTGTGAACATATTCGATAGGATTTATTAATGATAAAAATACTATATAGTACAATTTTCAACTGCGTTAGCGTGGCAGTCGACGTGTTAACACTAGAAGTACCGGCATTAAATGCATGCTTACTTCAAAACTGAAAATAAAGTAGAAAAATAAATAAATAAATATTGCAGCATCACCTAACATAAACAACCAATAGCTCAATAAAACATGACAGATATTTTGACAAGAGGACAGCAATAAAATTTTGTAATAGAAAATGCCAAACCCGAAACCAGTCATTTTGACTGGTTGGTAGTTCTAGTGTTAAACATATAGGGATACTATTTACGTATAGAGTCGCACGATACAATGTACACATGGAGATGCTATGCTCGCAAGGATGTTCTGTGAACGTGAATCGCTGTTACGGAATTGTGGAGTACCTAGAATCGTTGAATCGAATGGTCACACCGTGTATATTCGACGAATCGAGCTCGTGAGCGCGCGCGTGATTAGTGTCCCCTGTGCGTCGTCTGCGAGCTTACGTGGTGATCCATGGCCTGTCCCAATCTATGCTGCTAAGGCAAAAGGAAGCAAAGCGAAACGCGGGCAAACACTCGGCTTAACCCAGTGAGGGGGCCTCGACTACCAAGAATAACTTGTTCCGCATTGCATTATTAGACGGTTATTTCGGAACGCGTTTTGCGACGTCTCCTTCGACGAAGGATCTCCTCCCTTTCTATCTCGTCCTTCGTCCACGTAACTTTGTCTTGAATCGAACGTTTCTCTGTTGGATTATTTTTATACTGTTAAGGACGAACGATAATTAATTCGTTAGTTGGGTACGTGGGGATCGCGCGTTAATTGGAAGTTCGTTTGGTAAGGTAACATTTTTTGGTCACGTTTCACAATGTGGACTTGAGAAATTTGAACGTTGAGCATTTAGGTAGGTGAGTTCGGGTTTTGGAAATTTGGGTAGGAGAATTTGGGGTTTTGGAAGTTTGGGTATAGGGAAGTCGGGGATTTGGATGTTTGGCTATGGGGAAAGTGGGGATTTGGGATTTTGGGTACAGGAAAATTGGGAATTTGGAAGTTCGGGTATAGAATAATTGGGGATTTGGAAGTTTGGGTATAGGGAAATCGGGGATTTGGAAATTGGGGTATAAGGATATTGGGGATTTGGAAATTTGGGTATGGGGACATTGGGGATTTGGTAATTTTGGTATGGGGAAATTGGGGATTTAGAAATTTTAGTATAGATAAATTCGGGATTTGGAAATTTGAGTATAGGAAAATTCGGGATTTGGAAATTTGGATATAGGCGATTGGGTATTTGGAAATTTGGGACAGAAAAATTGGAGATTTGGAAATTTGAGTATAGGGAAATTCGGGAAAAGAAAATTTGTGTATAGGGAGATTGGTGATTTGGAAATTTCGTACTTTAGGAAGTGGGGAGTGGAAAATTTGAAAACTCATCATAATGTAGGTATCTTCGAATGGTCAAAAATAAAGAATTTAAAAATTGGGAAGAAAAGTTTGGAAATTCGAGAATTCAAAAAGTTCAGGAATTTGAGATTTTGAGAATTTACGAATTTCGACGATCTGGAAATTTGAAAATCAAAATACAGAGAAACTGAGAATTCGCGAATTTGTAGATTTGAAAATTTGTAAATTTACGTACAAAATATCGTTTCCTAAAAATTTGATTTCCTAAACTTGAACAAATTTCAAACATAAAAATCTGAAAATCTAACTATAAAAAAATTGCGAATTTGAAATGTAGTGGTGCTAAACAATGTAGCACCGTATTTAACAGAAAATTCTCAATACTCCGCCTCTAAGCCAACGTTTGAGACGCAGTCTGGTACATCCATATTATTAATCAAGCGCTAATCAGCCTCGAATTGACGACAGGGAATAGATTCTATGGGAAAGCGGTACTTTCTCATCGGTCTATCTTCGCTGCTCTAAAAGAGACGAGTAGGAGGCCTCACGATGATCGTGCCTGTACTCGAATTGGCCTTTGCCCGCAACCGAGGTACCATGAATACCGTGTAACGTTGTATGCGAGCAACCACGAAGAGCGTATCAGATCCGTGCATACGTGTATAAGGCGGCTCGAACCTCTCTTATGCACGGTTTCTAACCTCTGCCATTTCCCATAGATCCACACCAGCCACACCCATGTGTATCCGACCGTTCCAGCTTAACATTAAGCGAGTTATACCGCAGTTGCGCCGTGCTCACAGGTTTGATGCACAAAGAGAAGATGCTCGTCGTTCAGGCTCTCGAAGAACTGAAGGAATTCAAATAGTTTGCCAAGTACCGAGTTGCTCTATCGAGTGAGAATATCCTTCAACCCTGAAATATTGACGATATGTTGCTGCACGGGAAATGAATCATTTCTGACATTCTGTTTGAGGAATGTGATTTATTTATTGAGGCACGCAGGTTAGGTTCTGGCTGGATGAGCGTGGACGGTTGGATACGCGGTGTGTGGAGTTTTTGTTGGGAATTATCGGAATCGGAATTTGGGGAATTCGGGGATTTCGGAATTGCACGTTTCAGGTTGCGGAGGGTTGAACTGTAGGGGTTTGGAGATATTGGGGATTTGAGAAATTTGAAATGAGGTAATTTTGGGAAGTTGCAATCTGGGGATCTGAAAATTTGGGGATTTGGAAATTTGGGGATCTGAGAATTTGGGGATCTGAGAATTTGGGAATTTGAAAATTTGGGGATCTGAGAATTTGGGGATCTGAAAATTTGGGGATTTGGAAATTTGGAGATCTGAGAATTTGGGGATCTGAGAATTTGGGGATCTGAGAATTTGGGGATTTGAAAATTTGGGGATCTGAGAATTTGGGGATCTGAAAATTTGGGGATTTGGAAATTTGGAGATCTGGGAATTTGGGGATCTGAGAATTTGGGGATCTGAAAATTTGGGGATTTGGAAATTTGGAGATCTGAGAATTTGGGGATCTGAGAATTTGGGGATCTGAAAATTTGGGGATCTGAAAATTTGGGGATTTGGAAATTTGGAGATCTGAGAATTTGGGGATCTGAGAATTTGGGGATCTGAGAATTTGGGGATTTGAAAATTTGGGGATCTGAGAATTTGGGGATCTGAAAATTTGGGGATTTGGAAATTTGGAGATCTGGGAATTTGGGGATCTGAGAATTTGGGGATCTGAAAATTTGGGGATTTGGAAATTTGGAGATCTGAGAATTTGGGGATCTGAGAATTTGGGGATCTGAAAATTTGGGGATTTGGAAATTTGGAGATTTAAGAAATTGGGAATCTGAGGCTTTGGAAAGTTGGAATTTGGGGATTTGAAAAATTTGGGGATTCCAGAGTTTGGGAGATTGAGAATTGGGGAGATTCAGAATTTGAAGGTTGTAGAATTTTGGATTCGAGATTCGGGAAATGAAACATTTGTGTGTTCAGAAATTTGGGAAATAGAGTATTTGAGGACTCGCAACACAGCACCGATTAAAAGTCTTGAAACATGCAAATAAATTCCTAATCGATGAACGATTCACGAGGTGGCTAGGGTAGTAGAACAATATTCAACTTTCGTTCGAGCCACAAACACCCTAATCTATTAATAACGCGTTATCTACGTGTCACATAGCACCCTAAACTCCCACGGTTCGATCATTAAAGAACAACATTTGCAAGATCTCCAAGAGTAATCTCTCGCTAGTATCAATCCTATACAGCGACTATTTTAAAACCGTACGGGAAACGTGAAAATGATATATCCCGATGTAATGCACAAATTCACGGATCGTTTATTATGCTTGCCGGCAGCCATTTTAAAAGTTGCTGTTGTTGCCGCGTGACCCACGTCGTTTGCCTTTATCAGTGGCGCTAAATTTCGTAAGTGAAAGAGATAGACATCGTCATGGAACAATACGTTCGCAATACCACGGTTTCTCTGTGCCGTTTCTTTTTTCTTTTTTTTCTTTCTTCACCCTTTCGTAATGCCCGTCGACCCTCTTAATATGTTGTTACTTGTACACGACCGCCACTTTGTGCCACGCTGTTTTACCCCGGCCGGTATTTCTTCTTTGAATAGCGGCTTCAAGAAACGTCGGCAGCTCGTCGTTGAATTCTCTTCTCTTCTCTCTCTCTCTCGTCTCTTTTTCTTCTTTTTTTTTCTCTCTCTTTCCCTCTGTGATAAAGTCGAGCCTCTTCAGCCGGCGAATTAGCCGCTTACCCCTTCAGTCTAATTCACCGACGACACAATGGAACGGTGACAACGTGGATTCTCGCCACGTCTTTTTACCGTTCCGGCTTTGCGACGATAAGCGCGAGCTGAATTTCAAAAAAATTCTATATGCGTCTCGGTATCGTTGGCTTATTCCGGTACGCGGATATTCTAAATTAGCCGTGGCGTAGTACCGTTTTTGCGGCGGATGCTGCGGCGGAAATGGCCGCGTATAGCAACGCGAATTGCCATACCTGTGCTGAAAAAACGCGACGGACATGTAATCGTTTTTGGACGCGCGAGTGGTCGGTGTTTTTTTCATTCGTACTTTTAGTTTTTGGAAGTCGAGACTTGTTGGACTTCGCATATCGTACTGTCACGCTTTTTGAATCTCCACGTTCTTAGAGTTTTTGGATTTTCGAAATTGACCCTTTTAGGTTTAGGATGTTCGATGTTTTGGAATTTAAAAATGCAGATATGTTGAACTTGCATGTTTGTAACTTAGTGACAATATTTATAACGATTCGTTGGGAAGTTGGAATTTGGGGAATTTGAGAATTTGGGGTTTTGAAAATTTGGGGATGTGCGAATTTGGAGATTGAAGAATTTGGGAATCTGAGGCTTTGAGAAGTTGGAATTTGGGGATTTGAAAAATTTGGGGATCTGAGAATTTGGGGATTTGAAAATTTGGGGATGTGCGAATTTGGAGATTGGAGAAATTGGGAATCTGAGGCTTTGGGAAGTTGGAATTTGGAGATTTGAAAAATTTGGGGATCTGAGGATTTTGGGATTTGAGAATTTGGGAACTTGAGAGTTTGGGGACTAGGGAATTTGGGGATTTGGAAATTTGGGAATTTGAGAGACGGGAGACTCGAAAGTTTGGGGAGTAGGGAATTTGGGAACTTGAGAGTTAGGAGACTTGAGAGTTTGGGGATGTGAGTGTTTGGAGATTTAAGAAATTGGGAATCTAAGGCTTTGAGAAGTTGGTATTCGGAGGTTTGAAAATGTCGAGATCTGAGAATTTGGGGATTCGAGAGTCTGGGGGATTGAGAATTTAGGAATTTGAGAATTGGGAGGTTTCAGAATCTGAAGGTTGCAGAATTTGGAATTTTGGATTCGGGGAATTAAACATTTGGGTGTTCGAGAATTTGACTCGAAAATACAGATATATGAGAATTCGGGAATTAGAGAATTTGAAAGTATGAAGCTTCGAAATTTGAGAATTTGGGAAATTAACATTCTGGAGATTTAAAGCCGGTAAGCATAAAATCGCGTTCATTTCCTTGCAACTCCTTAACATTTTCCTCATAACGGCGACACGCAACGATATTTATCCTACCCAGGCTCGATTTTCGTTGGCGAGCGTCGTGTGTATGCGAGTTCTCGCGAGCATTTAATAAATCGCCGTCGTGGTGCACGTTCGTGGCACGGGAGCCGAACCCGGAAATCAGGACGATCTCGTGTTCACGGTAGGTCCTTCACGTGACGTCACGGACTGGTTCTACGTGTTCGCCGCGTGTGTGTATGCGCGCACATGTGCACAGAACCTACACCGACGAGTTAACTCGCGGACTCGCGTCGATCGTTTGGGTGCCAGCGATCCAGGAAACTGCAGCTGCAGCTGCGAGCGGCGGTCATCGAACGACGACGACGGCGACGACGCCGTTTACTAAACGTAAATCCTGCCGCGTGAAATATAGACGAATCCCGGGTGTACAGGAAACACCTGAAGGATAGACGTTAATTCGTGGATGACCAGGAGCGAAACGGATTTATTGCGATTTCGTCGCAGACGTGCGTCCATGTGTTTGCATTGGGTCACTCGTATTCAAATACCACGTTTGGTAAATGTGGACAAATGATTTTTTGGTACCAAAATTAATTTAGGATATATGATCTTTAGTACAACGTGCGGTGTAAGAGAAATATTGTGACGATATAAAATAATCAAAAATATATTTGCTGTAAATTTGTACATTTGAGCTATGGATGCAGAGTACATGTGTATACACATGTGTTATATTCTGTTCTTTAATACACGTGTTAATAGATGTATATATATATTAATATGTATTTGCATATACACGTATGTTAATACATATTTACGTACAGAGAGTGCAGACATTCAGAAGTGCACACATGCATTCATGAATCCATACATGCATGTATACATATATTAATACATCTATACATCTATTTATACGTACATAAATAAAGGGGTATATAAATATATAACAGCATAATGTTTGGTGTACATGCATATACATGTACATATACATATGTATAATATATGTACATTAATATATTATTACATCCAAGCATGTATATGTGCGTACGTAGACAAATAGACAAATGCGTTTAGTACTATGTATAAATACAATTAATACCGACATCCAGTTAAGTTTTTGATAAGGTCTCATGATTAAAAGTGTGTTTCTGATCGAAGAATTTTGAAGCACCGACTCGAGAGGGAGACACGATGGCCATTTTTATTTTTGCAGATTTCGATTTGGGTCCATTTGGGAATTGAGAATGAAGGGGAAAGGTCTTCTACGAGAGCTTTTAGGGATTAAGGAGTGACGAATGGGAGTGCATTAATCGATCGAATAATTTGTTGAAAGCGAATTGTTCTCCCCGAAGGCTGAAGAGTCGAAAAAGTTTGAGAAAAATTACCTCTATAGGGAGTGATTGATGCGGTTCTCGCGCATGCGGTGTGCCTTAACTAATATTTAACCAATTTCGTTCAACTATGTTGAATGCTGCGCCATAAATAATGGCATCGACCTCGAATAAAGTATCGCCCATTTTGAATGTTCGATTGAAACCTGGTATTTGAGAACGTACTGATGTAACACATACGCGAGTCTCAATTTTATTATATATGTAGAGTACATAATAAATTATTGGGTTGTTCGGAAAATAATTTCGTTTTTTCCCAACAGACTTGCCTGTGAAAAAGTTCGATTGATTCTATGCAGTAGTTTGTGGTTGGTACCCCATCAAATATGGATAGTGAAAAGCAGCATTTTCGGAATATTTTACTTTTTCAAAAACACTGTTCAATCAAGAACAAAATATCCGATGAAAATCGTCACTCTTTTTCATAAAGAAGAACGAAATTACTTTTCGAACAACCTAATATTTTATTAGATATACAGGGTGTCCCAAAAGTGTTGAAGGAGCCGGAAATGGGAGGTAGGTGGGGTCATTCCGAACAACTTTTTCATTTGCAAAAATGTCGTATGGGGTTTCATTTTTAAATTATTAACGAAAAACACCGACCAATTAGAGCGCGAGAATCGCGCACGCTCGGAGGCAGAAGTGTGGGCCGAGTTATAATTGGCCGTGGTCGTGATCGAATGGCGTGGCGCGCGATTCTCGCGTTCTGATTGGTCGGTGTTTTTCGTCAATAATTTAAAAATGAAGCTCCATACGACATTTTTTCGAATGAAAAAGTTGTTCAGAATAACCCCACCTACCTCCCATTTCCGGCTCTTTTACCACTTTTGAGACACCCTGTATAGTTAAACGGATACAAGAAAGATTTCCTACGTAATTTGAACGATTTCGAAGAACGATACAAAAAGAAGGAAACCGAATTTTTATAAACATTCCAAGTGGTGCACGATCTACGAGATTATTATAGATATCGAAGATATTCGTCCGTTCCTTTTGAAATCACTTCGATGCAGCAATATAATACCGTGCAAAAGAAAATGCATGGAATACGTACATAATAAGTGTGTTGAAAACATGCCATAATATTGAAACGTATTATTTAGCCGTTCGTTCGAAAAACGTGAACGAGCGTGAGTCCTCGAGACTAGAAACTACTCGAGCAGCTAAAGAAAGACGCGAAAACGAAAAACGAAGAAGAACGAGTCGCCGATAAAAGGAAGCAGCCGAAGACGTAGGAAATTAGAGAAAAGGAGGAACAGAAGAATTAAAAGGGGAAGAGAGAGACGCGTTACGTAATGTCGGATTGCAAGGGATAGATATAACGAGTTAATTACATGACTTTGATCTTTGGGATCAATGCACCGCGGGAAAAGAGAAAAAATCAAGTGCACGGAAGAGAGAGAAGAAGAGGAGGAAGAGCAGATCGACGATCGAACGTACAACGTAATAGCGATCGATGACGAGATTCGTCGTGTACGATAGCGATGCTCTCGACGCTTTAAATTCAAGGATTAAATGAAACGAACGGTATTCTTTTATCCCGCTTGGTTAATTCTTTCTCTTGGATTACAAGATAAGTACTTCGAGGTTAATAATTTGTAACGTCGAGTCATGAAAAGTTGGAAAATAACGAAGTGGGTGGTTAGGAGTTAGTTGGCCCTCGTTATATTGCCATTTTTATTACGATTCGTGTATAGGAACTTTCGTAGTTGCGTTTTTATAGATTCGAGTTTTTTAATTTTCGACATTTGAAAAATTTTCAAATTTCATAGTGCAATATTCTAAAAATC
Organism: Coelioxys conoideus; assembly: GCA_947623535.1. Classification (NCBI taxonomy): domain Eukaryota; kingdom Metazoa; phylum Arthropoda; class Insecta; order Hymenoptera; family Megachilidae; genus Coelioxys; species Coelioxys conoideus. The sequence continues at coordinate 7,036,242 of OX392449.1, read as the reverse complement.
TCAAGTTCCTAAATCCTTGATTCTTTGAATATTTAAGTTTCCTAAAAATTATATTCTGGTATTTTACGAATCCATAGGTATTCGAGTTTCCTGAACACTCAAATCTCTAAGTATTTCAATTTCTACAATTCCAAATTCCTAAATCCTCAAATTTGCAAAATTCCAAATTTCTGAGGCTCTATGTCTCTAAAATATCACATTTTTTAGATAACAAATTTATAAATCCCCAAATTTTCAAAATTCCAAATTTTTTAGTCTCTATATTTCTAAATATTCATTTTTTTTTTAAGTCCCTCAATCTCTAAATTTCCAAATCCTTAAGTTTTTAAATTTTTAAATTCCTCAAACTCCAAATTGTCAAAGATCTAGATTTCTAAAATTCGAAATTTATCAATGTTTCAAATCCTTATATTTTGAAATATAATACCTGAGTTCCTAACTCTCCAAATCCTTAAATACCTGAATCCCTAAATCCCTCAATCCTTAAATCTCTAAATTCCTAAATCCTTAATTCATTAAATTCCTAAATACCTACATCCATAAATCCCAAAATACCAAAACCCCAAAATACCTAAACCCCAAAATCCCTAAATCCTAAAATCTCCAAAATCCATAAATCCCAAAATACCTAAACCCCTAAATCCCTAAATCCCTAAATCCATAAATCCCAAAATCCCTAAATCCCAATATTCGTAAATCATTAAATATCTAAACCTCTAAATCCACAAATGCTCAATTTCCCAAACCCCTAACTTCACAAATTCCTGAATTTTAAAACCGTCCAAATTCTCTAATCTCCGAATCTGCGTACCAGCAGGTCGTCAAATACCCAAATTCCAAAATATCCCAACCCACCACTAACAAAAATCGGACATTTCGAAAGTTCCCACTCCTGGAATCGCAAAAATTGCGAACGCTGCGAAAACGTACAATCTCGCGAAAACTCAAAAATCGCAGAAACTGCAAGAGTCGCAAAAATTGTTATTGCACGTGATGTCGGTCCATCGAGGCTGTTGCCCGAGGCAGGTTGCATCCGTATGTGCGGGTTCGCTCGAGCGAACAAATCGTTTGTCCGGTTTCATTGAAGAAGATGGCGATGACCGATGAGTCCGCTTGACACGAAACGAAGACACAATGGTGGAAATAAATTTGTTAGATCATAGGGCGCGCACAGTGTTCCCTGCACGCTATAGATGGTTCTTTAAAGCTCCTGGTAGCTTGTTGGATACGTTACAAAATGCGTTCCGCAATGCGGGCTTCGCTGAAGGTTTTGGACGCGGAACTGGCTGCCAGATTACTGCGCAGAGAGAAGGGTGCCAAGGAGAGCCGGAACAAACATTTGACGTTTTAATAAGCCAGATAAACGACACCGACCACCGTTATTAATTTCACGGTTTAACGAAATTACGGATTATTGCTTGGTGTCGAGCGTAATGGTGCGTCAGGCAAAGCGTTCTTGTCCTTCGGAAATAGACTGCCAATAACGGAGCTGAGGAAGTCTAATTGCGGAATGCCACTTTTATTTCAGCGTATATTGCGAAGCTTAATAAATTATTAAATACTCGTAATAATTAAAGGCTATCACATTTTTATAAATATTATTACATTCTTTTAAAAGTGAATTATATATTTCGATGTTCCTGTTACCATATATTTTTCAGTCGATGTAATTGTACATTTTTAAGCTGATTTTTAAGTTTTCATAAGCGTATTTGCTTCATGAAACATTATTAAAATAATGTTTGCTATAAAATGTGCATTTAGAACGAAAGTAAAAATATTCATTGAAATGTGGTCTGATTACTAGTAACTTTTAAAATAACCTCAAAGAGAACAAATTTTCACGTCGAAATATTTTAAGGTATGTTTAAAATGCTCATAAAATTAAGTTTAGTAGTGAGAGTTAATTTACAGTGGTCACAAATGTGTTTTCCACCTATACAAGCAATATGTGCCCAAGTACAACATAAAAGCACTTACATCCAGCATTTCCTCTTATCTTGTTGAATGTATTTTAAAATAGTTATAAATATCCTGAAGTATACGAAAAAATTGATGTGAATACTAGTAATGGAACTAGTTATACTCCGTATTTTGACCTTTCGCTAAAAGGCTCTTAAAGAAGTGGCAATCATTCATTCACGATGGTATTCATTATATAACTTACATTGAAGTATCCTTACAACATTCGCAAAATGATGCGAATAAAGTAGCACCTGGTTTAACAGGTTGTTGTAAAAAAAAACATTTAATAAACTCGGTGAAACTGTAAAATCGCGAAAGCCAGTAAAATGGTTTAACCAACGTTGGAACAAGTAAAGTTAGAATCATTTCTTCCTGCATCGTAGTTTTATGCCATTTTCACTATGGTAAAACACCTAACATGACCTTACACAACAGCTAGCCTACTATAGGCTGAGTCTACGTTCAGGCAAAGTCCACATCCACATCCTCCGTTTATTTTCACGGTTTATCAGAGTGATTTAACCCGTTAATTGCGTTCGTACAGAACACAATCGTTTCAATTATCAATTTGACACTTTGATCGGTACATGTAAAATGTGCACTATCCAGTTAAACGGGGGAATACAAATAACGAGGTAAACGATCTGTCAGGATGAAATACTCGTTTGCTATCTGCATACCGTGAATGTTTAACTTCACATGCACGGAATTGACCCGAAAGGCACACACACGCGCGACGACCTAACGAGGAGTACATATAAATTCCAGCAGGAGATGAGTTCCTGTAAAATTACAAGGAAGCACTCACGTACACTCGCGCACTCGACTGTATCGATACGTATACCTAATCCCTTACGTTCGTACTTATGTACAGTAAGCATATGTGTGTGTACACCGTATTCCCGAAGTTGGTACGCGTTTTATTGAGATTGTGCAATTTCCAACGATCATTGCCGGTTGCACGCGGAAGTATGTTTACCAATGAAACGCTATCGTAGTAGAGCTGTACCGATCAACTTTGTAAATTGCCCATTTAACCGCCTAGAAGTACCAGTTATCTAGGTATTTCTTGATTACTGAATTTTACTGAGTTATTTACCGTGGGATGCGTTGTGAGAACGGTTGGCAATTTGGAAATTTTAGGATTCTGGAATTTAGTATGTTAAGAGGTTGGGAATTTGTGCACTGGCGAATTTGAGAACTTTGGGATCTGGGGTCTGGGGATTTAGTGGTTTGAAATTTAGAATTTTGAGCATTTATGATTTTACAATGTAGGAATCTAATAATTTGAGAATTCGAGGGTTTGGGAATTTGGGGATCTGGGGATCTGTGAATTTAGTAATTTAAAATTTGAAGATTTGGGAACTTGGGAATTTGATAGTTTGAGAATTTAGGAATTTATGATTTTGAGAATTTAGGAATTTAGGAATTTATGATTTTGGGAATTTTGAAATTTAGGAATTTAGGAATCTAGAAATTTAGGAATTTAGGAATTTAGGAATGTAGGAATGTAGGAATGTAGGAATCTAGGAATTTGAGAATTTGAAAATATGAAAATTTGGAAGTTTAGGTCTTGGAAACATCAGTATTTAAAGATTTGTGAACTTGCAAATTTGGAAGTTTGAATAATTGAGAATCAAATAATTCAGATATTCAAAAATGCGAGAGTCCAAAAGTTCCTCTTCGTATTGGTACCCCAGACACCCAAGGTTCACAAATCCAAAAATGACAAAATATAAAAACATTATCCCAAATTCGTAAGTCCACAGACAAATAATTCAAACTGTAAAACACAGAGATACAATAACTTCGAATTAAAAAGCATAAAAGCATAACTGCACAAAATTCATAAACGTAAAAACGCAATATCTAGAAATTCACGGACACAAAAATTTGTAACATGAGCGCGCTAAAAATGATCCATGCAATTCCCGTGTACCTAACAAAATTCCCACACTCGAACGTGTTCCAAGAATTTAGAATAGTCCAGACATTCCGCACAATTTGCGCCGGACCTGTTAGGCACCATATGGGCAAACGATTTTCTGTTGTACACGTCCCGGGGGGATTTGACTTACGTTCGAGGCAACCCCTGTTCATAAATCTGCGCGTTGTAATGCCCGCGGCGCAATCGCAATCACTTTGTAGACAGGGCCTGGTAGAATGCTTTATGGTCGAGTTCATACCGATATCAGATATCTGGCCGTTGCGAGTCCTCTGCAGGATCTGTCTCGCATTTTCCACTTTCGTTCGCTCTTTTAACGCGCCCCTACCTCCTCCATCTTGATGCTCTTTAATTTCATTAACGTTGATCGAAGGTCGACCTTTGATCGGCCGTGCTTCATCATCCTACCAACAGTTTTTTTTATCACCGACACTTCCGATGATTTCGAAAAAATGAACAAGTTTACGGCGTTGTTTCGACGAGGCGATGGAAGTTTCCCTCGTAAGTGTAGTCGTTGGTAGAATTTAATGGGGATACGATTAGGGGTGCACGGCTCGATGACGACGTTTTAGCGATCGAATGTTTTCCGAACTGAGAAGTTGTCCCATATACAACGCTCAAATCATACACCGCTTAATATTTACATCGCTTAACTCGTACCCCACTTAACGCATACATCACGGTGGCTCATTAATTTTAATGCATCTTCAACACTTCGAGCTCGAAAGTACTTTTTCTCTGTTGGCGGATAGTAACTCTTAACTTTCTAGGTGAAAAGTTACATGAAGTCTTTTGAAATTATTATCCCTCGCCTGTTTCGGTATCACTATTGTCTCTTTCGTTACGATGTTTATGTATTGTGTGAATAACGTCAGAGAATTAATTATAAAGTACTTCTATAATTATACAAACTTCACAGTACAGAGGATTAAAAATTTCGTTTCTACAGAAGCATGGAATATAATGAAATAATTTGCTACTGATATGAATTTGGAAGAATAAATATATTTTCATTCGTATGTATGCTTCTCAATGAACAAAACAAGGTAATTTGTCATTAATATGAATTTATGTAGGAAAACGAACAAATTCTTTTAAAACCTACCCTCAATTTTTGCAAATTTTGCTCTCATTGAAAAACTTACTGTTAGTAACAATCACAAGTGCAACATCGATGTTACAATGTACAATATACGGTGTACAATATACAACATACAACATACAACATACAACATACAACATACAACATACAACGTAAAACATACAATAAGGTTTATGAAATTACTTTTCCACAACAATTTTACAATAATTGCCTTAAACAATTACATTAAATTATGCTTTAAAAAAAGTTTATTAAAGTTCATTTTATCGATTGGCACCATTTTAACACCGATGGCACTTTCGCGGAGTTGTTTTCTTTTCGTGCGATCCTTCATCGAATCCTCGAAGGCGAAGAAAGCGCTTTTAAAGGAACTTCAGGTTGTTTGCATTGCAAAGCACGGCAATATACAGTGCACACTCACGCAACGTTGACTAAAATAACCGTGAACAGAATCTTGCACGTTGTGTCGCTTTCGAATGTCTGATACGTCACTATGGAGATTGTTTTCATTTCGATACAACGAGACGCGGGTTATGACATTGAGAAGAACCGTAATCGCGCTTCAACGCGAATCGATGTGGCAAGGTTTCCCGAAGGGTATCAATATTCATAGAGACAGAAGTCGGAATGTTGAAAGTCGATTGTCAGTATCAATAAAATACTTCAGTGGTTACTCAGCTTTTCACTCTGACGGGAAATATTAACGAGTTACTAACACGTGCCATCAATGGGTCGGAACTTCCTTTGAAGTGGTGCAATCAGGTTGACACGTAATTGTAACGAGGACCATATAAATATTTCGTTGCAAAGCGATGCATACATTGGTTATAAAATTGTAATTAGCATAATATAGGTTGCTTGAAAGGTGTTAGAAAATATAGTTTGATAGCAGAGTGTGGGATGTTGCTTACTTGAGAAAACAAATGAGCGTTATGTGGTTAGTGGGATTATATTTATGTAACGTGGTATCTTTTATACATGTATTTTTTAGTTAAATGCTAGGGGTCATCAGCTATGCCGTTTTGTGTGTTTCAATAGAAAGTCAAAGGGTAACATGGTGTAATGTCAAATGATATATTATTACATGTTTATATTTTAAAATCTTGAATTTCAACGACTTAAAAATCCCAAATTTGCCAGATTTTAACGTTCTAAAATTTCGAAGTTCCAAACTCTCAAAGTCCTAAATTCCCAAAATTCCAGAAATACAGGTTTCCAAAGTTCTAGGGCCAGGAATTCTAAATTTCCAGGGTCCCAAAGATCCACAGTCCTAAGATCCAAAATTCCAAAGTCCCAAAATCGTAACGCTTCAAAATTCAGAAATTTCAAATGATTAAAGTTCGAAACTTTCAAAATCCCAAAGACGCAAAATTCCAAAACCTGAAAATTCGAAAATCCCAAATTCTCGAAATCCCCGAAAGTTCTAAACTTTGCAACTCTAAAATTCTGTAATTCGAAAATTCGAAAGTTCGAAAGTTCGAAAATCCCAAATTCCCAAAGTTCAAAAGTTCAAAAGTTCAAAAATTCCAAAATTCCAAAATCCCAAAATCTGAAAATTCGGAAGTTCGAAAATTCCAAAATTCCAAAATCCCAAAGTTCAAAAGTTCCAAAATCCCAAAGTCCCCAAGTCCAAGAGTTCTACAATTCACCAAACCTAAACCTCCAAAGTTCCAAATTTCAAAAGCTCCAAAACTCTCAACTTTCACGACCATAAAGTTCCAAAACTCGAAGCTCTGAAATCCTCAAAATTTCCAAACTTCACAACTCCAAAACTTTGTAATTCCAAAATTCCAATTATCCTAAAATCCCAAAATCCTACCGTTTCCCACATTGCACCTCAAACACCTCAGAATCCGTCTACAGGGCCCTTAACAAACAAACGTCCTCACTTGCAGCGCCGACAACGGCAACAAAACGACCGTCTATTGTATCCTATAAAAAGAACCGACGAGTTACACTCGTTCGCTTCCTATTACGAAAGTTAATAAACGAGGCTAACCTTGGTAGAAAGTTCGACCCAAGTTTCGAAGTTTTCGTCTCTTTGCAGCTGTGCTTGTTACGTTGGCGAGCATGTGGCCTTAGAAAAGTTTCGTTCGTACAAAGTTCTCGATGTCGAATCGATATCGGAGTTGCATAGTGCTCGCACGTCCACGGAGACTGCGTGAATGAACAATTATATATGGAACACATACGTACGGTTTTTAAATAACGTCGCTCGGGGATATTTGTCCACGGAATCGTCACGGAAATTCGCCATTATCGAACGTCGCTTTGTTTCCTCTATTTTTCTTTTTCCAATTAAAATCTAACGAGCTCTATAGTCGCCATACAACGGCCTGTTGAATATTCAAAGCAGCACGAGATTTGAAAATAACCTTCGCTCTATATCACTTTCTATTATAATGGTAGCTCGTGGATTTTAATCGTTCCTATTTTCACCTGACGGTACTTCACAATTTTCGTTATTTTCTTCTTTCGTTCGTATTATATTTCTTTTATTCTCAACTATCGATAGCTTATCTCTCTTCTTTCTGGATCTGATTTTGTATGCAATAGTAGCTCTGATCTTATTTTCGTCCTGGCAAGATTAAGATATTTTGATAAAAAATATTTATATACATATACGTTGTTTTAAATACGCATATATTATTGTATACAATGCTGTATATACATATGAATTTACATACATTGATGTTCACATACATACATATTACTGTACATATACATATAGATATTTTAATGCACTTATTCATATATGTACATACATTGGTGTATTTATACATATACATACTTTAGTGTACCTATGCATATACATACAGTAGTGTACTTATACATACACATATATTAGTATACTCGTACATGCACATATGTTAGTCTTCTTCTACATACCTATATATTAATGTATGTATACATATTGCTCATACAAATAAAGATTAATAATATAACCACCATACACACATGTATATATGCTTGTATGTATATACACGATAACGTATATATTCGCGTCCATATATGTACGAACCTCGATCTGTTGCAAATTTGCGATACAATTCCTGAAAAAAAAGTTGTACCATAAAAATGTTGATATTTGCTTTCTACATATGAATGTCGACGAAGCACACGTTGCGCAAGAAACGATATAAATGTATAGGATTATAAGATCACTATGAACAAAGTAGAACGCGTATAGAAATCAGCCGATTTCCGTGATCCGAGTATTAGAAAGCGTTTTAGCCGTCGCTTTTCACGAGGATGAACGACAGAATGGATGGTCTCGTCCTCATTCGCTTTTAACACCTCGCGTTACGAATCCGATTGCCGCGTTGTAACCGCAAATTACAACGGGACGTATAGGTGAACTTTTCGAACAGGCCAAGTAGAAAGTCCGTCGCTCGTTAGGCCGGAATCGCGATCGATCCTCCTCGGTTAAGCGCTAACCTGGAACGACCAGGAATCGAAGGTTCTTTCTCTTTCTCTTTCGTCGTTCTTCTTCTTCTTCTTCTTCTTCGCTCTTTCAGCGCGATTCGCGTTACGTAACCGAGGAAAGATAAGGCGAAACACGTTCAGCACGAGTCGCGGAGAAAAATGCCCCTGCTATCCGGGGAGTGAATCGAACAATAGCGCTGTTAAACGCGAGAGACCATACCTTAACGTAATATCGAGTTCTCTGCATAAATAATAAACGCTCGCGGTTCGCCGGTTAAATGTTACGCCGAGCCGAATCGCGCGAGCGGAAACGTCGTGGATTTATGCTTTGGTTCGAAGAAAAAACTGGTTGATTTTTAATGCACGCATGGTCGTGAAAGGAAGCGTGTTTCTTTTGACGCGGTTGCGAGGGAACGTTGTTTTATCGCGAGTTAGTTTGAAAATTTTGATGCAGGTAAATAAAGATCACGAAAAATCGTGGAAAGACGGTGGGAGGATTTTATTAAGGATTCTACTCGAGAATTTTTATCCATGGTCGAACTGGTTTTCTGGGTACCGATGAAACAACTCCCTAGCATGAAATGTGGATATGGCTCGTGTAACGCGAGGGATGATCTGGGATAACTCAGATATCATCAATTGGAAGTTCAGAAATTTTCGTATCTTTAAAGTATGGGGATCGGTTTTTGAACGTCGAGCTTTCTGAATTATTAAATTTTTTTATTCACAAATTTTCGAGTATAGAATACTGCGTTTCTAAATGTTCAAGTTTACAGAAAATCAAATTTACGAATCTCTAATAGCTAATTTCATATTCCCTGGCTTCTAGATATTATGACACTTTGGAGCTTTCAAATGTATAAAAAAGATAAAGAAAGCCTGCTTTCAAATTTATAAATTTCAAGATACCAGATTTTGAAATTTCCATATTTCCAAATTCTCGTACCTCCAACTTTCGAAATTACCAAATTATTAAATTTATTAAAATTATTAAAATTGTTATCAGAGCTATTACTCTCTTGACCAAAACTCTATTCACACCGGTGATCGGCACATTGCAAAACCAACAACGGGTAATTTAATACTATAATTACCAAAGTACAATGCACAATTACTTCCAAGTTAAAAATGAAGTTGAAAAATAAATGAATGCACTTTGAAACATAAACCAATGCACATATTAATTCTTCATCTTGATGTGAATTAAATTAGACTTTTTCAAGGCAATCATCTTAAAAAATCTTGTAATTTAAAATAAGAAATTTGTGAAACTTTGACAATCTTAATGTTAAACCGCGTATATTACCCTAAATATAAAAATGAGAATCGGTGTAGATTTCAAGGCAAACATCTTGTAATTCAAAATAGAAAATTTGTGAATCTTTCGTAGTTCCACCGTTAAACCTCGCGCATTACCCTAAACGTTCGAACGAGTAGACAATAATCAAGTGACAGACAAAAACCCCGATCGCCGCCTACGTTGCCCTGAAAATCGATCGTCATCGATCTCCCGATATCCCGATACGAAGAGGTATTCTTCGGCAGCCGGAGATATACGAAAACAAGCGTATATATCGTCGAAAGAAGGTAGATAGTGGCAAGAGAAGCCATTAAGGCTTCCACCCCGGCGAATTACAGATTCCTCGAGCAGCCAGCGCGGAACTGCTCCCCGTGAATTTATTCTTAGCAGACGTTCTTAGACCGCGTTTTCCGACGTTCGCTCGAAATTCCACGATGGCGGCGAGTGGGGGAGAAAAGCTCGGGTAGAAAATTTTTATTCGCTTCTCCGCCGGCACGTCTTCTCCTCGATCACGTTCCCTCTTCCTTTTCTCTCTCTTCTTTTTCTCTGTTTCTCTCGTGGGGGCTTACTTCGTGTTACATTCGAGACCCCGGTCTCGTACCAAGTCAATTACTGGTTACTCGGTTACTCGCCGATGCGTGCTGCGCCCAAGTGTACGCACACGCACTCACACGCAACGTGCACGTGTGAGCGTACAGCAGACACTGCGTATCGTAATTCGCAATTTGCCCGAGCATTCACCTTCGAATTCCCGTTATTCACGTTCCGTATCGTCATCCTACACTCGACACCCGAGGCACCGCTCCGGGCGAACGACAACAATGTCCGACTCGTGAACTTTTCAGCCTTTTCGTGTCATTTTGTGGCAACCCTTAACGCGTCGCGTGCAGTGAAATGTGTTGCCACCCGGTACGAACGGGTTTCACGAAGATCCGATGGATAACGTGGCGGTTTCGACCATTTTTCCTTTCGTTCGTGGATTAAATGTTCGGTGAAACGTGAGAGTTTTTTGCTTATACACGCACATGTAACGCGCGAAGGATTGAAGTAACATCGGGGTGATGCGAAGTTCATACGATAATTATTTTATTGCTTTGATGCTCTATTATTGCATTGTTCCGTATTCTGTTGCGTGATCTTACTGTTCTATCAATTATACACTGCTGTTTTATCATGTTCGTTTTACCATTTCATTTTTTTAATATTTTTATATTTCATCGTCCTTATTATTTTACCGTTTTATTGCTTTAGCATTTTTCCGCTTTAGTATTTTGGTATTTTTGCGTTTTACTTTATCACCTTATCAGGATTATATTGCTTTATCGTTCTTGTTATTTTACTGTATTATTGTTTTAGCATTTTTGCGCTTTACATTTTTGATATTTTTACATTTTACTTCCTCAGCTTGTTGGCATTTTACTATTTTATCGTTCTTATTATTTTGCTGTTTTATTGTTTTAGCACTTTTGCATTTTGCTGGTTCGGTATTTTTGCATTTTACTTCATTATTTTATTAGCACTTTACTATTTTATCATCTTGTCATTTATAATTGTACAATTTTACCATTGCACAGCTGTTCCAATCTATCACTACTCTACCGTTTCATTATATTATCATTATACTATTTTTCCTATTTTCCAATTTCATTTATTTGAAATCTGAAACCGAACTAAAGGACTTGTAAATTGAAACGAGTGTACCAAGATGAGCTTGCAACGGAACATAAAAGTATCGTAGGAAAATAAATCAATAATAAATCGATGATTTCTCGCGATCGTAGATAATAAATCGTCGTTAAACGGTGCGCGTTATTGCTGCCATGATCGCTGGCCCATCGGTACGTGCATCGATTATTATTTTCAGCGATGAATGATTGTTGCTGCCCTCTCGAGCCGGCAATTAATTCTTTCCGATACGCCGCTTTGTAATTGCCGCTTTAATAGACGCGTCCGTATTTATCGTTCCACGACTTATAATTAAACACCGTTCGCGCGACTGATTGGTCGGTTAATGCGAGTCAACGTATTTATTATCGCGATTTTGCGACGTTAAGGCGGCAAGTTTTTTGCGACGGTCTCAGAGAAAATCGCGGGATTTATGAAGTTTCGCGGCGGAGATGCAATTTTCATCTTAAAAATTTATTGGCTCGGATCTTCGGGATGACAGGATTATACAGTGTTCGCGTGGAAAGACGAGAGATAATTGTGAAATTAATTTAACACTAAAGGGCTTCGTTCCTTGGGTTTATGAAGGTGGAACAGAGGCATGATACGATGGAGTCTCGCTATATGGCCTTGGACAAGTATGTACAAGAAATAACCCCGTCATTAATACTTCAACCAGCGAATTTTTCATTCATTCGTTTCATTTCATGAAATGATCAAGAATTTGCAAGTTTAAAGACTTTAGGGAGTAGTACATTTTGAACAATTTGAAACATTTGCGGTGTTGAAAGTTGCTGAGTTTGAAAATTGAAAACATTAATGAATTTCTGTCAAGCACGCACGATTGTTAGAAATAGGATATTAAAATAAATAAAAATAAGTGAGCAAGAAAATGATACAATATCGACGAGTTAGATCAAATATTATATATAGATAGGCGATAATGACAATAACGACGTCGCGTGAACGTGTCACAGTGTCGATTGGGTCGACTACAAATATAATTTTTGCTAAATAACCTTTCATTCCGGTTATAAATCAAACTTCCACGCAAACACGAGCACTCGCGTGGAATCGAGTGCAATATCGGTTCGGGATTTGATGGAACGGTAATATTGAAATATGGACGACATCGATTATACATTTGCGTTCCGCGAAACTGTGGTGTTCGATGTTCACTCTGTCACTGTACATGGCTCGTATTTATACGTCCATCTATTTCGATACTGAATCAGTGTTCATCTACCACCAGACCGTACATTCTGTCTGAAATTATTTATTACAAAGTTTATTATATAACATACTGAATGGCGGAATCGATACATCGTTGAAGTAATAATAATTAATATGACTCACGATAACATGAATAATGAAAAATTATTGACGTTGTGATCTCCAAATTTATATTTCACTGTTGACATTTTTCTTATATTTTACTATTTTAGTTTAGAAATAGGATTATGGAAGTTTGGCAAACTTTAATTTTAAGATTTTAGGATTTTGGGATTTTATAATTTTGGAATTTTGGAATTTTGGAAATTTGGAGTTTTGGTTTTTGGGATTCAGGAATTTTGGAATTATGGGATTATGGGATCTTGGGATTTTGAAATATTGGGACTTGGGGATTTTAGAATTATGTGATTATGGGATCTTGGGATTTGGGGATTTTAGAATTATGTGATTATGGGATCTTGGGATTTTGAAATTTTAGGATTTTGGGACTTTGGAATTTTAGAGTTCCAGAATTTCAGAATTTGGGAATTTTGGAATCTTGGAATCTTGGAATTTTGGCATTTTGGGATTTTAGGGTTTTGGGGTTTTGGAGGTTTGGAATTTTGGGATTTGGGAATTTTAGAATTATGGGATTATGGGATCTTGGGATTTTGAAATTTTAGAATTTTTCTTATATTTTACTATTATAATTTTGTTTACATTTGAATATTTGCATTCGCCTTATACTTTAGTATTTAAATTTTTCTTAGTTCTTATAATTTACATTTCTTTTATATTTCACTGTATATTCACATTTTCAGTATAGCTACACTACACTGTAGCGCACGGTGAAAACGTTAACACCTAAATACGGCTGTTAATAATAGATACACGTTCAATCGATGCGAAATTAGCCTCGTTAATTAATAACGCCGAATATTCATTCGATGGTCGATCATAACGATAGGTGTTTACTATACATAATGTACACGCATGAATTTTACACGAATCGCCGGCGAACTTTGACAGGAAAGTTCACATCGTGCAGGATAACTGTCCGGCAAACTTTCTTCGCGGCCGGAAGCGGAACTTAATTAATGCGGCTTCGTTACGCCGTCACGAATGTACCGGGCTTTACAGAATTCCAGATTAAACCTAACTGGAAGCTGTAGTTTCCTAGGGGAGTTGCATCTACCCGCGATAAGCTACATCCCTTCGGCAACTCTAATTAATTACCGGTTACCGTATCATGTACTTGAGAGGGAGCGAGATATGCGAGATTTGGAATCGATCATTGATCGATTTTCCATCACACGATCGCAAATTGAAAGAAACACGAGAATATTACGTCCGATGTTTCATTAAAATCGTTCAGTGACACGCTCGGTTTAGGCTTTACGAAAGAACGTACGAAATTAGGACGACAAATAATTTTAGGTATTTCAATTTTGTTACCTGAGCAATCTTGATATCGCAACATTAAAACAATCTAAAATGACTGCTTAACAAATATACTATTTCACAAGAAAAAATTAGTTCAGACGATTTCCTTGAAATCTGTGCTGATTCTCAAGAAGATATAGAATTAACCAGTTAAAAGTTTCGGAATTTAAATTTAGTTGCGGAATTTAGTTTCAAAAGTTAAGAATCATAAAATGTATTAAAATTATTAAGGTCGTCAACAAGTGTACGCGACGAACACGGGGCAAATGCTCCTACTATAAATTATACAAAAAAAGTGGGTATAGAAAAATGAGGAAAAGTATATACTTTTATTCGATAAACAATTCATAATTTATTAACGTTAATAGCATCGAAATAAAGTTTTCGTGTATTATTTCATGTTCCATCGTTTGCTCTTTAATTTTTCATCTTCATTTTAAACTTCAAGGTAACTATGTATTATATATCGGTAGTTTCAATCTTAATATTTTGTTATCCGAGCAATCTTAATAAATGGACCTGAATAATTTCTTCGGATATTAGAAAATTTCACGTTCGATTCTTTCCTACGTGTACGACGTGCAATGGCGTCTTTCGTATAAATAAATTATAAAATATTTTGCGTTAATCCCGCAACGCATTTCGATTATAATGGCGGCTAACGTCTTTCAACGTTCGACAGAAATATGCCACCAACGTCGAGAGAAATAATTTAGCGCCGCTTTCGAAGGAGAAATTGAATATCGATGAAAATTACGCGACATTGTCGTCGAGTTTGCGTATCGTTTTACACGAGAGTTTCGCGTATAACGCCGGATCCATTAATTTTTTTTTTGTCCTTTCTTTTTTTTTTGTCGAACGCGTTTTCACCGAGAGATAGCTTGTTAAATAACATTCCAAGGAGCTTTATCGTAACGACGACTAATAAAAAACCGATCGCAATTGTGTCTGGAGACGTGCGGCGTACATAAAAGGTATCCTACTTCGAGATTCTGGCATTCCTGGCAATACCGCGGATTCCAGCTTTTCCGTTAATGAGAATAATTAGCGCCAGGGGTCGTTGTACTTGCGTACACGACTTAAGGTCGCGCTGAAGTCTCCATTGAACCGAACGTGGGACTCTCTCAGTTTCCGGGATCTTTGAAATCGCGTTAACGCTACGCAATTTGGCCCATGCGCGAAACTATGGCTCGTTTAATTAATGTTTTTACCGCATTTTCCTCGTTTGATTTTCCCGACGCGGGATGTAGACGCTTTCCACGTTGCAAGGGATGAGTTACGTAAGTGATCGCGTTTTTAACCTTTTCTCGCATGATTTGAAATTTGTTTATTGGTATTTTTATTCGATGATGTAACGTGCGATTCAACGGAATTGTTAAAAATAATTATCGCTGCAGAGAAGATTATGTAATTTGATTTGCTTATTTGGAAAGGTGGCGATTGGAGAATTTTGAAATTCGGGGATTTAGGGGTTGTTGGAATTTTCAGTGTGAGTATTTTGGAGATTTGTAAATTTGAGAATTTGAGAATTTGAGAATTTAGGAGTTTGAGAATTTGAGAATTTGAGAATTCGAGAATATAGGAGTTTGAGAATTTGAAAATTTAGAAATTTGGGAATTTTTGAAATTGAGAAATTGAGAATTTAGGAATTTGAAAATTTAGGAATTTGAGAATTTGAAAATTTAAGAATTTGAGAACTTAGAAATTTGAAAATTTAGGAATTTGTGAATTTAGGAATTTGGGAATTTGAAAACTTAGGAACTTAGGAACTGCAAGATCTAGAAATTTGAAGATATAGAAATTGAGGAATCCGAAAATTTGTTATCTTAAAAATTCGGTAATCCAAAAATACGGAAATCTTATAATTTGCGTAATTTGAACATTTTAAAATGCAAATGATTCTGAATATCCTATATCCGAAACTTTTGTGTTTTCCTTTACATTCGAACCCTTTTACTCTCGAACATTGAAAGGATCTAAATGATCTCCTTACGCTGGTCTTGTTACAATGGTCTTTCGCAGCCGGATCCGTTGGAGTGTTTGAATCAAAGAAATTTTGCGGAGGAACGATTCCCTCTGGAATATGCATAAGTTGGAGAAAATTGCTCCAACGAGCGTAACTCGTGCCGACACCAGAGGTCGTTTAATTGGCAGGTCGGCAATTAGGCGATTAATTAAGCGCGATTAAGGCGTAACAGGAGGAGCGAACGGTGGAGTCTTCTTGCGTAAATAATGCTTGTGGCAGTGAACCTGAAGTTGAGCCACTTGGTTTCTCACGTAGGCCACGAGAAACGGCCACGACGATGAAAAACAACCGATTACCTTTACCGGCGCGTACACGGTACTCCCGTACGTTTCTATTCACGTTTGAACGTTTTTTAAAAGGAACAACTTTCGACTATCGATGACTTTCGGTTCTTGTGAAAATTGGATTTGCGAAGATTTAAGTTCAGCAATAGGATTATGGAAGTTTGGCACACTTAAATTTTGAGATTTTAGATCTTTTGGGATTGTAGAATTTTAGAATTTTGCGATTCTGGAATTTTGAGATTTTGGGATTTTCGGGTTTTGGGATCTTGGGGTTTTAAGATTTTAGAATTTTGGGATTCTGGAATTTTGGAACTTTGAAATTTTGGGGTTTTAGAATTTTGGGATTTTTGGATCTTGGGATTTTGGAATTTTTGGATTTTGGAATCTTGGAATTTCGGGGTTTCGGGATTTTTGGATCTTGGGATTTTGGAATTTCGGGGTTTTGGGATTTTGGGATTTTGAAATTTTTGAATTTTGGGGTTTTGGAATCTTAAGATTTTGGGATCTTGAGATTTTTGGATTCTGGAATTTTAGAATTTTTGGACTTAAAAGTTTAGAAACACTGAAATTTTATGACTTTGGTTGTTGGAGCCTTGTGACGTTGAGGAGTTTGGAAGTTTGAAAGTTTGAAAGCTTGGGATTTTGGAACTTACTAGTTCAGAAATTTTTTAATTTCTCAATTTCTAAATATTAGAATCTTCTGATATAGGGAATTTGAAACTTGAAGGATTTCGAAATTTTAAAACGTTTCAATATTACAATCAGAATGGTGGAATTTTTCTATTTTACTTAGAATTTTGTGACTTCATGACTTTAATACTTTGAAATTTTCAACTTTGTGACTATGAATTTTCGGAACTATACAATTATAACTTGACTTATCGATTATTTATTAATTAATCTCCTTTGCACGTCTAACGCGCAACAGAAAAATATTGAATTTGTTCTCGCGTCCATCTACTAAATTTCCAAATTTCCATAAATGTTCCGCGTGCCGATGCTTCATAAAATAAAAAAAGAATTTCGCGGCTTTACGACAGCTCACTTTCTACGCGTAAAAGCGAGACGCGAAGCGAAAAAGTAGAAGATTAACATTAATGGCCGATCGAGGCGTTAGAATGTCTCGAAGCGCTCTTGCGCGTAACTCACGTGGCAAACTCAGCCATCGAATAGGAAGTTACGCAACATGTTTCTCAGGCGTGTCTTAATAAATTACATAATAAATGTCTCATAAGGAAATTATGTAAAAGCGAACGGCACGTAATACGTGCGCGAGCAGTGTCGATACGATTTTCCACGTGTCAAATCGTACGAACAACACGAGCTCGTGCAAACAACGTGACTTCTTGTTCCGCCATCGCGATATTCGGGGAAAAATCGTGCTGTGGTCCTGTAGATCTCGAGTACATCGAATATGGGCCATCATACTCGAAGCAATTTTATGCCGATCGGTAAACAAACGTTCAAACGATTCTCGTTCGTTTCAGTTTATGTGTGAGCTTCGAAATACCATCACCGAATTTGGCAATTTCAAATTTTTGAGATATCGACATTTGGTGATTGGAAGTTTGAAAATTCGAAGATTCCGAAATGTGGGCGTTCGAGGATTAAAAATGTTGGAACTTTGGAACATGGAGGGTTCAGCAGTTTGGGAACTCGGAAATGTGGGTGTTGGGAAAGTTGAGACAGTTCGGCAAGTTGAGAGTTTGCGAAGTTGAGAATTCGGCAATTTGAAAATTAAAAAGTTTAAAAATTCGGAAATTACAAAATTTGGATGTGTGAGTATTTGGGAGATTGAGAATTTGAAAATTTGAGAACTCGGAAATTTGCAAATTTGGATAATATGAGAGTTTGCGACGTTGAGACTTTGGCAATTTGATAATTCGGAAATTTCAAAATTTGGAAGTGTGAGTATTTGAAAAATTGAGAATTTAGAAATTTCAGAGTATGCGAAGTTGAGAATTTGACAATTTAAGAATTCGAAAGCCCAAAAATGCGGAAATTTCAAAATTTGGCAATTCAAATGTTTGGAAGATTCAGAATTTGAAGGTTTGTATATTTGAAAATATCCTCCCTCACGAT
Source organism: Coelioxys conoideus (assembly GCA_947623535.1). Taxonomy (NCBI): domain Eukaryota; kingdom Metazoa; phylum Arthropoda; class Insecta; order Hymenoptera; family Megachilidae; genus Coelioxys; species Coelioxys conoideus. The sequence continues at coordinate 7,017,792 of OX392449.1, read as the reverse complement.
GTTCGGTGAAAAATCGTTCCGGGGGTACGTCGCTGTCGAGTGGCACGAATATGGGCCATCATGCTCGAATCAATTTTTCCTCGATCGGTAAACAAACGTTCAAACGATTCTCGTTCGTTTCAGTTCACGTGCGAGCATCGAAATACCACCACCGCAAGAAAAGGTAGAATATGGGCCAGCTTGTTGATGAAAAAATGTACCGTGTCTATCGTCACGATGAAATGGAACGAAAATAAAACGGGGAATCAACGGGAATTCAAACTAAAAAAAAATCCTATAATCTTAAAGGCACAAAGTGTAATCACCAAGTATCAATACCCTCAAAATGCAATAATTTACAAAAAAAAAAAATTGTTAACTTTCTAAGCTCCAGTCTTAAATTCTGAAATTCCCAAAATATTAAAGTCCCAAAATATGAAATTTTAATTTTCGAATGTTAGAATTTTGGGATTTTGGGATTTTAGAATTTTGGAATTCTGCTATTTTGGGATTCTGGAATTTTGGGATTTCGGAATCTTGGGATTTCATGATCTCGGAATTTCAGGATTTTGGGATTCTGAAATTTTAGAATTTTGGGATTGTAGAATTTTAGTTTTGGAATTTTGGGATTTTGGAATTTTAGAATTTTGGGATTTTGATATTCTGGAATTTTAGTCCTGAAATTCCAAAATCCACCAATTTTAAAGTCCCAATGTATCCAATATGGCAACGCATCTGCGATATTCTGTTCGTATAATCCTTTTTCTCTCCGAACCGTAAAGGGGTTTATCCATAAAGGAACGAAACTTATTGGAACGAGTATGACCGACATTTTTTCCGAATAAAAGACGCAGGTTATCGTTCTTAAAGTCCTCGAAAGATCTCGAGCGAATATTACGTTAATGCATCCGGAAATGGATGGAGCACCTTCAACGCACCGGGATCGAGGGAACTTAAGTTCCCAGGTGCATTATCGCAGCTGCTGAACAACAAGGCTTTACAATTACGATATTAACATTTATTTTCATATTGTTGAGTATGCAACGTGGCTCGAGGTGATTTTGCATTTACCTCGTATTCTCTCTCTCTCTCTTTATCCACTTTTTTGCCTCTCGCGTATATTTCGACATTTTTTTTTTATTATCATTATTTATTCTTCCGCTTTGAAACATTTGTGCAAACGTTCTTCTTTCGTCGGAATTAAATTGAATTATCAAACAATTACATAACGCATCGTCATCTAGTACAATTGTAAGAGATTCTGTTCTTTGTACAGTTTTCTTTCTTTTTCTTTTAATTCTTTCATCGTAGTCGTTGCGCCAGTAGTCACAAAGGGATTGTTAAAATAATATTTACGTACTATTATTTTGACATTTTGTAAAAGTACGACAGCATCGGTCCGCGGAATAACGTTTCACCGTTATCGTTGTAAGAAGACAAAGAAAAAAACGTTTTCATCAACTTTTCCCTTTGTTCTTTGAACGCGTAATAGCACGCGATTGAAGTGCCATGCTCGGATGTGCATTTACAACGATTTATTCTTCGCACACACGACTGTGTGACGCGGAAATTTGCCTCGTACAAAGCGACGCAATAAAAGCCCCTAGAAAAACCTTCTTCGTTCGATGCGATGGTCAAAAATTTGCGATTATTGATAAACATTAAGAAATTTGGTGTCTGGAAGATCGAGAATATGGAAATTTGTGAATTTGACATTTGTTGATTTTGAAATTTGAGACCGAAAATTGGAAATTTGAAAATTTGAACATTCCGAAATTTGGGATTTAAGGATTAAAAAAGTTGCAATTTTAGAAAGTTGGGAATTTGATAATTTGGGAATTAGGAAATTTTGAAATTTTTAAGTCCGATCATTTGGAAGATTGAGAATTTGTAAATTTGACAATTTGAAAGATCGAGACTTTGGAAATGTGAGAACACGGAAATTTAAGAATTCAGCAATTTAAGGGTTTGCGAAGTTGAGAAATTGGCAATTTGAAATTTGAAAAATTTAAAAATTCGGAAATTAAATAAATTTGGATGTGTGAGTATTTGGAAAATTTAGAATTTGGAAATTTGTGAACTCAGACATTTGGGAATTTGGAAATTTGTGAGTTTAGAAGGTCGAGAATTCGGCAATTTGAGAATTAGAAAATTCGGAAATTTCAAAATTTGGAAGTGTTAGTATTATATTTAGGGGATTGAGAATTTGGAAATTTGAGAGTTTAGGAAGTTGAGAATTCGGCAATGTGAGAACTAAAAAATTAAAAAATTCGGAAATGTCACAATTTGGGCGCATGAGTATTTGGGAGATTGAGAATTTAAAAATTTGTGAATTCCCAGAATCGAAAATTTATAATCATGAACTCTTGCGATCCTCATCGCGCGCCATATTGCCGCTTCAAACATTCTCGTTGCACCACGCGCGTTGTACCCCTCGTAAAATCGCCTACGATTATATCACCGCGCGTTAAACATTGAACACAACAATCCGGTAGAAATCCCGATGAGCCGAGTTTCTCTAGGAATACGTGAGAGTTTAATGGATCGTCGTAATCGTAGAGAGACGAGCAATCATAAAGTCCCGCGACTCGAAAGATAAATTTCTATACGATTTCACTCTATCGGTGCCTCGGTGATTTACAATTCTCCCTTGGTATACAACTCGCTCCGACGAACGATCGATTTCTCATTAATGGATAAACCCGACCTCGACGACACGATCGCAAGACGAAAGTCACGATCGAAACACTGTTACCACGTGCTCGAACACGATGAAACTCTCCGGATGCATTGAAACATATTCGTTCTATTACTCGGAAATGTTGTTATACAGAATAAAAGAGAGAACTTCGTTTCTCGATGGATCGACGCCGTTCGCGAATGAAATGTCGTGGGAAACATGATTTTTCTCTTGTTCTTAACGAGGAAACTCTTATGAAATCTCGATGTGTTCCGTGCACGATGGCATGCATGCAAAGATGTTTCTGCGTATTGTAACGGGAAGAAAGAGACATGTAACTAATGCTGTCTATAGGTAGATAACTTGAAACATGCAAATACTATTGACGCGTTCAAGAACTTCTTGATTTATTCATTTTTATCCTTCGCTTGTCTAAACAACGGTTTCTTCCAAGGGCTGTGAAATACTAGCGACACGAGTAACCGAAGCTCGAAGACTGTGAAACATTCTAAACTCGTGCAAATAAAATTTAACAAACGTAAAAACCTTAGAATACTATCGACTGAAATTTACCGACTACATAAATACTAAGCGACTCGATTTTGAGGGTTGTAAACGTACATTGCAAACGTATAACTCAAGCAATTTAAACTCAAGTCTCTACATAACCTTAAATACTTCGAAGTAAGGTAAAATATTTGTCCAAAATATCACAATCTGAAATAAGATAGTAATTAAATTATGCAAAGGTTGAAACTTGTGATAAATTCGAAGAAACCAGAATAAATCCAAAGGTACAAGAAATGAAAGTTTAAGGGTTGTAAAAACTCGTACCTCAATTATTAAAACTTGAATAGTCCTTTCTTCTTTTTTTATTAATCCAGTCTCCACAAATCAATTTATATAATTATATATAAATAATTATTAACGAAGAATTAAAAAATAATATCTGTCATTAATTGTTTCTAACAACGCGTTACCTGGGTGTACTTTTGGAAACAAAATTAATTTAAAATAATGAACACTACGTTAAGCGAAGTGCATCTCGTGCATACATGAAACTAAGGGGTCGTAAACATTTCTAGCTACCAAAATTCGTATTAATCCACAGTCAAAATTCAAATTGCAAGAATTAACGAGGTGCTTGTTGTTTCGCTGTCTTCGAGGAAAGGATCTTCCAGGCAGTCACGACGCAACGAAGCATCGTTTCCACGCCTAGAGATATATCCAGGCGCATTAGTGACATAATTTTCTCGGTGTATTTCTGTAACGTGGCTGAGAAACGGCCGGGAGGAGAAAGGGGAGGATAAGTGAGAGTCTGGCGACGCCGGTCGTCTGGGTCCCTCTAGCTTAGGCGAGTTTATCGACATCGCATTTCCGCGTTTTCGTTGCACAACACCTGTTCACAGTCCATATAATCCCCTCTTGGGTGCTCTCAAAAATTCACCAAATCGTTCGGACGAATGCGAGGCCCGTCTCGAAGTTATCGTGACTCGAACAATCATTTTCTAAGGTCAATTCGTGCAAGGGTAGATTTCGATCGCGACATCGTAAATTTTTACCAAACTCGTTGACGAATTTTTAATCGATAATCACTGATGTCACTAGGTCCATCGACAGACTTCCGGTTCTCCGATTGTTCATTTCGGAGAACCTCGAAATGAACGAACAATTTTGAATGGTTTATTGTCTCTTACAGTATCTGAACCCTTGTCACCCTCGTAACATATATATATTTTTTTTCATTCGTTTACTACTTACCTGAAATTGAAAAATATATTTGTTATACACGCTGTATTATTGCACAACATTTTACTGAAAATCTACTTCTTCAGCTATTTTGTAAATTAATTAAAGAATTGTAAAAGAAATTAACCCTTTGCTATACGATTTATTTGTCTGATGCCTCAGAACTATTCGCTGCAACAATATTGATACGAATAAAAGAAATTAAAATATTATGCGTATTTTATGTTCATAATCCTTTAATATGCAAATTATAATTGCATATGAACTTTACCTATAAGCGTATTCAGAATTATAGTAAGATTTATCATATTTCAACTTTGAGTGCGTCACAGACTCTTTTAAAGTGTGGCAAGGGGTAAAAAGTACAAAGGGTTAAAGAATGATGTACCGATGCACTTAATCATTGTCAATGAATCGTGATATCAGGATCGATGAGTCTAGATCGAGATTAACTCAATCAGTTTTCCAGTTGCAAAAGATGCAATAATTTATAAGAAATTTCATCGCATATCGATTCGAAAACGGGCGAGATTGGTCAATGGTTTTCCTCATCGTGCGCAATGATCCAGGACCACGAAGAGCGATAAAACTTGTTGAATACGGACATCAGGGTTTCCAAGAGGGTTACACGTATTTCGCGCGCAGAACCACGGTCGAACGGTGATTACGATGGTCGAAGAAAATAAAAAGAGAATTGTAGACGCTCGTCACGCGTCGAATGGTATCCGAGGGATATAGGGGAATAGTCAAAATTGCCCTAGTCACCCGGTAAATGGTTGCACGCGTGAGACCGCCCGAAGATATTCCTGAAGCGACCATATATCTTTGGAATTGCGTAACGTGCGCCAGCGGAAAGGGAGAAAAAGGCGAACGAGGGAACGTGGAGGATAGAGAAAGTGGGAATCACGAAGAGAAGAGGAGAAAGAGAACGAAGCGGAGTCGAGCCGAGTCGGGCTGCAGCGAGAAATTGTCTGTAGAAAGTGCATTTCGAAAGCGAATCAACGAGCGAGCGTATAAAAGCGACCATAAATTATTTGTCTCCGCGCGTGTATGATTATACTATGTATCCCGTGTGTCCCTGCGTACACACGGAGATTAGTATGACTCTGTCTTTAACAAAAAACGATACTCTTCATCGTCGACAATCAATTCGTATTTCTGGACAGTTTCGTCTTCAAGGTTTCGATTCTCTCGTCCCTCGTCTCAATTTTTTATTTACTATTATTAACAACCATCTAATGATTCATTTTTACGATATCGTAAAAATTGCATCGAATTAATTGAGTTTAACCCTTTGCACTCGAATGGGCACTCACCACTTTGTTTAATACAGCAATATGGAACAGACATTTTTTCACTAAACCGATAGTGCTGTACATATGAAGTATAAACATGATAAAACAATTAATTGTGGCAATTAATAATAGAGAGATGCGATGAAGTGTTCCATTCTGTATATAGCTTCTATCTCTGATCTAAAGTTCTGTGCTGTCTATTCTAAAGTTCTGTGCTATCTATTCTGAAGTTCTGTAACGTCTCTCCGAGTTTTGGCATTTTTGCCATATTTAAAACCACCGTTGCTCCCTTCCATTGCGCCCTTAGCGTGGCACTTTTCCGGATGGGTTTCCTACATGGGAGAGGACTGCGGTTGCTCGCGGAAGTTTGGCTTTTGAAAAAGCCAAATTCCGTAACGTATTTCTCGCGGTACTGTAAATCGTTAATTTCCAGGGCCAAGTTACCCTTCGACGTTTAGGTCTGCGAGGTGTATAACATGGCCTGTGCTGCTAAAGCCAAAAAAGACTCTAGCAATGAATGCATCATGAATATATTTGTAAAACTAAAATTGTCACGTGCCGTCGATAATAAACTAAAGGTTTTCAAAAGTGACTATTTTTCTTGCCATGTCCTAAACCTCATCTGTATGAAACTCTAACAGTTGCCGTTCCTCGACAAATGTAAAAATGTCATGGACGCCGAAGAGGTGGCACGAGAAGCTTCAACCATGAGCGACCGACAGCCTACCACGATCGAAAGGAATTTTAAACCGATTAGCGAAACAACGATCCGGATTCCCCATCGGGTGCACCTTCGAGGAAACAAAAGCACGACTCGGGGGTGCGAGGTCTCGGATCGGCCCCGGAATAATCGAATCACCAGGAAACGATCCATAAGCCCCGCGTACGAAACGACAATGGACGAAAACCCGCGGATGGCGGACACGCCGGCGAAATAGGGAAGGCTGTCGCAGAAGTTTGGAACGCGGCCTCGACCCGACAGCCCGAGCGAGAGCCACTTGACGGCATTTAGCAGCCCTTGTTTACAAGGAAGCGGCGCGCATCGCATATATTTGCTCGGGTCACAGCATTCGTATTCCAGCCGACTGTGTCCATCCGTTCGTACTCCGCCATGTACAAGTGCAGTGTGCGAGTGTGCCTCTAGTGCCGATACGTGCTGGTATTCCGAGGAGCCGCACTATTCCAGGGCCGGCTGACACCTTGTAACGTTCGTCCTCTTTTCCCTTTCGACTTTTTTGGTTTTGAGCATTCGGAAGATTGGGAATTTGGAAATTTGACAATTTGAGAGATCGAGACTTTGGACATGTGAGATCTCGGAAAATTTTAGAATTTGGAAATGTGGGAACTAGGAAAACTTGAGGATTCGGAAATGTGGAAACTCGGAAAATTGGGAATTTGGAAATGTCAGAGCTCGGTCATGTGAGAATTTGGGAAATGTGAGAACTCGGGAAATTTTAGAAATTCGGCAATTTAAGAGTTTGCGAAGTTGAGAAATTGGAAATTTGAAAATTGAAAGGTTTAAAAATTCGGAAACTAAAAAAATTTGGATGTGTGAATATGTGGAAGATTTAGAATTCGGAAATTTGAGAACTCGGATATTTGAGAATTTTGGAATTTGAGTGTTTAGAAGGTCGAGAATTCGGCAATTAGAGAATTAAAAAATTAAAAAATTCGGAAATTTCCAAATTTGGAAGTATCAGTCTTTGGGAGATAAAGAATTTGGAAATTTGAGAAATCGTGCCTCTAGTGTCGATACGTAGTGTTATTCCGAAGGGCCGCACTATTCCAGGGCCGGCTGACACCTCGTAACATCCGTCCTCTTTTCTCTTCATTTCTCTTTCCATTTTTTTTTTTTGCTTTTTGCGGAAAATGGGATACCATTTTCTTCGCGCCTCGTGTCGAATATCTGATCGATCCCGGTGACGCGTCGGGGAGATCTCGAGGTCGGGCCGACGATTCGGATACGAACGAAAATGGCGAGAAATCGTTGATGCTGTCGGGGATCTCTTTATTGGTACCTGGGAATAATGTGAGGGAATTATGGAGGAAATCGGGCAAGGGTTAGGGATATCCTGAATATCCAAGGAGGAATCGATGGAGAATCATGAACTCTTCAGGAACATTTTAGGAACTTACATTTTACCATTCTGACTTCTTAAGACGTGCCACGTATGCTTAAATTTTTATTTGCATTTCTATTAAGCTGCGTTGGTTTTTCATTTTTACACACATTGCATACTTCCCTTGTTACCATCGATTAGATACTTGCACACTCACGCCATAGTAATCTCACGCTAATGCGAATGATCATGAGATGACATTGACATGATCATAAATTAAAACTTGAATTCGATTCACAAAAACAAATAATTATTATATTTCTGAATATGAAATAATCGTAAAAAGTTCGATGAAAGTAAACGATCGTACTAACGTTTCTGTTGATCGAAATTAAATTTTTTAAATCAAGGTCGTGTATCCTTCAAGTGATTTGAACATTAGGTACTATTTGTAAGAACCAGAGAACATGACAAAAAAAACATGAAGTAAAACACGTTACGTGCAGCATCAATTTTTTATTCTAAAAATCGACTTCGAAAGAAAGTTCAATAAATATGACATAAATATGAATATGAAACTTTTTCGCACCCGATATTATATTTTTGTAGTCGATCTCACGTCGTCTTTGTTACTTGAGATTCACAGTGTAGAAGATGAAACTCACCCTGTAGCACGAAGGGGCTCTTTGTTGGGGCTCACACACGATTTTATTGTACAACGAGAACGTAGAAATCTGTGAAAAATAGAAACTGCCAGGACCCGAGAGTTGAACCCGAGTCCTTCGTATTGTAGCCCGCCATTATGTCCACGATTCATCTTATCGGGTTCTTGAAAGGGATCCTGATCCCATTATTGCAATTGACAGCCATATTTGTACAGTAAATGTCCGTACATCCACGAATTATTCATTTCTATCTTCTCTTTACAAAATAAGCGACCACGCAAAATCATCGATATTAACAATACCCGTCCAAACAATCAAACACAATGTTTAGTATATAAGAATGTATAATGTACAGATTGTTATTCACATTGATAATTGAATGTTCAGATTGAATAATAGTCTGTTTGATTCACTGTACAGATTGAATAACAATCTGTCGAATTCAATGTACAGGTTGAATAACAGTCTGTCTAATTCGATGTACAGATTGAATAACAATCTGTCTAAAAAATTGAAAACACACTCGTGACGTATAATTTTGTAATTTTCCTGTACTTCCGACGATTTGCACACGGTTCTTCCGAAACCAGACCAATTAAATGTAGGGAATGTTGATAAAGAACTGGATACATTAATTCTCGGCACAAATTTTCCTGCGTTAACACAATGAGAAAGGTTTCTGCAACACGGATAGCTCCGTATTACGTTCGACCAGTGTTGGCGGCTTTAATTAAGCTATCTGCAATTCTAATTCGAAACGAAATATTACGTCGAAGCTTACGTAAAAGTATTACGTGAAACGGTTGATTTACAGATTCGTAACGTGGCCAACTTTTATGGATAAAAGTGAAAAACTGGAATGCACAAACGAGCGTATAATTCATTTTTCTCTTCGGAAAAAATGAATTCCACGCTTTCTCTTTAAAGCGGCGTGTCTGACCAGTTACGCCACTTATCTACTTAAAACTTCGACCGATCGTTTCTTCTCAAAATTTCCTCCAATTATATCCATCGACGTTCGCGATCATAAATTCGTAGCGACTCTCGAATGCGCTTTTTCTCGTTTCGATAGCATCGTTCAAAATTTAAGTTATTTCTGTAACTCGTATCGAAACGATTTTACGCCCCGTTATAACGTTGTAGATTATGAATTATGAAAGAACGCGATTGTACGTTATATAAAAACGTTTTATATGTCACGGTAAAGTATGTTAATACCTGTTACGAAATAACGTTGTAACGTATTTCGAATACCGATGAAAACTAGACGAATAAAGGTTACCGATGTTAAGAATCGGAGAACCACACGCGAAACGCCGATTCGCATGCTATCGCTGGAAAAGTGTTTCGCCAGCGTTTTCCTCGTTGCTTCTTTCGAGTCTCGCGTGTTTGCTCACATACTTCGTGCAACAATCATTTCTGTAATTCGTATACGTTACGATTAATTTGATAGGCGTACGTGTGAACGAGTTTACGCAGTCTTATCGTTTCCCACAATCAATGACAACAGACAAAATAACACGGACGAGTGTAAGAGGACCGTTTACACCATACAATTAAGAATTAATTATAGCGCACGGCTATTCTTCGAGCCCCATAGCCTTGCTTCACCTTTCTTGCGTGACATAGAATAATAATGGCGGATGAAACGCATATTCAAATGTCCGATACTCACGCTGCAACACGTTTGTTTTGCGAGTGTTTGCGTTATACTGCCGCACGTTATATGAATATTATACGGATACTAGGTACCGATAAAGTACAGTGTTAAATCGCAACGTGTTATATTGCAGTCAAGTCAGTTAGCACCGCTTTTGATATCGCGACGCGCTATATCGCCGCACGTTAGACGGTACTACATATTATATCGTCGCGCGTGAGACATTACTTCACGTTATATCGCCGCGTGTTATACTTTCTGCATGTTATATCGCCGCTTGTTATACATTTCTACACATTATATCGCCACGCGTTGAACTTTCTACGCGTTATATCGCCGCTTGTTAGACTTTCTACGTGTTATATCGCCGCTTGTTAGACATTACTACGCGTTATATCGCCACGTGTTAGATATCATTGCATGTTATTTCGCCGCGCATTAAACATCACGCATGTTATACCACGTTATATCACTGCACGTTTAAGTTCAGTGCGCATTGTATCACCGTAAGTTAAGTATCACTATGCATTGTACTATGTAGCGTTAGATATCATTTCGCGTTATATGACCGTTATTAGAGTCCATTACGCGTTATATCGCCGTGTTTAGTTTCGCCGCACGAGAATTATCTCCATGTATTCTATATCACCGTGATATTATATCGCCACGATAAATCGCTGTATAAATTCTTCGTACAAAATTCGTTATAGAGCCACGAATTATATCGTCATGCATTATATCGCAGTGTATACTGTAAATTAATCTGTCTCCACATCATCAAATCCGAAAAATTTCTTTTCGGAAGAGTTTATTATTGTCTCATCGGTGGCAATATACCAAGAATGTGCGGTGTATCTGTCTCACGCGATGCCCGAGATTTTGTAAAATTTTCTCGAGACACGTAAGTTCTCTCCCAACGACCAATGTAACACGTCGCGTGTCGTGTAACGCCGGCTTACATCGGTATTACAACAACATTACACCGATATTACGGTAACGCGTCCATTTCAGAGTGCATGTGTGGACGCCATGAAGGAGGCAACAGGAACCCAGGGACGAAGGTGCTTATTACGATAATAGATCGTTAATATACCGGATTCCTTCCGAAGATGTCGATATTAATTTTTTATCGCGTTGGAAGAACAAGGGAGCCGACCGTGTACCACGCCGAGGCCTTAACAAATTATTCGAAACGGAGTACGATCGCGGATATTTAATTGTCGTAATTTTTTCACGATGTCCTACACGTACCACGTCAGAGCCAATTTGCATCAATTACGACGAATTAAATTATTACACGTTTTGTCGCGACAATTATTTTTCAAGACGGCCGCGAACGACGTGCAATTAATTAGGCGGAGTTCCTCGAGTGTCCACTTCCCGATATTTCCAATTTCGCTTAACGAGACCACGTCAATTTTCGTCGCGTATTTTCCGATTCGACCTCATTTTTTCCATGGTATCCGAATATAAATCGGCCCGTATGTGTGTCAAGCCCCCGTGAAATCGATAATGTTACCGGCCATATTATGTTCGACAATTAATCTCGCGAGAGCCACGCGCGACAAACGAAAACGGTTGTACACAAATCGGTGTCCGTTTTGGTATCCAGATACGGATTATAGAAGTGCGACATTTGGGAGCATCGTCGTCGCTTCTCGAAATTATGCTAGGATCAGAAATAGGGGAGATAAATGAATACCGAGGAAGAAGATAGATACTCGCAGTTTTTTAAAGATGTTTTATTATTAATGTTTTATTCTCCATGAGTACACACGACAGACACTTGTATCCTCGCTCGAATTCCTTCATATATCGGCGATATATCGAAAGGTGGGCAACTCGTGTCGGAATGGGTGAAAGGTGTTTTTTTCCCAAAAATGGGACCCCTTCTGAAAAAACCCCTGACACCCTGTTAACCCGTTCACTGCCAGCTACCACATATCTCATGGTGTTTACTTTTATTTACTACCAGACATCTCGTAGTTGGCAGTGAATGGGTTAATGTGGATAAGAGGGTAAACAGAAATGAAAATGCAAATCCATTTTAGCACTACATCTGCAATTAAATATTATTATATTCTGTGAAAATAGTTTCCTGTATTATGGCACTCGGGGCAAAACGATACCAATTTGACTGGCAATGAATGGATTAATCACCGTAAGAATAATAAGCTCATACATCGCCGCGAGTTTTAATCGCATGTGACTCTAACCTAACTTTACAACTAATACAAACGTGATGACCGACTGTTAAAGGAAAGAGGACCAGTAATGCATTCTTGGCCGTTTACTGCTGCTATTGTAAACCTCGAATATCTTAAAACGACCAAAAACGCCATAAGCTATACTCCAGGTTTATAAATCGTTCCGAACATATTGCGTACAATTCCGTGCATACGAAATAGATATTGAACACGATTTTCGGGACACCGTGTACACGGTAGAGAGTCAAGAATCATTAATCGCCACGTTCCAACTCTCAAAGGCGATCATTCGAGCCGCGACGATCATAGCTCTTTTACCAAAAGGATAGTAACTCGCACGCGGAAGTCCCCGACACCATAAATTTGCGGTACGGGGCCCGGGTAAGGCTGTCAGGTGTTCACGAGCCGTTATTTAAAACAAAAGACGAGCGTAAGCGCGTTCGGTGAATCGCGGGACTCGTCTTGTCCCATTCTCGTCATCTTTATCGACCGATCTTCCTGTGAAGCACTCTCTCGCCTCGGAGAGCTCCGAGCTTCCATTCAACGCTCGCTCTTTCGGCTATCTTATCCGCTTTGAATCCGCAATGGGCTCCCATTATTTAATCAACGAAACGTCTCGTTAACGATGTGGGTCACAGCGGAGCAGGTTTCCCAGTCTTTCGCGGCGCGAACGTAAATCGTTTGCCGCGCGTTCTTCGCTCCTCCGCCTCGGATCGACGCTCTCTCCTTTCATCCTGGACCTGTTTCCGGAATGTCTGCCGTCGTGGCGTGCACGCACCGTTGCTTCCCGACAATGCCTTCTCTTTGATGGCTTTCGTGTTACGCGTAGATCAGCGTGGGCGATACCGTTTCGCCTCGCGAATACGCTTTTCCGCTGTGACGGCGAACCCGGTGTCCCGCCATCCGCGCCGAAATTACATCTTCTTACGGCAAGCTCTCGTTATATCGCCCCATTAACGTTCCGAACGCCGACGACCATCTTCCGTTATCGTCGAGCTGTCGCGTGCAGTAATATCACGCGAGGTGTCGCTCGTCATGATACACGACGAGACTCGTCGCAGAATAGTCATACTAAATGAAACTAGGTGCAGCTTGTTTGCTTCTGTAATGAAGATAACTTTATAATCTTATTTGCTTATTCGGGAGAAATACGTGGAGGGTGTAGCTTGCCTCGTAACCCTTTACGTTCGGTCGTACTCACAATTTTGTGGAATACAGCAGTTTGGAATACGTATTTTTTTACTTTTATAATATTGTGCATATGATGTTGTACATACACGTATGATGTGTGTTGTACATATGATGTTATACATACACGTATGGTATATGTGGTACATGACGTTGTACATACATGTATTAAAGATGTTTTATTATTTGATGTACATAGGATGTTGAACATAAACTGGTATGTGTTGCACATATGATGTTATACATACACGTATGGTATATGTTGTACATATGATGTCGTACACACACGTATGGCGTATGTTGTGCATATGATTATGTAAACATAATGCACCGGGTAATAATGGCAATTAGTAATAGAAAGATAATAACTTCAAAAGACTTCAACAAACTTTTCAACCGAAAATTTGTAGAGTTGCTATCTGTTACCAGTAAAAATACGTTTTCGAATTTAAAAAATTGTGTATACGAAAATGTGGTCATTGCCCAAAATATCCCCAAAAAAATGATCCTCTTATTGTTCGCACGTGAAATAATCGAATCACAAAATCGTTTGACGTTGAATGGCATTAAGTTGAAATCCGGATGCAGAAAGAAAAATTTAAAGGATCAAACGCATGTAAACGCAATAAAACGAGAACGGAATACGAAAAATCCGGTAAACAGAAATTTTCGGGGGTCTACACAACGTTAATTGATGTATTTAATTAAATTACTGGACATAATTAATTCCCGAAAGGACTCTCGATAACCGGGAAACGTTTCTGCGAGACAACATTTCGAAATGAGTTCCGTAGGTCCATTAATTACCATGGTTCTTAATTAATTAGCTACCTTACGCGATGCCTTGTAATATGGCGACCGTGTCTCGTTCGAGTACATAGCAACACCTTGGTGACCGTTTTCGCTGCGAAAACATGAAAACGTTTATTAATGTCGGTATGAAAGGGATGCACTTTCGAAATTGCAACGGTTGCATACACCGAGTATGTCCACGAAGTTTCTTGGTGCGGAAGTCTTATATTCTATTGCTTTTCAGGGGATCTGATAAGAAACGAGCTGAAACTCGAGAGAAGGAGGAGAAACATCTTGAAATGCACGATGAAAGATATTTATGGATAAAATTTGATAATACCGAGCGAATTGCTGAATATTTTTAAACTGGTACACCGGTTCTTTCAAATCGATACAAATTTGTGGCAACAAAAGGGGTACTACTTTTACGTACTATTCCACTTTACGAATTAACACAATTCCTTTATACATTTTGAAATTCCGCAAATTTTCAGATTCTGAAATTCACAAATTCCCAGTTTTTCAAAGTCACAAATTTCCAGATTTTCGAAGTCACAAATTTCAAAATGTTAAGGCTTCTGTATTTACCAATTGTTCGATTTTTCCTGATCTCTAAATTTTTTAATTTAGAGATTCTCAAATTTCTAAATTTCAATGCGTACATTGCTCCATATGCAGAAATTTTCTAGATTTCCTAGGTTTTCGAAATTCGTAAATTTCTATATTGCAACATTTTGGGTTTCTAAATTTCCACGTTCTCAAATTCCCAAATTTCTCAAACGTCTTGATTTTTCTAAGTTTCCGAAATTTCTTTTCCGCGGGTTACTCATGTTTCTCAAATATCTCTGCCTCGCATTACTCAAATTTCTCAAATACATCTTCCTTACATCGCTCAAATTCAAACATCTTTTCCTTAGATTACCGAAATTTAACGATAATGATAAGAAACCGGAAACCGTGAGATTTCCTCAACGATCGTATTTCACGGCTCGACGTGGACGCGACAATGAAAGGGTTAACGTTCTATCGAAGATATCGAACGAAGGCGAAACGATTCTGTGCACGGACGTCGGTTTCGCGGTCAAAAGGCGTAATCAAGCGTGGATTCGGAACACGAGCGTCGTGCACGAGGTAAGCAGAGATCGTTTCGATGTCAGAAGCGTGTCCGAGCGGGCCCGTGACCGGCTCGAGCGTAATTAAACGCGACGCCGGCAAATTACATTCGTTGCGCGCCGCAACACACCGGGTCCTTTTGTCCCGTTTGTATTCGACAACGTGCCCTATCTCTGGTTACCGTGCGCCACACTTGTTTGCCGACTATTGGGAGAACTAACGAAGCGAGCATAACGGAAGCGAGAGAAAAACGGAGGACGTGGCAGCGTTAAATAAATATCAAACCCTTTATCTCGCTGACGATGAAACACGACATCACCCTCGAACGCTCGAATTTTTAACTCTCTTGAAATTGTACAATGACGAGTATACTCGTCGAGAAGCGAAGGACGAAATTGAAAGAAAATATCACATGGTACATGTTTTACGGCGAGTCGTATTCGAGTTTATTTTTGAAAATAATATTTTCTTAACGAAAAAATTGATTTCATTAATCAATAGTTAATTTATTAATCAAACATTGATTTTATTAATCCATTATTAATTTATTAATCAGAAATTGATTTTATTAATCCATTGTTAATTTATTAATCAGAAATTGATTTTATTAATCCACTGTTAATTTATTGATTTTATTAATCAATTTCTCGAAAATGAATAATAATGATGATTTAATTATAAGATTAACGCACATTTTTTCTACGATTGTCGTATGTATAAAAAGTGCTACTTTGCAAATTTTTGTGTATCACAAATGCATGAACATTTACTAGTAATTAGTACAGGCATAGCCAACTGTGTTTGCCCCTCGGCCGGTTTGGAAAAAAAATGTTTTCACGGGCCTGGTCGAAATAAGAAAAATAATAAATGTTAAGCAAAACTCTTATATCGAATTAGGATGACCGAAAATTGGTTCCAGACATTCTTCGTAAATAAAATGTTCGAAAGAGGGTTGTTCGGTGAAACAAAGAATACACACGTCGAATACAAAAAGATCAATGGCGAAACGATCAGCCATAAGATCATGTTCGGAACGTAACACATAAAGAGAGTAATAAGAAGAAGAACAGAGAGAGAGAGAAAGGCTGACAAAGAGAGAGAAACAGAGAAATAAGAAAAAGAACAGAGAGAGAGAGAGCGAAAGAAAGAGAGAGAAACAGGGAAAGAGAGAAATAAGAAGAACAGAGAGAGAGAAACAGAGAAGGAGAGAAATAACGAGAAGAACAGAGAGAGAAAGGGAGACAAAACGAGAAAAACAGAGAAAGAGAGAAATTAGAAGAAGAACAGAGAGAGGGAGAAAGAAAGACAAAGAGAGAGAAACAGAGAACGAGAGAAATAAAAAGAAGAGACAAAGAAAGGGAGACAAGGAGAGAGAAACAGAGAAAGAGAGAAATAACGGGAAGAACAGAGACCGATGGAAGGGGAGACAAAAAGAGAGAGAAACAGAGAAAAAAAGAAAAATAGTGAGAGAGAAAAGGAGAGAAAGGTAGAGAGAGAGTATCGTGGCAATTCATTCGTTACGCGGCAAAAAGGTATCGCGAGGCCCGTGAGAAGGTTGCTCGCGAGCAGATGCTCGACGGGCAGAAAAACAAAATCGCCGGTACGTCGAGGCGAAAAAGAAAATTTTCCGGAATGTCTCGCCGCCGGGAACGTTTTACTGCCCGACGTCCAATCGTATCGAACTCATCGTGGCCGGCAGTAAAATCCTTAAGTGGCGGGAAACGCGACGACGAGTAAGTTCGGCGGAGTCGTATCCTGTGAGCTCGGTTCGCGAAATAAAACGGGACCATAAACGCGGTTGTACGGCCGCCTCCTTCCGGATGCACCGGCGAAGTTTCATTTCGTTTCACTTCCGACGGCTACGCGTCTCGCTATGTCCACGTAGAGAGACTCCCGGCACAGTCGGGTTTCTACGAAATTTCAATCTTTCCACCTCGCCCACTCGCGTATCGAACAACTTTCACTCGCCGTTGCGTAATCGCAGATAATGAATGCTACAATAATTAAGCTAACGTATTCGAACGTGTTGTAATTAACGCTGGATACAAATTAGTACCGATACCTATCGAGAATATTGTTACAGTTCGTACTAATACGTGTCGACGATATTATATCAGCTCGTACCGACACATGTCGGGGATATAATAATTTGGACCAATACATGTGGGGAATATTATAATAATTTATACTTATACATATTGAGGATATAGCAATTCGTACGTGTACATGTCGATGATATTATATGAACTCGTACCGACACATGTCGAGGATGTAATAATTTAGACCGATACATGTGGAGAATATTATAATTCGTACTAGTATGTGTCGATGATTTTATATCAACTCGTACCGACACATGTCGAGGATATAATAATTTGGACCAATATATGTGGGGAATATTATAATAATTCATACTTATGCATACCGAGAATATAACAATTCGTACGTGTACATGCCGATGATTTTATATCAACTCGTACCGACACATATCGAGGATGATATGATTTGACCGATACATGTGGAGAATATTATAATTCGTACTAGTACGTGTCGATGATTTTATATCAACTCGTACCGACACATGTCGAGTATGTAATAATTTGGACCAATACATGTGGGCAATATTATAATAATTCATACTTATACATATCGAGGATATAACAATTCGTACGTGTACATGTCGATGATATTATATGACCTCATACCGACACATGTCGAGGATGTAATAATTTGGACCGATACATGTGGAGAATATTATAATTCGTACTAGTACGTGTCGATGATTTTATATCAACTCGTACCGACACATGTCGAGTATGTAATAATTTGGACCGATACATGTGGAGAATATTATAATAGTTCGTACTAATACATGATGAAGATATTATAATAATTCGTACAGATACACGTCGAGGATGTTATAAATACTCGATACTAGACAGGAAGTATTGATGAGTATCGAAATTGTACCATCCATTGGCGATGCTGACATATATCGAGAATATTTTAACAACTTCATATGCTCCATAGGAAGTGTACGATACGTACAAAAATTGGAGATATTCGGTATCAGTTTATGATACCAATATACATCAACGGTATTGTACTTTGATACAAAATATCCTCCAAAATATCTCCATAGAAAATATCAACACGTATTGAAATGTTAGGTGCTTGATACCAATTATTCATATCACTTCTTTCTAAATTGGTACGAAATTAATATATACGATACTAACTCAAAATAGCTCGATTCTTATGAATTATGAAGTTATTGATTTTATTTTATACATTCGCTCGTGTCATAGTATCTCAATATCTACTCTTGGAACATAAAAAGCACGGTGACAAAGTGAATTATTAATCGACTAACGAACGAAATTAATTTTTTTTATGTCTCTCGCGTCCCTAATTAACACCTCGGTCCTAACGGACCACGAAGAAGTAAACTGCTGATAAAAATTTTGATAATCTGGAACGTTCAGATATTCATTTCCGTACAAATGCAAAGAATCACGCCTGTCGAATAGAAACCTGCCGTGTCAGGAAGCAGCTAATGCTCGCAAGAATACAACAGTTTCCTGTGCTGGTAAACAACAGAGCGATTGGTTGGAACACGTTGGAACGATGGTCGAACGAATCGATGTGTGTTAGGCTCGAACAACACCTATTCGTTTACGTGCAACGCCGCGTGTCGACTCGACATCGAATATGCATTAAAACGTGCATCCGAAGTGACCGGCCGAAGGTGACCCACGGACATTTAAAACCGGGGCTGCAATCCGACAAATTAATCATTTGCCGGTATCGTATTCGCACGTTCATCGATCCATCATGTATTTTCATTATTCCATTGAGGATTGTTTGCTTATCACATATGACACTTGACTAATAGAGTGTGAACTTCTCACCTTTTTTTAGAGAGACAAAGATCACTTATTTTTATTCGAAGTATACGCTCACATGATCTATACACTTTTGACATTTTAATAAGCGTTTGCCCACGCTACTGTTATTTAATATGTTTCCTATAATATACGTATGTATACTATTATAGTATACATGCATGTATACTATGCATTATATCTGCATATATGTACACTATACATACACGTATTCGACGCATGTATATGTATAGTTTTTCAAAAATATTAACAGATAAAACTAATGAAGATATATCAATATAACAAATAAAAAAGAAAGATGTACGTCTTGAATTAATCTAACTTAATACAGAAATTTGGCACCAGTTATAATAAATATAAAAATGAAAAACAATAAATGTCAAAGTCAGAGATAATAAATGTCGAAGTAAAAGAAAATGAATGTGAAAGTTTGTGTTTTAAGGTTTCTTAAAATTTCTTAGACAATATCAGTAATGTGTTCGATATACAGGAAATGATCTACAAAATTCGATAGAGACATTTCACTCGCGTAATGTCCGATACGTAATACGAAATTGTATAATGTCGAGCAAGCCTAGGGGTCCGTGAAAGTGCAATCGTACCGACGATCGGAATTTAACGTATTAAAGTTACGTTTCTGCGTCTAATTCGCGGTAATATTATGTAATGAATTAGAATGTAACCGAGCGTTGATTTACAGCTAGGAAGTTATGTCCACCTTTCTTGCTAACCGACAGCAACACCCACCGTCAATCAAACCATATGTTTCTATTTTCTACGATCGGAATATCATTGTCTGTGTGTTATTCTAACGTGATATGCAACTTTCTTAAATTCATTTTCTCCGATTTGTTGCACGATTACAGGAATTAATAACAGCGTTTAACTCAACGTTTGTGACGGTTATCTGAAACCTTTGTGGCTGCAAATGGAGACCTTGATGCGGTGATACCTTCGTATCTTGATAGCTTAATACCTCGGCAACTTTGTACCTTGATAGATTAATACATGGATTCCTCGATACTTCGATACCTTGATATTTTAATACCTCGATGCTTCGACACCTTGATACCTTGATACCTAAATACCTTGATATCTGAATACTTTGATATCTGCATACCCTGATATCTGGATACCTTGATACCTTGATACCTTGATATCTTGATACCTTGATACCTTGATACCTTGATACCTTGATACCTTGATAGCTGGGGATACCTTGATCGCTGGGGATACCTTGATAGCTGTATACCTTGATACCTGTATACCTTGTTACCTGGATACCTGGATACCTGGATACCTTGATACCTAAATACTTTGATAATTTGCTACCTCAATTTTATGATACCTCAATTCATTTAGATCTTGATATCTTGATACCCAAATATCCGAATACCTTGGTACTTTGACACCTCGATATCTTGATACCTGAATACCTTATTTCCTTGGTACATTGATATCTTGTAGCTCGGTATATTAACGTATTGTGACATTGATATCTTGATACCTTGATATATTAATGACGAAAATGATTAACAATCGTATCGTCTCTTATTTCTTAGACAATTTCCCAAAACATCTACGAACTAATATCAAATCAATGCACAAAGTAAGATTGATCCGTTGACTGAAAGTACTGGCATCAAAGATTGTAGCGAATAAAGAACGGAATGCAGTACGAATACAGACAAAGTAATCGGAAGTAGCATACGAATCGAAGGTCCAAAAGGACCAACAGTTTGCCGATGCACCATCACGACCTACTTCGAAAACACAAACCGGAACATGAACGGAATAAGGGGAAAAGGGAACAAGGTGAAAAGAACGAGAGACAGAGAACAGAGCTTACTTTGCTACCTGGCTTCCGTGCAAGCTTCCGAACCAGGCCGTTCAAAGCGCTCTTGAATATATGCAAGTAGTCTAGCGAAATTTATGTATTATACCCGCGACGAAGGGAAACTTCTCTTCGATGTTTGCCGACAGTATGTGCCAGAGAAAAATAACGTTTCGTTTGAACGATCGACGTCAAGGAATTGCTGGATTTACAACGTGTTAACCATTTTGCCGCGGCGAAGTTGCCTGCCTATCTTAACGGGAAGAACGTGAGTTATTTAATTTTTAGGTTCAATAGTTAGGTGAACATCACGGTTTTTTTAAATCAATGTTTCAGTTTTTTGCTATTTCAGTACCTCGACTTTTTACTATTTTAGTATTTCGCTTTTTCATTGGTTCACTGTTTCATTATTTCGTTACTTCAGTATTTCACTATTTCATTATTTCACTACTTCATTACTTTGCTATTTCATTATTTCACTACTTCATTATTTCACTACTTCATTAGTTCACTATTTTATTATTTCACTATTTCATTATTTAATTATTTCACTACTTCATTATTTCACTACTTTATTATTTCACTACTTCATTATTTCACTACTTCATTACTTCACTATTTCATTACTTCACTACTTAAGTATTTCACTATTTCATTACTTCACTACTTAATTATTTCACTATTTCATTATTTCATTATTTCCCTACTTTACTACTAACTACATCACTATTTCATCATTCAACTCTTTCGCTATTGCATTGTTTGATAATTTCATTTACTTCACTATTTCCTTGTACCACTATTCTATTATTCTATGATTTTACTATCTTGTTCTTACATTCTCCTCTTCTTCCGCTGCTCCATAATTCGATATTCCACAGCTCCACCACTTAACTGTTTTAGTACTTTACCTCGTCTCAAATCCACCATTTTAATATTCCGCTACTCCGCCGACCCACTCGACCACGATTCTACTATTTTATATTCACCTACTGTCGAGGCACGATATTTAATCCTAAGCTAAAAAATACACTATACAAAGGACATTACAACGTCGATAAATTACGATGTTTCGCAAGAATGCATCTCGCGTTGTAATCTCGCGAAACGTCGAGCAAATGAAATCGGAGAAGAGAAATCGTTGAACGAAGGAGTGTAATGTATTTCGCGAAAAAAAAAAACGTGACAGGTTAAAGATGGCACAGGCTGTAATTAAGAAGATAGAAATTGGAAAACGTTCGTAGTCGTTCGGATATTAATACCTGCCTATCGCGTGATCCAATTCTGGTATACACGGAAGATACACGAATTATTAATTCAATTAAAAACGACCATCGAGAAGTTGAACGAGTGAACCGTAAAAAGATCGCGAAGCTTCTCGTTCCCGTTTTGTGTCGCGTCGTTTTTGCTACGAAGAGAACGGAAACGGAATAACGGAACCTCCGGCGTTCTTTTCTTCGGATGTTGACGTTGTAAATTCGCAAAATCACGTAAGCGGATTTATTATGCCACGAATGCTCTCACACTGTCCAATAATTTCATTATTCAGAAGGTCTAACTGCTTCGTTGATGTAGATGGCCTGCAGTTTGAAAATTTGGAAAAGAGAGTTTAACGGTGGATTTACGGGCGATTGATGGCTGTTTATATTTAAATTGAAACCAGGCTATAAAAATAAGCAAATGGTGGAGAATACGTGTATTAAGTTACGTAATAATTTTTTGTTCCGACGAAGGATAACTTACACTTTGGCTGAAACTTCTTACTAATTTTCATAATTTAAAATGAGAAATTTTGTGTTAAAATCGAGATTCGGAAGATTTACGGATTTGGAAGCTTATGAATTTGGAAATTCAGAAACTTGGAAATTTGAAAATTTAGGAATTTGAAGGTTAAAGGATTGGAAGTTTGCGGGTTTTAACAATTTGGGGATGTCAGAATTTGAGGATTTGAAGATTTGAGAATTTGGGGACGTAGAAATTCGGAAATTTTGAGATTTGGATGTTTAGGAATTTAGAAATTTGGGAATTTAGGGAATCGAATGTACAAAGATTTGAAGATTTGGGCCTTTGGCAAATTGGGGATGTCAGAATTTGAGGATTTGAGAATTTGGAGATTTGAGGAATTGGAGATATGAGAATTTGGAGATTTGAGGATTTGGAGATATGAGGATTTCGGGATTTGAGGATTTCGAGATTTGAGAATTTGGAGATATGAGGATGTGGAGATTTGAGGATTTGGATGTTTCGTGATTTGGGAGTTTAAATATTTAGGAACTTGGAAATTGAAGAATTTAGGAACATGAGGATCCAAGAACTTGGGAGTTCGGAACTTTAAGAATTTGAGGATTTGAGAATTTGAGAATTTGAAAATTGAAAATGAATCTGATATTTCAAAATTATTGCAAAATTCATGAAATTTGACGATTTGAAAAAGAAATTTCAAAATTCGTAAGTCTAAAGATAAAAACATTTGGGAATCTATTAATTTGGAAATTAAAAAGTTCCAATTATATGAACCTAGAAAATTCTCAAATTTAAAAAAATGGTGAAATTCGGAAATTTCGAAGTGTGCACACTTCGGAGGATAGAAAAAACGGGAGTAGCCATAAACGTAAAAGGTCACCGTCGGCAGAACTTTCGATATCGCGAGTCGCATCAAATAATCGAGATCAGAACCGATCTCGTGCGATCTCTGACGAAGCACGGTATCCCGGCTCGATCACGAAAGTTCATGCTACCACCCCTATCACGAGCCAATAGATTTATGTAATATATCAAGATCCCACGACCCTTTTGCCGAGAATTTCGTAAAATTCTAACACCTCTTTCTCTCTTTACGTAACAAGCATCCAACGAGCAAAACAAGCGATATCAGATAGATAGCGAGGTTTTCGTCCGAACAAACGGCAGCCAATATATATTCGCCTGTGTCAGGAGACACGAATCCTATCGTGTCTTATCTGCACTCTTCCCAATTCCATTTGCCCGGCATGAAAGCGGTATAGCAATTTTGCTGAGCGCACTTTCACGCACAAGTGACTATAACGTGCTCGTGTCGCAACCGTAAATCCTTTATAGTCCGCCGTATATTCTATTCGTAATCATACGGTACTTAACATTTCACTTAGCGGCGATATACCGCGGAACAGAGGCACAGTTTCTATTTCTGCTTAGAAATTCCGCTCGGTCGAGCGAACTTTCTCCTCGCGGGAGTACTACGTATGTACTGATGGACACGCGTTCCACACTCAACAACAAATCCGCCTTCCTCCGCGAAAATGTGGCAAACTACGACGAGGAAGCATCACGTTCAGTTGATTTTTAAGGACTTTGGAACGTTCGAGGATTTAAAAAGAGGGTTCAGAATTTGGGAACCACGGAGATTTGGGTTCTGAGAATTTTGGGCCATAGGAATTCGAAGACATTATTATTTGGGGATGTGGAGATAGAGGCATATAGAGATCTCGAGGTCTAGGAATTTAGGGTCGTGAAAATCAGGGGATCTAGGAATTTGGGTACCTAGGAATTTGGGGATTTAGGAATTAGAGGAACTAGGAATTCGTGGACCTAGGATTTTGGGGATTGGAAATTTGGGGACCTAAGAATTTGTGGACCTAGGGATTTGGGGATCTAGAAATTGGTGAACCTAGGAGTTTGGGGATATGAGAATTTGGGGTTCTAGAAATTTGGTCACGTGAGTGTTTGGTGACCTAGGAATTGAAAACCTAGAAATTTGGAGACCTAGGAAATACTAAAAGTCCCCAAATTACTAGATTACATATTCCTAAATTGCTAAATGCTTAGGTCCCCAAATTTCTACATACCCAGGTTCCTAGACTGACCCTACATCGCCAAATTCCTAGGCCCTCGAATCCCAAAATTCTTAAATTTCTAGATTCCCATATCTCTATGTCTCCAAGTTCCTAGGCCTCCTCTATTTCCCCAAATTCTAAGGTCTCAAAACACCTGTGTCTCCAAACTGCAAGATCCCCAAATTGTCAAATCCCCAAATCACCAGGTTTCCAAACCATCAGATCCTCAAATCACCAGATCCCCAAACTACCAAATCCCCAAATTGTTATCTCGTCTTCAAATTTTCGAAACTCTAAAATCCAGAAAAATCGACTACTGAAGACACATTCTGTACCCGATTGTTATGTCTTGCCTCCGAGCCAGGATTGCCTTTCATTGTATCCATCGTGCAAACATACATACGTACATATATGTATCGCATCACATCAGTTTCGGTGGATTCGAATTACCAACCCCTGAGACAACTCCAAATAATTAGGGGTATGCTGATAAGCCATCGATCGACGAATGCTCGCAACGCGAATACATTGTAATTTATTGCGCTCCCCGATGCTCTGTAATTTCCCAAGACGAAGCCGGAAGCCAGTCGCGTAATGACGTACACGGTAACCGCTCGACGGCGAGTCAAAGTTTTTCGGTGCTTCTTCATGGGAATTTGTTAAGGTGTACCGCATTGACGACTCTTTAATCGCTCGGCGCTACCTCGGTATAACGTACACTTCCTTCAACCAAGAATATCCGTCGGAGAAGAAAGAAAGCGCAACGAATTCTACAGTCACCTTCCTTCATTTTGGATG
Source organism: Coelioxys conoideus (assembly GCA_947623535.1). Taxonomy (NCBI): domain Eukaryota; kingdom Metazoa; phylum Arthropoda; class Insecta; order Hymenoptera; family Megachilidae; genus Coelioxys; species Coelioxys conoideus. The sequence continues at coordinate 6,992,055 of OX392449.1, read as the reverse complement.
ATCCTACAGAGAATCTGGAAAAAGCTTACGACAGGCCTGGAAAATCCTAATGAAATTCTAAGTAAATCGTAGATAAAGTTTAAGGAGAATCTAGCAGGTACCTAGGAAGTCTGAGAGAAATTGAGGCTGAGTGAACAAGATTTAAGAACTCCCTAGGGATTCTAAGATGTCTTAAGAAAGTCATAGGGAAATCCAAGCGAAGCTCTCCCTGAAAGTCTCAGAGAAATCGTAGTGAGATTCTATGGAAATTCTAGGGAAATCTGAGTGAAATCCGAAAGGAATACTAAGCAATTCATAGTGAAATTTCCAGGAAATTCTCGAACAACCATAGTGAAATTTTGAAAAAATCCTAAAGTGTGAGAGAAGTTCTAAGTACCTTAGGAAAATCCGAGGAAAATTTTAGGGGAGCCTAACAAAATCTTAGATAACTTTAAAGGATTTATTCAAATATATGTACAATCACAGTACAAGAAGGGACGAGTCGCAAATAAAATTCATGGGATATTAAACAACCATAATTTCCAGCCCCGCCCTGAAGATCCCTATCGCAGGGAAGTATCGACCTTCTGCCACATAAAATGCCAGAGACCCAGGAAACGTCATAACGTTATTTACCTTGGATGATAAAAACGAGCCATATTCAAGAGAAATCATAAGGAGTAGACAATAAAGTCTCCCGAAGCAACGAGAATAAATCCATCCCTAAGAACAAACCGCTGTACAAAAGGAACCTCCCAGAAACTTCATCGGTAGCCCGTCCAGACAAATTGCAACATAAATCCAGGAAAAATCTGTCGGGAACGGAAGAAAAACCGGCAAGCATTTTCCCAGCACGTGATTATCGTACGAATAGCGTATCCAGCGTTGGTTTAGCAGGAAAAGGGGGAATAGGATCGGTTGATGGAGAAACGTAACGGGGTAGCAGATGGACGTTTACCAACGGGCGAGTTCCCGTCGATGTCTTCGTCGTCCACGTCGTTGGAACACGGAGCAAAGAGTACCGTTCGATCTCGAGCACGTTACAGGCGTCATAAAATCGCATCGGTGCCCGGTATAGTTGCTCGATCGGGCCCCATTTCCAGACGCTGCAATCAACCACATTCTCCTACCTCTTCCTCGTCTTCGTCAAGGCTCGATACTATACTCTATCCTTGCCGTCGTTCTTCTTCTTCTTCTTCTCCTTCCTCGTCCTCTTCTTCTACTACAACGGTTCTCTATCCTTGTTCGAGCTGTGCGTAATGATGTCTTCTGGCAAAGGTTTCATCGATGCACGGTGCATCTATAGGGTGCTCGTACATTTTCAAACTTTATCGATTCTCGAATTTCTTCTTTCTTCGGTTTTCTACTTTGCAGCTTTCCGAATCCTCGGACTCCTCTAACTCTGCGCTCGAGGGGTGATTCTTACTCGCCATTTGATTCGATGCAACAATTTTTAATTAATGACTCTTAACTGCATTTGTAGTGTTATACACGCGATGTTCGAATGTGGTGAAATAATATTGGCGATTGATAATAAAGGAATAATAATTTCGAAAAAAATTCGTCAAACTTTGCAACTATCATAGTTTCACGTTAATGACGTTTCTCGAATTAAAAAATTTCCGAATTTTATACTTTAGAAAGCCTAAAAGTTTTTGAACAAGTTTCTAAATGCTTAAATTTCTACAGTCATATATTTCCAAATCCGAAGATGTTCTATATTCTTAAATTTCCAAATCCTTGGCCCCTAAATCTGCAAATACCTAGCCCTCCGAATCTCTACATTTCTAAACTCATAGATTTTTAGATTTGTCCATTTTTAGACCTCCAGATCCCCAAATTTCCGAAATCTTGCTCGAGTCCCTCGAATCCCGTGCAGCTTGAAACGTATATCGAGACCCTATAAATTCTACGAGACGAAGAGAAATCAGCGAGCGAACATTAGCTAAGGGGGAGCTTACCGATAACTTTAGATCGTGCTAGTTATATAACACCCTGTATATCATCGGTGTATATATATATATATATATTACAATGTTACAGAGTGCACCTATACAGTTCTCTGTCGGCTCTCCCTTCGCGGACGGCCCCGTTTCACCTTTTTCCTCTTCCTTTTTCATTTCGTCCCTCCGTTCCTGCCCCTTGCTACTTCATCCTCCTCTTCTTCCTCTTCTTCTTCATCCTCCCTGGTTTCTGTAACGGTGACGCGAGCTTTCCGTTACGCGAACCACGGTGGTGCCCGTTGTTGCAGCCTCAACAGCCGTTTCCCTTCCTCGATGGCTCCTCGTGCTCGTCCGTCGTTGCATTATGGATGCAACGGGTTAGCCGTGGCCGAACGAAAGAAGCCGACTTGGCCAAACGTGTCTCTCGCCACCGAGAAGAGAACCGTATCGCCTTTCCTCTCGCACGCCGCTTTCTCATCCTCCTTCTCTTCTCTCTATTTGGCCGCCAGGTATCCATTCGTTCCTCCCTGCTTCTCTTCTTTTCTTGCCGGTCGCGGGGTACACGTTGCTTCCATCGTGGGACGATGCCGTTACGTCCACGCACACGCGGTGCTCGTTTTTTGATCGTTAGAACGAAACGAGGCTACGTAGAACCGTGATCTCATCAGCCAGGCTAGGATCGAAGGATCCCGTGGACGCTGATCGAGGGGGAACTCTGTTTATGGGGATCGCGATCATCCGTTCGAGAACACGGTAAATTGACGCTGACGCGAATTCGGTCCGTGTTAGATGCTGGTTAACGAATGTCTCGTTTGCCGTATTTGTACCGTCGTGAAAACGCGTATTGTTGCCGTGCAACAAACGTTGCCTGGGAAAATTCGATCGATCGAATTACGCGATCGACGTTTCGACGCGGTTTTTCCTTTCATCTTCTTTTTAATCGCATACCGCGTTTTGACGAGTCCGATGCAGCTCACAGTTGAAATGGAACGAATCTTGCGAAAATTTTGAATACCCCTCGACTCGAAGTTTAGGTTTAACACTAGATTTACGGAACCCGTCAAAGTGACGGATCTTACGTTTCTTGTTTTTGATTACGAAAATTATTAAAAAGTTTATGACAAAATGCGTGTTAACCTCCATCGAGATAACGAATCTTTCTATAAACCGATGTATGTATTATCCATTATTTACTTATTTTTATAATTCATTTTCAATTTAGACATAAGTGGTCATTAAACGTACGTAAATCTAGTGTTAATTATTATTCGTGTACCCATGGGCCGCCAGGTGTAGAAAATTTGTATTTTCTTTGTTTTCTTTTTTTAACGTAACAGCTATGAATAGTTAGTTGTGTCTGACGCATGTGATGTACAAATCAGATATAGACATACATAGTAAAGACATACATGTATAAATAGTGCAGTGAGAAGTTATACTGGCTGTATATGACTGATATTACGGACTTTTGATCATAAACTGATTTATTCGACGCAAATACCCGGAAGAAATTTTTGGTTTACTCGTTCGAACCCGATTGCGTAATAGTACGCGTTTTAAAGAGATACCTATGTCTGTAATCATGAAAATAAGCAAATATCTCCTCGATGTCAGGAAATCGTATTAAAAGACGCGATAGGATATTAAAAATCGAATCAATTTACAGAATCTAATTCCAACAATGTATTTAATGATACCGCAAACGAAGATGAGTTTTCGGGTTAACATTCTATATGCCAATATCGAGTTAGCATAATCAATATTCAGCACGATTCTAGTCCTAATGAGATTCCACGGCGTAGCTCAAGTTCAGGCAGCAGTTTGCACAAAATTGTGCCTTTTGAATTTCGTGCGTTGAATTTCCGAACAATGAAATATGAACAGCATACAGATACGAATGATTATCGTGATCCAATTATATACGTTTCTATAGTCGAGCGCAGCTGGTTTCTCTGTACCGCGAAAGAACGCGAGAGCCGTTTAACGATCACGTTACATAACGTAATTGCTTATTTTGTTTTCCAGAACAACACTACGCGGCAGCCGATTCGAACAGTTCGACGCCCGCGAAGAGTTTCGTGGCCTGTAGAGTTTGCGGCGATAAAGCGAGCGGTTACCACTACGGCGTAACCAGCTGCGAGGGTTGCAAAGTGAGTATGATATTTGAAATATACGAGCATATATCCGTGTACGTGCGTTGTAACAGGTTTTGTTAGTTAATTTATAATTTGTATTGTCAGTATGGTAGACTCTCGTTATATTGCCACGGAGATGTAACAACGTTATTAAAGTTAGTGATATTTTAGGTGGATCGTTCGACATAAGATTCGTTTGATTGTATATCAAGTGTGCAAAATATGGCACATGTGATATATAGGAAGTTCGGTGTGTGACGTATGCAAAATCTGGACATGCAATATATGCCGTGTTCGATATTCAACGCGTGCAATGTATGATGCATGCAACATATAGATAGTTCGATATACGACACTTGCAAAATACCGCACTTTCAATATGTGACGTGTTCAATATATAACACATGCAACATATGGGCAGTTCGATATGTGATCCTTACAAAATACCGAACATTCAATATTTGACCCGTGCAATATATGACGAATTCAGTATATAGCACGCGTAATTGTATGCTAATTTAACGTTTGCAAAATATTGCGATATACCTCGTAGCGATTTGACATGCATTGACATACGAGACAATGTAGATCGTGGCAATATAACGAAAGTCTCCATGAATTCCCATATACTATGCTCAAAGATTCAAAGGTAACAATACATCCACCATCTGCCTTGTATAATATTAACTCTACTTTCTTCCTGAAACTCACTGTATCAAAAGGCTTCACTCTCATAACTTCCCCAGAGAAAAAAATCATAAACCTTTCAAACGCTTATTGAATAACAATATAGAAAAGCTTTATAGAAAATTTTATGAAATTGTATTATATTAACTATCGTTCGAAACTTGCCTTTCATCTCGAAAATAGGGAAGGAGAGAGGCCGATCAAAGGAAGCAACAAATTAATAGAGATACGGATCGTTTACAAGGGAACACGACGCGAGAAATACTTTTCAGAGAACTTTCTACGTCAAGAGCCGTAATTATACGCCGTAAACTTTTCTTTATCTTGGAATACACGTCGTAGAAGATCCTCCTCGACGCATCAGTTACCGCGAGAAAGTTAGCTACGCTGTTATAAATACAATATTTCTTTCTCATCGAGTTTGCACGCTGCAGGCATCGGCTACTTTCGATCGCTCTCATCCTCCTGTTGCCTCGTTCCTCTTTCCACCAGATTCATCATCCTCTTCCTTCATAACTTTTTCCCTCTTTTTCTTCGTCCTTCCATTTGCATTCTTCGCTCGATTTCCTGCTGTTTCCCATCATTAATGGATCACCTTTACCTTTATTCTTACAATTTCCCAGCCTCTTCGGCACGTTTCGTTTTCGTATCGCGCTAGAGTTTTATGTCGTGTGTTTTCTGTGCAATTTTTGATACTTGTAGAATGTTGGGCCTTCTGCTTCGTTTTCTTCTCGTTGGTGGGGTTCGAGGTCTTTTGGATTAAGCGTTGGATTCAGATTTTATGTGATCGTTGATTTTTTGGATTTTGGGGAGTCGGAAATTCGGGGTTTAGAAATTTTGGAATTTGGGAGTTTGGAAGTTTGGGGATTCCGACATTTAGGATTGGGAAATTCGAGATTTTTGGGTTCCGAAATTTGGGTTTTGGAATTTTGGGTGTTGGAAACTTGGAGATTTGCACGTTTGGAAATTTACGGATTTGAGAGTTTGAAAATTTGGGCTTGTGAGTTTTGAGAGTTGGAAACTTGGAGATTTGGAAATTTGGTAATTTAGAAATGTAGGGATTTGAACGACTAAAAATTTGAAAATACAGTATAAATTTTAGAATTTGGAAATTGAGAGATTTAGGGATTTGAAAGTCTGAAAATTTGGAGTTTGTGAGTTTTGAAAGTTGGAAACTTGGAAATTTGAAGATTTGAAAGTTTGAAAACAAAAATTTTGAAGAATTTCTAAGTTCTTCAATTAACACGAAGAATCAAGAATTTGGTAATTTAAGAATTCAGAAATTCCTTGAATTGTAAAATTGAAAAATATAGGAATTTGCTCATTCAAGAATATAGAAATTTAACAAATGCGTGTTACAATTTTACAAGATCAACTTGTATCCATCGCGATTGTATAAAATTTGAAATAAATCAGCGTCCTTAATCGTGCAGTATCTTCCCAAGACTTCTACGTTGTCTGTATTCTTTGCTTTTCTCTCTCTCTCTCAGTAAAGAAGGAAGAATGCTCGCGTCGAAGAACGATCGACTTTCCAACAGGTCGAGAGAGCGATAAATCGACACAAAGAGGTAAATTTATGGTCGTGGAGATAGGATACCTATGATTGCTCGTATTTTATTAGACCTTACCAAGCTCACCGTCTCCACGGCAAAAAGCACCCTCGCCAAACGTGGGTACGGAGATTTGAAATTCACGATATTTTCACGCTTTTTGCTAACTGAAAGCCGAGACATTAAGTCCACTTCGTTTAAAGACTCAATCACGGTTTTATATTAATCACGACAATTTCTTCTTCGTTGTCTTGAACTACATATTCCATAATATTCTCTTCGTATCGATCATTTACGATAATAAAAGCAAACAAGACCATTCAATTTCTTCTTCGCTAACCTAAACAACATCTTCCGTACGATTATCTTTGTTCCGATCATTAACGATACTACAAACAAATAAGACCATTCAATCTCTTTTTTCTAGTATCCTAAACTACATCTTTCGTGCCATTCTGTTTTATACTAATTATTAACTACACAGAAAATAAATAAGACTATTCAATTTCTTCCGCAATATCTTAGACTATTATACATTTTTCGTACGATTCTGTTCCTTTCAATCATTAATTATATTAAAGACGAATAAGACCATTCAATCTCTTTTTTCTAGTATCTTAAACTGCATCATTTGTATCATTCTGTTAGTGTCGATTATTAAGTACACCGAAAATAAATAAGACTATTCAATTTCTTCTCTAACATCTCAAACTATTATACATTTTCCGTACGATTCTGTTTCAATGATTAACAATATTAAAAACGAATAAGACCATTCAATTTCTTCTCTAACATCTCGGACAAACGAACAAAATAAGACTCTCTAATATCTTTCCCATTACTCTAAACTCTGTGGTACATGATACCGTATATAATAATCCTGTTCGTACCTACAATTAACGATAATAGGACCGAGCAACACCGCTCACAATAATTTTCAATAAACTCTGAACTTTAAATCCGCGCATTAAAATTCTGTCACGTTCGCAACGTTTCAAAATGGACGTTCGCCGTCATCATCAATCGGCGATTACCCGCAAATCGCGCCGATGAAAAGTTGACGTTAATGGTGTGTAAAGGCGAAGTAAGATCGGAAGGAGCGAAGAGAAACGGACACGCGTTCATATACCGAGCGGGAAATTAATTTCGCTGTATTGGAAAGGCACGTGCGTGTGTGCGAAGGTGGATGCACGTATTCGTGCGTGTATAGGTGTATCGGTCACACACGCGTGTTGGTAGGAACGCGAGAATGTACCGATTCACCGTTAACCGCGGCCTTAGGGCTTCCGTGTTTCAATCTCAGGAGGCGGATGTGCATCTCGCGCGAGATTAAGGCACGTACACATCGCGAGACTTGGCCCCACGAGTGCGCTTACTCAACGGACGATCCGCTCCTTCGGGAAATACAGGAACGAACGATTTCACCGGATCGCTTCTTTTCATACAATTTTCCTCGCCGACTGATTCACCGGACGAGATTCGTTTGGAAATAAACGATTCGTTGCTTTCTCATGAATTTCGAGGGCGGTTTTTGTGACGCGCATTCTTGTGACGCGCGTACACACGTTTGGTTCACTGTTGGTGGTCTCTTTCGAAATGATTGCAAACGCTGATACGTTGGCTGATTGCGGAAACAAGGGCAGAAATTATTTGGTGATGTGAAGATGCTGAAATGTAGCAGTTTTGGGTCAATTTTGAACGATATTGCATTAAATAGCTGATTCTGGATATGTTATGGGAAATCAAGAATAATCTGATAGAGTGGAAGTATCGAGATACGATAGTGGTACATCCGATTAAAGTTGGATGGTTGACAGAAATAGGTACGTGAAAAGTTGTTATTTTTATGGACCGAGTCCAATCGATTTATTAATAGTGCCAATGACCTGTGTGAGATATGACTCTGCGAGTTTTGGAAATTTGAGGACTAAGAAGTTCGAGAATGTCAGAACTAGGAAATCTGGGAAAGACAATGTGGGAAGTTAGAAATTCAGAAAATTGGACATTTGGAAATTGGGGAGTATAGAAATTTGAGAATTGCGAATTTGAGAATTTGAGAATTTGAGAATTTGAGAATTTGAGAATTTGAGTATTTGAAAATTCGAAAATTTGAAAATTTGAAAATGGGAAAATTTGGGAATTTGAGAATGTAAAAATTTGGGAATTTGAACATTTATGAACTTAAGGATTTGCAAGACCTAAAATTTGAAAAATTAAGAACTTGAGAGTGTGAGAATTCGAAAACTCGATAATTACAAATTTGATAAGCTGCGAAATCGTGAACTTGTGAATTTGTACCCTCATATAATCAGAATCTCGAAAACTCGAATAACTTGAAATCTGAAACTAATACACTTGAAAACTTGGAAATACGTGAACAGTGATTAATAATAATTACAGCAACAGTGCGAGGAATATCGATATTACTCTCCGTTATAAAAAAACTCGAATGCGTCTGATAATTCGAGGACCATTACTACTGTCATTAATTGAGGAAACTCGCAAATCAATAGTAAATAATTATTTCATTTTACACACGACGTACGTTAATCGCTTCAAATACTTCTGTTTAATGCAGAGTATTTATAACGAATCATTGCACATGGAAGCGAATGTGGAATTAATGAGGAAACTCGGTTTATTTCGATTAAACCGATCGATGCACCATTTGCAAACCACTGAAAAATACACATTTTTCCAGCAACTCGATAATGCGTAATCACCGATTAAATCAACCCCGAAATTGGCTCGCAAAGATCCTGTAATAATATTCCCATAAACACGTTGAGAATATTAATTAATCAGAGTATCGATGTGCTTTCATGCAAATCGCGAGTTGCACGAACAAATTAAACGCTACTCGAAAAGGTTTACCCTTTCATTTCATTTCTAGTAGCTCGAAAACGACCCTCTCATCCTCTACTCTGTGTCGACTCCAAAAACTGTTCAATTCATTTAAGTAATTGCAAGCTATCGATATTTTTAGCTGCCACATTGAAATCGTTGAATCGATACTTTGTTCATTTTTCGCGGTGCAGCTATCTCTTCATGATTAATTTTTGGCTCGTGTCGGAATTCGGAGAATCGATGCTTTGGGATTTTGAAAATTTGGGAAATTCCGAAATTTAGCAATTTTATAATTTGAGAGATTTGTAGATTTGGAGATTTCAATCTTTTGAAATTTGGAAATTTGAGATATTTGAGTTTTGGAGTTTGAGAGTTTGAGAGTTCGAGGATGTGCGAATTTATGAATATGAAAATTTAGGAAATTTAGGTAAATAGGAATTTAGAAAAATAGGAATTTGAAAGTTTGAGGAATTCCAAATTTAGGAGTTTATAGGATTTAGTAACTCGAGGTTTCGAGAATTTAAGGCCTTGGGAAATTTGGGAGGTCGGAGATTTAAATACTCGGTGAAGTTCAGGAATTTGAAAAAAATCAGAAATTCGAAAAAAATATGAAAATTGGAGGATTTGGGAAATTCAGAAATTTAGAGCCTTGAGTATTTGGAAACCTGTGACCATAGAAAATTAAAAAATTTGAGGATTCGAGAATGCGAGAAATTTGTAAATTTGGAGATTTTTGGAATTGCGAACATTAAAACACGAATATCACGGGTTCAGAAATTTATAATTTTGGAAATTTCAACATTTCGAAAGTCGAAAAATTTGAAAATCGGAAAGTTCGATCATTTATGAACTCGAAATTCCAAAACTCAAGACACTTGAAGCATCGTACATTTGAGAAATTTGTGAAATTAGGAAAACGTAAAAATTAATAGACACGGTGATTTAAAAATTTACAAATTTATATACTACAGCGAACGCATCTATTTTCGCTGTCACGTGCTACTTCCAATATTGTCTGACTACATTCGAGTTAAATCCACTGGCTCCGAGCGTAGTCCCCGTTTTAAGTCTGATTTATCACGCGTCGTTCTACTGGCAATCTCATCTATCGAATTCTCACGCGGATTTCATCGATTCGTTTAATCGTTTTAATCCGTAATCAGTACGTTGCGCTTCGTTGAACGTTTGATCCGCGTTACGGTACGTTTTTCGCGTACGATGTTTCTCGTGTTTACTTTATATTAAGCCTCCGTGAGACCGTATAAATCCGAAGTAATTTACGTGCTACGTTTCGTTAACTTCTTAATACGAAACGTTGATGACACCGAGTGATAAATGAAATATACTCTATTATGCTCAACAGGATCGACTGAGCTTGGGAATTTTTAAATTGAATCGCTCGCGAAGTTTGTTTTAAGTCTTATTAGCTCGACTCTCTTAAAACTGAAGTATAATTATGTTTGGAGAGGCTGCGTTATTCCCTCGGACTGTGTTATACTAAGTCCGAAATGATAAGAAAACGTTGTTATTATTAATGGCGCGAACATTTCCGCGGTATTTATTTAATCCACAAACACCGTCAAGTACTACCGATCATTCTTCTCTAAATTGTATTTATTTCTTCGTAAATACATTCTTGTATTTCGACATTTCATTTTGCTCGATTTGACTAATTATTCGGTATTAGGACAAATTCCAATTTTCTCTTTCCTTTCACATTCATATTAACACTAAAACTACCGACGTATTATACACAATTATTTCGAAGTTAAAAATAAACGATGAAACATAAATTAATGCTTTTATTAATTCGATAACTCGATGAGAATCAGCACAGATTTCAAGAAAACCACGTTAACAAATTTTGTCATTCGGAATAGTACATTTGTAAAATGATTATTTGACCACGTTGGTAGTTTTAATGTTAAGATTTTCACGTGATTTTTACACATTCGCCTTTGTACTAAATTTTGTTACCCACTTTCAAGTGAAATAAAGCATTATAACGTAATATACGAAACGTTCACTTACTGGAACGCTTTAATTAAAATTAAGGTAAATCTGTCGAGTAAAATGTGTACAATATACGTCCTTGAAAATAATTTCTCACGCGAATCTTTTTTTTTTTACAAAAATTGTGAAATTTTCGTTTTCACTTTTTGTTAGCCGAATAATTAAATCGCGAAATGATAACTCGTCGTTTAATGAATCAATTCGGAATAATCCCGTTCGCGATATTAATGCAACCATTTCGAAACGGACGGGTTATCGGAATAAAATCGTTATTATTGTTTCCCGTTGCGATGGAAAACTCGATCCGATAATACCACGATTTAAGCCCGCGTAAAACTGTAACGAACGATTTCAACGTGCAAAATTCGAGCATACGTGTTCCATTGTTTTCCTCTGACTTCGGTTTTAACAATTACACGCAACATCTCTCCGCCTTTTTAACGTCGCCGGTTTCATTTTCCATTTTCGTTTTAAGTATCTCATATTTAAACGCGGATTTCCGATGTCACGTGACCTCGCTTCGTCCTTGGACTTACCATAATCTTATTATCTCATCTCGAACAAAGGGACACTAAGTACACTTATTTATTCACGTTTTCGGCCAACCGTTTGTTAAAGCCCTGTTCCCCGAGAAAAAAAAAGAATATACAGCTATTTCGAAACGACGGGAGGTCATTCATTATCCACAATGAGATTCATAATGTTCCATAAATGGTCCGAGGATTATGCCCCTGTATGCGGGGATACGCGAGGCTGTGAAATTTTTTTAGAAATTCACAGAAGGTACAATAATGTTGAAATCGGAATTTAGGGATTTGGGGATTTGGAAGGTTAGGGATTTAAGATATTGGGAGTTTGGGAGTATAGAGGGTAGGGAATTCGAGGATTCGAGAGTTTGGGATTTTGGTAAATTGGGGATTTTAGAGCTTGAGGTTTAGATTTTTGGAAATATGAACATTTGGGAAGTTTTGAATTTCGGGATTTAGAGATTTGGGAATTCAGAGATTTTGTTTGTGAGGATTTTGGGATTCAGAAATCTGGAAATTGCGGATTCGTGATTTCAGAATCTTGGGAATTGGAAGATTTAGGAATTTCGGGTCTTGAAAATTTGAGAATTCGAGAATTTTGGAAATTGGATGTTTTAGTGTTTGATGTTTAGAGATCTAAAAATTTCTGTATTACAATATTTTCGAATTTCATGAATTAGAAATTCGGAGATTCAGAAATTTGAAATTTTCAGTCTGAAAGATTCAATAATTTCAGATTTTTAAACTTGAAGATCTAATAACTTATGCAATGAAATTTTCGAAATTCACTAAAATCAAGTATCGGGATTTACAAATTTAATATTCAAAAATTTCAAACTTCTGAAACAATCAATTTAGAAATTTGTAAATTCAATAACCCAGAACCTCGAGAATTTGGAAATTAGAAAATTTCTAACAAACCTTGACATAAATCGTGGTAAAACGTTTCACAAACAAAATAGCATACCAATTTTATTAGGAGATCAATTCGAAACGTTCCACATATGAAACAATAAAATACGTAATTAAAAATTTTACCACCCTCCTCTTCCGTTTGCATCCCATAAAGAATACATAAAGGTCGCGAATAATTCGGAAGCTGTTAAAGCATTAACGAGGCAGAGAACGTTAATTTTAATTTCCAAAAATAATTGTACGCGATATTTTTCTTTCCATTAACAACGGCACGAGCTGATGGAACACGGAGTATCGATTTTAGCAACGAGCACAGGTCGAGCCGCGCTATCGAATACTATTATTATTGCACGATGTAACTGGTCGCTTTCTATCCTCATCGTTTAGACCGACGGATATGCATCGTCGATGCAACGCACCGTCGCAGTCTGCTTTCATTAATTAATATCGTCGGTAATAGACCAATAAACCGATACGTAGACGAGTCGAGTACGCCTACGAGTCTCTGCCATTATTTTCGTTCATCATTCGCTTCATCATTCCGATATACACTGTCCCCAGAAGACTCTTCAAACGATCTCGTTTATAGCTATCCTATATTTCTTTCTTTCTTCGTTCTCTCAGCATCTATCGATATCTTATATTTCTTTCTTTCTTCGCTCGTTCAGACCTTCTTTTTTATGTACACCTATCCCTTCATTTACGCTGGTGATAGGTTCCTCGGAAAAAAGGGTAAATCGAAATCGTGTAAATTTACATCGTGTAAAGCGAAATCGTAAAAAGCGAAATTGTATAAATAAAAATTCTGTAAACCGAAATTGTATAAATCGAAATCGTATAAACCGAAATGGTATGAGCAAAAATTCTGTAAACCGAAATTGTGTAAATTGAAATCGTATAAACCGAAATTGTGTAAATCGAAATTGTATAAACCGAAATTGTGTAAATCGAAATTGCGTAAACCGAAATTGTATGAGTCGAAATTCTGAAAACTGAAATTGTAAATCGTCCCTTGCCCCAAAGTTACACACGTTCAAAATTACCCGAGTAACACACGACCGTGCAAATGATCCATAGTTTATAGAGGTTCCTCGTCATACAAGCGGTAACTTCGAGGACGAAGAATGAACTTCTCCTTGAAAGTCGGACTTAATTGTAACGGGTGCACGGGCACAGAATGTAATATACCGAGAGTGTAGGAGGGTATGTAGTAGCTACACGCGCGTAAAGAGAATACGCAGAATGCATAGATTAGGTGGAAATTAACGAAGCGAGGGGAGCCGTGTTTCAGCGGCGAGTCGGGGTTGACCTCGTTGCCGTGGCCAACAGAAACGGCTCGTTTAATAAGCGACGTATTATGATTAATGTGCCCGGGGTAGAAACGACCCGACGGAACTTTCGTACGTAGCCGCGTAACGTGGCTTCCGCGTTACTCGCCGGCCTCTTTGCACGACACAAAAGAGGCCAACCTGAGTTCAATTGAGATTAATGCTCGATAACACTGTCCAACAAATTTTCACTTTTTTTCGACGTTCTAAAATCCGAACAATAATTATTACAGCGTTTAACACTTTGAGTGCCATGTCACCCATATACGGATGACGTATGAATTTATACATAAATCTATGGCTAATGTCGGTTGAAACATTTCACGTAACAAGGTATACAAAATTTTGGTAAATACATTAAAGCTTACCGAATAAACAAGGGTTGAATATTATGAAAATCGTTTATAAAATTTTTGGGAATAAAATTACTTCCTAAAAGAAATTGAAATTGTTTTAGGGTGGCAACCAAGGTGTTAATGTACAGTTTTTGAAAAATTCGGCGGACCACCTTCTTAGCTTTGTTTCCGGCGTTGCTATTTTGCTTCTGGTATCGGAAAATGAAGGATGTTGCAACTTTCTTTGTGTGCTTTTTAAAGGCGAAAATCTGCTCCATCGCGTAGGATAGTTGGATTTTCCGCTACACCCTTACTTTTTGGGATAAATTGAAAAATATACGTAAAAATTGTTTACATTTTTTAAACGGGTTTAAATATTCAGGATGCATAAAAGGCAATATTCAGGAAAGTCTACAGAATCTTTTCCTTCAAACGGAATTTCAGAATCTTTTATAGTTACCTCGCAAACTTGGTTCGAATTTCGAAAATGTGCCTTATTTTCAAAATCAAATTTCTGAAAAATTGTACCTGCTGAAGAAAAACCGATTGTAGATTCGTAGAAAATAGTACAATCGAGAAGTTTTGTTTAGGAACTAAGAAAATTGAAAATTTAGAAAAATAATGAAATTGAAAAGGCGGAAGAATGAAATATCGAAACATCGTAAAATTGAATGATGGAAAACCGAAATATGGAGAAATTAAAAAAGTAAGAAATTTGAAAAATACGATGAAAACGAAAAAGAAAGAATTGTATAACACTTCATAATATGGAAGAAGAGATAACTTGTCATTGATTTCCATTACCAGTTTGCCGATTCATCCCCAGTACCAAATTTTTCGTTCAAATCCACTCGCCAGCAGAAAACACTCGAGATAATTCAGAAGCTATGCAGTTGGATGGTAATCGACTCGGAAATGAAAAGCAAGGGCTGAATCTGCAGAGTGGTACAGTCTTGGCTTTAAATTAATTACGCGAGATTCGCTTCCTACTCGTTGCAGATAAGCACGGTTCGTTTTCCAACGCTAAGCGATGCCAGGATATCAGCCTCTTTGCTCCTGCTGCGTGTGCACTAGCATGAAATCAGGAAATTGCTTGTTTTATCGATTTCTCGTGCGAAGTAATTCGATAACGCTATAAATATTCGAAACTTTCGCGATCATTTGTCGGTATCTCTGGACACCTGCAGCGGCAACGCTCGCAATGTATTTCTGCGGAACTATAGTTTTCAATTACCAAATTCTCAAATCTCTAAATACATCAATTTTCATGTAACTCGATGACCAAATTCACGAAACCCCAAATATTTAAATTCTCACATTCGCAGATTCCTAAATTACTAATTCTCTGGATTTCAAAATACTCGAAACCCCGAATTCCTAAATAACCAAGTTACTAAGTCCCCGAATTCCAAAATCTCCAAATTCCTATATTCCCAAATTTCTAAATTTCTAAATTCCTAAATTCCCAAATTCCCTAATTCCCTAATTCCCTAATTCCCAAATTCCCAAATTCCCAAATTCCCAAATTTCCAATTCCTTATTAACCAAATTACTAAGTCCCCGAATTCCCAAATGCCCAAATTCCTAAATCCCCAAATTCCTAAATCTCCAAAGTCCTAAATTACTGAATTCCCAAATCTCTAAACCACTACATTCTCTAATTTATAAGTCCCCAAATTCCTATATTTCCAAAATCCTCAGACGTGAAATTTCAAATTCCCCAAACTTCTAAATCTCGAAATTCCAAAATCTCCGAATTCCCAAATCCCCAAATTCCTAAATCCCAAGTTCGTAGATCCCAAATCCGGGTTTCTCCGAACCCTCAACTCTCAATTATTCCGAATTTCATTGTTTGATTGGAGAGGTGCAAGTTGCCGCTTGTTCTCGCGATATTTCCACCGGCCGTAAATTCCCGCAGTATATTTACCGGGCGTTTATGTGAAAGCGATAAAAGGATCGAGTCGCATAAATCAGTAAGGTACGTCTACCCCCCAGAAACGACATAGTATAGCCAACATGGGACTGTCTTGGTGTTTTGGGTAGCTCGTTTCTCCCCTGTCGTTTCGCCCCGCGAACGACACATTTACGAGCCCTAAATCCACAACCGAGACGGAGGGGGAAAATTAATCGTGGATCGTGCGAGTATTCATTCCGTTTCTTTGAGAGCCGGGTCGATACCGCCTCTAACCTGTTACGACGAATTAACTCGTCATTCGGACAAACGACGCGCACAGCCCGATACGTCGAACAGCTTATTACGTAATCGCGTAAAGAGGGACAACGTGCGCGCTTTTAACGAGCGTGCAACCTCGTCAAGATGCGAATTTTTCATCTTGATAAACGTGCACGTGGACAAAACTCGCATAGGAAGCCAAGAGGTTTCCGCTAACCACGTTATTTAACTTTCTGCGCAGGGTTTCTTCAGGAGAAGCATTCAGAAGCAAATAGAATACAGGTGTCTGAGGGACGGCAAGTGTCTTGTCATCAGATTAAATCGGAACCGCTGCCAGTACTGCAGATTTAAGAAGTGCCTAGCTGTCGGCATGTCCAGGGACTGTAAGTAACAATTCACTTTGTCTTTCCAACTTTTCAACGCGCTTTCTCTCGTCTGGGTCGCCGTTGACATAATACAGAGGTTCTCAACATTCTGTGCTCCCAAAACTCTTACAATATCGCACGATTAACACTGGGTTTACGGAACTCGTCAAAATGGCGGATCTCAGATTTCTTATTTTCAATTATGAAGATCATTAAAAAACTTTCTGCAAAATGCATAATAACCTTCATCTAGATAAGGAATCTTCCTACGATCTGGCTTGTGTATTATGCATTACTTACTCGTTCGTATAATTCATTTTTAATTCAGACATCAGTAGCCATTGAACGTCCGTAAATCTAGTGTTAACATCAAAACTTAAACTTCGACGTTCACACTGTCTTATTCTACATTTAATGAAAACGACCATTTACAGATGAGCGTACTGTAATGTTTAAATAAACAATTCTCTTAAAATTATCATTGTTCCAATGATTCTTTCGTACATTAAGAACATGTAGCCTGTGAATGCTAACCTGCAGCTCTAGCTCATTGGAAACACAAACTTCGTTGCAACAATTCTGATGACGATTTTCTCGTAGATGTTCGATAAATAGAAGAATTCGATAAAATCGAGAAACAATAATGATGTGTACGTATGAATGGACAATATACTTATAGCTATTGGGGAAACGCCCAAATTACATCTGTTTAATCAATATCCTTTCGTACACATTGATGGTGAACGACGTGGGTACGCGAAAACGTTTTTTCCATATCTTTAATTGAATATGACGGAGTTAAATTGAAAGTACGGTAGAAGAAGCGTGTATTACTTTAACGAATATC
Organism: Coelioxys conoideus; assembly: GCA_947623535.1. Lineage (NCBI taxonomy): Eukaryota > Metazoa > Arthropoda > Insecta > Hymenoptera > Megachilidae > Coelioxys > Coelioxys conoideus. The sequence continues at coordinate 6,974,411 of OX392449.1, read as the reverse complement.
GTAACGACGGCAAGTTGATGAATTTCGTGTCGCGAACGAGAAATAAAAACTTGCATCCCTCGAACGCGTTCGTTAAAATATAGCACGAAAGTTTGATAGATACACACTCGACCGTGATTGGTTTTCTTCGGATTATTGCAGAATTCCTGAATACGATAAATTTAATAAACGAGCAGGAAATAAAGCGATACCCTCTGTTTGTGTCGGTTACCGCGGCGTCTTTTATAATATTTCCGGGAATTACCGGTTCCTGTGGACGACCAAGAGGGCAAAGTAAACTCCGAAAGGGAAGTCGCGTGCATAATTAAACGTCAAAGTTCATCGTGCAATATGCAACCGTGTATAATGGGGAACCGTCGGGAGCTTTTCGCTCTCGTATTGTCGTGGAAATCGTAATAAGCCGGCCGCGGTCTTATGATCCGCTTAAGAAGCGAACGCGATGAAAGTGACCGGAACGAAACTCGTGAAAAGTTGCATCCCTCATTATCCGACCCGATTCTTTCGACGGCCACTGTCAAATATTAAATTTCCAAGTATCGACGGACGATGTTGGCTGTTTTACCCCGTCGCGTTAATATCTCTGGGTTTCCCGTTTAAATAAATTGCTACTTCAAACTTACGAAATTTTTTTTTTAATTTATTTCATTGATTTTATCGACATAAATATAACGTTATTCGAAGTCTTTTATCCACTTTCCATCGTAAAATTTTGTTATTAACCCTTTACGGTCGTAAGCATTTTCACCATTAGCCAATGGTGGCTGTAAAACTTCCTGGCTAAAAAGTTTGATCAATTTTATTGAAAGAATCATATTTTTATTATTAATTGCCAATATTGTATGCTTCACTGTGTTCAGACATCGCGTGCCTAATACTACAAATGTAGTTAAAAGTTATTATTAAAAATTGTTGCACTGAACCTAATGGCGAGTGAGAGTCGCTGCTCGACCGTAAAGGGGTAAATGTCACTGTGGACATAGTGATCTAAGGATCTAGAGATGTAGGAATCTAGGGATCTGGAGATGTAGGGACCTCGAAGTATAGGGACATACGAATTTAGGGGTATATGTATAGAAATATTTAGCATCTAGAAATAGAAATATGAAGGAATATTCGAATATGACAATATTGGAATATAGAAATATTGAAGTCTTCAAAAATAGAAATGTGGGAATATTAGATTGTGGAAATATTGAATTATGGAAACATTGGAATGTGGGAATATTAAAATGTAAGTATAGAGAAACCTAAGTACATTGAGATGTAGTATAATGTATATATATTTCAAAGTGCCGATAATGATCTGGGAATGAAATATCAGATTTCAAAAGATACACTAATAAACCAATATTATCAATCCAGTTGTACAGGAATATAAAATAATAAAAATCCATGTCCATAATAATATACACGTCTACACACTCGTCCCTTTTATAACATGTCATATCCCTTATTTAACGGAAACTAAGTAATCTCGGTTCGTTAACAATCTACGTGAAAGAAAACTTTATATCGTAAAAGTTAAACTAGAATAGAATAACCCGTTAATGATGTTGTAAGTTTCGTTTAGCGAGTATTCGTCGTAGACGACGAATTAATTTATGTAGCCCTTTATCTCGGGTAATTTGAATCAACTTTCTGTTCGTGATCGCGCATGCAAATGCGTTTCACAAACTATCTAAACGTGAAACGTACCGACAAGGGCAGAAATTTATTCGCGATTACTTCAAAAAAAAGTTTCGAACTCGAAATGATTAACGAGTCCGGGGGATACATGGAAAACTTCGGTCTCGGATGATTAGCCCTTTCTTTTTCTTCTTTAGTACCCTGCTCAAAGTCATGGCTCGATTACGATTCTCTGAGAACTATTATATATTTACTTTCGCTAGCGGAAGGGTTGATGACCGCGATCATTTAGTTAGGGTCGGCCACGATGAGGGTACGAGTTATGCATCCCTTTTTAAAAGGAAAAAAGTTTTGCCTCTATTCTAGAAGAAAAAGATTGAATTTTGCCCCTCTTGCATCAGATAAATTAGAATATAAAATAATTCATCTTAATTGTTCGTAATGTTCCATATGCAAATAAATCTAACCAGTGTTTGAAGTTATAGTACGATGAAATTAATTTGTTAGGTAAAGTGAAGAGAGTGAAACTAGACCTATTTTCTTTAAACAATTCCTATGAAGTTATTTATTGCATAAGTAGTTATTTCGTTCAAGAACGAACTTTAAATCAGAAGTATAATGAATGGTGTGAGTTCGAGAGACCTCTCCTTAAGATTTTAAGCGACGATACGAGAGCGAAGAGTTCCTCGGTTCAGATAACACTTGTACCCTTCCGATAATTCGACCGAGTCTCCCGATCATCTGACATTCCCAAATTCGTAAAGTTTCAAATGCAATTCATTTTCAGCCGTGAGATACGGCAGAGTGCCGAAGCGCTCGAGGGAACGTGGTCCCGAGGACGCAGTCCCTACCACCACGACAACGACAGCGACCACGGGTGTCCAACAATTAACCTCTCCCGGCGCTGCCAACAACAACAACAATAATAACAATAACAATAACAACAACAACAACACCAGCCAAAACAACAACAACAGCAGCGGCCAGGGTCAAAACGCCATACCGTGTGTGCCACCAGCCGCAGTGGTGGAAGCGGATCAGTCAGACGCGGACGTGAAACAGTTGGCTGTGTACGACGTGATACTTCAAGTCTCTCAGGCGCATCACGCTCATTGTGGCTTCACTGAAGAATCAACGAGAGGAATCGTCCGGAAACCGATGATAATACCGGTAAGTTTGCGCAATGAAATTTAGAGACTGTTAACGCGTGGACCGCTCTACACGCTGGAACATGTTGCGACTCTTACGTCGGCTCATATGTGTTATGACATGCAGCAACCCTCTAACCGCTTTCACACTCGATGACACTTGAGAGGAATATTCAGGAAGTTGTTCTAAGTGATCGGTACTCGATCACTATAAATCTCGTGGTGTTGGGACGAATAGATGTTAATAGCAACAATGGTAAGGATATGTGGAAAGTACCGAATCAAAGTCCCAAAGGTGATATCGAGTCTAAAAGTCACACTAAGTTGCAGTGTACGTGCATTTGTATTTGTGAATCATATTCAACAATGACCAGCATCCATACAGATATCAGAATATCATCAGGATTTGATCATATTGTTGTTATATTGTGTTTGATACTGCACCGATATCCGATTCATGTCAACGATATGAGCTAAACCAAGTAACATAGAGGTGAAGCTAACACAAAGATGAACCGATACAGATGCAACCGTGTCACGAACCAGGGTGTCTATGCGTGAATCGCAACAAGTTTCAGCGTGCTTGGTGACGTTTTAGAGTGGCATTGAGACTCGTATCGGAACTGGCAGCAACCAGCCTGTTTCTTTTATAATCCTGCTGATTAGGCGAGTACTTCTTCGCAGCCGGCCAGTCCAGAGGATCCGGAGGCGGCATCATCGACGGCGGAAACCGTCGAATCGCAAAGGATCTGGCTATGGCAACAATTCGCCACCAGGGTGACGCCATCCGTGCAGAGGGTGGTGGAGTTTGCCAAAAGGGTGCCAGGATTTTGCGATCTTTCGCAGGACGATCAGCTGATCCTGATCAAGGTCGGTTTTTTCGAGGTCTGGCTTAGCCACATCTCGAAAATGACCACCGACAGCTCCATGACCTTCGAGGATGGCACTTGTATCACTAGGCAGCAAATGGAATTGATGTACGAGGTAAACATCTTCAATCACTTCTTCATTACTATACTCTACAGTTCAACTATAGTACACTTCTTGATGTTGTATGTTAGTATCATCTTATAGTATGTTCTTGTATTCGCATCTAGTATACGTAAATATCATTTTCTACTAATACATCACATAGTACGTGAATATTATCTTGAATTAGTACTTCACACATGTGTGATCATCATTTTGTACCAATACGTTACAATGTATGTGTAAATATGATCTTGTACTAATACCTCACATAGTATGTTAGTATCATCTTGTACTAATATCTCACATATTGTACTAATACGTCACGTACGTTAGTACCATGTACTAATAGGTTATATATGTTAGTATCACGTACTAATTAAAGTCGTTTTCATGGAATGAAACGAGACAACTGATTAATCGATCGATGTGAAACAAAACAGCCGGACTTTGTGTCCGCTTTGATGCAATTCACATCGGCCCTAAACGCCCACCAATTATCGGACACCGAGTTGGGCCTGTTCTCCGGTGCTGTGCTTCTGGGCGAGAGACCAGGCCTGAACGACGTGAAGGCGGTGCAAAGGCTTCAGGATCGTCTTCTGGAAGCATTGAAGGTTCAAGCGTTACGGAATCATACGGTTTCCGGTGAGGCTACCTCGGCGGGTGGCTGTTCCGGTGTATCGAGCGTTTCACAAAGGATACCAGAATTGAGAGCTCTGGGTGCCAGACACGCGAATCTCCTCGATTGGTTCAGAAGGAACTGGACCAAGCTCAAATTACCACCACTCTTTGCCGAGATATTTGACATTCCCAAGTGCGAGGAAGATCTTCAGTGAAGAGGTGATATGTCTCCCTTGATATTTCTACTTCTCGTGATTTATAACGATTGATACACGAGCGTTAACGAGCGATAGTTCTCACTGATTCCCAAATTAACAGTTTCCTATTTCGCAGATTTCTGTATTTTCCAAATGTTCAGTTTTTCAGATTTCTTAGCGTTGCAATTTGCAAATATCCTAGCTTCCAAATATTCCAAATATTCATCCATATATCCCAGCTTCTCAACTTTCAAATCCCTAAGTTCCTTAATTATCAAATCTTTTAATTCTTTGGCTTGTTCTTGTTTAAATTTTCCTAATTTCTAAACTTCTTACCTGCCAAGTTCTCAATCTTCGCAAATTTCTAAATCCCTAAATCTCCACATAACCAAATTCCTGAATCTCTAAATTCTCAAATTTATAAATTGTCAGATTTTTATTTTTCCAAATTTTCACTACCCTAACTCCTCAAAATTCCAAGTTTCAAAGTCTCCAAATTCATAATTTCCCAACATTGCCAACTTTCCAAATTTCCTAATTTCTAAATTATCAGATTTTTATATTCCCAAATTTCCACTCCCCCAATCCGCAAATTTTCACATTCCACGATGTTCAACTTCAAAATTTTCTGGTCATCAAATGCCCGAATCCCCAAAATCCCGAACACCAAACTCCGAAATCCTAATCTCCAAATCCCGGATTTTCCAACCCCCAAAATCCTCGAATCCCACCGTTCCCAAGCCCGACAACAAAATGGCGGGACACAGGGACCACGTGTTTCGCCGGTCAGCGAAACCCCATAAATCCCTGTTCGCGTTTTAATTCGCTTCGCTCGGTAACCCGCACCTACGATTTGCAATTCAATTCGCCGATCAGCCGTGCGAATCGAAGATAACCTAATCGAGGAAATCGTCTTTGCAGAATGTTTCAGAGTACATCGAGTTAATTCGACGAAAACGAACGGCCCTGCCAGAGAGAACGTTCTCTGATCGGCGGTGCTCGGCCCGCGAACATTTCGAGAACGATTTGTTTTCGCTAGCTGGCAGTGATGTACAACGTTGCGATGAGACGACGCTCGGTTCCATTGGAAAGGACGCCTAAGGATCGCTGATCTGGCGCGTTTTTAACGGCTCGATCTCGACGGATCCGTCGTGCGCTGTTCGTTTCATCGACACGCGGACGGAAGATGGATCGTTTCGAGACGCGGCCGATCTCTAACGGGAAAATGAGAGGGGTTTATACACTTAATCGGTAACGATGAAACGAATGGTGCAATCGCGCGTCCAAACGAACAATTCGTAGAATCTTGCCGGACTGATTAAATTACGGTAATCTTTTTAGAACGGTCGTGAGAAAAGTCTGTCTCGAGTGTTCTGGATCACTGACGGGCAATAAATGCCCGACGAAGTTCCTACGGGCAGAAACACGCGTTATATCGAGAATATCCCCGCTCCTGAAACGGTGTGTGTACTATTTACGCTTCGTGAGAAGTCTCGTAGATTCAATGGAACGTTGTTTCATTGAACGAGTGAAAAGTTTAAGGCGTGAAAGCAACACGATTCACGCGTGTTATATTTTCGAGCTGCAACGTATCGATCAAAGTGGCCGTACATTATGAAACTAGAAAGTCGGGTTTGTATAAAATAATCTTCCCACGAGACTTTTTGCGAGGCGGATAGTAATCGAACAAAGTAAGTGTCATTGTAAATGACCGTGCAACAAACGATTCGATCAAATTAAATATTAAGCCATTCCATGAATCGTGTGATTATTTTTTTATATACGTACATGCAAATATGTCCAATATATTTTAGATCAAAGTGCAAATCGAAAAATTTTTAATTTTATGAGATTTTATTCAACCAGCCATTAAACGTTTTCATCCCATCTTCCGCGAGATTATTTAACTAACAATTTCCGACTGAAACTATTGTTAATGATAAAAATGGCTTGCATCGATAATTAGTTTACGCGTTCGAATTAAATCCCGACCCCCGAAATTGATCGAAACGGGAGAAAATTTGCCCTAATGAACCCTCGCGAGCGTAATTGCCCATCACTGTTCCGGATCGCCCATAATTAGACTGTAACGAAAGCAAAAGAATGATTTGTACCATTCGTTGTGCAGTATCGCGCGCTACATCACACGAGGCAATTAAAAATACTCAATCGATGAAGAAGGGAAACGAAGTTTCGTGTCACGTTGGTCCATGCGCATATCGTTGATTGCAATAAAGCGACGCAGTGATCGAACACTGGTCGCGTCTAAAAAGATAGCACAAAATCGTGATCAATTTACAGGCATGTTTATTACGATTAATCCCGCTGAAAGGTGTATTCACGAGCGAATCTTTCGGACATTTTTGACTACCGTGGATCGTATCATTTTCAAAGGAACGGAACAGATAGCGTGCAGCGTTCTGTCGAAACCAGTTGTCGAACTATCACTGATACCCGTAGCGAACTTCAACTTCGAACTTGCGTTAGACATATCGGACTATAACATTGTATCATTATCGTTCCTCGTTTTTTCCTACCCACTGTTCCGTACAAAATAAGCCGAACGATCTTTCCCTACTCCTCCCTAGAAAACTGTGAATCGACAGGCAACTGCATGCTCGCGCAAACGAATCACATTAGTGGTATTTAACATGTATGCATGTACGTGCGCGTGCGCGCGCGCACGGTAACTGAACACTTATACACTTATTACAGATATAACGAGAAAAGAAAAAATGAAAAAATAAAAATGGTAAAATGTTTCATGCTATATTTAAAAGGCTCAAGAAGGAAATCTTTTATAGGACGTGTCTGTCTAGATGCATCCGCTACGAATCTCAATCTATGCAATCTCTATTTTTATTACTTAAACAAGTAGTATAGTGAATTACCTTTTAAATAGATATCGTTGCGTCGCTTCAGGGTGTTCCACGGAAACGGAGAACAACGTTGTTTCTCCACGAGCATCATGCTGTTCTTTCGTTGGGTGATGTGTTTTTTAAATCAAAGATATTTCACGACGTGTGTACGTTCGAAGGCAAACGAAAAGAGAGAAAGAGAGAAAACAAAAATGCGAAACGCGAACAAACGAAAGAAAGTTGAAAGGATTGAACGTTACGTATCGTATATATTTATACAAATATATAATATATATGTAATGTACTTGTTGCGTTGAAATTGTTAATATTTGTTATCGATTACGGCCGAAATGAAAGATCGTTTTCCGATTGTTGATGAAATCCTGAAGTGAGCATATGTTTGAAACTCTTCAAACTCTTGAACACTAATAATTCTCTGACAATGACTAGCATGTAATGCGTATCGATATATGTAATTAATATACATATACATATTATATATATATTCATTGTGAGAGATCGTGGGGAAATGGGGCGGGGGGGGGGGGGGGACGAAATGAAGTAAGTTTATCTACTTAGAGAAATTAATGTTTTATCTAGCGTCGTACTTAAATTAAATATAATAATAACGTCGATATATCGCTGTCGCTAAAAGGGAAGAAAATATTTCGTAAAAAAAAAAAGACTATCTTCACGATTTTCTAGACGGAAAGAAGGAATTCCAACTCTAAGCGCTCACATCAAGTTGTGAATAAACATATCATACCTAATTAATATATTGAACAAAGAAGGGATATCATCGTTTAATATAATATAAATATGAGTCTATATATATTAAAAAAAAGGTATATATATATATATAAATATAAAGATTATAAATCTATATGCAAGAAAGGATAGTTATAAAACGCATTATGTCGAACGAGCGTAGATCTATTCATGGTAGGCCATCTTTGATCATATTATAATTAACGAAAGAAAAAAAATTACTATTAGTGTGTGTGTGTGTGAGCGTACACACGTGCAATACGAATGTCCCTCTACACGTTTTTTGATCTATAGAAAGATCGAATGTTTCTCTCGGCTCTTTTACGATCTACCAAAACAGATCTGCGCCAGGAAATGCGGTAATAAAAATGAAAAGCGAGCGAGAATGCTTTCGAAAATTATTACTTCGGTCCTGTTAGTCGCGAGACAATGCAAGGAGGAAAATCTCAATGATTTGTAACCGGGTCTTGGTATACGTCAGGGTGGAACGAAACATACAAGTCTTTTTTATTATTTACGACTTCTAGCAGCGAACAAATATTGCTTTTCTTTAATAACATTTAATTATCTTACGAACAATTTCTCCGAGCCACCGTCAATCGCTTGACGATAATTATTTTCGTCGGTTTTATTACTATCAGACAAATTATGTTCTTTTTTGGGACATTGCGCTTAAAGAACCTTTGTTTACAGACGTTTACATCCATTTTGTACAAATTAAATAAGTCTATTCGCGTGGTTATTATTCTCGGTCCAAAAAAGCAGTTACGATATGTTCATAGTATGTGGTTACTTGCTTCTTTGCTGTAAATATACAATATGTGTATGTAACAATCTCTGATTCATGTTAAAATATATCGATATATAATTTTGTCTAAACTAATTTTACTAGCAGTTATTATCAACTATAATTTTATAAGATTTTTTGAAACCTTGAAAGTTACAGCGTCTCAAATAATTATTTCGATAATAGCTTATGCGAATGAGATGCGAGGGAGGTAAATTTTGTTCGCTGCTAGAATGGTCAGAGAATTCTAATTGTTTCGTTCCAAGCCGGTATAAATGTATGTATATGCTACGAAAAATTTTTATGCTGGTTGTACATAAATTCTATAATTCGAACGATCTAGTGGCTGTCCTAATCGTCTCTCTTTAATTATTAACTAGAAACGAAAGAAACGATGAGAGAAGAGAGAAAAACGTCGCGACATTTTCCTCCTGTGATATTTGAATTGCGATTCGTTTTTTTCAAAATTTCTAGTCCCCACGACTTATTCGCCGAGTTTTAGCAACATAATATCGTGTGCTATGCGATACTCTCGTGAACGTTGTTGGAACACGTTAATTGAAACGGCCAAATACTTAATTAACGATATTATTATTATTATTATTATTATTGTAATATAAACGATTAGCCGCCGGTCAATCATGTTCGCTAAGCTTTCTCGTAAGATTTTTATTAAAACGATCGTGTCGTCGATTGTCTTCTTCGGGGTGCAAAAAAGTTCATCGCGTAAGTTCGTTCGATTTTGTAACTCGTCGGTGTTGTTTAGAGACCGAATAGGAAAGTGATTGACTGGCGTAATCAAAAAAAAAAAGAGCTATAAGAACGATGTAATCGAGATATTATCGTTTAAACCGAAACGTAACATCCCCTCTTCCTCTTACGCTCCTCTCGTGTTCCGACCGAAGCGCATCATCCTTTTTCCTCTTCGAACATTTCCTCGTCGAAATCCAGTCTCGTTTCCGGTCCCCTTATTCCATCCGCTCTTTGTCACGCGTAATGCTATTTTTTAACCTTGAGATTTCGGTCATGGTGCTATAATATCTGTACATAATACTGTGGGAATCGTTGCGTAATCAATGTACCATTACAATTAATATTATTCGAAATAATCGTATGCATTGATATGATTATGATATTTCTTTATTATTTTTTAATCGATTCGTTATCGTCGATACCGATATAATATTTACACGAGCGTGTAACCGTTCAAACAGTACGTCTGACATAAATTCGTCTCGTGTAGATTGGGAAACGCTAACAAAGAAACAAAATGGCGGTCCCTTTATTCTTCTCTTTTTTTTTTTTCTTTTTTTATTTCAGAGATAAAAAAAAATATATATATATATATACATAGTAAATATATTGAATATATATATTCCGCCCGTAAGACAGGACATTGCAATAATCACGATTTTGTTTGATATTGATTCTATGATTGTATATTTATAGATAAGTTGAGCTCAAGCGTGCATCCCGTTGCGTACGCTGTATCGCATATATTATACATACTCTTCTTTTTTATATAGGCGAGATATCGACTGCGTACTATACCTGTACCGGATGTTTTATAAATCGCAAAACAGAGGATTCCTTGACCACCTATAAGACGACCCGAAAATAAAACGAGAGAGTTCTCTTCAAATTCTTGTATCTTCGTTGGTGTAACTAGATTTAGAGCAGCGTGCTCATGGCATTCACCTCGATTTTTCGATTCACATATATGTAAAAGTCCAATTTCCCAAGTCCTCAAACTCCAAAATCCATAAATTTCATAGTTCCCAAATTCCCTAGTCCCCAAATTCTCAAGTTCCCAAATTTCCTAGTCCCCAAACTCTCAAGTCTCCTAACTCTCAAATTCCCAAATTCCCAAATCCCCAAATTCCCAAGACCTCAAACTCTCCAGTTCCCAAATTTCCAGATCCCCAAATTCCCTACTCCCCAAACTCTCAAGCCTCCAAATTCCCAAATTCCCAAATTCCCTAGTCCCCAAACTCTCAAGTTCCCAAATTTCCTAGTCCCCAAATTCTCATGTTCCCGAATTTCCAAATCCCCAGATTCCCAAGTCCCCAAACTCTCAAGTTCCCAAATTTCTTACCCCTCGAATTCTCAAATCCCCAACTTCCCTAATTCCCAAACTCTCAAGTTCCCAAATTTCCAATTCCCCAAATTCCCCAATCTTCAATTCTCAAGTTCCCAAATTTCCGAATGTTCAATTCTCTCAATTCTCAAATCCCGTTCTGACCAGAACATGTTCGATTACTCGCACGTCCCAAACGACCATACAACATACAATATCGATATAACGCGTGGCGATCTACTATCCATCGGCAAAAATCCTAGTTACGCCAATGCGTATGCTCAATACGAAAAGAAAAGAAATAACGATTCGAGGCAAGAAAAACTCCAAGCTGTGTGTTCAATAGATAATTAAGGGTTGTCGTATTTCCGTCACGGAATCTTTGTTTTATTCTTCTGTTCTGATTGATACACGATTTACGAAACAGCCTACATAATACGATATACCGAGATGATGAAGGATGACGGTGACGATGGATGATGGCGTGCCAAGCGAGGCGGGAATTGTTTTTCTTTTTTCTTTTTCTTTATCTCTATTTTTTTTTTTTTTAATGCAAAAAGAATATATTACATATGTATGTATAAAATAATATAAAAACGACGATAATGTTATTAAGGTAAATAAGTACGACAAAACGACTGCTCTATACTGCTAAAGTACAAATGTTTCATTTTAATTGTTTTATAAAGAGAAAAAACAAAATGATATCGATTTGTTAGAGATTAGGTTTAATGCGTGCAAGCTCGCGCGCGATGTACGTATATAATTATATTTATTTGTTAATCTCTCAGCATAATTAACGTGGCCCCTCCATCCGCGTGTCATCGTTGCATGCACAAAATACATACATACGTGACACGCTTATGTTCGTTCACTTCGCGTTCACACCGACACAATGCTCACAATCAACACCCATCTTCTTCTCTGACGTACTTATAAATGTTAAAATTGTGCGATCGATACAGTAATGCTCGCTTTCAAATTATCGCTCGGTGTTTGCCAAGGTTTTGCATTACCTCGATTTCTCGATTCGAGAATCGCAATTGTCGAATTCCTTACTTTTCAATTTATCTGATTTTTAAATTTGGAAATTTGAGAATTTCAAATTCTGGAAATTTCATATCTCCGAATTTCTAAATTTCTAAGTTTCCGAAGTTCCACGATTCCAAATTTTCCACTTCCAAATTCTCAAATTTCCGAATACACAGATTTTCGTATTTCTACATTTCCAAATTCACAAATTCCCAAATTTCCAAACTCTGAAATTATCGAATCTCCGATCTCCTTACTTTTCAAATTTCCAACCGAGCATTATTGTATTTGGTGATATACAGGTGCGTACAAATGCACAGGATCGAAATTCGTCGTTTTCGTCGTAACACGCACAGATTTCGAACGGGCTCCGATAATGTACCCATTTTGACAGACAATCACCACAATGGTGTCTGATGATCGATGCTGAACAGGGAACAGAACTTGCAGACAGGCAGTGGTTTTCTTTTTGTACAGCGTTTCCCAATCGTTTTATTCCCGTTGTTGAATCAACATAACGATACGTAATTGTCTCAATTGTTTACTGGACAGCGCGACTTCTGATATGTGCGTATGAAATACACTGGTCCCTCGATTACTGCTGTAACCAAAACATTTGTACTGGATTTAGAGATTCGTGAACTTGAAAACACGATAGTTCCGAAACTTGGAGATTCGAAAATTTAGCGGTCCGAGAATTAAAAAGTTTGAGAATTCGAAAAATCGATGGGGTGTACAAAGGAGGAGCCAGTGTATTGTATTCCATTTGTTCTAAACGAATGCGAATCTATACAACAATGTATCAGAATTGTAAGAGAGAAATCTGCAAACTGCCTTTGGACTTGGTAACTATCATGTTCCTTTTACGAGGAACTTCTGTGAAGTGAATGGAACTTTCGTACAAAGAGAAAATGTTATTGAAATGCTCTCCATACAACTCGTAGATTGGGAAACGTTGATTTATTTAATCAAGGTACGACAATAATACGTACAGGCTGCTTATCGTTAATTGTAAACCGGTGAATTGTTTAAGTATGACTCTGTACAAAATAGTAATAGTATACTTTGGTAGATTTGTTTCTTTTAAGAGAACCAATAATGTTTATCGATATCACGCGTTGTTGTAATTCATCTGTGCTCAAAATTGATCAACAACCGATTAATCTGTTTCGATGATTATTCATGTTCTAAGTTGACACGCTATCATCACACTGAAAGATGTAAGATATTTTTCTAATAAATACAAAATCACGCTAATTTTAATACGATTCACAGCCATGGGTACGAACATTCTGAGCAAAGATGAATTCGAATAAATACAATATTCTTTATAATAAAAATTACATTGAACGCGTTATTATTGTCGTTGCTTGGTTCGATCATACATTCATGCTCATTGAACGTTACTTTTTGTTTTACATGATATTCCATTCGTGATCGTACTTAATCATACCAGTATCGTTCCATCTGATTATCGATTAGTGTCAGACATTTCAAAATATATCCAATTGAATCCGATGATTCGATCAATATTTCATCCTTCGCGGTGCAATAAGTTTTCCCTATTCCCTGTTAGACAGCTTGCATTAGTTCCAAAAAGTAATTCGCATTTAAATAATGCGTGTGCATCGATATTAATCTATCTATCGCTAAAAAAATATATTTATTGGCTAGAAATTATTTTCATGAAATTTGTATGTCGTGTTTGAAATGAAATTTTCCGTCTCATCGTCCTATTCGATAATGCATAGAGTCGTAAAAAAGGAATGATAATCGGGTAAATAGGGAAAACGAGGGAAAATAGTAAGTTTAAAAGGATCATGATCGAATCAATTGCAACAATGATTCCCAAAATTGTAATCCAAAATAAATGCAATGAAGAAATAGTCTCGCGTTGCTCGTGATCTGATTGCACGGAAGAAAAAAAGAAATTATAGATCAATATACATATATCTCTGTCATACATATCGTCGCAATAATCGATCAATATTTTATATTTTCTCCTGTAAGACAAAAGTTTGTCCACATTGGCTCTTTGCAAACGCGCGAATCGATCGTATTTTTGTAAACCCTTTAGAAATCAATTTCATATAAAGTCCAAGCTGCCGATGGAACGTCTTTTATGATGTAAAAGTGTTTTGCAAAGAATCGCAATAAAAGAAATGACTATAGTTCGCAGAGGGTTAAAAAAGGAAAGAAAAAAAATACTCGGACAACGTTTGTCGACTATAGAATGCTTGACCATTTGAGTGCGGGGGATCCCGAATCCTCGATACTCTTACGAGAAATACGAAAAGCGCAGCCATTGGCGTAACCGAATATTATCTGGGGTGGTTCTGAATCCACGAACTATCAATTTACCTCCGTATGTGGCTCGAGAGTCGTAGGACACTACATATTCCTGATATTCGAAATTTACGAATCTCGAAATCCCAATATTCCAAGTATCCATATACGTAAACTTGAAAAATTTCAAATTTCCAAATCCCTACATTCCAATATTTTAATTCCTACACCCTCGAAATCTCGAGTCTCCAAAATCCCGAATTGTCAAACTTACAAAATCTATTTGATTATGCCCGATACGATTTGTAGACACTATCGGGAAATTAAGGTGACCTAATCTAACCCAGACAATTACGTCAATGAGCGCGACAACGCTTCTTGCATTTCTTCCATCTTGGAACAATCGTAGAACGCAACTAATCAACGTTGCGTGTCCAACGGTTGTGTCTTCTCATTGAGAAAATCGTTCGTGATTCACTGTTATTTGATCAGTATCAGTTAATAAACTTTTTAAATAGTGTTAAAAAATAAATGTAACGTTTCTTTCTTTCTCGAATCCTTCATTTCATCCGAATTCCCAACACGTTTCCTGTCGTTTTCAACGCTTCCGGAACTACTCTGCACTCAAATGGTTCGATCAACGAGGTGGTGCGTGCGAAAAAATGTTCGACAGTAAAAAAACAAGCGAGCCGAGACAATCGGGACAAAATTGACGACAAACAGTTGTATCTTTTTAATTTCACACTCGTTACTCGTACCATTACGTTTGTTACGTACAATCAACGGAGTCTTTGTATCTTAAGAAATATTTGTGAACAAATAGGGAATATCTGGTTTTTTAATCGTTGTTATTCATATATTTCTTTTTCTCCTACACCTGCGCGTTCTTCGTCGCGTTATAGGACATAGAGATATAAGAATAGAGTGCACGAAAAGTTGAAATAGCTATAATAATTGTATAGCGATAGAAACAAAGCGCTGTATCTTTTACGCGTTGTGTGATCACGCATGCGTTTTAATTGTCATATCGATAAATATCGACAATATTGAAATGTTATTCACAATTTGATATTTTGACAATATTGTTAAAACGAATAAGTTATATTATAACTTATATTTTAATAAGGAGACACAACTTTCGAGAATTGTAAGGCTTTTATATTTCCCTTCTCAAATATTTTCAAAACATCTCAGAAAACGCGGATCAATGAGAAAGTACGCATGCGTGATAAGACAACGACACAAGAAATCTTTATGCAGCGTTTTCTTCCACTATTCATTTTGTTTCAAGTCCTGTTCTTATATTTCTATGCGTTGCAAATGTAAAATATCAGTCATTTACCTGTAATAACTTTAACTAACGCTTTTCAAATCGATATCAATAATGTTCGAGCTCCAATTCGAGTCGATATATATGATTGTATTTAATTGTCATCTGACAATTATTTAGAGGTTAGAAATGCTTCGAACAGTTTTTGTAGTCTACAGCGAAAGAAAATGAAAGTTACTACATACTCAATGTGATTGATGTCACAATTTCCATGATCAATATTTTCTTACTTTCTTTATTTATAACAATGGAGTTAAAAAGTATTTTGCATGGTTATATTATGTATTTGTACGTACTTCCGATAGGAGCATAAATAAGTGTTCCAAATTTTGCGGAACGATACGGGTGTTCATATTTAAATAGATATTCATACTATCCGGATATTACAAAAAGAAAATAATGTTTGAATAGTACAAATAACACAAGTAATATCCGTTACCTGATCAAGTACCTGGATTATTGATTGAATTTTTAAAGTTACAAGAAAGTAATGGAAGATTAAAAATGTAAGTTTGGAAGGTTGCTGAAATTGACAATTGAACAAAAACTATCAAGTCATTTTGCTAATATTCTTCACATACAAATGTAATTTACATTCAGCAAAGATATTTAATGACCATTTGAATATCTTGAAGTAACATTGATAAGGATACTTACTATATTCGGATAATATGAGTATCCACTGCTTAGAATATTCATTAACATTTTACTAATAAAATAATAACATATTTAATTTTATAACTTTGACAATGAAATGTTTTCTTCTGTTGTTTTTATATCTATATGAAATTACAAGTTGTACCTTAAATATAAACAATTATTCCTATCTTACTCCAGCATAATTTTATGTCAATTACATTTATTATTTACAACAATTGTACGAACAAAAACATAAATTGTATTTAAATATAAAAAGTATTTTAATTTAGAACAACAAAGCTTGTTGAAAATCGGATAGTTTTGCTGTTTAAAAAATAGAAATAAAAGCTATAAATAATCAGTGTGAAATACTTTGAAATATAATTTAACACAAATAGGTATTTACAACTTAGTAGAATTATATATTTTAAATTTTGTGTAATACTTTCATTGATAAATTTATTTATAAATTAGAAAGAATAATGTAAATGGATTAATTTATTTGTAATTTTTATTTCATAGGAACTTGTGGATTACAGATGTGAGTCTTCATTTGAAACTATTATGTATTTTTCCAAATTGAAATCTTTTCTTTGTAATACTTCTTTTTCTATCTTTTGCGGTAATATTATTCCAGTCAATTTTGAAACCATACTTCTTTTGGGTTTGTCTGCATCTTTTCTTCTTTTACGTTGTAACTTTTTGGTTCTTTTTATTCTTCCTTCTGACATATGCAGTTTCTGAATGTGTTCTGTTAATCTTCGTTTTGTTGTAATTTTTATTTTACATATGTCACATTCATATTTCTGATCTAAATGATTCACCTTTATATGCTGATCCAAATTTTTTTGGAAGTAATAAACTCGTGGACATTTCTCATATGGGCAAGGTATAAGTAATCTGTGTTTCATGTGAACTTGAGAATGAAGTTTTAAATGATTTTTATGTAAAAATCGTTTATCACAATCCTTACATTTGTAATCTATAAATAAAACAATAGTCCTGGTTTATGTTATACAGAAAGAAATTATATTGATAAATACATACCATTTATGTGTTGAGTTTTTAAATGGACCTGAAAATTTAACCAATTCTCAAAAACTTCATTACATCCTGATCTGGTACATGGATATCGTTTAACTTTCTCATGGGTAGCCTTGTGCCTCTTGAATTTTGTGATATTAGTGAAACTTTTATTACATTTCTCACATTTATATAATATTGGATTATGAGTTGCCATATGTGCTGCAAGCTGGTACTTTTTAGTGAAGGATGCATTACATTCTTTGCAAGTTAATTTGTTACTTTCATGTTGTGTTTTATAATGACGTTTTAAATTATATCGATGAGCAATAAACAGTGAACATTCAGGGCACCTGAAATTAAAACAAAATTGAAAATATGTTGAAATAATAAAACAAAATTTGTAAAAGAATGATTTACATACTGATACATAGTTTTTGTTATATTATGAGTCTCCATATGACGTTTCAAATGACAAGAATTTGTATAGGCTTTATCACAGTTTTCATAATTACATTTATAGCTTTTCTAAAATGGCAAATAAAAAATTAATTTTCAATTCCTACAATTACCTAAAATGTATGAAATTATTCTTACCTCTCCAGTGTGAGATCTGAAATGTCGGAGTAATCGAGATGGTCTACAAAAAGCTGCTTCACATCCAGGATAAGTACATTTATGTCTTTTCTCATCTTTCTTAACTTCAGAACATATGATATTGTTTTTTATCAGATGAGTTTCAGATTCTGAGAGAATGCTACGAGTTTCAGAATTTTTATCTTGTCCCATTGTTAAACTTTTTCATCCTAATATATTCAGAAATGAAATATATTGTATGTGAAATACATTATACACAACACACTCATAAATTAATATTTTACTTACAAATTATAAACTTTCAAATCTTAACCTTCCACAGTAATTAACGTATTCTAACTTAAGTTTAATAACAGTGTTGTTAAATACAAAATTTCTATGCTTTATATATAGGAGACATTGTGTATTCTCCATAATATATTAACATTTATAATTACTGCATTACAACACACGTGTTGGAACTCCATTCATATACTTACGTCTATAGACGATTTAGTAAAAGAGTGAGCGATTCGTCAGTGTGAACTATGTATATCCATACAGCTCAATGTTCGTCAGTATCTTTTTGTTGAATTGACTATACATTTTTCTCAATACTTGCATCTGGTCATCAGTGTAGGAATCAGCTGTTGTTGGTTGTGTATATAAGTTGAATTGTTCTAATGATTGTTACAACACAGTTGGTAATTGTTCGTGAATGATAATGAACTTCAGCTCAGACGGACATAATTGTATAGAACCATCGCAGTTATGTGACATTTGTGTTTATCATCATTATATAAAATAAATGATGTATAGAAGGTTATATTGATCTATATTCATTTGACAGCATATGAAGGTGAGATTGGATACCCAATTAACATTTTATAAATAGATCAGGACGTCGTAATAAATTGTAATATATATAAAAAATATTATTTTCAAAGATTATTTCTATAATTTTTAATCGTGAAAGATACGATGCGTATAAAGTTTTTCAAGAGGTTAGGTTGTCTTCAGTATTTGTTGGTATGTTTTAGTTTTGTGCAGGAGTTCTGCAAAAGCTGCTAATTTTATTGTTAAAATAGGAACAGGTTTTAGATATAGTTAGCATACTTTTAACACTAACTTTAGTCATTAAAGAAACATGCAATATATATTCCTTTAAATCCATAACATATGATTACAGAATCTTGAAAAAAAAAAGATAATGGGTCAAACACTCAGTGAACCTGTGACTACAAAGAAATCGGCATATTGTATAAATTCAAAGTATCGAGTTGGTAGTTCATGTATGCAAGGATGGCGTATTACAATGGAAGACTGTCATGTTCATATACTTTCGTTACCGGATGATCCTGGTACTGCATTCTTTGCAGTATATGATGGACATGGGAGTAAGAATCAAATATGAAATTTAAAAATTCAGCATCATCAATAAAAATATGCATTTAGAACAAAAAGAATATTACCTACTTTATGAACTAGTTAACACAAAACAGATTAGAAAAAACATACTTTAAAAGAAAATTATAGGTTTTATTATAATTGGCATAAATAAGAAGTTCTAATAAATAATATAATTGTAACTATGTACTTCTATACCTGAAGAAGTGATAGATAATATTGATAGGTGCAGCAATGGCACAGCACGCAGGGAAACACCTTCATGAATACATAATTAAGAGAAGCGAGTACAAAGCTGGTAACATTGTTCAAGCTATACAACAAGGTTTTCTAGAATTAGACAAAGCAATGCAAAATGATGTAACACTTAAAGATGAGCAGGCAGGAACTACTGTTATAGCTCTTCTCATTAAGGATAATGTTTTATATAGTGTAAGTTTGTTATAATTTTTATTTTTATTCCTATTTTTCATTCGTGAAATTTGACAGGCAAATGCAGGTGATAGTAGAGCAGTAGCAAGTATTAATGGTCGTGCAGTTCCCCTTAGTCGAGACCATAAACCTACATTAAAAGATGAACGCGAAAGAATCGAAGCCGCGGGTGGCTGGGTTGAATTTAATAGAGTTAATGGTTTACTTGCATTATCTCGAGCTCTTGGGGATTTTATGTTTAAACGAAACGAACGTAAATCGGCACAAGAACAAATCGTGACTGGTAAGCCACAAATATAATTAAGCAAAAAATCGAAGTTTTAACAAAAAAATTGTATATATATATATATCATTTTTTTGTTTTCAGCTTTTCCTGAAGTTCAAGAATTTAAAATAACAGAAGATTGGGAATTTGTTATATTGGCTTGTGATGGTATTTGGGATGTGATGACGAGCAGTGAAGTAGTGAATTTCGTAAGAGCACGATTAATGCCATCTGGTCCAAATAATGAATGGATGGATCCCGAAGAGATTTGTGAAGAGCTTATAAAACAATGCCTCGCACCAGACGCTATAATGGGTACTGGTTGTGACAACATGACCGTTGTTCTTGTTTGCTTCCATCATGGAAAACCATATTTTTTTTCGATTCCACGTTGTAAAGAATCCATTAGTACAAATCCTTAAATATTTACATCGTTGATATTTTAGACCATCTTTTAAATTTATACTATGATTATATTGAATTATATTTATTTTACACTATGAAGAAATTAACGACGTTTCCTTATCATAACTATCGCATCACGGCTACAAGATTGTTATAAATTCTGAAGTGCTCTTGCTTTTTAAAACTGTATGAACTCAAAATTGAAAAAAGATACATTAATTTTATACCAATAAAAAAATTTACGTTTACCAATTGTCACAAACATCTCGTATTTAGAGTTTTTGTGAGAAAATTACAAGTAAGCTGAATTATAAGTTTTTATTTACAATTTCGAACAATGGACGAGAAGTGCCCAGATATAAGTTTAATAACAATCTTAATAAAATGCATAAGTTTTCATTCAAACCTCATAGCGATCTAGTAGAGAAGAAACAGCCGCATTTGCGAGAGAACTTAATCTATCTGCGACCTTATTTACTCCTTGACGTACACTTTCTTTAACATCATCTAAATCCACAACCCCACCTCCACCACTACTAAGGCGCATCGATAAAGAAGACGTAGGAGATGTAGCCGTAGAACTTCCTGTGCCAAAATAATCAGCCGAAGAAATACTAGACGAACCTTCGAAACGTTGTAAATTACTTTTACGTTCCCACTGTAATAAAATGATAGGATATTTATTTAAACTGAAAAATAAAACTCGCACAAAATATTAATATATAATATAAACTTACAGAATCGTCATTTTTGCTATCATGAAAATACTGATCTGAGCTAATAGCCTTGGCACTACCAAACTTCTTCTGTGCTTCTCCTTCGGATACTTTATTATCATTTTTACTACTACTTCCTTTGCTTAAAGGAGTCGTCCGTTTTGGTGGTTCTGGTTCTGCAATAACCACTACTTCCTCATTGCGAGATTTATTATTACTGTCATTACTGTCCGGGACTAATAAGGCTGCATAGAATTCATCTAAACGAATAAAAAGATCTCGTTCAAAATCCGTATCTCTTGGTGTTGGTTCAGAAGCAGTTATAGTTTTTGATGATGTCTCTTGAGTTATTGTCTGCATGTCACCAAGTGCAGAATGGCTTGCACCACTGCAAAGTATACATTATATGTGTTTGTAGTATGGTATTTCTTTTTTTCCAATGATACTTTTAGATTATATTGAAACACGTACTTAAAAGTGTATATGCATATATATGTATATAAAAAAATAATAGGATAAACGTTAATACCTTCGTGTGTTAAATCCCATACCAAGACGTTCGGCTTGTGTTGCTTTAGAAGGATCTAATTGTTTTGCTCTCTCCTCTACTTTCTTAGCTTGTTGACTTAAATTCTGTTCGTAACGGTAAGCAAGACGGGTAGCAATTTCTTCTTTTTCCTTTTCCGCACTTTCTTGGCGATCCTTCTCTTGTGATTCTTTACTAGCTTCAACAACGCTTTTCTCTAATTCGTCAAAATTTGTTTTCACTCTTTGAGCACCCATACCTTTTTTCCCTAACTGTAATTAAAATATGAAAATTTATATATCTTCCAAAATGAAAATTGCATTAAACATAATCGACTAGTAAATAACTAGGTGCATACGCACACCAGGACGTTTAGCTTGAACTTTTCTGACTCCTATAGTAGGTTTCCTTTCAGATAGTAAACTTGAGGTAGAATCGGATAACTTTACAGTTGGTCCTAAAGAATTAGCTGTAATATCTGACATATCCTTTTGATTATTTTTATCTACATTGTCATTATATAACATAGAATTACTGATAGACATTAAATTTGCCTCATTATGTACTAAAGACTCATTATGGTGTAGTTCAGAATTTTCATGTTCTTTAAAGAAATCAATTTCAGCTTGTTCCTCAGTTGTTGATGTTGGACCATCATCTAAATGTAGCTGAAAAGATTTCATTTTAAAAAATTGTTGTTAAGTGCATTGTAACATCATTTCGTGTAAGACACACATGTTAAATGAGTTAATCATGTAATAAAATAGACCAGAATAATTCATAAGTATTA
Organism: Coelioxys conoideus; assembly: GCA_947623535.1. Lineage (NCBI taxonomy): Eukaryota > Metazoa > Arthropoda > Insecta > Hymenoptera > Megachilidae > Coelioxys > Coelioxys conoideus. The sequence continues at coordinate 6,951,933 of OX392449.1, read as the reverse complement.
CAAGTAAATACTTTTTCAAAAATTGTGCAAATTCTTTAAAACTGTTCAGAATAAATAAAGTGAAAAAATATTCAATTTTTAAAAAGCTGTTGTTCAAAATGATGTACGAAAAAAATGTTAGTAACTTGATGAAATTTTTTTGATGCAAGTAATTTTACAGCTCACCATTTTTTTATTTTTTGTTGAAGGAAGAAAAACCTATAATTATCATATTTTTTATTACAAAATTTTTAATTCATACAAATGTATGTTCAAAATTAAGGTACACCAACTCCCTTAAATCTTACCTTTGTTCCATAACGTCGCATTGCTTGAGCAGATGCCTGTGCCAATTTTTCTCTGTACTGCATAGCAGCACGTGAATTATATTTCTGCTGAGCATCCATTGTTGTGCAATTGTGTTGTGCAAAATATTTTCTCTAAAAAGTAATATTTAAAAATGCTGGTTACTAATAAATATTATTTATAATATTATAAATTATTATATAGCATCGATATGAGGCTGCAGTTAATTTATTTGTCCACCAATATTTAGGAATCACTTATTCATTAACAAAAATCACTAACAGCATTTGCATTTCCTCCCAATTGCATGTTTCTCAGTTGTAACCAAGTCCAATTGGTATCAAGTTGAGTGGATCGAACAAATGTCAAATGAACTCCTAATCCTCGATGAACTGCTGAACAATCGATGCATAAGAAAACACCGTAAGTTACACTGGACCATGCTGGATTCTTTGCATTGCAATCGAAGCATGTCTAAAAACACCATAATGAAATATTAATGCTCTGGTAAAATTATGAATGATAAATAATAATGTACTCAATTGTAAGTGAAAAAATGTAATTAACAATTTTAAAGTACGTTTTAATATGAAATTTTCATTAACATTGTAACAGTGTAAATTAATACAAATCGTTTTGTAGTATATATGACATGTGTCAGCATAAAATGAAAGTTTCCTGGAAAATTACAGGTTGGAAATGAAAATATGACGTTGCTTTTAAATAATTGTCAAGTGAAACTCAACATATTTTTAAATAATTTCGTGTTCGATATTGCGGAATTAAGGGAAATATCACGAAGCAAACCTTGTTTGTTGGAATAGCTCTTAATCTTTTAAAAATTTCCTCAATATCACTTTTACTAGGTGCTGAATCTGCCATTTTTGACGTGTTGTCAACGGCCTCGCAAAGTATTCTGGGATTTGACGATGGGTTATGCATAGGTAGAGGTCGCTTTACTATAAATTACATCGTCTACACATGACGTATACATTGTTAATATTGTCCCAGTATTTAAAAATAATTTATACACAAATTAAAGATTAGCATTATTAAAGCTTTATTATAAAATTTTATCCTACAGGAAGTAAATATAAGAGAAATATAATTGTACGATTATTATCAGGACTTCTTTTTATCAGTCGACGTATCAGATCGTTGCCCAACACTTGGGGAATCACTCACGTTCACTTCTTCTTCTTCTACTTCTAAGTTATTTAATCTACAATCATTGATATAATATGCTTGAAATTGAAAATAGTGTCGTAGTTACTGAAGTAACTTACTCGTCCTGTTCAAGGCTATATAACATTTGAAAACCAGCATCCAAACTAGGTGGAAAGCCCATTTCAGGGTCTAACAATTGGAGAGTTGGAACTTCTCTATACACGTTACCAAATTCGTCAAGTTCTTCAAATTGTAGTTTGTTTGCTGCTTCATCTAAAACCATTCTAAAAATTGAGTACACATTAACAGAAATAAAATTCATTTTATTTAAATAATATACTATAACCACTTCTGTGTGATTAAATACTTAGAACTACAAGCATTAAGTTCAAGTTGCCTCTGTTTTTCCATCATTGCTTCAACTTTCTTCTTCATATTTGCTTCAAATTTTAACACATATTCTTGATAATAATCATGAAGAGTAGATACACTACCAACACCTGTTTCCAGCAAAACCCTTTCTACTATATCCTATAGGAGAAGAATCTAGTTATTGTTTTTACAGTTAATAAATGTTATGGTAGATGGAGAGATATAATTTATCTTACAGGAAAACCATGATCCTTTTGTTCATATGCAACTTTTATTAAAAGTGTCATTCGTTTTATAAAATGATCAGCAATATCTGTAAGTGTTTCTATAGCAATGTCTGATGATTTTTCAAATCCAATGTGAGCTAAAAGAATAATAACTGCATGTTTTAATATGCAACGTGCTGTTTCTGGCGTGAGATACTGTATTGTAGAAGAATCTTTAAATATGCTTCTGGAACGATATATTTTGTTAATAGATAATACAATTATGTAAATGTGCACTCTATGTATAAATATCAATACCTCTTTTTTTGCATGGATAAAAAATGAAATGAATTTTGTGCTTCTTTTCCTTCTTGTAAATCGTTTGTGTCAATTGTTGTCATATTTGCCAATACCATTCCTTCTTCCTAAAGTTTATAAAATATAAACATCAATAGCTGTTATTTAGAAAAATAATCATTTAAAGTTATTACCATCATTCTTAATTGTTGATGAAGATTGATAGTATTTAATACATGAAGATTTCCCATAGGTAATCTACAAATAAAGTCCAATATAACATCTTAATACTGTTTTTATTATTACGATCACTTTTATTTCTATATATAAGCTTACTGTATATATTCAGGTTGTTTATCCATTTGAAAATCACAATCAGTATTGTTGGATTCTTCCATAACTTGCCTCCAAACATTTTCTATAATATCTGGTGTTATTACTTCTTGTTTCAGAGTTTCTCTTGCTGGCAATTCCCCCCATAAAGAACCAGCTCCAATATTTTTATTAGACTTCATAATGTTTTTAAATTAAACATTGACATATAACACAATAATAAATATTTGACATAGTACAAACACAAAGTTTGTTAAACTATAAAATCATGATGGTTTTATATCTTCTTCAAAATTGATGATGATATAAACGACATTATAAGTTTTCACTAAAAATACTTGTTTCTTTGGAACATTTATTCACACACATTATTACTTTAAACATGTTTTATTAAAATTAAAGTAACTTTCACTTATTTACATAATTATTTTTCACTGCTCAATACAAGAACCGTTTTATGTATACGTAAAATGCAATAATGGAAGTATCTATTACTTTTTTCCATTAAAAACCCCGCGCACGCACACATGTACAGAATTCCCATGCAATGCATGTAACCAACAGTTTGAAATCGTCATTGCATTTTAGATAAAAACCTCCAAACCAGAAGTTCTAAATTTTAAGAAGGATCTCAGGTTAGTCTTATTCAAACATAAACCATTTATAATTTGTTCTCTGTATCAAAAAATTGTATGTAAATGTAATTGAAGTTTCATTACTCTTTTAGTTTTTTTAAGTCGTTTAAGTATAGAATTTCTGTCTATTAGGTGAGGTTAGAATTGCATTATACGTATACGCCATATTCGCATTGCGATCTACAATTAATCGAAATGCATTTCGATATATCTAAGAATCGATTATATTTTAAATACAAATACACAAACTATAATTTCATCTTTTTTCAATAAAAAGATTATATTTTCGTACCGCGTTTTCGATTCTTACAATTAAATAAAATGTATTTATTCGTTATTAAGTAACTTTATAATCTATAACAGCGATGGGTCTATAAATCCGTCGTGCGCAAAATTTCTATTTGGTTGCAAAAAAATGTAATCTCGGTTGTAATCTACAATCATTAAATTGTATCAGTATGATAAGTGTAATATCACAATTTTTGAAGTATTACTTATCTGGTTACTTCATATTATTTGCTCAGTAAATACTTGTTTGTTCGATTAATAATTCCTTGAATTAAATATGTATGTCCAATAAATTGTGACTTACAATGAATTGTTGTTTATAGAATATATATGTACAATGGAAAGTGCTGCTGCTTCAATTTTAAAACGTGCAGTTGAGAAGGACAATAATAAACAATACACAATGGCTTTGGTATTGTATCAAGAAGGTGTACAGATACTACTTGATTCTATGAAAGGTAATTATATTACAAATATTATTATTTTTCTATAACATTCCTTTATACTTTCCTATATACTTTCCTTTTTTGCGATGAATTCTTTTACATCATGCTCTATATCTTTAAATGCGTTTACCACCTTATGAATTACTGTAAAAATTAGTAATGACACAATGCAGAGACAAGGGACTCAGCTAGGCAGAAACATTTTGCTACCAAGGCATCAGAATATCTGGACAGAGCAGAGAAAATAAAAAGTTTAATTGATAAAGAGAAGGCTGCTGGAACTTACAGGGAACTAATTAAAATTGAAAATGGTAGTATAGGACATGGTTATGGAACTGTCTTTGGCAGATTTTTAGATTCAACAGTTACATATATTCATATTCAAGACCCATATGTAAGAGCATTTCATCAGGTAATAGTATATATAAGTATTAATATGGCTGTGCTAATTACTGTTTGAATCGTATTAATTGTTTTATTTTTAGTGTCAGAATTTGGTAAGATTATGCGAATTGGCAGTAAAGAAATGTCATGCATTATCTAAAATATCTTTGGTTACAACTATGGATGCAGATGATAGAAAGAATCAAAAAGCTAGATTAGAAGAATTAAAACAAAGTTTAATGTCACATCTTATTTCCTTTGAATTTACATTTTCTGATACTTTACATGATCGACAAATACTGTAAGAAAATCAAGTTAACCCATATCTTTATGCTTAATGAAATTTATTACATACCTAGATTACCTCAATTTTGTTTTAGATTCAGTAATGGTTGGATAATCAAAATAGGTCGTGGATTGGACTATTTTAAAGCACCCAATGGAAAATTTGTGCTAGGTGCTTGTGATCTTGAATTAAGACCATGCTTAGAAACAGTTATAGACATATTTCATAAACAACATTTACAAACTGATATTACATAGTGAATTGTAATAAGTTACACCTCTACGTGCGCCTCTGTTTTATTGTTGAAAATACATCCTATGGACTTTGGGAACACAGTATTCTGTTCATATTGCTATTGTAGATATAAGATACAAATTATTTGTACAGTCCCAGAAAATATAATTTTATCATTAATTTTAAATGTACATAGCTTCAATATCTAAATTTAAATGTAGTATGTAATATCACGAACATGTAGTATAATCGAATGCTTAAATGAAGGTATTTGTATTCTGAAATATTTCGTAATTTATTATTAAAATTACCTGCACTTAAATTAATTGTCCAATTATTACACATCAGACCGAACCACGGATAAAATAAAATCGTACAGATTGTTTCTGTGTTGTAAGGCACGTTTGTGCAGAATAAAATGGCACATTTCAGCTAACATCTAACATAAGAAATTGTTCTTGGTTAATTAAAAAATATCATTGTTTTACCTATCTCTTCACGAACCATATTCTTCATTTACAGGATATTTTCCAGTAAAAAAAAAAGTTATGAAATTGCTGAAATTTTAATTTCATCGCAAATCGTAGCTCTTAGCTCGGTATCATTTTCTAATGACAATTGTTTCAACAATTTTTAGAAAACAATACCGATTACCAGGTCACACCACGTGGAGGTTGCTACGAAAGTGACCCACCCTATCTCCAAGTCCCATCCACCCTCCAATTGCAACTGCCTCATTTATCGGAAGGATAAATGAGTGCTTACTCTACTTAAAACTAAACGCTTCCGTGTTCTAAGTTTGCACCCGTGCTATCTAAAACGGTATATCAAGCAAAGGGGAGAAGAAAGTTAGAAGAACTTTCGCAAATAAGTAAAAAAGGAAAGTTAGAAGAACCTTCGCAAATAAGTAAAAAAAGAAAGTTTGACGTACTTTCACAAATAAATTAAAAAAGAAAGTTAGAAGAACTTTCCCAAATAAGTAAAAAAAGAAAGTTAGAAGAACTTTCACAAATAAATTAGAAAAGAAAGTTGGAAGAACTTTCACAAAAGGGTGGGACAGCGTTGTCTATCGAGTGAACCTCGCCCACGCGAATCAAACGCTGATTGCATCGTGCCTTACGTGAACCTCGGGCAGAATTGAACCAAAAATACTGATAAGAACCAGTGAGACGTCCGAAGTTTAGCCTAGGGAATACCCTAGACAGTAGATCGAGATGGTACATCAATCAATCTACCCCACTAGACGCCTCCATGGCGCTACACCAGCATTTTCAGCCCAAAACTTGCAGAATTGAACCTCGAATACCGATAAGAACGAGTGACACGTCTGCCGTCAGGAAACCCAATCATTCCTGCCCCCGTTGAAAGGGGGTCTAACAGAAAAACATGGAATACCTTAGCCATCAGGCGATAGATGAGATGATAAAACATCATTCAGTGCTATCCACGCAAGACGTGTCCCACGCGCTTACCAGCATCTTCGGCCCAAAACTTACCCGGATTCACCGCATTATACAATCCACGTTCCATCCACGCGAGTCCGGAGCAATCGACAGACAATCACCGTGAATACTACACTCTATCGCGCGAACAATATCACGACCGGTCGTGAAAATGGGTGCAACTTAGAAACGAAAGCGCTTCCGCACGCACTTAACACTAATACAATGGGGCCCCGCGCTATATTCTATAATCACGCACGCATACTTATACTAAACGCGAATGTACCTCTTGTTCGAAAATTGCACTCGTATTATTTACGATGAAAACAAGCAAAGGGGATTGGGGCGAGGGAGAGGGGAGGAAGAAAGTTAGAAGAACTTTCGCAAAAGGGTAGTATAAGCATTCTCTGTCAAGAGAACCTCGCCCTCCTGGACCAAAAGGTAATTGAAATTACATGAATCATGCGACAGAATCCAACCAGGAACACTGGCAGTTCAAGGGACATGTTCGCGTTCGGGTTCCCATTTCTCCACAACAAAAAGGTAGAGAGGACACCCTAGTCCCAAGGACGACGGATGTTGCATTCAGGTTCCCGTTTCTCCCCCGCCACCGGGTGAGGGCAGTCCAACCGAGGAGAGGATCCCTAGTCCTCAGACAACGTTCGCGATCAGGCTCCCATTGCTCCACAGCCGTAAGGGTAGAGAGGCCGCCTCAGTCGTTATACGACAGCGTTCGCCAGCGCACCGCCACGCATTACATATCCCAAGAACTGACCAGTACTCCCAGCCATCATCCGCCACACGATCCCTGCAATATTCAATCACCTATGGCCATTCGGGTCCGGAACAATTAACAGGAAATTGGGTGACTCTACTATTTAACGCGGCAAAAATTCACGACCGGTCGTGAAAATGAGTGCAACTCCGAACAAGAGGCACGGGGACCCTCCCGCCCGCCCACGAACTTAATACTAAGATACAAATGAGGTTCGCATCCCACGATGATCCCACGATGGTCCCACGATGATTCCTCGATGATCCCTGGATGATGTATTCTTCTATCTTCTTTCTTCGGGTAAAACCCATCCTACAACATAAAATAGAAATTAGTTAAAACCTGCAAATAATATAAATTAGTTAAAACCTGAAAATAGAAGGTATTATGAACGGACTTTCGAGGAGAAAGAAGCCGGATTCACATGAAGTGAAAAACCCATGAGCACCCATCCACCCTCCCACTAGCTCAATATTAATAAATGAAACCTGAAAATAAAAGGTATTACGAACGGACTTTCTAGGAGAAAGAAGCCGGATTCACATGAAGTGAAAACCCCATGAGCTCCCATCCACCCTCCCACTAGCTCATTATCATAAATTCAAACCTAAAAATAAAAGAGAAATTAAAATTGAATTTCGTGAAGAAATAAACCGGATTCACCTGAAGTGAAAACCCCATGAGCTCCCATCCACCCTCCCACTAGCTCATTATCATAAATTCAAACCTGAAAATAAAAGAGGAATTAAAATCAAATTTCGTGAAGAAATAAACCGGATTCACATGAAGTGAAAACCCCATGAGCTCCCATCCACCCTCCCACTAGCTCAATATTAATAAATGAAACCTGAAAATAAAATAAAAATTAGTAGCGAGATTCGATGAGAAGAAAGCCGAATCACTTGAAGTGAAAACCTATGAGCTCCTGTCCACCCTCCCTCTAGCTGAATATTAACCATAAATTAATTGCAACCTGAAAATAAAAAAATTACGTGCGAGTTTCGAGGAGAAAGAAGCCGGATTCACATGAAGTGAATAACCCATGAAGTATCCACCATCCCACTGGCTCAACATTAAATTGGAATTAATTAAAACCTGTAAATAAAATAAAACTTAAGTGCAGGTCTCTATGAGAAGGCAAAACGATAGATACATAAAAGTATCTCAGACAATCGGAAGTACAGAAATCTCAGGCGTCCAAATAAAATCATAGTCTGATAGCACAATCTCGGAACACAAAATAAAATTTCGAAAATGTTTGAAAGATCAAGGAAGCTTCGCCATAGGAAATGAGATTTCGAGTTTTGAAAATGTTGTGGTCTCCACAGAATCCCACGCTGATCCTACAATAGCATGAATAAGTTTCATACTTACGCTTCGATTTCATAATCACTCATACTTACGCTTTCATACTACACGCATACTACAATATATACTTATTTTAAACACTGTACATGATCCCTCGATGATCCCTCGATGATCCCACGATGATCCCACGATGTATTCAGCGTTCGCATATATTATACGGATACACTAACGCATACTACAATCTATAGCTTATCGGAAGTATATACGCTCTTATTATAATTGCATACTCTCCCATTCTCACGCATACTTATAAAAACGCTGCTTATTCTAAACGCTGCAAATGTACCACTCGTTTTAACATTGCACTCATGTTATCTAAAACGAAACTCAAAGCAAAGGGGAGAAAGTTAAAAGGAAAGAAAGGTAAAATGGAATAAACATATAAGAAAGAAAGTTAAAAGAACTTTCGCAAAAAGGTATATCAGTATCTTTTGCCGAGTGGACCTCGCCCTCCTGAACCAAAGGGTGATCGAATCCTGATACACGAGAAACACAAAACAGAATCGGAACGAGACTAACAGCCAGAACGAACGATACATCAGCGAAAGATTCGATGCAAAGAGGATACTTTTGTATAAAGAAGACATATCTACACCTCGCAAGACATATTCTAAGAACTGGCCAGTATTACCTGCCCTAATCGGCCCTATGCCTCGCATCATACAATTCCCTTTGGTCATTTGGGTCCGGAACAACCGACAAAAAATAACTGAATAATACTATGATCTAACGCGTAGAAAAAATCACGTTTTGTCGTGAAAATGAGTGCAAGTTAGAAACGAAAGGGTACTCGCACATTCGCTTAATACTAAAACTATGAGGTCCCGCATTTTATATTAAAATCGTACTCACGCTCTAATCACGCACGCACACATACTTATATTAAATACCGCGATGTGTCCCCTGTTCTAAGATTGCATTTTTTTACAATCGAAAAAGATGTAAATGTAGACAGCGGTACGGAAGAAAGTCAGAAGGACTTTCTTTTGGATTTGTACCAAGTGATAAAAAAAATGACAAATTATTGCCACAGAATAATATGACAAAAATTGAGAAATTGTAGTAAATATGACCGGTGTAGGTTAGAACAGGAGACACTTACAATTTACACAAGCTTTCCGTCACAATATCGTGACGGAAAACTTGTGCCCGAGCCCACCCTTCCACCCACAAGCTCGGGATTGAAATAAAACTAATACTCGCATAAAAACATAATTAACACAGGAGATTGGGGTATTGGAAACGACAGTTTAATTTATTTGAAATAAAGTACTTGAAAATACATAACGCGTTGCAAATATTTTTCAATAATAATTTCTTTTATTCCTGGACATATAATAAGGAAGACAATTATTTTTGGAAATATTGAAGAATACATGAATATATTATAACTTCAACGTAAATCGTAGCTCTTAGCTCGATATTGTTTTCTATTCTTCGACTCGCGAAAAATGAAACTTAGAATTACATTCGTATTCGTGAACGAACTACAAATTCAGAAATTTTCATAGATCATAAATTTTTAAGTTTTGATAAATTACAAATTTTAAAATTTTGATGCATTACAAATTTTGAAATTTAGAAAAATTATAAATTTAGAAAACAATATCGATTACCAGGTCACACCACGCGGAGGTGACTACGAAAGTGACCCACCCTATCTCCAAGTCCCATCCACCCTCCAATTGCAACTACCTCATTTATCGGAAGGATAAATGAGTACTTACTCTACTTAAAACTAAACGCTTCCGTGTTCTAAGTTTGCACCCGTGCTACCTAAAACGGTATATCAAGCAAAGGGACGAAGAAAGTTAGAAGAACTTTCGCAAATACGTAAAAAAAGGAAAGTTAGAAGAACCTTCGCAATTAAGTAAAAAAAGAAAGTTTGACGTACTTTCACAAATAAATTAAAAAAGAAAGTTGGAAGAACTTTCACAAATAAGGGAAAAAAGAAAGTTAGAAGAACTTTCGCAAATAAATTAGAAAAGAAAGTTGGAAGAACTTTCACAAAAGGGTGGGACAGCGTTGTCTATCGAGTGAACCTCGCCCACGCGAATCAAACGCTGATTGCATCGTGCCTTACGTGAACCTCGGGCAGAATTGAACCAAAAATACTGATAAGAACCAGTGAGACGTCCGAAGTTTAGCCTAGGGAATACCCTAGACAGTAGATCGAGATGGTACATCAATCAATCTACCCCACTAGACGCCTCCATGGCGCTACACCAGCATTTTCAGCCCAAAACTTGCAGAATTGAACCTCGAATACCGATAAGAACGAGTGACACGTCTGCCGTCAGGAAACCCAATCATTCCTGCCCCCGTTGAAAGGGGGTCTAACAGAAAAACATGGAATACCTTAGCCATCAGGCGATAGATGAGATGATAAAACATCATTCAGTGCTATCCACGCAAGACGTGTCCCACGCGCTTACCAGCATCTTCGGCCCAAAACTTACCCGGATTCACCGCATTATACAATCCACGTTCCATCCACGCGAGTCCGGAGCAATCGACAGACAATCACCGTGAATACTACACTCTATAACGCGAACAATATCACGACCGGTCGTGAAAATGGGTGCAACTTAGAAACGAAAGCGCTTCCGCACGCACTTAACACTAATACTAATGGGGCCCCGCGCTATATTCTATAATCACGCACGCATACTTATACTAAACGCGAATGTACCTCTTGTTCGAAAATTGCACTCGTATTATTTACGTTGAAAAAAAGAAAAGGGGGTCGGGGTGCGGGAGAGGGGAGGAAGAAAGTTAGAAGAACTTTCGCAAAAGGGGGTTTAAGCATTCTCTGTCAAGAGAACCTCGCCCTCCTGGACCAAAAGGTAATTGAAATTACATGAATCGTGCGACAGAATCCAACCAGGAACACTGGCAGTTCAAGGGACATGTTCGCGTTCGGGTTCCCATTTCTCCACAACAAAAAGGTAGAGAGGACACCCTAGTCCCAAGGACGACGGATGTTGCATTCAGGTTCCCGTTTCTCCCCCGCCACCGGGTGAGGGCAGTCCAACCGAGGAGAGGATCCCTAGTCCTCAGACAACGTTCGCGATCAGGCTCCCATTGCTCCACAGCCGTAAGGGTAGAGAGGCCGCCTCAGTCGTTATACGACAGCGTTCGCCAGCGCACCGCCACGCATTACATATCCCAAGAACTGACCAGTACTCCCAGCCATCATCCGCCACACGATCCCTGCAATATTCAATCACCTATGGGCATTCGGGTCCGGAACAATTAACAGGAAATTGGGTGACTCTACTATTTAACGCGGCAAAAATTCACGACCGGTCGTGAAAATGAGTGCAACTCCGAACAAGAGGCACGGGGACCCTCCCGCCCGCCCACGAACTTAATACTAAGATACAAATGAGGTTCGCATCCCACGATGATCCCACGATGGTCCCACGATGATTCTTCAATGATCCCTGGATGATGTATTCTTCTATCTTCTTTCTTCGGGTGAAACCTATCCTGCAACATTAAATTGAAATTAATTAAAACCTGCAAATAAAAAGGAAAATTAAAAGCGGACTTTCAAGGAGAAAGAAGCCGGATTCACATGAAGTGAACAACCCATGAGCTCCCATCCACCCGCCCACTAGCTCATTATTATCAATTCAAACCTGAAAATAAAAGAGAAATTAAAATCGAATTTCGTGAAGAAATAAACCGGATTCACATGAAGTGAAAACCCCATGAGCTCCCATCCACCCTCCCACTAGCTCAGTATTATAATTTCAAATCTGAAAATAAAATAAAAATTAATATCGATTTTCTTGAAGAAAAAAACCGGATTCACATGAAGTGAAAACCCCATGAGCTCCCATCCACCCTCCCACTAGCTCATTATTATCAATTCAAACCTGAAAATAAAAGAGAAATTAAAATCGAATTTCGTGAAGAAATAAACCGGATTCACATGAAGTGAAAAACCCATGAGCTCCCATCCACCCTCCCACTAGCTCATTATTATCAATTCAAACCTGAAAATAAAATAAAAATTAATATCGATTTTCCTGAAGAAAAAAGCCGGATTCACATGAAGTGAAAACCCCATGAGCTCCCATCCACCCTCTCACTAGCTCAATATTAATAAATGAAACCTGAAAGTAAAATAAATATTAGAAGCGAGTTTGGAGGAGTATTGAGGCGGATTCACTTGAAGTGAAAATTCTTTGAGCTATCCCATCCACCCTCCCACTATCTTAATATCAACAGGCAATTTATTACAACCTGCAAAATAAATAAAAATTAGGAGCGAGTTTTGAGGCGAAGAAAACTGGATTCACTTGAAGTGAACAACCGATGAGCTATCCCATCCACCCTTCCACTAGCTCAACATTAAACCGAAATTAATTAAATTCTGAAAATAAAAAAAATTAATTGCAGGTTTTGATTAGAAGGTAAAACCACAATTAAATAAAAGAATCTTAGAGAATCGGAGGTACGAAAATCTCAGAACTCGAAGAAAAGCACAGTTAAATACGAAAATCTCAGAACCTGAAATAAAATCACTAAGGGGTACGAAAATCTTAGACGTTGAAATATAATCAGAGAGGTACGAGAATTAAGGACAGATAAGAAAATTCCAGGACTCGATATAAAATTCCGGAAGGGTTCGAAAGATCGAGACAACTTCCATGAACGACATAAAATTTCTAAGAGTTTTGAGAATCCTAATTGACAATTATTGTAAGATCCCTAAAAACTTACAAAAACGAAAATCTGAAACATAAAAAATATTATTAAGAAAGTAGGTTGGAGGAGGAGTGAAATTTTTCTTTATTTGATATAGTACAATTAAAATAAGAAATGCAATGAAAATTGCGGATTTTGTAAGAGTGAACAATGTAAAAACTTACCAAAAATCAAAACCTGAAACATACAAAATATTATTAAGAAAGGAGGTTGGAGGAGAGGGAGTGAAATTTTTCTTTATTCGATATAGAACAGGTTACATAGAAAACGCAATGAAAATTGCGGATTTTGTAAGAGTGAACAATGTAAAAACTTACAAAAACGAAAATCTGAAACATAAAAAATATTATTAAGAAAGTAGGTTGGAGGAGAAGGAGTGAAATTTTTCTTTATTCGATATAGAACAGGTTACATAGAAAACGCAATGAAAATTGCGGATTTTAGAAGGGAGAACAATGTAAAAACTTACCAAAAATGAAAATCTGAAACGTCCAAAATATTATTAAGATTGGAAATCGACGGAAGAGGAGCGAAATTTTTCTCGCTAAAAATTGCGAACTCGCGAGGGAGGAAACAACCTAACAACCTAACAAACAAAATCACAAAACTGAGAAACGTAGAAAGCTTGAATGGAATAACGATCGAAGCAAAGCGGAACATATCACCGAAATTTGAAACGAAAGTAAAATTACCATTCTAAAGGGACTGCAGATTTCTCACCATTTATGACATACATGGATTTGGGAAGTAAGAATAATTTATATTTTTTAAAATAATGATTCGAAAGAAGAATATAAAATCTCGGAGAGTTCCGGAACTCTCAAAACTCTAATAAAATCACGACGTGATTCTAATATTTTCAAAGTTCGTAATAAAATCGCGACGCGATACAACAATTTCGAAGGTCATAATAAAATCGCGAAGTGATATGAAAATTGCAAAGTTAGTAGTAAAATCCAGAATTGATGTAATATTTTCGAAGCTGGAAATAAAATCGCGGCAGGTTTCGAGAATCGCAAATCTCGATCAAAATCGCGACATGCTATGAACATTTCAATGTTCTTAATAAAATCGAGAATCAATGATCGTGTGCTCGTCAAGTTCGAGCAAAACGCGTTCGATGATACTGTATTTTCAAAGCTGAAAATAAAATCGCGGCATGTTTCGAGAATCGAAAATCTCGATCATAATAGCGACGTGATTCTACATTTTCAAAATTCGTAATAAAATCGCGACGTGATTCTATATTTTCAAATATCATAATAAAATCGCGACGTGATTCTATATCTTCAAAGTTCGTAATCAAATTCGCGACGTGATTCTATATTCTCAAAATTCGTAATCAAATTCGCGACGTGATTCTATATTCTCAAAATTCGTGATAAAATCGCGACGTGACTCTATATTTTCCAAGTTCGCAATAAAATCGCGAGTCGACGGTCGTGTGCTCGTCAAGTTCGAGCAAAACGGGATCGACGATACTTTTCGTACCGTCAAAAAAAAACACACACACATAAAATACAGAAAAATAATAGCGAGCATAGTGACAAAATGACTCTCCATCCTAAGATGGACAGCCATTGATAGTTCCCCTCTTCTTTGGCAAATTTTGCCGGGGCTCTTCGGCATATAGCCTCTTCTTTCTTCGGCTGGCAGCCTCACAAAAATTCACTCGCGAAATTTTACGGTAACTCGGACATTCTTTGACTTTGATATTAATTACATAAATTTTCGAATTCGTTGTCGATCGATCTCGAGAAACGGACAGCGGACATTTTTATAGAAATAAAAATGAACCGCTATCGATTTCCTTCGATCGTCGACAAAGAGATCAAAATTTTACGTAATCATGCAAATTCGATACTTTAAGAAAGGAAACAAAATTGAAATTTATACGACCAGCGATTCTCAGAATGCGCTGTCCGTAAAAGAATATCCGAGCAGAATATTTATTTAATTTCACTGCACTTCACTTCACTTCACTGTATACTTCATTTTTGCAATCGGGTCTAATACCACGACTGCGACTTACAATCTAAAAGGCTTGGCCTTACGAACAATCGAGCTCAAGAGAATATTAAATACGATTAAGTCGTATTTAGATTTTCTCTTCTCGATTTTTCGTCTTTTACACTCCGGATACAAGCATCTCACGTGTGTTTTACGGAGGACAGAGAAACATGAATGCTTGCTCCGGCCCTACCTACTTAAAAACTAACTCAATCACACCAGAAGTAAGCTACCTGCCTGCCTGACGCTATATTTAAAAAATTGCAAAGACCATTCTCACAAAAACACACTCCACGGTTCTCACACAACCACCCGGGTGCAAAAATGCCTACTCCTAGGGAGTACGTCCCGGGACGTCTCCGACACCCGAGTTCAATACAACATTCACACTCTAATGTTTCATACCTTTTTTGCTGAAATCGATCGACAATCGACAGTGAACATTAATTGAACATTAACATATTTCATTTACTTATTCTTTCGAATATTTAATGTAATATGTGCATGTCGTAATAATTTTGTAATTACTCAATTTGTACAATTTCCAAATTCAATCTTGTTCAGTTGATGTAATTTTGAAATGTCTACTGACTCTACTTCTTTACTTTTGTAATTCGATCTTATCGATTCTATACGCATCTTTCGATAGCATTTTGCAAATTCGTGATTTTATAATAAATCAATGTAATATTTAATCGACACAAGGTCCACGACCTAACCACACACACACGTGTAACTTGTGTCGACTATAATTCACTGTCAAATTGTCGATCGCCGAAAACATCTTAAAACTAAACCGTATTCACCTGCCCTAACTCATGCGAGTAGCATCTAAGCACGCGTATGAGTTTAGAGCATAAAAATGAACACGGCCAACGATATATTGACCTACCAGTTTTCTTCATGTGTGCTGAAAATCCTGAGCTAAGAAATACGATTAATAACATGCTAATAAAGCGTTCTCCTCAAAAAATGAACTTGAATATTAATGAATTTAATAATTATGAACTTAATATTTGAAAAAAGAAAATGGAGAAACACTTTGCAAAAATATCTACGTATATCGATTGTTTCATTCTCGACAGATTTCTGATATCGAAGTAAATTTACTAAATAATCAAAGCTATTCATGGTAATCAACTTCGATATCGAAATCTGTTCCTCGCGTAACTTTCTTGTACATATTTGTATGTTTGAAAAGAGTTCACGGTATAAAAAAAAAAAATTGAAAGTTAATCGATAATGGAACTATCGTGAAATCGGAGGGTCATCCGACTTCTATGTAATTTTAAATTCGTTATATCGGTTTACGAAAACATTGAAACGCGATGTACAAGAAAACCCTACCCTGATCTAATAAATAACATATTTGAAAATACAGTTTTGTACGAATATTGCACGATCGTACGGTCGTGGTCACTATGCTCGCTTCGAATAATAAAAAATACAACCAGTTCCCGTGCCGTTTCGGACCATTCGTCCTGCGACATGATGGGAACCGGAGGAACCATAAAGCATGCGACTCACCGATCGCTGACTTCTACCACTGCACTCGTAGACGCACTTGACTGTTGATCCACGGTTGATTGAACTCGCAAACGGGCTTGGAAGTTGAACAGCGGTTGATGGTATTCGAAAACGCACTTGGAGATGGATCCATGGTCGATTGAATCGAATTGACCTCCTGAAAACAGAAAGATAACGAATTCTTATAATCAGTTCACATTTCGAATGGAATACATTTTTTTTCGGTACAAACATGCAAAATACAAACATTTCTAACTTTGCAAATGAGCAACATGCAAGCTGATAAAAGAATATGCATGCAAAACTACGTAAGGGTAATTACACCACAAAACACAGTAATACACTTGCACAATAATGTCAAAGCACGTAGGTAACCACACCACAAGGCACAGTAACACACTTGCACAATAATACACACCACGTAGGTAAGCACACCACGAAACACAGTAACACACTTGCACAATAATACACACCACGTAGGTAAGCACACCATAAAACACAGTAACACACTTGCACAATAATGTCAAAGCACGTAGGTAACCACGCCACGAAACACAGTAACACACTTGCACTATAATGTCAAAGCAAGTAGGTAACCACACCACAAAACACAGTACAACACTTGCACAATAATGTCAAAGCACGTAGGTGACCGCACCACGAAACACAGTAACACACTTGCACAATAATACACACCACGTAGGTAAGCACACCATAAAACACAGTAACACACTTGCACAATAATGTCACAGCACATAGGTAACGACACCACGAAACACAGTAACACACTTGCACAATAATACACACCACGTAGGTAAGCACACCATAAAACACAGTAACACACTTGCACAATAATGTCAAAGCACGTAGGTAACCACGCCACAAAACACAGTAACACAGTTGCACAATAATGTCACAGCACATAGGTAACCACACCACGAAACACAGTAAAACACTTGCACAATAATGTCGAAGCACGTATATAACCATACCACAAAACACTGTAATATATCCGTATATGCATGCACAATCACATGTAGAAACACACCACCGATCACGTATTCACATGTACCGACACACTATAAAACTTGTTAATGCACCCCCGTATATATGCACAAATTCACGGTAAAACACACTAAAACTTGCACTGGTATACTAGATAACACACTGATGAACACTGATAATCCATTAGTCCGATTGTTGATACGTACCGGTTCGCGAATATCACGTCGTCCGTACTCTTTGGCGGCTGAAGGTGAACTACTAACTCGTTTCGACCTTCGATACGAGCCGCTAATTATCATAGGTAGTTCGACAGCCAATTAGACATCATGCATCACGATGATTGGACACAGCCCAAACCCGTCGTGGATATGTTTAAATATTATCGAATTTTATTCTAATTTTTTATTTTACACAGTTATATGAACATTATTATTATCATTACTTGTTATTAAAACTGACTACTTTTTCAACTTTTTTGCGTGCACGTATGACAAAATACTTGTAAATTATTGCATTAACATTTAGTTTGTTATTGCTTTTAATTCTTCGATTATTTGGTTGTTAAATTATTATTATAACAATTAAAATTGGCTATTTTCGTCAATTTTACGTGGTATATTTTGCAAACGGCTTTAAATGATTGCATGAAAAATATTAACACTAATCCTACCAAAGCGGCCAAAATAACCATTTAATCAATTTTAAGTTACGAAGTAAGTGACGCGACATTTTTGAAATTCGTGTCGATTTTCATCGAGATAAGGAATTAATATGTACACTAATTTGTATTTTCTGTTTCGTTTATTTATTTTTCAACTTCATTTATAATTTTATAAACGTACATTTACGCCGGTAGGTTTAGTGTTAATATAATTCTTAGTTTTGCAATTATTTATCAATTAATTTATTTTTATGTTCATAACAATTTACTAATTTTGGCACTTGTACAAGTGGACATATGCAAAACTTTTTTTTCAATGCTATGCTTATATGCGATATTCAAGGATATTTATAAAATATAAATTTGTTCAACTTTGATTTTAAGTTTATATTAATTGTTCCTTAAACTGTTAGGGTATCGATTGTTGTCATTTTCACGGGTTGTCGCGTAACAAAGTATAAACAATTATTATACTTACTTTATATGGAAGTGTGATTTTCGTAAATATAAATATATTTTGCTTTACGGAATTAAATTTCAATTTCCTTTATTGTTTCAAATAACAAATGTCTATCAGGATTTTTTATTTTAATTCCAATTACCGAGGGCGCAGTTTTTATATCGTGGAACAAAAATTTACATTGCATGAGAGATGTATTTTATATTTCATCCATGATAATACGTATTACCCATGGATGAAATATGTATAATATCATTTTAAGGGTATTAAGTAACATACAATTATATAATCTAAACACACACATTTCCCAACATAATCAAATTCTTTCAACGAGGGTAGCAAGGGTTCCTTTTTATTTTAACTCACAAGAATACAATATAATCGCTGATACATATTTACAAAACGCATAACGCAAGTAATATAACGAACAAAAAGAAGGTTACGATTATAATCATAATTGAAATTTATCGATTCTTACATAACTAATATTACATAGATCGGTGATGGGCAGAGCGTATGCTCGCTAAAAAGAGAAACGAAAGTTTCAAATTTAAGAATTCTAATTCGGTAATATGATTATTTGAAAATTTATAAATGCAAACATAACATTATAGACATACAAAAATCTCAAATTTTCGAATTGTGAAATTAACTATCTAATTTCTTACAACAAAACTGCCCATCACAGATACGAATAAAGGGTTAAAATAATTCTAAAAGATCGCGTTACACGGTCATTATTACAAAGATCAGACTAAATATGTCATGCAAGCAAAACCTATAATAAAAAGATGAATATTCCATCTCGTTCACCAAATCATATCCGTTTCCGACTTCGTACGAGCCAAAGGGTTCAAACACAAGTTCTTCAGAACCTGTACAGCATCTTCACCGTCGTCTCTCGCGTACAAAGTTTGCCTCTTCACGCTTTCAGCCTCCATCGATTTCCGACGAACGTTCTCGTGCGACGAATTCTCTTTGTTCCTCTTAACCTTCGATTTGCTTTTTCGTTTTACGGAGCTCTTCGACGAGAACGTTCCCGTTTTCTTAGTTTTGAACGAGGGTCGTTTCCTTCGTTTACCGATTTCGCTACCCGATCCAACGGAGACCAACGACTTCACAGACGGATAATCGACATTTTTCTCGCAATCCCTTTTCGAAACGGTCTGATTCGACTGCGACACCTTTCTTTTGGGGTGCGTTCGATGACGGGGTACCAAGGAGGCGCGTGGTCCTTTGAAAATCGGTCTCAAAGTCCCTAAAACCCTACCGTGTTGATCCAGAAGCTCGTGATCCTGCCAGGAAGCCACAACGGGCAAACCGCACGCGTTGTGCATTCCCACCAACGGCACACCGATCGCTCGATGTTTGTTCATTTCAGAGAACACTTGATACTTGTCCATCAAGTCCCAATTACGGCCTGTACGTCTCGCGTTTTCCTCGTACGCGGATATTTTTTGGCCAACGTGTCCGCGCTCCACATTCAGCGTCCCCCATTTTCTCGAACCGTCGTTCTTCGACGATTTATCTTTCGCCTCCTCGTTGGATCGGCTCTTCGATTTCTTGTCCCTCGATCGTCGCCGATTGGTAGTCAGTCTCTGAGAGGAAGCTTTGTGGAAGTAGTCGTCCAGGTCGGTCAAATCACGATCCTCGTCGTGGACAGAGACGTTGTGTTCGCTTTGAGCGATCCTCCTGTCCAAGGTCTTCAACCTGGAGTTGATCCTGCCGCCGCCATTTTGAATCTCGCGCTGGTAATCGCACGAATGGCAAGATCTCCGAGACGGATTAGGTTCCGAACGTTTGGATGCACGAAGTTGGACCTGGGACGAGTGCTCCGTTTCGTTCTTGAAGACAGTGTCCTTCGATTTAGTTGGATTCTTCTCTGGCTCCGATATAGAGGATTCGAATTGAAGTTGAGGAGCTTCGGATCGTCTTAGGGTTCCGATGTTGTAGGCTATGGAGGCTTGATAGTTTCTTATGGGTATACTTCTGACGGTGGCGCTGTTTTGTGATCTAACTTTAGAAGGGCTCTTTTTATCGTTACGAAGCTTAACGGAGTCCTTGCGTTCTTTCGAATTGTTGTTCTTATAGTCTTTCTTGTAGTCCTTCGAACAATGGAAATAGTAATCGGGTACCACGTCGATCGCACGTTCCTCGTACAATTGATCGTTCCGTAGAACGTCCTCGTTGAATTTTGGGGGATTCTTCCATTCCTCGATTATGCTCCTCCCGAATCTCCTCACGTCGTTAAGCCTAGGCAAGTTCGACACGGTTCTCGTGTTTTTCACGCCGATCGCTGATTTACCCTCACTGCCCTCTAGCCACCTTCATGATTTGGCACCGAACGTCGTACCGGCTACGTGCATTCGATTCTCGATACCCAGTCCTGCGAATAATTCAAGCAGATTTTTACAATTTGGAAATGTGGTGTGAGGACACCGGGTGGACGTTGGAGAGCAACAGTTCCTCACCGAAATCGTGATCGCTCTCGCTGAATGGACTGAGAGTTTGCGTGGACGTGAACGTCGACGCTTGCGATTTTGCTCGTTTGTTTCCGCGCGAGCATGCGAAGAACGTGCTCAAAAGTGCACCCACTTCCACGAAAATCACGGCTAATCCGACCGTGAGAAGTATCAGTGCCTGATCTTGCGTCCATTTCTCTAGCATCTCCAAACAACCCTGGAACATCATATTCATTCGTCATCGGATTTCCTTCAGATCGAACGCGTCTATATAATTTATGCTACAATTATCTTAACACCGAAACAATCATAGGAGTCAAATTACCGTTTTACAAATTTTCTATTCTAAAATGACAAAGGTTGTTGAAACGATTTTCTTGACATCTATACTGATTCTGATCAACATGAAAAGTTAATACGTGTATTGATTTATGTTACATCGTTTGCTCATTTATTTTTCAACTCCATTTTTAACTGTATTGTAATTGTGCATTATTCAAAACACTTTTACTGCACATTAGTCAAAAGCATTTTTACTGTTGGCAAGTAGCAACTGTGAAACTTTTTAGTCGAACAGTCAAATGAACTTTTTTGAAATTATTATATTTTTATCCTTGGTCGTCAATATTGTCTGTTTCACTACGTTCAAACATCGTGTATACTATAAATTTATTTGGAAGTTATTTATTTTAAATTTTTGCTTTAAATCAAATGACGAGTGTGAGTCGTCTATCGAGTGCAAAGAGTTAATAGAAACCTTATGAAAAACATGATGTAACAATTTTTATAATCCAAATTAAAAAGTTTAAAATTGATAATCGACCGATGTGTTTGTTTCGGTGTTAACCAGAGATAAATATAAATATACTCTATTTTTATATCGTGGTTAACAGGTTGGACATTGTGTACGCCGTACAATAACTTTTAATCGACACGAATAACGAGACCGATCGTCAATACCGTTTCTATTGCACACGTGCGCGTTCAATAATGACCCGTATGCAAATATCACTGCCTAAGGGGATATTCACTCGTATGCGGGTTGCGCAAAAGCAACCGGTGTATCGTTTAATCTGTATCGTATCTGAAAATGAATGTGCCGCGCGTACACGGTGAAAAGTTGCTCTCGTATTATGCGAGAAAGTTTCCTTATCGTTTGTTCGCGTTAAATTTCGCTCGTTCGAACAGATACGTGTTACACCGAAGATTGAAATGTCGTCGCGTGTCGAAACTGTCCATCAACGTGACATTATCCCGCGAAAACCCTTTTAGACGCGTACGGTGATAACTTTCAATTGTATTCGTAAATGGATATGGCTGGAAAATATTTCATTGTACTGAATATAAATTGAAGTATGTTGTTAAATCTTAGGATATGAAAGGGAAAAAATAAAATAGGAAAGGGAAGAAAATTGATATATAGGGAATTTTTTAAATATTCTGGATGAACTCTAGAATCATAAAATTCTAGTATTCTGATGCCTTAGAATCCTTGAAATCCGAGAATCCTACAATTTTAGAATCTTGGAACGCTAATGATCTGAAATTCTAGGATCATATAAACCTTGAATCCTAGAACCCTAGAACACCAGAATCCTAGAATCCTACAATTCTATAATTCTTGAACACTATGATACTAAAATCCCTGAATCGTAGAATATTAGAGGAACTATAAGTAACCCTTACAAAAACCTGATCATTGGAAAAATCTTAAGAAAATTCCAGGATAATCCTCCAAAAAAAAACGATAGAATTATCTCGTTTATGGATCCACCAGTCATTCAGCACAACTCATGTTTCAAAATATCCAATGTACAATAAATCTACGGTGACGAGTTTCGACAGCTCCAATCAAAGATGATGGCGGTTCCTGTCTACTTGTCAAAATGTTTACGCCTTTCGTTGGTACACATAATAACATCCTCATTACGATACGTACCGTTGTATGTCGTGCGTACTGATGTTCGGCGGGATTCAAAGCCTGGCAGAGAGTAAGATTGGCAGGTTCAGGGTTGAGGAAGGAGTCTGTCTGGTTGGCGTTATTCAGGGTGCAGCAACTGAGAGGCACCACTAATTCTCTTCGGCCTACTTCCTGCAGCCGCCACCACGAGGTGCCGTAATTGCTACTTCCGTTGATACCGCAGCAAGCAAACTGAAAAGGTCGATACAATTTGCGGCATTCGGAGGGGCGTGTACATAATTACGGTGCTTCACGAGACATTAATCGTAATCAACTAGTTTCGGGAAACAACGTTAGACACTCCTACGTTGCCGATTGCTCGTCGACCGCGATTCATCATTTTCGATGGTCAGTAAAAAAATGTTAATTTTTCATGATTTTTCGTTTCAATGATACTTTGGGTATTTTTCTACATGTACACGTTATTCGATGGAATGTAAATTCTGACAAGGATACGTCGATTACTTCAGGAAGGAACGTGTGTTTGATCCGTCACCGTACAACGCGTGACGGTATAAGTTGCAGTAAGATAAAATTACTATGATTTTTTAGGATTTCGTCGTACGTTCAAAGTTGTAATTAATATATACCGTCGTCTGAGCGAGGTCCAAGGCTGCTGTGAATTGTTCTCGACCAGGAACAGCATAGCTGCGTTGCAGAGCACGTATCAATCTCGCTGTTCTGACATCGATACCCAACACATGAGGCCAAAACACCACCATAACGCAGACGGTACACTCGCCGAGTAGCAGTAGAATTATTGTGATGAGATACTGCAAACAGATTCATTATTTTAAGCAAAACCAGAGACACGTTTCAATATATCTACATTTTCGCGACACATCAATTTTTTAAGGATGAAAACTTCTCTTTTCCGGAAACTATGATAGAACGCATTCCAATATGTGCAATATAGAATTTACCGATGATCGCTAATTAAATATAATTATAATACAAATTCTGAGGACGCAAAGTAGGGGAAATATTACATAAAACCAGTTGTTTTTCAGTGAATACGCTTTGCTCTTGATTTTTGTGAGTAACAAGGAAAATCGCGTGTCAAGGTAGCAAAGAAGCAAAAATGTTCCGACATTGAACGTGTTCACGAACGATGCACGCGCGTTTGTTCGTCTAATAAGCGACTCCCTGAATAATTGCTGTTTTTAAATGATACGCGAACTCGCCCTCTTTCCATGGGCACGCGTGCTTGGATTTATCTAGATCCGTTTCCGGCCAGCGACGCGTGACCATAGCCTCGCGAAGTGGGAAATCTGGTTTCGGTTTGGTCTGCCGAGCGTATTCATCATCGGAGCTTGTTGAAAGAACGCGCACATCGTGTGGGACCTTGACTTTTGTCTATCATCGAAGAAGGCACGAGTTTCGAACACCTAATACCTTGCAAAGCACCCGTCTCTAACTGACGAATAAACTTTAACACATCTATCACTCATTTAAATAAAAACCGCTTTACATTATGAACTGTAAATAATTCTATAAAATAAATGATTCATATCCAACAAAAAACACTAAATATGATATGTCCTTTCCACTGGATTCGCAAAAAATAAAATCTAAATTTTCATGATTTTAAACCGGTACTTAAAATGAATATGTTCGGAATGTTTCAGATTTTAAGTTTGATACTGCCACAAATTAATGCTAACAATGCAGGAGATCTTAAATTCCAGACAGCTTAATTGCAGAGTACAAGGCGTGAAAAATAATGAGCTTCAATATTAGGCGTCGTTACTTGAGCAATGAATTAAACATTAGGTTTAATTGGCTACAAAGTCAAAGGAAAAGATAAAAGTACAGAATGCTGAAGAGTACGACAAAGTTGAAATTCGTGATAGTCTTACAGAGATTGTGACACATCGATTGTAGATACAAGATGTCCAGCATCCTAGGAGACCCGTGAGAGTGATCAAGAATCCCAGTCCAATGATTGCGAACGCCAGATAGTAAAACAATGGTTGATTAGGATGTATGTCTCCAGGTCCCAATAAACGCGATAGTAAAATACGTTCATCGTCGGCTAATAATAATGCTCCTAATGACATCAACGCGAAACCCGATATCTGAAAATGAGAATGACATTCTAAATATTTTATCGAATAAATCAAATAAAGCTAATTAACATTGTCGTTTTTTTTAGCCCAGCTACGAGGCCCGTTGAGCGATTTTTCTTTTAATATATTTCGAAGTTCAAAATGCTACACTTTGAAATTTTTAACTTTATAGCTTTTCAAATTGAAACTACGTGGAAACTCTAAAATTTTGAAATTGACAAGTAGATCATCTCCAAAATACTGCTTTAATGTTTCTCAGTCAGTGAACATAGAAAACTCGACAAAAAACAGACTCATTTTCGTCAATTTCCCCGTCAACTTACCAAAAAGACGACATTGGAACAACACACGAAGATTCGCGATACACCCAGACTTTTTCTGTCCATTTTAAGAAGTATTCATTGAATGTTTAATTTGTTTATATCCGTGAAGCCGGGTGAAAGGAAGAAACTGATGACGATTTGTCACGTCAATCCTTCGCGATGACATTCCATCGGTGGTCACCGATAAATGTTGCTTCACGAAGTTTCAATTCGCACGAAAAATTATTTCTTCCCCTTCGCTGGTAGTTTGTGGTCTTTTTTTTTTAATTCCGAAGCGCACTTGCTCGCGTTAACCAGAAGACTAAAAAGCTGGCGCGTGATGGACAGTGCCGTACGAACACTGGCCATCCGTATATGCGCTTGCGTTGTGTGCCCTCATGCACGACCGACCGGATGGAACCGGAAGGAAATAGAAAGGCACGAAACAAAAAAGAACAGGGAGGGGGTGAAATGACCATATGTATGTACTCGCTTGCTTACGCGATTGTTACAGATACCGCTGGTGTTCGTCAAAAATTTCACAGAGGGGGTTGACACTTTTAAACGCAACCGTTCCGAGTGAGTAAGCCTTCACTTCCGTTCGAACCTATGAAACGCCTAAGAGTACGACACAAGCAAATTTGAAAATTGTTGCTGATCATTTTCATTAATGGCACAATCGTTTCACTGGAAATATCACTCTCTTCCTGAAGTACATTTCCAAATGAAAACTGCAGCATTTTCACACAATATTTTCTGCAATAATGGATGCTAGATTACAATTCCTCAAGTTTTTATAACTCACTTTTATTGTTCATTAGTAATGCATTGTTTTTCAAAATCTCAAAGTTCAACTTTCGAAAATGGTAATTTTTCAAGAACAACTCGATTGTAATGGTTATTTGTAAACCTACTGTAAACCTTTGATCATCATTATTTCATTGTAAATTTTTATCATGCGAATTAAACAAATGATATATCGAGAATAAATAGGGAACAGTTACTTTCAACGTTTGCGATAAATCAGTTTTGTAATATCATACTGGAGTATAGAGAAATGCATTACGTATATTATTGTGAGTGTTCATGAAGCCTATCTCCTCTCTGCATTAATTCACCTGGTACACTACGCGTTTCTGGTTTAAGTAATGCGAACGACGATCACATCCACCTGTCTGGTGTTACTGGTAGGTGTAATTAATAGACAGAAGGTATAGAAGAATAAACTTTTATTATTTTTCTAGAAATATGAAATGTTTATACAAAATTGAATTAGTTTCACAAGCAATATAGTATCTTAAGTTACATATTTCTGTACAATAAAATTGAGTATAATG
This sequence comes from Coelioxys conoideus, assembly GCA_947623535.1. Classification (NCBI taxonomy): domain Eukaryota; kingdom Metazoa; phylum Arthropoda; class Insecta; order Hymenoptera; family Megachilidae; genus Coelioxys; species Coelioxys conoideus. Next base: position 6,924,903 of record OX392449.1, on the reverse strand, counting down.
AAGGCACACTGTTACACCTTTCAAAAATCTAATAGACTTTTGCGCGATTGACTAGAACATCCGACATGAGGTACTTCTTCATCTTGTTCTCGTTGTGCGGTATCAGCAAATTCGGGCGGTAAATGCAAAACCTAGAACAAAATACTAAGTTGCGTGCACGATTGCTAAAATTTAATCTAAGACGATGTATAATATAGTTTACCTCGATAACAAATTTCTTACGTCTCAGTTTGAACGTAAGATCTCGCGATTCTGGATTATGAGGTGCTATAGTATTTATGGCGGGCAATTTCTTAAGATGCAGCAAGCCGTGATAATCCTTGAATAATGGATTTGCTTCTTTTTGAGATCCCGCGAACGATTCTAATCTGATTGCAATATCTGATAAATGCTCGATTCGCTCTACTATGGCATCCTAAAGATTAATCACAATAAGTTACACTTATGCTTACATAAATCAGCTTAATGAATATTATATAAACGTAAAACTTACGGAATTATCTAAACAATTTACAGGTACAGTGATCACCCCAACTGCGTAAGAGTATCTCAAAAGGGCTCTAAAGTGGTACAGAAATTTCAATAAGTCTTGATGCGAATCATTCTCAGAATCACAGAACCATAATCTAGATCCCAAAGAATGAATTGCAATTCTTAAAGCCTGTCTTTTCGTAGGTGTATCTGAAACTAGGTACTGTCCCTTCTTCAAAGTTTCTTGAATACACTTTAACAACTTTGAATATGTTGCATTCTCAAATGCATCATCTTTTTCAGGAAAATTGTCATCGTACCACTGTGTAATATTTGCTTTCTCGATCGCTTCTTTTTCCATTGTCTTTGTAAGATCATAGAAGTGACCAAAAACTTGACCACCTGTTGGAGATGCATCAATCAATTTCATGTTTTGGTACCTCCATGCAATTTTCATTTGTTCATCCGTTACTGGAGGTTTATCAATCGGTACATCTGTTACAACGGCTGGTATGACTGATACGAATTCAGATGGTTTAATATCTTTGGATCCTATCAACACTGGCTGAGCTGAGACCACTCCTTCTGCCATGAAGTACTTTATCATGACCTTTGCATATGTACCATAATGATCTTCCTCTAAAACAAAATATGGAATTATTTTCTGTATCTTTTTGATAGTTGTATAATTTTTACATACCAATAAGAAATAGAGAACCAACAGGTAATCCACCACCTACAAAAAATAAATTTAATTATTGGTACCAAATGGTTTAACAAAGACACTATTGGTTTTGATTGTCTTTTTTAATGAAGTTTTTCAAACCTATTATATGATCCAAAGAAGGGATTCCAGATGAAACAAGTAATTGTGAATTTTTTATTGAAGGCTTTGTTCCTGGTATGAAAGGAATCCTACTTCCTTTTGCAGCGCTTAGATCCATTATTTCTATACATTTACCTATAATTTACCGAAAATTAATTATATAAAACAACCTGGTTAAATAGTTATAAAATTATTCCTTTACATCAAATATTGGTTTACATGTCATAACAATTACCGTGTGTTGTAATAGGTTATATTTACAAACGTCATACAATAAATTGTTAATTGTAATATTTCAATTTACAATAGCATGTTTAACATGAGCTATTAAAAAATCATAAATTATTAACGTGATATGCATACAATTAAGTTATAAAATCATCGAATGATCATGAAACTACTTTACGGCTTTCCGACTATATCTTAAATTTTACCTACATAACCTAACACAACGATGGCAGCACTTACAACTGATTTGATGAAATCGACCGCTGACGCCTTTTATAGTTTGTAATTCTTCTACCAGAATGCACCCGTATCAATCTCTACAATTAAAATTATCGGTTGTGTAATATTTAGATAATTACACATTTTTGTACGCAATCCTCTTACTTTAATTAAAAAGTAGGAGCAATTCATGTTTCATTCATTGAACGAAAGAAATATCTATTTTTTCTCAAAATATCCTGCTACTTACGTTCGCTGCGAATGCTTACAGTTACTTCACACTCAATTAATATTATTATTTCTAACATTAATATCACTAATATTAATCTAGTATGATGCGAAAAGGTATTGCCTGTACCAAACGAATTAAATTGCTTCAACTAATTTTTTGATTAGATTAATTTCTAAAAATAAATATAATTCGAACGATTGCATACATAAATTTGATAATACAAATTCAGTATCGCAAAGTAAATAGAAGAAAATGTAAAAATAATGAAAGCAAATCGACATTTTCAATGTATCGTACTTTAATTGCACGGATTTACAGAAGATAAATATTAATTTCGAAAAAGCGAAGCTACGGAAACGAGTTCCTGTGCTATACTTTGAATACATTGTGATATAGATTGCGACGAACCAAGGTAGGGGAGTGAAATACATAAGTAGAGGAAGAACGTACACGTGCACAAGAAAGAGAAAGTAGAGACAGTACCGCCATTAGCGTCGGGCAAACAGGGCACTTGTCTCGGGTTCAGCGTTTGGGGAGTCCTAAATGCTACATACATAGAAACAGCCAGCCCATATTTTTTAATTAGCCAGACTTTTCTTTGTCCTGACCATCTTCGTCTTGATTAAGTAAAATGATCAAGACCGATTACCACGTAATTTATCAAACAGATAATCTGTTCGCTGCTATCGTTTGTCCGTTACGAGCAAATGTAAAGTCTCACGAAAGAAAATATTAATGTTCGCTATTCTCTTTCTTCCGCGATCAGAATCAAGTTGAGAACCCTCAGCCCACAATAATGTCAACTTTTACCCCGGGTACCGCAATCTCTAGCGGCAGTGCTGAGTAGAGGGTATGCGTGAGTAACCCGTCTCGTGCATGTTAGATTCGAAGCTGTGGCACGAGCAGTTGTGCAAAGGAACGGTATGGAGGTATCCGGCCAAACACTGAAACCCCCTCCTGTTACTAGCCCGTCTTTTTCCCCTTCTAACGTATTCTGTTCGGCCGTCTTCCTCCTACTTCTTCCAGTACAGTCGTTTCCCCTACCATTCGCGTACTTTCTTTCTCCAGCGTACTCGTGCCGGCTATCGATTTCTCGCTTCCTCTCTCGGTCTTTTCCTTTCTTTCCACAGACAAGCCGGAGCACGCTGCCCTCGCTCAACTACCTGTTGTGACGTCCAACGCGCACTCGACGACGCATTGGGACAATCGAGAGATTCAGCACACGCCGCGTGCGCTGCTGTTTTTCCATGTGTGTTTCGTGTATATACGTTCACGGCCAGCAAGACGCTCGTCCTCCACGTATAAGAAAGCCTTCCGTTGGCAAAGCGTGTGCCCGATCTGTGAGGTAAAGCCGATATTAAGCCGCGAAAGGCTTGTCGCGCACTCCCACTATCATTCCGCTTCCCGTCCCTCGCGTAACCGCGCGATACGAGCGAGCGAGAGAAAACGAACGCGGACGGAGAAAGAATTTAGCAAGAGGCTCGTATCGAGAAGTTATAGTTTAGACTTTAGCGACTATGGGAGACATTGCAGTCGCGTTTGCAAATTTATAATATGCTCGGATAATCTCGCCGTAATAATAAATTGTAACGATCGTCTCTTAAGAGGGTTCTTTCGTTTTTGAGATAGATTGTACGCCCACTATCTGTCGTAGGACTTCCCGACCGTTTGTAGACCGAGACCTACTTTCGAAAATGGTGATTTCTAGGAATACGATCGCTTGTAACGCGTTGCTTTGCAAAATTTGAACGTTTCAGTATCTGACGACCCAAAGTTCTAAAGTTCAGTACACTTTAATTTTGCGATCCGGAAATATTACGATCTGATAATCAATAAGCGGCAAACAATGATTGAAATTGCATTAATCTAATTTTTTTAATTTAAACAAAATTAATTTCATAATTAATACATCGATCAAATAGTTTGTTGAAATTTATTGAAATAACGAGTAATTGTTCTTCACTGTATTTGCGCTTTCAAATACCGGGGAGCTTTCTACGTAAACAAAAATTTAATTAAGTAATACCGAGCACCGTACATCGATCGGGATACGCATATGAGAAAGATCCAAGTAGGTAGAGATTTTATACATGGCGCCAAGCAGCGTTAGTAACAGAGATCGCCACCAGGCGTCGTGTTAACTTAGGCGCCTCTTGTATACACGGAGTTTCCAGGCCCTGAACTTAGTCGCGCGCGGTGAACGTTCCGTCCTACCGTCGAATCTTCGCGCGCGTCCCGTCGAGAGTGACAGTTCGAAAATTTCCTATACCCGGAAGACAAATGCTAACGTCCGACCCTCGTGTATCGTTACGTAGCGAGGAACGCAACGGGACGCGTACACCGCGTAAACGGCGGTAACGTCGACAGGCCGTTTTCACGAGGAATAAAAGGAGCGTGGTTAATTGCTTAGCCGAGTGCGTTCGCGTGGAGGCTGAACAGCGGTGACTACGTTGCGTTGGAACGACACGGACTTCACGGTATACCGTTCAGTCACGTGGCATCGGTTAAATAAAACGCGGAGAACCGAGAATCGGCGGTATGCCGCGATGTCAACAACCCGGACAGACGATACAGTGTGCTTAAACGTGACATTGGTGCGTGTCTAGTGTGACGAACTTTATTTACAGTGTACAGAGGATCGTGACGAGAAGCGACGCGCTTTACACTAATACACCGGGCAAGTGACAATTTTCTTCGTTTCGTCGAGCGAGACGTACGCGTTGTGTCGGTCGCGCGCGTACTAAACGCGTGGCGCGACGCCGGGCTCGCGGGAGGGGGGCCATAGTGATTCTCAGCGAAACATAACCGATCGAAAGATCAACGCGAAGCATCGTATCGCAACGAAGTGACCGCGTTCGCGTTCGCGAGAACGAGCCGAGGGCAACGCAACGCGGCACCGTCGAGGCGCGAACGACGCGACGACGTATGTACCGGTGATTATGAATACGGTCTATGAGCCACGTATTTTTCCTTTCGGTATACATTTAGGTTGTCGCGTTTCGACGCGGCAGTCAGCTGGGGTTAATGTAAATGACTGTTCGGAACTCGTTTAAGTCGGTAGACAGGCGACGAGCGAGGGGTGTATTTTCTAACCGACTGTTAACTCGGATCGTTCAGAAATTTTCTTAATGGCCATTTACATTTACCTCACTTGACCCTATTAAAATATGTTTACTCCATTATGAAACAGAATCTTTCGCGCGATATGCGCTCCTCTGACGCGAAATTTGCCTGCCACGGTATACGATGAGTAATTTTTAAAATTAACGAGATATCTCTTAATTGGTACCTCACGATAACGAGAGATAATGAATTTTTTTTAAGGCGAACGTACTTGGTCGCTGGTTATGATCGAAATTTTGCTCGGATCTATTGTTGATGTTCAATGTCGAAAATATTTTCGGCTTCTGACATTGGACACATTTTCGAATAGTTGTGACGTAGACGGTAAGATAGCGGATACGTTATATCTGTACTTTCCGTCTATGACTATCCTTGTCGTTATGCGACAACGGAAGTGATTGTATCCTGTAATACGGTTTTGGATTTCCCCGTTTGTTCCTGCAAATCTTAAAACATGAGATTCAGCTTTATTATCGATTCGCGTCTAGTCAGACATTTTATGTAAAACATTTTTTAGAAATCGTGTCCGTTCATATCTGTAAATAGATAGGTGATAGATAATCACGCGGTATCTCGCGTTCTTGGTACTACATATTTCTAGCAACTCGCCGAGAAGTAAATTTTTTTGCATTATACTGAGATTTACTATAAATGTACTACATTCTACTATAAATATTATTCCGGTACATCGGGGAGCAAAACTGTGCTTCCTCCGCGGAAAATCCGATGCTGAATCACAAACAATGACAGAGTTAATGAAATAAACTTGCGAATTGACGCATGAATTTTTGCGTTCAAGAATTTACTATTTTTCATATTATCGAGTTTTGAGATTTAGGAAAATCATGGAAGTTTAATTTTGTGATTTAAGAATTCTGGAATTTGAAAAATTAGAGATTTAGGAATGTAGGATGTTAGGGATTTAGGGACCTAACAATGTCGGATTTTGGGAATGTAGAAATTTGGAAATTTGTAGAAACAGAAATTTAGAATTGCAGTAGTATGAAAACGTGTCAATGATTTACATTCTTCCAAGATCAAAAGCAGATTACGAATTTGCAAAAACAACTCTGAATCACAATCGTTAAAAAATCCAGATTTGACAGAAAACGACATACGACAATCAAAATTTACTCGAACCTACAAAAACTCGCTACTAAAACACTATCTCACCGTAATCACATTCTTTGCACCCGTTTCAAAGAACGTCTTCTTCGATACTTCACATGCGTCTAGCTAAGAATGAATTAAACAAAAATTAATAAATTTTTCGTTGTTTTCAAAACTTAGACCGCTCTGACAATCGCCGGCGCATCATCCAAATGCGTGTTGACCGGAAGTTGAGGATCGTCGCATTGGCAGGGTGGCAGAGGATGCTCGGCTCGAGGGCAGAGGCGGGAGACGAGGTCGCAGCAGTAGCAGTAGCGTGCGTCAGGCGCTTCGGTAGCAGAGGTTCTCACTGAGCTGGCTTACCCTGCGGTGGATTTAGGGGGCTGTATGGAGGCCGGGGGGCTCCTGCCCCGCCAGCCCCCGCAAGGCCCCCCTGGCTCGATTTCGGTCTGCGTGGGCCAGGCAGCGAACAACGCGAACGCAAACAACGTAAACAACGTTATTGGCCAATCGGCCGGGATACACGATTTGAACGTGACCAGTCAGCAGCTGCAGTTGCAGCAACAAATGGGTCAAGCACCTGGCATGGGTGAGGTACTCACCCCCAAGAGACAGGCGGTCGTCGATCGTCTCCGAAGGAGGATCGAAAGTTATCGGCGTAGACAGACCGATTGTATACCGAGATTCGATCAGAGTTTCAACGGTCTGTGCGAGCAGAACATACAGGATACGTTGGTGCTGAAGCAACGTTTCCTCGAGAGCAAAGCTAAACGCCAGGCGAAGAAAACGGATAAGAAGCAAAGCGATCCGGTCGGCCTCTCCAGCGTTCACGTGGTGAGTCATTTACTTACTCTGATCTACTCTCTTGTTCCGATACCGTTCGCGGGGGTTTAACCCTTTGCGGTCGTAAGTATTTTTATCATTAGCAAGTACCAACTGTAAAACTCTCTAGTTAATACTTTGAGCGCCATGTCACCCCTGTACTGGTGACGTATGAATTCGTACATAAATCTATCGCTAATTTCAGTCGAAACATTTAACATAAAAAAGTATGTATACATAAAGCTTATCGAATAAACAAGGGTTGAATGTTATGAAAATTGTCTATGAAATTGATCGCAAATAAAATTACTTTCCAAATTACTTTTCAAATTAATTGCCAATATTGTCTGTTTCACTGAGTTTGAACATCACGTGCATGATACTACAAATGTAGTTAAAAATTATTGTACCGAATCAAATGGCGAGTGAGAATCGCCGCTCGACCGTAAAGGGTTAATCCCTTCCTGCATGATTTATAGAAATAGCTGAGGAAAAGTATATGTTGTTACTTTCGATGTTAGTGGTCAAAATTAGCAAATTTCAAAAAATAGTTTCTTGGTAGTATAAGTCGCTAGCATGTCAGGAAAGGTTCATTCGTAGTCTAACATGCACGTAAAGATTGTGAATTTTCAAACCAAGAAATAACGGCTGTTTTCGTGGTTTGGCTCAGATATCATGCAGTAAGGGGTTAACATGTTGAGCCCGGTGTCGGTCTCTGGTGACCGACAGTATCGAAATAAAAAAATAAATTTCAATGAAATTTATTGAAACATTCTCTTATGGTTTGTTTTTGCTTGTGTTACAAAATGTGACGTTTTAGTCACATTTCCAGCTAACGGTACTGCGCAGAGCTCGGAAGACCAGGCAGAGATCACTGTCTCGTTTTCTTTCTTATACAGTCTACAAGTAGTAGCTACTATCTACAATTAGTAGTTATAGCCACTCGACCAATAACCTGTTACGGACGAACGTAATGTGTAATATATATGAACCCGACAGAGTGAGGGGGGGTTGCTACATGCTACCCAATCAAAGTGTCTCATCATCTGAGCTCTGCACAGTCCGCGTTCGCCACAAGATGAGCTCTAGAAATTCAGAGGGGTCAGTCTGCTTTCCTCATTTTACAACCTTATTGATTTTACTTCACGTGTTATTCATTATTTACTTATTTTCATACTTTCGTTTCAATCTAAATATAAATGGCCATTCATCATTCGTAAATCTAGTGTTAAGGAGTGCAGAGGGCTATACAGTATTTCGTCTGAGCTCATGTGACGTTGAGAACAACATATGTGCATTCCATTCGTATATCAGATGATTGTCCCGCATAATTTATAGCAAAGTACCGAATTTTGAATTGAAATATATGGTTATCGCGAATGATAGTGTCCCAATATTCATCGTGAATCATCGACGATTCGTTTAACCCTTTGCACCCGAGAGGCGACTCATATTCATCATTCGTTCTAATTAAATATTACATTAATTACTTAAATTGTTGTGTAAATATGATAATTATTTTTTAAACAAGATAATAATTATTATTTAAAAAAATAATAAATTATTATTAAATTGAATTTTTAATTAATTATTAAAAAATAATTATTAAATTGAATTTCTAATTAATTATTAAAAAATAATTATTAAATTGAATTTTTAATTAAATATTAAAAAATAATTATTATTAAATTAAATGATTAATTAATATTAAAAAAAAAAACAATTGTTATCTACAAAAAAATGATAATTTCAAAAAAAATTATCAAAACTTTCAGCTAGAAAGTTTTACGGTTGTCGTTTGCCGACAGTAAGAATGCTTTCGAGCGCAAAGATTTAACAATTGTTACGACGAGAAATATAATGGTACGGGTGGCACGCGATTGAGAACACCTAAAATCTAAACTGTGTGTATAGTATGTAGCGAGTAACCGGCACTCGGCAAGTTGCCGGGTCAAGACTCTACTACACGGCTTTGGAATCGAAACGCGGGCGTAATGAAATACCTTGACTTTTTGCACCTATCTCACGAGGTTCATTTGCAAAGCACTGCGATGTACTGTTGCCACGTGCTGATAACGATACGTTGCATGCAATTATATTGATATTTTGATACGCGTTAATTACCACGGTGGAAATGAACGTTTCCATTAAGATGCATTAAAACATATGGTAATTACACGAATATGTAAAATTTTGATGTTGCTTTTACGGCTCGACGATTATCGCTAAAAAGTGAGATTTAACGCGGCTGGAAAAAATGATTTTATAAAAAGTTATTTGCCGTTCAGGTATCGAGAACCTGTTCCCTCGATTATGTCGAGACAGATCGATGTTCTAAAGCGCGGTTCATCGTCGGCGGACAAAGGCTTAACGAACGTTCATTTGCATACCTCGTTTCTTCTTTTTTTTTCTCTCTCTCTCTCTCTTTCAATAAGAAACACCGCATTCCGTGTCGCGATACAACAATGTCTTCGGTTGTGCAAACAAAAATTGATTTCGACCGAGCGAGTCGTGTTTGGAAACATTTCATTTACTGCAGATTCACGCTGCATGCCCTGTATATGAAGTTTCGAACATATGAGTCATCCAATTAAACGCATAATTTAGCGACCACGTGTAGGCACATACGGTTCTATATGCAAATGCCAATCATGCGTATTCGTATACGAGATTCGGTTCATTGCCACGGACTGTTTAACGCTGTCCTATATTCTTTATCGTTCTGAGAAGAAACGCAACGCGAGTTCGCAAATTTGAAATTTCTCGAATTGAAGAATTTGAAAACTTGGAAATTCGTGTACGCGAATTACGGTTTATCGCTAGTGCACCAAAATAGCCGGAAAAAGCTACAACCTTGTTCATAATTGTTCCATGCAAATCTTCAAGTTCACGAGTTACATTTGAAATTCAATTAAAATTCGACCGTTCCACAAATACGTATTGTATCCGTTATATTATCGCGGCGAGGTAAACACCGACGAATGGAGTTGAACGTGAAGAAAAAAAGAAAGAAAAAACAGTAAATGAAAAGAGAACGGCATCTAAAATATTTCGTACACGTTCAAATAGTCGCGTGTTCACCGTTTTATCCCGCTATAAATAAGTACCGTGCTTTCACGTTTTATTCGACGTTTAATTAACGAACACGCCTATTCTCTACACGAGTTTCAACTTTCACGCGTACCTTTCTTCCTCCTCTTTCCTTGTTAATTCGCCCTATCAAATCGATCGGCCAATTGCACACCAACTTAAATAAAAGTTTCGCGGGACGATAATTTTAACCGTCACCCCTTTCGTCGATACCATCCACGATACGGGGCGAAGCCGTAAAATAACGCGTGCACGATGAACGAACGATACACTTTATCAAACAAACCACAATTATTTGCATACGTACTTTTTAACTCGCCGTATAACTAATTCGCCGCAAAAGCGAGATTATTTCTTTTTCTTTTTACACGCTTTCTGTTGTTCCCGTTGGTGTAACAAATATTTTTCTAGCTTCACTTGCAGCAATAATACACCATATCTGCTGTTGTAAAGTAATGGTGCAGTAAACTGATTTGTGGGAATTTTGTAAAATTCGGAAATTTAGAGATTTGGGAATTTAGGGGTTTTGAGGAATATTTTTAGAGAATATAGAGATGCGGAGATTCGTGGATATAGTGATACAGGCAAGAAGAAATTTGGGGAAGTCTGGAATTTAGAAAGTTTAGAAATTTGGGGAATTCTGGAATTTAGAAAATTTAGAAATTTGGGGAATTTCGGAATTTAGAACATTTAGAAATTTGGGGAATTCTGGAATTTGGAAAATTTAGAAATTTGGGGAATCCCGGAATTTAGAAAATGTAGAATTTGGGGAATTTCGGTTTTTAGGAAATTTAGAAATTTGGGGAATACCGGAATTTGGAAAATTTAGAAATTTGGGGAATTTCGGAATTTAGAACATTTAGAAATTTGGGGAATTCTGGAATTTGGAAAATTTAGAAATTTGGGGAATCCCGGAATTTAGAAAATGTAGAATTTGGGGAATTTCGGTTTTTAGGAAATTTAGAAATTTGGGGAATACCGGAATTTGGAAAATTTAGAAATTTGGGGAATTCTGGAATTTAGAAAATTTAGAATGTGGGAAATTTCGGTATTTAGGAAATTTAGAAATTTGGGGAATACTGGAATTTAGAAATTTGGGGAATTTGGAATTTAGAAATTTGGGGAATCCCGGAATTTAGAAAATTTAGAAATTTGGGGAATTCTGCAATTTAGAAAATTTGGAAATCGACCATTTGGGGAATCACGGATTTAAAGATTTGGGGTTATGGGAATTTGGAGATTTGGAAACGTGGAATCTGACAGTTTAGAAATTTAAATATTCCGGAAACCGAAATCTCAGGGATTTGGTCATCCGAAAATTTGTAAATTTCGGCCAAGTCAATAACTATGTCCTTGGTTGGGTAGATACTATTTCGCAGACTGCGAGATGTTTTGCAAAAGGGAAATTGAGAAATTAATTTGTCCCGTGGATAAGGTCGCGACGCAATTATGTTAACATGTATTTGTATAAGCGGTAGATATACTTATCGCTTATCGCTTCTTCAAACAGCGCATCAATGCATTATTTTTACAGCTTCACGGTTATACCCGACACCACAAATCGTGTTACACAAAACATTATATGTACATCTTTTTCTTAAGAAAATTTGAAAATTCACTTTACGCGATTCCTACAAACTTATCTTCGTGTTTCAACGCAGTACACTATTGTCTCAATAATACCATAAACATTAAAGTGCAACATTCTCAATCCCTTATTCGAATCGAAGTTAAGAGTCAACTTATTTATACTCGGTTAAAAGTCAAGTCTTGTTACGTCGTTTCATCGTGGGGTGCTCCAGTTCGTGCGTAAAGAACGTAACAAAAAAAAAGAAATCAAGGGTTGTAGAGAAAAAAAAATGGAAGATTATTCACAGCTCGTTACGGCAAAGGTTATCAGAGCACCTTATGAAGGTCGGAATAAACGCTTCGCTTATAAGTTCGCGACAATGACGTTACACCGGCGTAGAACGCCCCTGCATTGACGTAAATCCAAGGTTAATATGGGACGTCTCGAATCGAACGTTTACAGGTGAGCGACGTAGACAGTCAAACCTACGACTTATCGATACTTCTGTTCGACCAAGTATTCACCTGTCTCGAATCGCTTTCGCAAATAATCCAAAGTAGGCAGCGTGGTCAAGCATCATTTTTCACTTTTCAATCAAATATTTAGAATTATTTATCTTTATTTATTTCTCGTTCCAAGTTCTTTCAAACATGAATTTCTTGCTCTGGAAATATACATGATAATTCTACCTTATATTATACATATACTATATGTGTAATATTTATACATTATATTATTACATCTTGTGTAAAACATTGAAACGTTATACTGTACTGTACGTGTAATGATTGTACAGATTATTGTATTGTGTGTATAATGATTATACATATCATTATGTTATGTGTATAATGTTTATACATATCATTATATCATGTGTATAATGATTATACATATTATTATATTATATGTATAATGATCATATATATCATTGTATTGTATGTATAATGATGATATACATATATCATTATATAATATATATAATAATGATGATCATACATGCCATTATATCATATTAGTTGATAAACAATTATCAACTAATAAGTTCTCAAATAAATTTAATTAGAAAAATTCGATTCTTGAATTCAAACGCATCTCAAATTTTCTAATTCAAGTCTTCCTGTCCAACATATTCAAAGGTTTAAAAATTACTATATTTATTTAATAGTTATTTTAAAAACTACTGTCACGTGTACCATATATAGTTAGTTGTTACCATGATATTTTATCTAATTTTACAATTATACGAGTTTTACAATATTGTATAATATAAGCTCAACAATATTATACAATATGAGTTCTGCAATGTTTATCGTATACTTTGAATCTCGTGTATCAAGCTCGTTAAAATCGAACGAGGGGAAACAATAGATACATCAAATAGCAACATTTATTTCATACGCTTCCATGTTATTTCGCTCATTCATAATCATGGCGATTATGATGCACGCCGCGAACAATGAAGAACACGAAAGACTCATACTCATAAACCACAACGCAGGGAAAGTTGTGGGAATCGCGATTTCCGTTGAGAAGTCGACTGCGGTGAACCAGATTCTTCTTCTTGGTCGTCTCTCGTACTTTTGAGCCTTCCTTTCCGTCCCCGTGGCCACGTGTTACCGATTTGCACGCGAAATTTTTGCAGTCAATTCACGGAAACCCGAAGTTGATGAATCACGCGTTTAATTGACATAATACTTCCACCCGGGGGTCGGTTGAACGCGGTAACGGGTTTAAAATAATTAATTGGAAACACTCGGCGCAGTCGGTACACGCTTCGCCTAAATATCTACCATATATTGAATTTCGATATGATGGCTCATTTAATTTTATATTTAAACAGAAATCACACACAGTCCTCAGTGGTTTCTACAATGTGGGTCATAAGATCGGCAGCTTTCGAATTTACTATACAATCCACCGTTTACTACTAACAAACTAGTCGTTATCCTAAATAAAATCGTATCAAGGGAAATTAACCCAAATAGTTACTAACGCACGAGTATAATAATCACTTTCTAATTATAATAATAACAACTTGAACTTACTGGAACGAGAATGGTTTACAAAGATTATTTCGTGTAACACGCGACCTCGATATAAACATCGTTTATTTAAACTCGATCGTGTTTATTTTGATACGCTCGATAATCACGGAGTTACAGCGTGTAATTTATTTTCTAGCAAAAATACGACGCTCGTTTCGTATGCGTGCTCGGGAACAAAATCGACGGCGAATAAGCTGTACACCCTGTAGGAACATTATCGCGAATCAAAACGATCACGGATTAATTTGAGCGAATTTTTTTTTTTCTTCGATCGCAACTTCGGCACACCGGGTACGTCGTTTTACGGCAAAATATGCGGCATTACGTGACGAGCAATCCGTGCGAAGAAGATTAATGATAATATAATCAATGCAGAGGGAGAGACGGAAAGAACTGGATTCCTGCCACTTGCCGCGTCTCTTTCTTTCCCCCATAAGCAATCAAGGGAACTGAACGTTCGTTACTAATGTGTTGTCATTACAGTGGCCCGACAACTCTTATTACAATCTATTAGCCGAACGCCCACCGACAATTTAGAGGCATCGTATCGGTCGTCAGCATCGTTTCTTTCCCTTTGTCCGCGCGAAATCGAACCGCGAACATCGAAACCGAATAATTATGCTATTAAATTTGCAAACAACAACGTGTGCACACTTAGCGAAGTCTCTTTGATTTGATTCGCGAACGACGCTCTCGAATCTCGATATTTCGCACTCGAGATAGTTTCAAGGATATCTTATGTTCTACTTCCACCTTGAGCACGGATACGCTTGATATTTCATGTATCCGGCTAATGCATCGATTCAATTACTAACTCCTTTTTCGCCTTAGAAGTTGCCATTTGTCTTTCGTGATTAGAATTTTATGAAGTGCAACATTTATACATATACAGTATGTAACAATGCGTTGTATTGTCACATACATTGAGGATATGCATTTTTTATACAATGTATAACACCATTTACTTTTAATAATTTAACATAATTTTCTCAACATTTATCGTCAACATTTATTCTCAATAAGTCAGCATTCTTATACACTATAAGGACATACATTGTATAAGGACATGTTGTATGGTGACGCGTTGTATTCCTGTGTACAAGTTGTTACGCGTTGAATTGCAGTATGTCGAAATCCAATAAGTTATATTGCAATCTGTTGTATTCCCATGTGTCGACTTCGCGCGTGTTGTGTTTGTGTGCTGTATCGCCATGTGTGGAAATAGCATGTAATGGATTGAAACGCGTTGAATTTCCATGGGTTGTATTCCTATGCGTTGAGTTCTTACGCGTTGTATTCCTATGCGTTGAATTTTCACGCCTTGTATTCCTACGCATTGAATTTTCTCCCGTTGTATTTCAGCGCGTAGAATTCTCACGAGTTGTATTCCAGCGCGTTGTATTCCTACACATTGAAATCTCACGTATTGAATTCTCTCTCGTTGTATTTCAACGCGTTGAATTTCCATGGGTTGTGTTCCTATGCGTTGAGTTCTTACGCGTTGTATTCCTATGCGTTGAATTTTCACGCGTTGTATTCCTACGCATTGAATTTTCTCCCGTTGTATTTCAGCGCGTAGAATTCTCACGAGTTGTATTCCAGCGCGTTGTATTCCTACACATTGAAATCTCACGTATTGAATTCTCTCTCGTTGTATTTCAACGCGTTGAATTTCCATGGGTTGTGTTCCTATGCGTTGAGTTCTTACGCGTTGTATTCCTATGCGTTGAATTTTCACGCGTTGTATTTCTACGCATTGAATTCCCTCTCGTTGTATTTCAGCGCGTAGAGTTCTCACGAGTTGTATTTCAGCGCGTTGTATTCCTACACATTGAAATCTCACGTATTGAATTCTCTCTCGTTGTATTTCAGCGCGTTGAATTCTCACGAGTTGTATTCCAGCGCGTTGAGTTCTTACGAGTTGCATTCCGACGCGTTGAGTTCTCACGAGTTGTATTTCAGCGCGTTGAGTTCTCACGAGTTGTGTTTCAGCGCGTTTGAATTCTCACGAGTTGTATTCGTACGTATTGCATTTCAGTGCGTTGAATTCGCCCGCGTTGTAATCCCACCCGTTTAATTCCCACGCGTTGTATTCCTATGTGTTAAATTCCCACGCGTTGTAATCTCACTTGTCGTATTCCGTATCATCGCACATCGAATTCCCATATGTTGCATCTCGACGCGTTGAGTGCCTGTGCGATACACCCCATCATACCGAGTACATTATTCTATTCCTGCTCCAAAAGTGAACAAATTCGTGTACCTAACCAGCTCATAGCTTCGCAACTTGCACATTAGTCTAACAAACAAAATTTATAGTCGAAGATCGCACACCACGTGTATCCAATTAGTGAACCCGAGTATCCGTACAATATCTCGTATCTAAAATATGATCAAACGGCTACATTTCAGTAAAACAGCTTCTCTAAATCGATCCGCCGTATCATCTAACGTATAACAAGGTCGAATCGCGATTAAACGAACGAGTTAACAAGCGATACCTACGATCCTCGAGTCTCGTAAATCCCTAGGAAAGCTTCATTGATCCTTGCTCGTGTTCTTCGATCGACTCGATTCCTCCACGAGGGAACGAGCTTGGAAACGAGCCTCGTGCCCTGTCTAAGGGGCAACAATGAAGAAGAAACAGTAGAAGCAACGTGGTAAGAGGGGAGAAGGAGGCCAGTCTGGGTTCTGTTCCACCTACGAGCACGTCTGGTCGTGACTGTGAAGGCACCTCCGCCAAATAGGTCTGCTCACCTTGGACGACAAGTTGACAGGACACCGAGAGAAAAGGTAGAAGGATACTGGACCACAGGAGGGAACAGAGGTTGATGCGTCTTTCTACGTGCATGATTTGCATCACGTGTCAGGCACCGAGTATACCGATTGGCCGGATCAACCAGAGGTTCTCATGTCCGTCAACACCTTGTTTAGTGTCGTTCGGCAATATAGCGAAATCGAGTGGAATTTTTACTGGGTGGATCATATAGTCTTCTTGATACTTATTCGATGAATGAAGTGGCTCTATATTATGTTTAATTAGTCTAGATCGTATATGATTAGTTTGGATTATATGTAATTAGCCTTGACTGTATATAATTAGCTTAGACTATATTTAACTGGTCTAGACTATGTATGATAAGATTAGATTACGTATAGATCATTTTATTTTGAATATGATCTAATCGTGTTGATACGGCTTGGAAATATATAGGAAATTAATATGGGACATAAGTTGTATCCTCATCAGAATCATGTGGTGATAATTAGATTTGAAAGTTTAAAAATTAAAATTTGTTTACTTCTAAATTTCCGAATGACCAATTAATGAATTATCGAGTTACCAAATTCCGAAATTTTCAAATTGCTAAATCATGAAATTTTAAAATTTCTGAATTACCGAAGTTTCAAATTGCCGAATTACTAGTTCCCCAAATTTCCAAATCATCAAATCACCAAATTCCTGAATTACCAGATTACTAAATTTCCAAATTGCCGAACTGCTAAATTACCAAACTACCGGATTACGAAATTTGCAACTTGCTGAATCACTAAATTACCGAATTAGCAAATATCCAAATCGCCGAATCATCAAATTACTAAATTACTGGATTACAAAATTTTTAAATCCCCGAATCGCAAAATTTCCATATTGTCCAACTACTAAAATATCAAACAACCAAATTACCAGATCACGAAATTATCAAATGTTTCTGACACATCATCTCATCACCCACCACATGTCCCATGCTCCACATGCCACATACCCCAACATTATACAGCTCCCTAAGATCTACTCGATCCATCGATCCATCTGTTCGAATCGCCAGCCCTCGTATCGGATCCGTCCGAATCCGATGACGAAACAACAGTCGATGAATCGGTGAAAACGCTCGAGTTTTTCGAATCGAGTCCGTTAAATCGCGACAATGTCCGATACGCGACCGTTCAAAGGTGTGATCTTCGTGAAATGCAGATTGCCTTGTGTTCAATTCGCAGAATCTCAAGGCTGCATCGAACGGCGTGATGCTTGCACGAGCCGTTTCGATTTGCACGCCGTTTGTAACACTATCATAACGGTATGGGAGAAAATGCTTTCGAGACACGACGCAAACGGAACCGGATGAAAATTGCGTTAGGTTCAGCAATCGTATATAAGCTTTTATTGGTCTTCGAGACAGGACAAAATAATAAATAGATACTATAGTTTAAATTTAATAAATACTACAGCCATTCATTACCTTAATAAAACATGACGGACATCTTGACAAAGAGGTGGCGACAAAATTTTCTGAATTAAAATGTTCAACCCGAAACTGGTCATTTTGACTGGTTGGTAGTTCTAGTGTTAATAAAGTCGATGTCTAACGAAGTTGATGTTCAGCAATGTTGATGTTCAGCGAAGTTGATTTTCAGCAAAGTTGATGTTTAACAAAGTCAATGTTTAACGAAGTCGATGTCTAACGAAGTCGATGTTTAACGAAGTTGATGTTCAGAAAAGTCGATGTTTAACAAAGTCGATGTTCAGCAAAGTCAATGTTCAACGAAGTTGATGTTCCGCGAAGGCGATGTTTAACGAACTTGATGTTCAGCAATGTTGATGTTCAGCAAAGTCGATGTTGAACAAAGTTGATGTTCAGCAAAGTCAATGTTCAACGAAGTTGATGTTCCGCGAAGGCGATGTTTAACGAACTTGATGTTCAGCAATGTTGATGTTCAGCAAAGTCGATGTTGAACAAAGTTGATGTTCAGCAAAGTCAATGTTCAACGAAGTTGATGTTCCGCGAAGGCGATGTTTAACGAACTTGATGTTCAGCAATGTTGATGTTCAGCAAAGTCGATGTTGAACAAAGTCGATGTTCAGCAAAGTCAATGTTCAACGAAGTTGATGTTCCGCGAAGGCGATGTTTAACGAACTTGATGTTCAGCAATGTTGATGTTCAGCAAAGTCGATGTTGAACAAAGTCGATGTCTAATGAAGTTGAAGTTCAGCAAAGTTGATGTTGAACAAAGTCGATGTTCAGCAAAGTCAATGTTCAACGAAGTTGATGTTCCGCGAAGGCGATGTTTAACGAACTTGATGTTCAGCAATGTTGATGTTCAGCAAAGTCGATGTTGAACAAAGTCGATGTCTAATGAAGTTGAAGTTCAGCAAAGTTGATGTTGAACAAAGTCGATGTTCAGCAAAGTCAATGTTCAACGAAGGCAATGTTTAACGAACTTGATGTTCAGCAATGTTGATGTTCAACAAAGTCGATGTCTAATGAAGTTGATGTTCAGCGAAAACAATGTTTAACGAAGTGTACATTCAGCGATCGTTTCCAAGACGAAAAGATGGAGGAATCAAGTTCGACTCGAAATGGATGATAGTTCTCGCGACGTGAACACCGCGGGAAGATCGATTTCTCGTATGGATCGTTCACGGTGTATTTAGAAGTAGAACGTGGCGGCATGAAACGCGCGTTGAGAAGAGGCGAAAGGTGAACCGTGTCGTCGCTTTCTCGAGCAAAGTGACAAGAACGCATCGGACGAGCATTCACGTAGCAATATATGTAACGGTCCTTCTCGGAATTCCGAAGGGTTGGAATTCGCTATGTGCTGACCACCCAAGGAGAGAGGTTCACGGTGCATGCCGTGGTACGTTTGCCGCGAACGGGTTGCGCGTTTAAATCGTTGCGTGCCTTTCTGCCTCGATTATGTTTACGAGCAGTTCACTAGTGCGTTTGTAATAAAGTTTATCGATGCGTTCGTCATAAACGATGGGGAAACTCGAAAGCCGAAGACGATAGCGAGCGGATAATGTACCGATTCGGTGCGGTGCGATTATAATTGACCGCGTGAAACCGTGCATTTCCTGTTACACTATATTATGCTTTCAGGCTTGTCCACGTATTATTACCGGCGTTTTATCGATGGGGTCGTATAGAATGTTCGCACTGAAAATTTACATTCGATTTACCCTTCTACTATTTTGATCCCTTTGTACAGCTCCTCACCCGTTTTTGTGCAGATTCCATCTAGTACTTTACCGCGTTGGTCATATTTGATTGTTAAAGTTAAGAACTAGAGTTGGATTAAGTTGTGCAAAAATAAATTAACTATTTAAGAGTTAAACCATCTTAATTCAAATACAGTTTCCCAACAATTTATCGTTCTACTATTTTGCTAATGTTCGGTTATTTCACTGATATCCTACTATTTTTTTAGTTTGCTATTATTCTGCTATTTCATGTAATGCAATACTATTTTACTATTTTACTACTATTATACTATTGTTCTAGTGCCATTCTGTTATCCTATTGCTGTTTTAATACCATTTCACTATTTCACTATTGCAGTGCCATTTTGTTATCCAATTGCTCTTCTAGTATTATTTCACTATTTCACTATCTCACTACTACTATACTACTATTTTGCTGCTATTCTATTATTTTATTACTGTTCTACTATTCTATGATTATTCAATTAATATTTTACTGCTATTTTGTTGTAATTCTACTATTATTCCGCTAATATTATGGTACTATTCCGTTGTTATTCCACTATTATTCGGCTATTGTTCTACTGTTGTTCTACTATTTTATTGTTCTTCGGTTCTACTAATTCTATGTGGATTATGCAACCATGTTATCATCTTACTGTTTTATTATTGTACTATTGAACTATAATATAGTATGGTATTATTGTACTGCTCCACTCTTCAGCTAGGCTACAATTTCACTATTTCTACAAAACACTGATATCGCCCACGTACTTTTCAAAGTTCAAATCCCCTAGCCGAAATCTAGGTCCTCTCTAATATGTCGGTACGATCGACGGACCGAACGGTTCCACGATCCCATATTTGAGACCCAAGAAGCTCGACAACTTCACCGAAGTAAATCGGACACGTGGAATGTGTCCGTAAACCGTGAACCGACCAGTTACCAGGTTAATCAACGTATTCGGTTTTGACGGGTACGGTAAATCTAGCGTTAAAAAGGAACGATCCGCGTCGATTATACGGCGTCCTTGGGGCCGGAGAAGGCTTCCTTCTGGCCGAAAGACGCGCGTACTTACGTAGCCGCGTTTATTATACGCTGTCGAAGAGAGGCTGACCAAGCAACACGAAGGTCGCCCGTTGGCGAGTTTACCGGCGCGGGTCCGCTCGAAAACGCTCGAGAAATTCGTGAACGCTCGACGGGCCGGCATTCACCCACATACTCACAGTACAACTTCCTCTCCACGCGCATCGCACGCACCGGCCCAGGCCAGACACGCTCCAAAGGAGGCGAGCGACCGTTTATTGGGATCTCGAAACGGCTACGACTGCCAGGGAGACGGACGATTCCTGGAACGGTGGGTGCATTTCGAGGCTTTTGTTGCCCACGGCCCGGCCACCAGATACCGATAGGCCGAAAACCACCATGGGGAACGCGAGGGGAAACGAAACTCCTGGACGACTTTTCGGGATCGCGCGAACGTCCTTCGATCCCGCCGACACTCGACAACCTCGGACCGTACAGAATCTCCTTTGCATCCATCGCCAATAACGATTTGACCGCCGTGTCACCCATATGCACTGAATCACGTCGTGCAAAGCATATGTATACGAGTTCGTCTCGCGAAAAAATTCGGCGGAGATATAGGGGCAAAGATTTCGTTAATCCATATCGTAAATGTATCTATATTTATTATGTAGCAGTATTCAAAGAAACGGTTCTTATATGAATAGGTTTCTACTCGTGAAAAAGTTCAAGGAAGATATAAGGAAAAATATATCACGAATTTATAAGTAACTTTGATTCGGTCTAGAAAATGTCTCGCAGTTAAAATCATATATTTTTTAGTATTCACTATACAATGAATCACAGCTACATTCGCGCATCACATATGGATACGAATATGTTTCAACTCCTGAAAAAATTCGAGGAAAATATGGGACAAAAGATATCATGAATGTATATCGTAGGTTTATCTATATTTATTATCTAATAGTATCTGAGTTATCTAATATTATCTAAGTTCTGCACAACGTGGCATGGAATTAACGGACAATAATAAAAATTACTGCAATTATCAGTTGCTTCCATATGTCAATCAATGTGATAATACATCGATCGTTTGATCGCCCTTTCGACGTTCGATCACCGTCGATTTTTGTCGATCGACCGATATCGATGATTTTCGATACAGCGGTGAAAATAGGTAACATTTTGTTCGGATGGCGTTTTTTATTCGTAACTGTTTATGCGGGAGATAATGTTGCCGGGAAACACGGACGAGAATGACCGGACCGTGCATGTTTATGCGTTTCCGATACGTCGAATATCGATCCGGATGATCTTGGATCGAACGGCGAAAACAGAAAGGCCTGTAACATTTTTTTTTCGACCGGCGCTTTTTATTTCTAACTGTTTCTGTGGGACGTAATAATGACAGGATATATGGATAAAAGTGACCAAACTGCGGATGTTTATGCGTATCTGATATCGAGTATCGATCCGGATGATTTTCGATCGAACAGCGAAAACAGAATGGTCTGTAACATTCTTTCTCGAATGACGCTTTTCGATTGTTAGATTCTTTATGCGGGAGATAATAACGTCAGCAAAATACGGATAAAAATGACCAAACTGCGGATGTTTATGCGTATCTGATATCGGATATCGATTCGGATGATTTTCGATCGAACAGTGAAAGCAGAAAAAGCTGTAAGATTCTTTTTGGCCGATGCTTTTCGGCTGTAAGAATGTCTATGTGGGAGGTAATAACAATGTCAGGAAATATGGTCGAGCATTGTTAGACTGCGAATGTTTATGCGTTTCTGATATATCGAAGTCTGCAAAATAAATGAATCATGTAATCTGTAGAATGCGGAGCTCGTAGATTACGCGGTTTATTTATATTCTGCAGACTTCGATATATCGTAAGTGCATAAACGTCCATAGTCTGGTTATTACAACTATTCATTGTTTCCATGAACAGTAAATTTCTAAATATTTAATACATATTAACTTTGTGATATTTAATATGTATAAATTTTGTGGTATTTAATATGTACAAAATTTTGTGGTATTTAATATGTATCAATTTTGTGATATTTAATATGTACAAACTTTGTGATATTTAATATGTACAAACTTTGTGATATTTAATATGTATAAATTTTGGGATATTTAATATGTATAAATTTTGGGATATTTAATATGTATAAATTTTGGGATATTTAATATGTATAAATTTTGTAATATTTAATGTATATTAATTTTACACTTTGTTTTTTGACAAAGATTGTCTAATTAGTTTTGCTCTACTAACTATTATTCGAACGTGGTTTCTACCATTCCATCGTGTTTTAATCCATGCTGGATGTATACATAGTGTTAAGTATCGATCATGGGCAGATGAAGTGCCCTTCGAGTTCCCGGGCAGTAGGGTGCAATACAGCCACAAGCGTTGAAACAGTGGGAAATATAGTAGGTCCTTCGTTCGATTTCCGATTTCGAATTTAGAAATCTAAATGTAGAGAAATTTCTGAATTATTTATTTTTGAGTATATTTCCCTGTGTCATTATGAATATAGAACTGTCGAAACCATTGTTAAATCTAGCGCAATTATTTCTGATTACTAACCGGTAAGAGACAGTAGATAACGGACGAGCTTGTCGATTTTATATGGAAACGATAAAATGTCAGTCGTATCTTCAGCTTCTGAATTCATTATTTTCATTTCTCTTTGTAATTAGGACAAGTTTTATATGTAACGCGATGTCAGATGCAACTCGAATTCTTTGGGTTATTAATTATAGAAGAGTTTCTTCGATTAATATACCTGTCAACAGATTCAATAATCCGTACGTAATCAACTTAGAAATCAATTACAGTTTAATCTACCGACAGATCATAAATTATGCGCGTTGTGGGCAGAAGTACTCGCATC
Organism: Coelioxys conoideus; assembly: GCA_947623535.1. Taxonomy (NCBI): domain Eukaryota; kingdom Metazoa; phylum Arthropoda; class Insecta; order Hymenoptera; family Megachilidae; genus Coelioxys; species Coelioxys conoideus. Next base: position 6,901,245 of record OX392449.1, on the reverse strand, counting down.
ATTTTGTTGGCTAATGCACGTAACAAGGAGCGAACGAAGAAGTCGATTAATCGATAAACTATGCGATGTTTGATAAAGCGGCAGTGTACGAACAGACTCCAAAGCTTTCCTCTGTCCCTCGTTATCTCTGTATATAATATACGTGTATACAGTAAGCAAGATTAAGTCGCACGATGTTGATTTTTCGAGCATCTATCGGAGGCGCCAAAACCTCGCAAGAGGTTTCAGCCTGCGGACAGCACACTGCTCTAAACAATCTCCGAAAAGGACACACAAAGGCCCTTTGTGAGTGCTGGAAAATCATAGCCAGAGTTTTAAGAACCTTCGTCTTCGTACAATGTACAGGGTGTTCAAACATTTTGTCGAGTCAAAGTGGTCAACAGATTTCTTTGCGAAATGACGTCAGAGGATTGAGATTTGACAATTTGGAGACGTAGGTTTTTGAAAATTTAGGGATTTGGAACTTAGTAATTTGGAAATTTGGGGATTTGGAAATTTAGGGATTTGGAATTTGGAATTTTGGGGATTTGGAAATTTGGGGTTTGGAAATTGGGGGATTTGGAAGTTTGGGAATTTGGAATTTTGGGGATTTGGAAGTTTGAGGATTTAGAAATTCGGGGATTTGCAAATTTTGGGTTTGGAAATTTTAGGGATTTGGAATTTAGTAATTTGGAAATTTGGGAAATTGGAAGTTTGGGGATTTGGAAATTTGGGGTTTGGAAATTTTGGGAATTTCGAATTTAGTAATTTGTAAATTTGGAAATTTGGGAATTTGAAATTTTGGTGATTTGGAAATTTGGGGATATAAAATTTGGGAATTTGGAACCTTGTGGACATAGAAATTTGAGTATTTGGAACTTAGCAATTTGAAAATTTGCGAATTTGGAAATGTAGGAGTTTGAAAGTTTGGATGTTTGCAAATTTAGAAATGTAGGGATTTGGAACTAGATATTTGGAAATTCAAAGATTTAGCTGTTTAGCAAATTTGAGCAATTCGCGATACAAAAATTAAAAAGTTTCCGCGTTTGAAAACCGACGAATTTTCAAGTTTCCGCGTCGGATTCCTAAAAATCGGAGAGAAGCATGGTGGCACCTCCCTTAGGTTCGTCCTCGGGCAAAGGAAATGTACGGTGCACCGGTATGTACATTCTTATTCGCCTCTCGATAGAGCGAACAGGCGTCTTGGGACTAGGGAAAAGGAATCGTAGCGAGCGTCCGTAGCATGCGTCATACGTCCGGAATGTAACACCCTGTGTCTCGGAGTGCAACTGCAAAGGGGACAACGTCTGGAGCATTTTGAAGCGAGTCTCGAGCGACGATAAACGAAAAGAAGCAACCGTGATCCGTCTGAACCGTTCAAGATGGTTACGCGTCATAGATCGTTTGCTCCTCTCTCGAATTCGGAGCGTCGGGCTTCCCATAACTTCCTGACGTTTATGGCGCGTCCAGAAGGAACCTATCACGACGGATGCCATTTGTTACTCGTTTTCGACAATGAAGATCAATAAATTTCATCGAGGGTTAGAAAGATTCTTTGAACGTTCGAGATGACGCGCGGCACCCAAGATAGACTTCGACGTGCAAGGGTTAACTCCAAAATAGAAACAGCTAAGGGCACCAAATATTTTCAACACATTTGTGCACGAACATCGAACATTCGCTAATATCGATCGCGATTTATACATTTATAAAGGAAGAGAAAAATAAATCGTACAAGGAAGTAATATCTAAGTTGGACTCGAATTTGTGTCCTAAAATCTTGTAGCAGTTCGACAGCCTCATAATTTATTACAGAATAACCAAGCATTATCAAACAAGTACTGAACATGTCCAAATATTGATCGCAATTATACAGTTATAAAAAAACGGACAAAATAAATTGCGCAAGGAGGAAATATATTAAAAAATTGGACTCGAACCTATGTCCAAAAATCTTGTACCAGTTTGCCAGGTTGATACCTTGCTACAGGAGCACCAAACATTTGCAAAAAAATATTAAACATTTGCAAATATTGCTTGCCACCATACAATTATAAAAAACGGACAAATTAATTGTGCAAAGAGAAAATATATTTAAGTTGAACTCGAACCTATGTCCAAAAATCTTGTACCAGTTTGGCAGGCTGATACCTTGCTACAACATTAAATGTAGATCTCTGAAGTATCCTACATATGTATATGTATAAGAAACGAGGAAAAAGTATCTACCATATTTGTATATTCTCTATATCTCAAAAATTGTCGTGTGTGAACATGATTTCGAACCTATTCGATTTATTCCCACATCGTTTCGCCCCGTACTTTTGACCCCCACATTTATACCCCGTTCGCGGTTAATTTTCCGAAATTGCGTCAACAAGTGGATGTCGTGTGAACGCGCGATAACCGCGTCGTTGAGGTACAGGAACGAGAACTGTCCCGGGACTTTTAACGCGAGTATAAGTCTGGAAGATCATGCCCGTGAAAGTCGGCGTCGATTATAATCTTTCTTCCCCGGCATGTTTCCCCGAACACGAGCGGTATAGTGTTCTCTCGTATCCGAGCACGGGGCACGAGCTACGAGCACCAGGAGATCGCATCGTGACCGCCTCGTGTGGACACGTATGACTCGCTTTTCGTGGCCGTACGCAGTAATGAACGACATTTTAGTCACTGGTCACGTTTCACTTAGATGGCCCGTGCGCCAGTGAATACGCTATCTCCGGAAAACTTATTACTCGCTCGTTTATTGTTTGTAATATACGAACTCGTGGAGAATTCCACTGTTATACGGTGTCGACGTCGAGATTCTACCGGCGATATTATCCTTCGGGCTCGGATCCGTTAACGGATCGACGTTATTGCTCGTGGACTTACCGGAAACGCCTTCAACGGGCTACCATTTTATGCGCGACAAGGCTATACCGACGATTGAAAGTAAAGTTTATTACACAAATTTTTTGTTATCGGCGATTGTCTGTGTCCGAGGCACCGTCTCGAGCGGGTGGACGTTTGCGTTGGAATATTTAGCGAAACAGCAGGAATTCGAAGGTTCGTGGAGTTGGGAGGGCAACATTCGGGAATTTAGGGAATTACGGTTTGGAGATTTAGGCATTTGGTATTTAGTAATTTGGAATTTGGGGATTTGGAAATTTGGGGATCTGAAAATTTAGGGATTTGGAATTTTGGGGATTTGGAACTTGGTATTTTGGAAATTTGGGGATCTGATAATTTAGGGATTTGGAATTTAGAAATTCAGAGATTTGGAATTTAGTAATTTGGGGATTTGGAAATTTGGGAATTTGGGAATTTGGAATTTTAGTCATTTGGAATTTAGAAATTTGGGAATTTGGAATTTTGGGGATTTGGAAGTTTGAGGATTTGGAAGTTTGGGGATCTGAAAATTTAGTGATATGGAAAATTGGGGATTTGGAACTTGGTATTTTGGAAATTTGGGGATCTGATAATTTAGGGATTTGGAATTTAGAAATTTGGGAATTTGGAATTTTGGGGATTTGGAGTATCGTCATATAAAAATTCACGAGTTTTTGAATGTAAAAATTTAGAGATTTGCACATTTGAAAATTTGACCAAGTAATTTGTGAATTTGGGAATTTAGGAATGAAATTGATTTAACATTTGCTACATCTTCTCATACACCTAGAAAGATTAAATTTATCATACAAAGTTTGAACATTCGGGCTGTTGCTATCATAAAAACGCTTTTATTCAAAATCATATGGACCTAGTAAATAACGTGGCCAGGCAGGTTGACGCGATAACAGGAACGTATTAAATGGCAGTTTCTAAATCCCCCTAAGTTGTTGCGAAACCCTACGTACTTATTTCAAGACCAATAAACATCGTTTTCAAAAGTGAAAGTTTGGCTCCAGCGCGGGCAGCAAAACTGTATTAAACCAAGGATACTTGTGCTCGTATTAGTGTCGTTCCGTACTGATCCGTGATTAGTATACCTCGAAAGAAGATAATGAAATTTGTATTATATATGTAAATTAATTCGCTGCACTCGACTTTTTGTTTAGCGCTCTTACTTTCGTTTAAACGCGTGAATACCACTAAATATCACGGAGCCTTCGATAAAAACACGAACGTAAGTGTTTTTCGCCATAAACAGCCGTTTAACATTTATCGATACGTATTATTTAAATACACTATGATCCGAACGTACATTTTAATTCATGAAAGAAAACACTCGAAGCAAAATCGGGAGGAAAACGACTTCGTAACCTTCGGTTTATAACAACAAAGCATTTCTTGCCACGTTGCAAAATCGATTTCCTCTGCGATCAATTTATCGCGCACGAAATTTAAAAAAATTCTTTCTCTGCAAATTGTTTAACAATACATTTATCTCCGTGTGATTTACTCTTAGATTAAAACTGAAATAGAAAAAGTAGTAAACAAAGTATGATACAATGGCTCATACAATTGTGGTACTGCAATATTTATTTATTTATTTTTTTACTTTATTTACGATTTTGAAATAAGCACGCATTTAATGCCAGTACTTTTAGTGTTAAATAAAACAAGATCGGTATTGTGGTACTGCGCGGTTCGGTATCTAATGAGCCCTCCCTTCCGCGACAGCTCATCGCGACACGCACTCACACACACACATACACATCACTATTCGGCAGCACCGTGTACGGTGCTGCCCCAGCCCGTATACAACACAATGATCCTTTATCTTGACAAAAGTTAACACACGTTTTGATAAAAGCTTCTTGACAATTTTTATTATTTAAAGTAATACATGTGTTAGGACTCATTTTGACTCGTTCCGTAGATTTAGTGTTAAAACATGCATCGTTCTCGTTTGACCAAATAAATCCACTAAAAAAGAACCGCAACAAAGATACCGATTTTTGGTAATTTATCTTTAATTTGGGGCAGCTTGAAAATTCATTTGTGGCGTTGATATGTGGTCTCCATGTCTCTGCTATATTATAATTATTTAGTTTAGGTTTAAAATGGCTGCTGAGAATGAGGTGGTTAAATAAGTTGACCACGTGATATTTTATAGTCAATGCGATGTTACGTAAGAATAAAAATGGAAGAACGCGGAGGGGTTGTTTTTAAAAGAAAATGGCGGAAGATCGGTGCGAAACGCAACGGAATTCGGCGACTTAATCGGATCTTCGTTTTCATTCAATTAAATCAAAACACCGTACGGGGTTATTCGAGCATCGTTGCGCATAGAGATGATCGATAATTTATCCGTTGTCGCGCGCGCGCGCGCCGATTAACCCAGAACGGAAGCGACTGCCGCTCTCGTGGATCGTCCATGTAAATTATTCGAAGGTGCGAGCAATAGCGGCATCCCTGTGTATGCCAATAAGCGAAATGGAGGACCTTATTTATTATTCAGCCAGTAGGTTTGTAGCCTGCGGTGTGTTCGTCCATCTTCCGACACGCATGCGAAATTATTAACATCGTTGATAAATGTTCGACGTGTACGTGAGCTGCGACCGTGTACAGAACGGGACAAATAATTTCCATGTAGACTGGGACCGATTGGAGCAGCAAGCACCGTCTAAATAGGAATAAATAGCCCATTGTCGTAATGAACGTATTCTCTCTGTTACGTCAATACGCCGGAATACATTAGGTTGCTGCATCGGTTGCTCTGTACGTTAATAAAGAATAGAAATAGGTGCATTTATTACGTATAGACCGATACTGGCGATCATTTATGATCTACTCGAGTATGATCAACGTTATAGATTTTGTATCGACACTGGGACCGCTTTAAGTGATGCCTAGATACCTGATCACTATTTAGAATCCACACGGCCATATATGCGGACGAGTTTTATTTATTAAATTTTTTAACTAGTTTTTGTTAACCGACTATTCGAAGATGACCAACACAGATACATTATCAATTACGTATGATAATTAATACGCTTAAGACTTGTACAAGTAAGATATTTTATGGATTATGCAAATTTAGAACTGTGCAAAATCCAACTGCGTGCTTTACTTGTTATTGTAAGCGAAGATATAAAAAGTTAAATCGTGTCGTGGTGTATTAGGAGGAATAAATAAGGTAGCAACGCGTGGTAAAGTTCGCAGTTTGTAAAAGACGGACAAGGGAAGAATGTATTCGGCATTCAGTACGACAATTGCATTATTATTCCGACAGTAGTCTTCACAATGGCGATACTCTTCCTTCCTTTCTTCGATTCTGCCATAGGCTCACTATGTACACGACAAACAGTTCACGTGGACGGAAACTACACTTCGAAAATACGGTTCGGTGTTTGTTCTTCCTTTTCGTCATAAGAATTGATATCGATAGATATAGTGAATATAATTTCAACATACGCGATAAATCTAGTCTTTGGTTATACTGTTTTGCTCTATTTCGCCACGTGCGGTATTGTCACGCGTTGCATCTACATGCGTGGTATTGTCACGCGTTGTATCTCCATGCGTGGTATTGTCACGCGTTGTATCTCCATGCGTGGTATTGTCACGTGTTGTATCGGCATATGTGGCATTGTCACGTGTTGTATCGGCATATGTGGTATTGTCACGCGTTGTTTCGGCATATGTGGTATTGTCATGCGTTGTATCGGCGTATGTGGTATTGTCACGCGTTGTTTCGGCATATGTGGTATTGTCACGCGTTGTTTCGGCACACGCTGTATCGGTACGTGTTGTATCGGCATATGTGGTATTGTCACACGTTGTATCGGCATGTGTAGTATTGTCACGCGTTGTATTGGCGTATGTGGTATTGTCACGCGTTGTTTCGGCATATGTGGTATTGTCATGCGTTGTATCGGCGTATGTGGTATTGTCACGCGTTGTTTCGGCATATGTGGTATCGGTACGTGTTGTATCGGCATGCGTGGTACTGTCACGCGTTGTATCGGCATGTGTAGTATTGTCACGCGTTGTATTGGCACAAGCTGTATCGACACGTGTAGTATCGGCATGCGTGGTATTGTCACGCGTTGCATCGCCACATGTAACATCATTACAGGTTGTATCGCCGCGTACAGTATTATTGTACATTTTATCACCGCTTGTAGTATCCTTTCACGTTGTATTGCGACGCGTAATATTTTTAGTACAGAATTTTCAAAAGTCACATGTAATCTACCACAAAGATTTTGTACCAGTTGTATTCTTGAGCGTACGTACATATTATCTTTATGCGTGAAATTTGCATACGTTGTATACCTAAGTGTAGTAGTTACACGCTGTATTCTAATGAGCGGTATTGTCACGTGTCGTACTCCTGTGCGCAGTGCTTTCGCTTGTTATATTAACATTATTCCACTAAAAATGAAAAACTTATTGAGCCGATGTAATGGCATCGATGATTTTAAAGCGATACGACACAAGGTTTCGAATAGAGAGTAGGTACGTTATCGGTAATAAATTGAGTTAATCTATGGTCACGATTACCTTTCCCTTCGCAATGGGCTTGGACAAAACGGATATTGCCCAACGTGAGCTGTTTTACACATAGACACGACTTTAGAGTCCTTAGTAAACTCCCACTAGTTTCTGTATGACACGCTCGAGAAACTTTCTCCGTTCGACACAATTTGGTTATGTTATTGGCCCGACACCCTCGCATATTTCTGTGTCACTCTGCGGGGAACAATTTCAATTTTTTATCCAAATCATTCAATCATATCGGTATAATCGAATTCGAAAGTTAGGCGACTGGTGATGTGACGAGTAAAGTAATCTCGTGCATAAATTTTGATCGTAGTATCCATATTTTTTCATATATGAATTATTAACGTATTCGGTACGATTTTTAATACGAATTATTATTATATTGGATACGCGAATATAATTATATAATTTATACACGTTTATACAAGATAAGGGGGTTGGAGTTATTGCACTTTACGTATCGTTTTCTCAGTTATAAAAATTGATTTTAACATATATCTTCGATTCAAATACATCGAAGTATGTTCAACCTTTTCAAAATTTCACTAATGTTTACCTATTTGCTTGACGGTTATTAATTTTTTTTTTTTAAATTGTACAACGAAGTTAGTGATACAGAATGTAGATCAATGCCAGAAGCATCTCGTGTATTAATTTTACAAAATGAACAGAACAAGGTAAATATCATGGATCTAGTTCGAGAAACTAGGTGATACTTAAGCAATACGAGCCGTAGAAGCGACATGGTCTTCTTTAAAGCCAGATGTGACTCGTAGGTGTCGTTGAATGCTTTACCAATTGGTACAAGTCGCTGCGTGTGCATCGATAACGCAAACATTGGCGCAGAAGAATGGGGAGATCCTTGCAGCATCCACCATTCGTCCAGATACACACATTTGTGAATCTCACATTGAACCTATGTCTCGCATTATACTGTTTGTATTTCTTCGTGATTTGAACAAATTCCAGAATTTTACATTTGATCGTTAATTTATATACGATACAGATATCTAAGGAATGTTCTAAATAATATATACTATATATTCTATAGATAATACGGATATTGTATTACATTGGGGGTTGATAATTGATCCTATAGATTGTATGGTATTGATTATATAATATATTGGATATATTATAGATTCTATAGATAGTATGCATATCGAATACGGCATAAATGTATTATAAGTCTTACAGGCACTATATATGTATATTATAGATAAATTTTAGGTGGTATAGACGACTGCAAGATGTAAAGTGCAAGTTCTCTCCATTTTGGTATAATTCAATTTTTAAAATTTCATCAATGTTTAAACATTACTATAATTAAATTATACTTCAAATTTGAGATTTGGACGCCGTTGAAGTTTAATAAAATTGCACTATAAAGCGTGTATGCGATAACCAGGTGAAATGTTGAGATAACAGAATGAACACTAAGATAATAAAAGAAATTGCGAACGTAAAGAAAAAGATTATACACAGAGATTGATTAGTTTATTCTAAGGATGATCGTACGATTAATGGTAAATGTGAAATAGCGAAGGCCGTTGACAAACCCACGTCTCGTACATCCTCTATTTTTCCATCGTGTGCTCGCGCCTATGCACAAACCAGTGCCACCCGTTCGTCGAACGCGGCGCTGTTGCCACCTCTTCGTCTTTCTTCTCCTCACCTTCCGTACCATGAGCCAGAGTTCCAGCTGAGAACGTTCCTCAGTGGCTGTCAACCAAGTTCCTGTCGATACACGACGATTCGATCGCTCCGACAGACCGTTTCCTTCTTTCTGCTTCCCATACGCAGGGGCGGACCTACTTCCATCACGCACGTGGACCATTACGCACCCAGGACTCATCCGTGTTAAATATTGCACTAGGGAATTTCAAATTTTCGAGTTTGCAAACTTTTGATGCTTCAAATTTACAAATTTTTAATTCTCATGTTCTCGTGTTCTTAAATGTACACGTTCGAACCAAATGACCAATTGTCGCATTTTCAAATCATCAGGATTCTATATTCCCATATTTCCAATTTCTAAATTCTACAATTTTTATACAACCAAATTTTTAAGTTTCTGAAGATACAGTAGCACAATCTATCTGTTAAATTTTGCACTGAATTTTCATTTAAATATGAAGATCCTTAAATTTACAATAAATTTTCTTTCAAATATGAAAATCCTTAAATTTACATTCAATTTTTCTTCAGATATGAAAATCTATAAATTTACTTTAAATTTTCTTTGAAATATTAAAATACCTAAATTTACATTCAATTTTCTTTCAAATATGAAAATCCTTAAACATACATTCTATTTTCCCATAAATATCCAAATCCTTAAATTTAATATTAAATTTTTCTTTAAACATGAAAATCATTAAATTTGATATTAAATTTTCCTTCAAATATGAAAATCTAAAAATTTCCAAATTCCTAAATATCAAAATTTCTAAATCCTCCAATTCCCAAACTCCAAATCCCCAAACTGCGATTTAATCGCACCTCTGCATCTCATTTTCAATTGGCGATTTTTATTCGATTTTTTAACTGCCCTTTGCCCTTACGCCCGAAAACGAACGGCAACTTTAAACGGAGACTAGCCGATGAACAGGTCAGACGATATTATGGAATCAATTTTGTCAGCGGAGGTTTAGCTTTATGCTCGGAGATTATGGATACTCGATATCGGTCGATGGCTCGTAAAGTCCCGAGTTTTAGGGTGTTTCTTCCGCAGGGTGAAAGGATAAATGTCGCCGCGTACGTGTTTATGGTGTCGTGAGAGAAGAAGATTTACATTCGAGCCCCGTTAAATAGTTGCGCGATAAAAATTAAGAGGATGTAGTTGTTTCGCTCAGAAACGAATCCTATTCGAGAGAGACGTTCGAAATATACAAAAATTAACATCTTCATACATTAAATACATTAATTCCCTTTCGAATCAGTTTCTCTCGTTTCTTCACCCGAAACGACCACGCTTCTTTAATTTCTAGTAAGTTATTCTTGGACAGAGGTTACTAACGATTTCACAATGTTTCCTTCATTGTACGTACGATTTACATGATCCAGTAACCAGTCTTGCGTAACCGTGTCTCGCTCTCTTTCTCTCTCTGTTTCGTTCTCTCCTCTCCTTGCTTGTGAGAAACGCGTAAAAAAATGATTGCGGAACTCGAAGTTACGTTTGCGATTGTGTTTCCTAGATAGAAAAGTGTGGCCACGTTAACGCGTTCTTTACCGTTCGACTTTTCCATCACGTTAGTGTACCTCGAGATGGACCAAGAAGAAATTTTATTGCGTAACGTTAAAAATATCTCGACACGAATCGCTTTGAAGTTCGTCAAAGTATCGATGAACGCGTCACGAACCTTTAATCTGGCGAGTTAAACAATAAAAGTCGCGTATTCGAATGATTTCGACCTTCGAGAGGTTCGTTTATCGTCGTTGATCGAACGGAGGATCTCCGTCTATCGAAAAGGTATCGATGGAATTAAATAATGTAGAGATTACGGGCGGAGTTAGCGGCGAAACGAGGTTAAACCTTGGGCAGAAAGCTACATTCATAACCATATGGTGTCTGTGGTAATGTTTTATATTCGGGAAGGGTTGGACGCGTATGCATGTATGGTCCACATGGTAGCGAGCAGTGCTTCGACCCCATAGCATCCTGTCTATGGAAAAGGTAGTAAACGAGGGGATGGATAGTCGGAGAGAGTGGTGGCAAGGCTTCGGTGCAAGAGAACTGGAAGTCCGTACAGCGATGCTCAAATTTTTGCTTTCAGCGTGCTCCTTTAATTAACTCTGCGGCACAGGATTTCGGATTAAAAATAGAACCACATTGCACGGGAATTTTATCGGGTTTTAAATGAAAGAAAATTGGTATATTTTTATTAATAAAGGTACTACATCATGTAAAAGTGTCTTCCAAATTTGGGGATTTGGGGATTCGAAAATGTGAAAATTTTAGAATTTAGGAATTTGGAGATTCGAAAATGAAAATTTTGGGATTTTGGGATTCGAAAACGAAAACTTGAGAATTTTGGGATTTGGAGATTCGAAAATGTGAAAATTTAGGGATTTGGGGATTCGAAGATGTGAAAATTTAGGGATTTGGGGATTCGAACATGTGAAAATTTGAGAATTTAGGAATTTGGAAAGTTGAAAATTCGACAACTTGAAAATTTCGAGATTCTGAGTCTTGGGAATTTAGGGATTTGGGGTCTTGGACATTCGAAAATATGGAAATTTGTGAATTAGAAAATTTAGAAATTTCTAAATTCAGAAATTTAGAATCTTGAGAATTCGATAAAAAAAACTTGTAAATTTGCGAATTCCGGAATCGAGGAATTTCGAAGTTATTTAAGTTAAAATTTTGGAATTTGTAAATTTCGAATCTAGACACTTGAGAATGTAGAGATTAAGAAATTTAAAAATGTAAATTTGGGAATTCAGGAATTTGGAAATTTAGAAACTTTCGACCATAACGACCATAACATAATCTGTAACATAATCTTTTAGGAAAGACAATGGCCACCCTTATCCCAACCTAATTAAACTACCCATCCTAATTATCCCGTTCCCTCGTTACAGATACTTCCATAACATCTCGAAGTCGAACAACTGAATTCCCTTTCTCCAAGTATAATAAAATATTCTCAAACACAACAATTTCGTTCATATCGGCGAAGTAGTTGGTGAAAAGTGTACATTCGGGCAGGTGTCATACACCGTAAGTAAGACTTTTGGAAATCATGTTGTGCGGTGCACCTTTGAGCATCAAGGGACCGAGTACAGCTGCCAAGTGTCCTCAACATGGCCAGGTAGGTATTTATTGATTCAATGGCAGCGGTATGCCTATAGTTAGGTACCGTGATGTAACTCTAGAAACAAGCAGAGGGTTGGCTTTGCTAGAAGAGTCGATAGGGTTGACGATGATCGGGATGACTACTCCAACGATACAACGTACACAATATTTGTAAATGCGTATTGATTTTACTCGACTTTGTCCGGATGTTAACACTGAACCTACCAAAGCGATCAAAATGACCATTCAACAAGTTTGTAATTTTTAGTTAGAAAGTATGTTAAGGTGGTTGTTTTGAAATTCTTGTTGATTTTCACCAAAATAAGGAATTCATGTGGACATTAATTCATGTTGCGTTTATTCATTTTTCAACTACATTTTTAATTTCAAAATAAATCTGCATTATACGCCGGTAGGTTAATCCAGACGTACTCGAACGCGCATTGAAAATGATTAGTATCTTGTTAGTATTTTGTTCGATGTTTTCGAGGTGTTTAACGACGCGGTATTCAGGGTGTCCCGTTGATTCGGGTCAAAAAGTATATTTATTTTTATATATACAGTCGTGGACAAAATTAAGTGGACAGGTATCATAAATAAGAAACGATTAATTTAATTTAACTAAGAATGCCTATAAATTATATACATTAAATAAATGTTTTTTCAAGTCTACAAAAAAATTTCACATTCTAAATTTAAAATTTATTTAAAACATTGTAGTAAAACAAAAGATTTTTTTACATTTCTGCAATGTCCACTTAATTTTCTCCATGAGTGTATATTGCAACTGAATTATATATACGTAAATATATGACAAGTTATTTGTTTAAAATTCATGTTAAGAAGTATACGTATAAAAAATATATGTTACAAGTAATTTATTTAAAATCGGTGAATTAATTTAAACGGCGAACGGGAGTGCAAAGTGTTAAGATACGATCAGATCTGCTGATACACGCACGCACGTACATTAAATATACGAAAATCGCGTAAAACGAAACTGTATCGAATTAAATTAATAGGGTATCAACGTAGAATGTTCCTGCATGAAAATTAGATGTTGACAATTAGTGGGTTGAATTTCCGTCAGGTACACGGTTTGCGTATCCTCCGGTTGATTTACGCGTTAATTAGCAACAACCGGATTATTTATTGGTCGAAGGCGGTACACAATGGTCTCAGGTTGCCTTAGCCGGAATAATTATCAGCACGGGCCAGGATAATTAGCTGGAACGTGTGTCCTGGCTTGTTTATGGGGGCCGAGACATATAACCGCGGGGTCACGCATCGTTCGCCGGTCGATTCGCGAGCGCAACATTTTGGCGAATGCTATTTTCAGTGCACGCGCGTCACTCGCGAACAATTAGCGCCGTGCTATTTACCGGAGGCGACGAGGAACTCTTCTATGCCCGAGAAACACCTTCCGATTTATATCGCGATCATTTCTCCCCAATTCTCTTCCCCTTGATCTGCTCTTCTCAACCCTTTTCCGCATTCACCACAACTAAAATTCAACTCTCCTACCCACATAAACATCTTGCGTGGGCGGAGATGCTAACGAGCTCTTACACGTAATTAACACTAAAACTACCGTCGTATAATGTACAATTATTTTGAAGTTGAAGATGAAGCTGAAAGTGTGCGATGTTGCAAACGAGCCCTTACACGTAATTAAGGCTAAAACTACCAACTTAGGATGCACAATTATTTTGAAGTTGAAAATGAAATTGAAAATACTCTGCGTTGTAAATGAGCCCTTACACGTAATTAAGGCTAAAACTACCAACTTATGATGCACAATTATTTTGAAGTCGAAAATGAAGTTGAAAGTGTGCGATGTTGCAAACGAGCCCTTACACGTAATTAAGGCTAAAACTACCAACTTATGATGCACAATTATTTTGAAGTTGAAAATGAAATTGAAAATACTCTGCGTTGTAAATGAGCTCTTACACATAATTAAGGCTAAAACTACCAACGTATGATGCACAATTAATTTGCAGTAAAAAATGAAATTGCAAGTGTGCAATGTTGCAAACAAGCTCTTACACGAACGATGAAACATAAATTGATATACTTATTAATTCTTTATCGCGATGACAATCAGGATAGAGTTCAAGAAAACCATCTTAAATTTTTCATTTGAAATAGAAAATTTGTGAAATGGTCTTTTGACCGCTTTGGTAGTTTTAGTATTGAGTGCTTTATAATTACATATACACTGTCGTCACAGATATTTGCTTCTTTTCGAATATAATATTTATACAAAAAGAATCGCGCGATGTCTGTTCGTATAATCGCATGCAAATGTCATTAGAACGATTACGAACCACGGTGTACTCGTCGTATGTAATTTTTGTTCGTTTATCGATAAGTCGTCGTTTAACGAATTAATAAAATTAAAAACGTGTTATAAAATGAACCGAGTTTTCGCGACATGCGTGACCATCGAAGTAGGTACACGTGAACGGGGGGCAGCGATGGGTGGTCCAATTATAGATACGCGTTAATTGATTATTTATTACCTGTTTATCGACAGGTGAACAATGGCTTATTACGTCGGTACGGTCCGAAGGAGGTGGTTATTGTCTACGAACGAGCCGTTGAATAAAGTTGATGGCTGCAAACGATCCCCGCTCGTCGGTTAACAATCGGTTAACGATTCTCTACACTCTCCGGACTCTGAAAAGACTATATTTGTATTCTATAGCGTAGTTATTTCCGCTTCGGGACACTATTATGGAGCTATCTATGGAAAACTTCACGACACAGGCATATAAGTACAGTAGGCTCACGCTATATTGCCAACATTGCACGCACTTTTGACCGTACCAGCGTCGATTTCTTTATCTTCGTAAATCACTCGTGATTTTGGAAATGCAAGTTTTATAAGGATCGAGGGATATAGAAGTATGGAGACATTATAGAGATATACGGATAATGGTACATAGGGTTCTTGGAATATAAGGATGTAGGAATGTAGAGATATAGGGGTATATGAATATAAAAAATCAAAAAGTTTCCAAATCCCAACATTCCCAAATCCCAAGATCCCCAAATCCCAACATTCCCAAATCCCAAAATTCCCAAATCCCAAAATTCCCAAATCCCAAAATTCCCAAATCCCAAAATTCCCAAATCCCAAACTTCCCAAATCCCAACATTCCCAAATCCCAACATTCCCAAATCCCAAAATTCCCAAATCCCACAATTCCCAAATCCCACAATTCCCAAATCCCACAATTCCCAAATCCCACAATTCCCAAATCCCACAATTCCCAAATCCCACAATTCCCAAATCCCACAATTCCTAAATCCCAAAATTCCCAACATCCCCAAATCCCCAAATCTCTAAATCCCAACATTCCCAAATCCCAAAATTCTCAAATCCCAACAGTCCCAAATCCCAAAATTCTCAAATCTCAACAGTCCCAAATCCCAAAATTCCCAAACCCCAAAATTCCCAAACCCCAAAATTCTCAAATCCCAAAATTCCAAAATCCCAAATCCCCAAATCCCCAAATCCTCAAATCTCCAAATCTCCAAATCCCAAAATTCCCAAAATCCCAAAATCCCAAAATTCCCAAATCCCAAAATCCTAGAATACCTAAATTTCCATAATAATATAACTACTACTTATTACATAGTAGAATCTGCGATCTAGCGTTTCTGCAATTAGGAATATTAGGCTCTCGTACCGCAAAGATATTTGAAATATAGAGGCTGAAGCTCTGTAACGAAAAGGTATAAGAAATTTATCGATTCGGCAACATAGATATCCATCTTCTCCTCCACAATCCGATCGAAAATCTTAAAAACACAGATTTTCACGGCTCGTTTACACATAATGCTCGAATCTGAGAATTTCAATTTCGCGGTGTCGGAGTGGCGGAACAGAGCGGGTTTGTTTTCCGGGTCGATCCGGTAATCCGCGTAATCAACTTAGCGACTACTCCGAGTCCGGTACTCACGAGCGTTCGGTGTTAGATAAAGATATCGAGTATCTACATTACAAAGTACAATATCGATGATTCGCCGAGCGAGCCAATCTCTGTCGCAACTTAGAACAATTTCAGCTGTAATTATATTTGTACACAATCGTTCATTCCGGTAATTACGTTTCGCAATTTCGCTAATAACAACCATTGACGGTCGGGAGTAATTATAAGGTGCTCGAGTAGGATTATAACGTTGATGATGAGGAGGTTAGGGGTGGGTTGAGACGAGCCAAAGGGGGATGGTTGCATCGGAGCAGGTCGCTCGATACTGACCAACTCACACCTACGAAACACCGTCTCTCTGTCTTGTTGTTGCCTCTGCCTCCATCTGTGTATTGCCGCATTATACTGCAGCTAGTTTCCTTTTCGTTTATTTCTCGCTTACCGCTCGTTCCGCGATTTTTCGAAGAAACGGACAGTTACGGCAAAAAATATTCCTTCGACGCTTTTCTCCGGATCAGCCTCGCGCGCCAACCGTTTCTCTCTTTAATTCGTTTCGCGAATCGAGTCGATTTAAACCCGTCAGAAATTAATAATATCCCAGCACGAGGATACGGTTTATTGCGATTTTATTAATTACCGCGATACTTCGTTTTACGCGCGGACGTATCGGACACGCGTTGAAATTGATATTCGTGCTACTCTCGAGATAAAACGCACGATTATGGATAAAATGATTTGGTAGTCCGGAACGAAGTCTCGAAGCCGAAGATTATGGTATTATAGACCGTATTATACTACTATTTTACTGTACTATTAACCCAGAGACTGTACGGTTGTCCTACTTTAATACTCGTTATATGGCCGCACTTACTTTTCAGTTCAACCATACTCTCTTTTTGTCTGAACTTTTTTTCTGTTAATATTCAGTTTCGGCGATTTGAGTCTTCAACAATTTCAGTTTTTAATGGAGAATAATAAATTAGGATTTAAATAGTAAATGTACCCAGCGAAAAATGTATAATATCTCCACGTAAGTTTATTTCAATTTTATTAATTACTGTGATATTTCGTATTTTGTTTTATGCGCGAACATATCATACACGCGTTGAAATTGATATTCGTGCTACTGTCGAGATAAAGCACACGATTATGGATAAAAATGATTTGCCACTCTGAAACGAAGTCTCGAAGCCAGAGATTATAGCTGTGTTGTACTATTAGCTCTGCGGCTGTATGGTTGTTCTATTTTAATACTCATTATATCGCCGCATTTTACTGTCCCACTATAATGTCTTATTGTACAAGCTTTTTTCTGTATTCAAATTCAACGATTTCAGTCATTCGACAGTTTCACTTTTCAATTAAACATAAATTGATAATAAATTTACTATATTATAAATAATTAATTAATAACATATTATAGATAATAAATTGATAATAATCTGAAATTTTAAATAGTAAATTCTTTACCGAAATTCGAAAACACTGGCAAAGAATATTTTTATGAAAAGCAACGATGGCGTGGTTTTTCTGTAGATACTCTATTTCAACGATTTCTGTTAATCGACCATTTTAGTTCCCAATTAAAATAATAAATTAAAGTTGAAATAGCAAAATCTTGACCAAAATCAGAAAACCTGTGCAAAATCGTGTATATCGATTGTAGAATATTTTTATGAAAAGCAACAATGGCGCATTCTTTCTGTAGATACTCAATTTAAATAATTTCAGGTCTCAATTGAAATAATGAATTAAAACATAAATACTAAATTTAAAAAGTATACACTGGTACATCGATGGAAGAATATTTTGATGGAAAGGAACGATGGTACACGGTGTCGTTTCGAAACTGGGGATATTGTGGGTCCTGCGTTTCTGGCAGCGGTGCGGCGGTTCGCAGGGAGCAGTCGTCTCGTTTATCGATAGAATCGATGTAGGTTGCATTGGAAAGGAGCATGAGGTGGTTAGGTTCGGTAGCAAAACGGTAAAATCCGTTTGAGAATCACTGGGGAGCAGCAGGCAGCTGAGCGGACAAAGAGCGAACGGTTATTGCAGGACGACAGTGTAGACTCGAGCAGCGGCACGCCACTAGGCCCCTCTCTTTCTCTCTCTCCATATATTTTTCTCCCTCTTATTTCTCTCCCCCCTTTTCCCTAGCTTTCTCTGTCTTTGCTCGTGTTGCTTGCATCTAAACCTATAAACTACCTGCACCTACACTTCCTGCCACTCGACAATGAAACCTTTTTTTCCCGATCGCTCGTAGAACCCTCGAGGCCGTTGTTTTCTAACTTGCCAAAACTTTTTTAATTTATCCCCGACGACTTATCGATCCTCCGACCGAAACTCGGGATACGTCCCGTTTCGATTCAGAATCCCTCGAATTTGGGAAAACGTTGCTTCGGGTGACTCTTTGCGATCTCGTTTAACCACGTTGACTGCCACGTCATTCATATATGGTTGATCAATGAATCGATCGTCTGTTTAGTAAGAATTTGATCCGCTACCTAAATAGAAACATTCGTATTAATTACTTGGGCCTATGAATAATAAATAAAGTAAAATATCCTGAATATATTTGGTAAATATTAATCATAAAAATACTGTCTAGTAAAATTTTCAATTGCCTCAATTTGTCAATTCTTTTTGATCTTAATTAACGAAACTTTGTCCAGAAAATATTCGTTGAACTTGAGTCCAGAAATTTTAGACTCGAGAGTTATACCTCGAATAGATACGTTCGTTAGAATATTATTAATACAAAAGATTGTCTAATAACCTTTCTTAATTTACTCTATAGTGTTGGATATATGATGTGCAAACATAATGTCACAACTAATAGTTGCAATTAATAATAGATAGATAAGTTCAAAAAAATTCGTCAAACTGTTCAACCAAAAAATTCTAGAGTCGCTATCTGCTACCAGTAAAAATACTTTCGAGTGCAAAGGGGTGTACTAATAATATTGTAGCCCCGATAAAGCTCGGTGGATCCACGTGGCACGTAACGCGTCAAATATATCCACGTAAACGCATCTATTTATATATCGACAAGTCGCGAAAGTATTTTTTATTGAAGGGAGATGTACAAAAGCCATTCGACACCCTTCTAACTTATCCGCGTGACGAGCTTGCAAAAAATATTTTCCGACGTTCCGTCATTTCAAACAGTTCCTCGCAAAGTTGCGCGGCGCTGTTCTCCTCGTGGGAAGGCACACACGAGGAAATAAGTAAGCGATGAAAATAACCGGGTCTTTTGTCGCCGCGATCGATCGCGAAGCAGCCGTTTTATAGGCGTGAATTAGCCGTTTGCTGTCTACGCAGTGCCTTTAAGTCCGATCCACATCGTTGAGGATTTTGGGATTTGAGAATTTGAGGATTTGGGGATTTGGGGATTTGGGAATTTTGGGATTGAAGAATTTGAGAATTTGGAGATTTGAGAACTCTGGGACTTGGAGATTTGGGGATTTTGGGATTTAGGGATTTGGGAATTTTGGGATTTGGGAATGTTGGGATTTGGGGATTTGGGGACTTGGGGATGTTGGGATTTGGGAATTTTGGGATTTGGGACTGTTGAGATTTGCGAATTTTGGGATTTGGGAATGTTGGGATTTGGAGATTTGGGGATTTGGGGATTTTGGGGTTTGGGAATTTGGAGAGTTGGGGATTTGGGAATTTGGAGATTTAGAGATTTGGGGATTTGGGGATTTGGGCATTTGGGAATTTGAGAATTCTGGGATTTGGAGATTTGGGATTTTTGGGATTAGAGAATTTGGAGATTTCGAGATTTGGGAATTTGGAGATTTGGGAATTTCGGGATTGGAGAATTTGAGAATTTGGAGATTTGAGAACTCTGGGATTTGGAAATTTGGGGATTTTGGGATTTGGGATTTCCGAATTTGAAAATTTGGGGATTCGGGGTTTTTGAGATTTTGAGGATTTGAAGATTTGCGAACACAGGGATTTGTGGATTTGAGAACTCAGGGATTTAGGAATCCTCGCGATCTGCTCGCGGTCCGCTCACCGTCCATTCTCGATCCGCTCACCATCCATTCTCGGTCCACTCCGTCTTTTATCGATATCGTTCCATCGAGTTTACGCACGTGTCGAATTAAGTACGACAGTAACTCGGAATCAGTGCAAATTTGAGCAAAGGAATAATAGATCGGACAAATGGCGGAATACGAGAACGATGAGTGGATCGAGCTTTATCCGCAGCGCGAAGGATTGGTCAGCGGATGGTCATTATTGAATTACAGGTGTAGCAATTGCCATGATCGACGTCGATGAGAGTGTCGTTCGCCGTTTCGAAACGACGCAATCGACGAAGCGGACTGTAACCTTGTACATATCTGGACTAACTGTAGAGCGAAAGAAAGAGAGAGGGATAAGCAGTGATCGGGTAGAAAGTAACCGAGTAACCTACGAATTGCGTAACACGAGTCCTCGTATTTAATATGCAGCACCGTTGGATTGTCTAGACGAAACGGCGAAGATGATGAGCCAGCGACCTTTTATACCAGGAATTTCCGAATACATTTTCCTTGTAATCGTCCGGTTCGGAAGATTCCAAGTTTCCGTGTTTACGAATATTCGAATTCTTGAATTCTAGAACTCCTGAACTTCGAAATTCTCGGATCCCCAAATTTCGAAATTTCTGAGCCTCTACAAATACATGGTTCTACTAATTTTTAAATTTTCTCAAATTCTCAAATGACCGAGTATCCAGTTTTACAAATTCTCAAATGAGCGAATACCTAGTTTTACACATTCTCAATGTCCCAAATTCCCAAATTGTCAAATTTACAAATTTCAGAGTCCTCACTCTGAAATTGTCAAATTTGCTAATCTCTAAATCCACAAATCCCTAAATCCCCAAATCTCCAAATACTAGAATATCCAAAACCCCAAATCCCCGAGGTCTCAAATCTACAAATTCTCAAATCGCAAAATTCCTCAATCTTCAAATTCTCAAAATCCTCAAGTCTTCAAATCCCAAAATCCCAAATCCCACAATCACTAAATCCTAAAATTCCCAAATCCGCAAATCCCAAAATTCCCAAATCCCGAAATCACTAAATCCTAAAATTCCCAAATCCGCAAATCCCAAAATTCCCAAATCCCGAAATCACTAAATCCTAAAATTCCCAAATCCGCAAATCCCAAAATTCCCAAATCCCGAAATCACTAAATCCTAAAATTCCAAAATCCGCAAATCCCAAAATTCCTAAATTCCCAAATTCCAAAATCTCCATATCCCAAAATTCCCAAATCCCAAAATCTCTAAATTCCCAAATCCCAAAATCCCGAAATCTCAAAATTCCCAAATTTCCAAATCTTCAAATCCCCAAGTTTCCGAATCCCAAAATCCTAGAATTCCTAAATTCCCGAACTCAAACGCATATTCCGTCATTCGAAAGTTCGAAGGCTGCAGAGCTCTCCCCCCAGAAGCGATCGAGTGCTGGATCTCCTTTCCCCTAACTTTTCCCTATGAAAACTTGATGCCAGCCAGTGTACACCGCCATCAATCTTCTTCCGTTCAATTGTCGCGTTCGGAAGGTTGAAAGCAATGCATCCGCGTTCACTGTAACCATTTAGCAGACTATTTTCACCGTCTACGGTGAAAGTGTTGGTCGTCCACGAAGAGAGGACAGGAAGCGTCAATTTCACCGAGAGATCGTGAACGACCCGGGTCACTCGTCTCGAGGTGTTATCACGAGCATCAACTCGTTTGCCCTGCTTTCTCGCATCGTTTTGACTCTTGATTTTTCATTGTTTCCCCTCGATTTTTGTTCTCTCCCTCTTTTTGTCGTCGTCGCGTTGGTCCGCCATCTTCTCGACGATCTTCTGCGACGTTACGTAAAAATTGGAGAACGCTCGGCATTGATTTCAATTGGCTGGAATTGCGCGTCGCGATGCGTTCATTCGATTTAATTCGCCGGCGTGTTTGAAAGTTCGGCTTGATTTCTTGCGACGCCTCCAAGATTTTTAATCGTCCCGATACGCGTTCCCGCTTTTGCAATTAATTGACCTTTGCACGTTGCAAAACTGGTTATTTTTGGCGTCCCGTCGTTCAAACGTATCCTCTAGCATCCTCACGACCGTTCACTACCGCGTTGATAATCGACACCTGTATACGGATACGCTGAAATGATAATTATCAACGCGTTTAATATACATTAGCCACGCGTTAGGTTAAGACAGTTAAGACAGTTCAGAATTACAGTCGTCCACGTCGTGGTCGTGGAATTTTGTCAGATTTGAACTTTGCACTCGAAGCGGTAAAAGGCACGCTTTGAAATTAAACTTTTTCACTTTTGACGGTAAGAGGGGAACGAGGAACGGTTGGCCGTTGTTATTATGTATTACAAAACGGCCGTCTAAGCCGACAATTATCATTGTTTATGTCTCGAGAGACACTTTCTCGCTTTCGACACTTTGAACTGGTTTCATGGCTGAACCGCTCTCGACGCTTTTTCGGTTTCGGTTTATTAATACTCGCGACAGGCCTTCTCGCTTTTTCTTTCGGTTATTTAATAATGATGAATTCGTTGGTAGCCGGTGACATTTTCGACGTTCTCTTTCCTTTTTCACCGCTACGAGACTAGCATCTTCTTTCGCTGCTCTATCGTTCGTGAGTTGGTCGTCGGGACGGCTAATTCAAGGTGACGGACGATCAATGAAGACACGGTATCCTTGAAGTGGCTTGAAATTAGGTGTTCGTCCGTGTATACCTCTCTGCCTTCGCTACCTATCCGGCTGTATGCTTCTTTATACTA
Organism: Coelioxys conoideus; assembly: GCA_947623535.1. NCBI lineage: Eukaryota > Metazoa > Arthropoda > Insecta > Hymenoptera > Megachilidae > Coelioxys > Coelioxys conoideus. The sequence continues at coordinate 6,878,311 of OX392449.1, read as the reverse complement.
ACTTCGGTCCACCGTCTTTGGTCTACGACGATTTCTTTTCTTCCTTTATGAAAAACACGCCTTTCGACGCACGAGGCAATATTATATTTCTTGTTTATTAGATATATTCCGATATTTCTTATTGGTTAGATGTACTTGATATTTCTTGTTTATTAGATGTATTCGGATATTTCTTATTTGTTAGACGTACTTTGATATTTCTTGTTTATTGGATATATTCTGATATTCCTTTACTTATTAGAGTCATGTTTATTCACGATTACAATTATCAGCAGTATTTGTCGATAACAAGAGATTTGCATGACCAAATAATCTGAAGTGTATTGGATATCAATTTAGTAAAAGTAGCAACGAATCGAGAAAATAGAATTATAAGTATTATATGTAGTGATAAAATAGAAAGAATAGTGGAACAGTAATATACCGAGATATTTAAATTCTGAAGTAAAAATTGCATCTAGCCCGAGACAGTTTCTCCGAACGTAATAAAATATCTTAATAATATCAAAAATAAATTTCACGAGTTATGAATTGACGCTTTTAGTCAGAACTTAAAATAGAAAATTAAAAGTGGGGAACAAATTGTCTCGATCGGATTACTTTGAGAAGAATAATCAGTGATCGTTAATAATTCATAATCACTGAAAGAATAACTAATAATCATTAATAGTTCTGCAAGGTCGCATTCTTTTTTCGAAAACAATTCTTACACGAAGCTGTGTCATTCGAATTCCGGATACATATGTTGGTACGTTGATGTTTTTGATCCTAATCTGATCTCGAGGCATAAATCGTTTTATTTTTGTGTGATATGAATAGCTTATCGAGAGGAAAAGTTTGCTCTCGCGTATTACGCAGCGTTTTTGTTGCACATAAGCAACGAGATATATCGTGATTTTGCATTCGTATCGCAGAATCTTAATGTATGGAGATTTCAACGTCTTTCGGTTTTTATTAAACTCATTTCATTTTTCCGACGCATCTTTAATTTCGTCGAGTTACTTCGTAGATTCGTTAGTCGATGATATTCGGTTAATCGTTACAATTACACGTATGTGTCGTCATATTCGACTCGATGAAAATAAAATTCGTGATTGAAATTCCTCTGATGCGTTCGAAATGCGTGCGTTTCACTCGCGACCCTTCAATCGTTACCGCGATCAAATTGAAAGAACAATTAGATACCGGGCCAATCAAGCGAAATTACTTTAGATTACATTGATTAAATTACGTGGACTCGATTAAACGAATCCCGGGTGGTAATTGCATTTGTGCAAGTCGAGTCAACGACGGGTTCACGAACGGCACCGACTCGAAAATGACGTTGTATCTCTGCGATTGCATCTGCCTATGTAAACCAACATTAACCTTCTACGCTTTCAATTTTCACACACGATACAACAAAAGTGAACAATAAAAATTAACGTTACGTAGATTCTTATAACAGCTCAAAAATCTCATTTAGTGCTCGATTTTTATCATATGAGGTACAGCTACAATGTTATTTGATACATTGTAATAATCTCCAACAGTGAAAATAAACAATAAAAATTAACATTACGTAGATGCTTATAATAGCTCAAAAATCGCATGTAGTGTTTGATTTTAATCATATGAGGTACAGCTACAATGTTATTCGACACATTGTAATAATCTCAAACAACAGAAATAAACAATAAAAATTAACATTACGTAGATGCTTATAATAGCGCAAAAATCGCATGTAGTGCTCGATTTTTATCATACGAGGTACAGCTACAATGTTATTCGACGCGTTTTAATAATATCAAAACGTCATTAAAATACGAGTACAAGGGGTTAATATTAAAATTGTCAGTGAGCGTTGTTGCAAAGCATATCTGAGATTTACAATGCGAATCACTATTTTATAGATGATAATGTTTAAACTGTGCGCTTGACAGATGTCAAGGAGAGACTCTATTTAATCAATATTCACGGTCATTCTTTAACAACCGGCAAGATCGAGCGTTATCTAGATCTTTGGAGCAGCTTTCTGAAGCTTTCTGTTGAAATATTGTGATGCATAGTAATAAGAAGATTTTGTTACAATCGTTAAATGTAGCCCACGAACAGTAATTAGAGGTTGGTGCAATTAGGGATTGATTGACAAGTTTTAGAGAAATTGTTGGTGCTACGGCGCGTTACACTATCTCTGTAAGTACATCGTATCGCTATCCCCAGAAGAGCAACCGGTGAGATTCTCTTACCGACGTTCTAACGCCGCCATAATACCGTTATAAATAATTGGAAATTTCTGCGGGTACAGCTAAAAGCCCGTATTCTCATCGAATATACACGTTTCCGCGATAACGGCCGGACAAAATCGACGGATATATCCGCTCGCGATGCAAATGGGTTAATTAGTCGATTCGAGTGAATACAACTGGTTGGCAAGGTCGCCGGTTGCTTGCCGATGCTCTGGACCCTCTTCACCGACAGCTGACAGCAAACGTACGCGATCGAGGTAGTACACGCCTCTACGTACTAATCGCACTACAAACGTTTCCTGTGCACAGAGATTCTCAATTCGGGGAGCCCGTTACGCACGAAATTATCGAGCGTTTTCCTGTTTCGAGAGGAGGTGGGATCATTTCGTATCCCGATAGTGTCCCGACACTCTCTCGACACCGGGATCTTGTTGCTCGGACGATCTCCAGGAGCCACGAGTCTATTTTTCTATTTATACCGGGTCCGTCTGGTTAGTACACGTGCAAGATAGCGCGCATACGTATGTAAGTATTAGATTGTTCGGAAAGTAATTTCGCTTTTTTATGAAAATGACAGACGATTTTTATCGGATTCGGTTTTCTTGCTTGAACAGTATTTTTGAAAAAGTACATTATTCTACAATTGATAGGATACCAACCAAAAACAACTGCGTAGAGTCAATCGAATCATTTCACAAGTGAGCCTGTTGGGAAAAAACGAAATCACTTTCCGAACCACTCAATACATACTTTGTACTCGAGCGTTTAAATGAACGACGGGTTCGGATTTTACGCTGTTCCGTTTAGTTTTCTTTTTCTTTTTACGCGATCTTATCTTCCTGATAAACGTTCGAGTGCTGATTAATATGATGCTGCCAAACGTAACGGCGACCTTCGCGCTTTGCTTGTGAAAGAAGATATTGAAGTTTGTGTGTCGGTAAATTAGGAAGGTTCGCCGTAGATTCCGTTCGAAATTCTTCAATAAACCTCATTATTCTTCGTCTCGAATCTACTCGACCCTTGAGCTCTTTTATCGCCAGAAGTTTCTCACTGGAGGAGCAGGAGATTATTGTAGGTCAAGTAATTCCAAAGCAAACAGGCTCAAGTATCGAGCGAAAAGTTATTATTCTTTTGCTTTCTTCGAGTATCATCGTGTAATTTAACAGGCGGTTGTAAAAAATCTCTTTTCCAGACTTCTGGTGCTCGCGCGATATTGAAATTAATGATAATTATGATTTTTGTTGATGCAAGGTTGTTTTACAACGCCACGATGTTGTATGATGAGTTTTTGCTCTTCCGTATGTTGTATTGTCACGCGTTATATGGCCACGGGTTACATTACATGCGGTACACGATCGCGCGTTGTATTCTTACGAGTTATATTACTATGCGTTGTACTTCTACGCGTTATATTGCCATGGGTTACATTGCCACGCGTACACGATCACATGTTGTTTTCTACGCGTTGTATTCCTGCGTGTTACATTTTCACGCGTTGTACTTCTACGCGTATATTGCCACGCGTTGTATTCTTACGTGTTACATTCGTACGCGTTATAGTGCCACGGGTTACATTCCCACACGTTACACTGCCACGCGGTACACGACCACTCGTTATATTGCAACACGGCATATGAGCACGCGTTATATTGCCACTGTTTCACGGTAAACGATTACATGTTAATATCGACACGGGTTATATTGGCACATGTTAGACGGTCACACATTATACAACCTCGTGTTATATTACCACGTTGTGTTTTCCTACCCGTTATATTCCCGTGCGTTATGTTCCCGCGCATTAAATCCTGTGTTTATGCTCCTCAACCCTTTACACTCGAAAAGCAACTCACATTCGCCATTCGGTCTAATAGAACAATTTGAATAAACATTTTTTATCTGGACCTAATATGTTATACACGCGATCTTTAAGCATAGTGAAATGAGTAAAATTTGCAGATAATAGAAAATCACAATTTCCGCAGAATTAATTAGACTCTTCGCTTAGAAAATTTTCGTGATACCACAAGTATTAACAAAAATTCTTTCGAGCGCAAATGGTTAATATCCATACGCGTTATTTCGCCACACATTATATCGTCACGCATTAAACCCTTCCTCGTAACACGGAATTAAAAAAAAATAGAAATGAACGTACACGCATGTTCTACTATTCCCGAAGTGATTAATGTATGAATGAATGATAATTTCCTAGCAAACAAACACAAGATATTAGCGCATAGGTTATCCATAACGCGAAGCTGCGGCATAAATCTTCGCGTATTCGCAACATGCAATCGGAAACTATCAATATATATCATCGGAGTAATCCAGTCCGTAAGATCCATAAGGATCTCGAGGAAGAATCTCGATTACTTGCGCGTCGAGTCAGCTTTTCGAGAGGATTTCCTCGCGAGCTTCTTTTCTATTCCCGGCTTGCGTGCGCGGGAATTAGAAACTGCCATTTTCTACTCTGTGGAGTGTGTAACAGGTAATTAGTTCTTGCGCGGAATGTTCGCGGACCGGGGAAAAGAAAAAAAGGAAGGGAGGAGCAGGAGAAAGAGAGAACAGTTATTAAGTGAATTACACGTCCGCGGATAAATCGCCATCCTACGGTGAGTAGAGTCGCGATACCTGCTTGCACATCATGCTCCTTGTATGAAATTTACATTAACTCTTTGCGGCGCAGGATTTCAGGTCAAAAGTAGACGCATTTTGCACGGGAATTTTATCGGGTTTTAAATGAAACGAAATTGGTATATTTTCATTAATAAAGGTACTACATCATGTAAAAGTATCTTCCAAATTTGGGGATTTGGGGATTCGAAAATGTGAAAATTTCGGAATTTGGGGAATTGGGGATTCGAAAATGTGAATATTTGGGAATTTAGGGATTTGGGGATTCGAAAATGTGAAAATTTGGGAATTTAGGAATTTAGGAATCTGGGGATTTGGGGATTCGGAAATGTGAAAATTTGGGGATTTGGGAATTCGGAAATGTGAAAATTTGGGAATTTGGGGATTCGAAAATGTGAAAATTTGGGAATTTGGGGATTCGGAAATGTGAAGTTTGGGAATTTGGGGACTTGGGGATTCGAAAATGTGAAAATTTCGGAATTTGGGGATTGGGGATTCGAAAATGTGAATATTTGGGAATTTAGGGATTTGGGGATTCGGAAATGTGAAAATTTGGGAATTCAGGAATCGAGGAATTTTTAAGTAAAAATTTTACAAGTTTAAATTAAACCGAAATTAAGCAGATTTTCAATAATTATTAATCGAGTTGTTTTTTCCCTTTGTTCTTTTCGTAGCGAAAAGTGGCGGTGTTGTATTATCACGCGTTGAATACCGACGCGTTGTGCGTTGTATCGGAACGCGTTGAGTATCGAGCAACAGGTGTAGCGAAAAAAATGCGAAGAAATTTCTTGTGCGACGGTAATCGAAACGATAGGGCTTCGCGTTTCGATACATCGAACTAATCGACGCGGAAACACTTGCGGGGTACGCCCGGTTTTCGTAAACGACGTTTAACAGTCGGTGCACTCGAGACCGGTACATCAGTGTGTATACATTAAAACTTGTAGTATATTGTATAGCTTTCTGGTAGGATAATTTATTAATAAATACCCCTGTTTAACACTGAATCTACCAAGACGGTCAAAATGACCATTTAACGAGCTTCTAATTTTAAGTTAGAAAGTATGTTGTGATGTCTTTTTTGATATTCATTTTGATTTTCACCAACATAAAAAGTTAATGTGTATATTAATTCGTGTTTCATAATTCGTTTATTCAATTTTCAACTACATTTCTAATTTCAAAATAAAGCTGCATTATACGCCGGTAGGTTTAGTGTTAATGAACGCGGTCACTGTTTTGAAATCGATAACAATTTACGATCTTCCTTGTAAATTTTTGACCCCTTTCTGGAGCTAAAAAAATACGGTACAATAACACATAATGTAATTGTAAAGTGTGCATTATATATTTCTAAACGCAATGAGCTGACGTTTTGTAGATGATAAATTTAATAGCGCACGAGAAACTTAGAGTTTGTTCGGTTGCATCGACAAGCGTCTAACTTCGAACCGAAATTTTCGACTCCGGTTCTCTTATTTGAACGTAGAACGAAGGAAGAGGGGTTCGCAGGATTTACGTGCACGCAGGAAGGGTCGCGATGGTGCACGAGATGAAATAGAAGGGAACAGATTGATGCAAGGGATGAAAGTGGAGAGAACAACCGAGAGAGAAAGATATGAAACAGCTGTGCAGCTTCCGTGGAGACAAGTCTTCGTATACACAGACCCATGCGGACATGCCGTGTAATACCGTCCCGAAGTTATGCACCCCTCTTAGTGGTTCTCAAATTAAACATTAAACGTCTGACATTGAAATACCAAGAATTACGATACGAAATTTCGACAACGATCGCTTCTACTTCATTATATCGCCGCTCTGTGTACTTAATTAGTTATTTGTAATTATTCTACTCTGTATACTTAATTAGTTATTTGTAATTATTCTACTTTGTATACTTAATTAGTTATTCTTAATTATTCTACTCTGTACATTTAAATAGTCATTGGTAATTGTACTACTCTGTATATTTAGTCATTTGTAGTTCTGTTCTTTTGGGAGAATTTTCATTTTTCTTATTTCAGTATTTTGCATTTCAACGCAGTAAATTTTATGTTGTATATTCACGCGTTAAAATTCGGTATAAATTATAAGTCAATGTATTTAATATTGATGTGTTGTTTATCGGAGCGTTATATTTCGACGAGTTGTAATTTGATTTCTTGCACACATCCATGTTGTGTAGTGGGACGTTGTACGCGTTGTACTTCAACGCATTGAATATCGACGCGTTGTTGCTCATTGCATTGAACATTGACGCGTTGTTGCTCATTGCATTGAACATTGACGCGTTGTTGTTCAACGCATTGAACATCGATGCGTTGTATTTCGACGCATTGAACATCGATGCGTTGTACTTCGGTGCATTGAACATTGACGCGTTGTACCTCGACGCGTTGTTGCTCAATGCATTGAACATTGACGCGTTGTTGTTCAACGCATTGAACATCGATGCGTTGTACTTCGGCGCATTTAACATTGACGCGTTGTACTTCAACGCATTGAATGTCGACGCGTTGTTGCTCATTGCATTGAACATTGACGCGTTGTTGTTCAACGCATTGAACATCGATGCGTTGTATTTCGACGCATTGAACATCGATGCGTTGTACTTCGGCGCATTTAACATTGACGCGTTGTACTTCAACGCATTGAATATCGACGCGTTGTTGCTCATTGCATTGAACATTGACGCGTTGTTGTTCAACGCATTGAACATCGATGCGTTGTATTTCGACGCATTGAACATCGATGCGTTGTACTTCGGCGCATTTAACATTGACGCGTTGTACTTCAACGCATTGAATATCGACGCGTTGTTGCTCATTGCATTGAACATTGACGCGTTGTTGTTCAACGCATTGAACATCGATGCGTTGTACTTCGGTGCATTGAACATTGACGCGTTGTACCTCGACGCGTTGTTGCTCAATGCATTGAACATTGACGCGTTGTTGTTCAACGCATTGAACATCGATGCGTTGTACTTCGGCGCATTTAACATTGACGCGTTGTACTTCAACGCATTGAATATCGACGCGTTGTTGTTCAACGCATTGAACATTGACGCGTTGTTGTTCAACGCATTGAACATCGATGCGTTGTATTTCGACGCATTGAACATCGATGCGTTGTATTTCGACGCATTGAACATCGATGCGTTGTACTTCGGTGCATTGATCATTGACGCGTTGTACCTCGACGCGTTGTTGCTCAATGCATTGAACATCGATGCGTTGTATTTCGACGCATTGAACATCGATGCGTTGTACTTCGGCGTATTTAACATTGACGCGTTGTACTTCAACGCATTGTTGTTCAACGCATTGAACATCTAATTGGTCGGTGTTTTCAGAATGACCACACCTACCCCATTTCCGGCTCCTTCAACACTTTTCGGACACCCTGTATAACTCCTTAACTTCTTCGCTAGTTCGAGTGTTAGAAATGTAAGCGAATTCGTAAAAGAACGAAAAGTTCGCGATTCGTCCAAGAACGCGCCAAAGCGAAGAACGCAGCGTGAAAGACAAGTACGACGCGATAGGTAGCCGTAACAGGTAAATGCCTGTTGTAAATGCAAGTAGAAATTGGGTGTGGTCGATAACTAGGATCTGGAGGTTGTTCGATCGTCGTCCTGTCGGTGGCATTGACCTTGGCGATCCTTGGAGGTACACTGAAATATCTGCGTGGTTACGCGTTAACAGGTACCAGGCAATCACCGCAATAATGGTCGAAGTTTCTTGCGACCGTTAGGTATGGAAGCTCTCTCGGTGTAGGCAGAGTGTGTGACGAGGCGCGGATAGATCTGCCGTTGTCAGCATAGCTCATTGGTTTCGCCCGAGGAAGATTCCACCTTCGATGCAGGGGAGTGCCCGCAGGTTGTTGATCCTTCTATCTTCTCTTTCTTCTTCCTGTGTCTGTATTCTTCCTCTCCTTCGTTCTCTTCCTCTTCTTTTCTGCGGTCTCTTGCGCCGCGAGGTCCTCCTCCCTGCTCCCATAACCGATCCGTGCCGGTGCAGTCTACCTTTACGAGATTATTACTCGTAGATGACAGGTAAAAGGTACAAGATATCTCGCGCTCTTGGAACTATGCCCGCTTCGTCGTGGCTACACGTTTCTAATGCGAATTTATTTCCGTGCTTTTAACTGCTTCCATGTCTATCGGCGAGGAGCCGATGGAACCGAGATTGCCGCTGTTACCTTAGGTTATGGTACACGCTTCTTTCGTACAACGCCGCGACCATACGTCATAACGGAGATGGCCTAACCGAAGACACCGCACGTGCAAGCAATACGATCGGTAGCGACGTGTGACAAAATTTAGGAATTTTCGTCTTTGCCAATTTTTCAAATCGTATTTTTCGCAATTTCGATGTATGGAAATTTCTCATTTTCCATTTGAATCGTTCATGTTAGGACAGCTTATTTTACGTGCAATTCGTTCCCGCAGAAAAATTATTGAGACATGACCTTGGTCATCGAATTAGGACCGCGTCCGAAAATTTCCCTTTTATTATTTTTTGTATTTTGTCTTTTTTTTTTAGGTAGTAAAATATATGGAAATAGTAAAATGTATAAAAGTAAGGACGTAGAAATAGTAAAACCGCGAAGTCCGGGATGAAATTCCGCTTAACTGCCTGATTCGACGTGTTCGTTTCATTGTTCTATGACACAACGTTCTTAGAGAACGGTGAGTCACTGTTCAGTCCATCCTCCTAGTTAAACATCAATCTACACCGCTGTCCTGTTGCTTATCAAATTAAAAACCGCGCATTTCGCTCGATCGTATCTTGCGTATCCTGCGATCTCGCAAAACTCTTGAGATGTGGAATCGTTTCCAATAAGTATGCTAACGGGGTAGGTTTTCACAAATCTGATCACGTCCAGAAAGTAGCCGGTTAAATGATTCATCGTCATCGACGACGAGAATTATTAAATCACTGTTTTTATCGGGCCATGTAGATGATTCGCACGGTTAACACTAAAACTACCGACGTATAATGCACAATTATTTTGATGTTAAAAATGAAGATGAAAAATACATGAGCAAACGATGCAACTTAAATGGATACACTTATAGATACTTTATCTTGATGACGATCAGCATAAATGTCAAGAAGAACAGCTTAACAAATTTTGTCATATAAAATTGGAAATTTATAGAAGGGTCATTTGACCTCTTTTGATAGTTTTAGTGTTAAGTGGCGATTATCTATGCGTTCTCTGTTGGCGGTGGTAGCCACGGTGAACGAACGGCCATACCTGTTGGTAACGCAGCGAGCTTTTGCCACGTTTCTGGCGTAATGCTGTTTAATTCCACGTGTGTACCGAAAGTACCGGCCGAGTGGGATTTGCTGCGTGCGCGAAAGCTAGGTGGACGTAGGTACCCGTTCGAAAAATCGATGCAACTACTTTCCTATTTCGATCGATCGGCTGTTCCAATTAACGCTCGCAACGTTTAGCTAACGATATTTCAGAATCGATGACAATTTTCTCAACGTTATAGGAGGTACGAATTCGTTAATGTGTGGACGTTCACTTGTGCGATTCGGTCGTTTAGTCCGTAATAAATTTTGTACACGATGATATATCGTGGAATCGTATACCTACGATCTGGACTAAATTTAGAAATCATGTGACAAAGAAGGAGGACTTTTGAAGAATCTACGGATATGGAGAGCTAAGGATTCGGTGACCTATGAACTTTAGATAGGAATTTGTGGACCCAGGGATGTGGAGAACCGAGAATGTGAACACGTTGGAATTTGGGGACCTTGGGATTCGAGAGATTGTGCATTCGGTGACTTAGAAGGTTTGAACGTTAGGATTTGGAGACCTTGGCATTTGGGAGATCAGGAAGTTTGGGACGGTGGGATTTGAACACTTTGGAACCTGAAAACCTTGAAGTTTGGAGAACTTGAGATTGGGGCAGCTTAGGATTTGGGAATCTTTGGGTGTGGAGATCTTGGGATTTGGGGATCTTGGAATTTGGATAGCTTGGGTATTGGGAACCTTGGTATTTGCGGTACTTGAGATTCGAAAATGTTAGAATCTGGAAATTTTGAAATTTGAGAAATTTAGGATTTGGGGATCTTCGAATTTGGAGAATTTGTAATCTGAGAAACTTAGGATTTGGGGATCTTGGGATCTGGAGAATTGGAAATTTGAGAAACTTAGGATTTGGGGATCTTGAGATTTGGGATCTGGGGAATTTGAAATTCGAAAAATGTAGGATTTGGGGATCTTGGAATTCGGTGGATTTGTAATTTGAGAAACTTAGGATCTTGGGATCTGGGGAATTTGAAATTTGAGAAATTTAGAATTTGATGATCTCAGGATTTGAGAACCTTATAATTTGAAACTCTAGGTACACTATGATCCAGAATTTTAAAAACCTAGGAAACTGAGAATCTGAGACTAAGAACATACGTTCTCATCCTACATTGCCCGAACGAATACAAGCGAAATGAACACCTTGAAAATTTAAAAATCCTTAAACACGTTCGAAATGAAAGAGTTAAGGAACCGTATGAGCACATGACCGAAAATGATGCAACACAAGGAAGACGAAGACGCCATTCAGAGGGCAACTCGACGACGAAGAACATTTGGTACCCGGGGCAAAGTTTGCGTAACAGACGATAAACAGGGTAATGAGATTGACGTAAGGCAGACCATGCCGCGAAAGCGGAAGGATTAATAAAGTTAATTGGAGCAGATCGTAGTAAAGTCCCAGCGACAAATGGCAGTCGTGCTGTTCTCGTAACGCTTAGATTATCCCTTGTATACGAACTGCGACCTGTCGTGTCGAAGTGCATCCGGTATTCGCCTTAATGGAGCTCGCGTGTACGCGCGACAACGCACGCGTACACACGCGGCGGTCGTTCGTGTCTAATAATCGCGACACGATTTTCATTTCGTGGGTCATCCTCGGCCGACCTTGCCGCGAAAAGTTCGGGAAACTCGCGGAAACGACGTCGGACAACCGGTTGTGCCGAAGAACGTTTCGCGAAGTAACTCTGACGCCGCGTCTGACACTGAAACATTGCTAAGAACGTAACGAAGTTGTTCGACAAGTTGGATCGACCGCTTTGCTTTCTCCGCTCTGAAAAGAAACTCTGTTTTTAACGCGTCTCCGATCTAATGGAATCGCGGAACTACTTAAACTTCGATAATAAGCTACGTCGAATTAACCGCTATCGAAATAAGGACGCGTTTAGGAGGGTGACCGTGGAAACAATCGAAGTTCTTTAACACCTTCACCGCCATCCAAAAACAGTTTCAGTTTCTTTTAGGGAATAATTTTATTTTCGATAAACTTTACAAACAATTTTCATAATATTCTATCCTGGTTTATTCGATAGACTTTAATATATTTACAACAATTTTGTATACTTTGTTATGTTTAATGTTTCGACTAAAATTAGCGATAGATTTATGTATGAATTCATACGTCACCCGTATCTGGGTGACACGGTGCTCAAAGTATTAACCCATTTGCTACCTCGATTCCCTAATGGGGATTTCAATATATATTTATATATATATATTCTTTTTTTGTTACTTGGAATATGATTATATGAAATGAAACGTGTATTCGTCGAACACTTATATTATAGTTTTGAAAATTATTTTCTGTTTCGATGTTGTCTAATTTGTTCAAATGTGTGACATGCAAATTTACAATTCATGCGGTAAAATAAAAGTGAGAATTTGACAGTTAATGAGTTAATCTCTTAAACATTTTATTTCGTGGCTCCTGTTTCTGGTGAAAAATCAGAAATCATAGATACATGATTTTGTTCAAAGAAGTCGAGGTCCTTCGCTACTACATATATTGTTTTATAGGTTACCTCGATCATGCTCACATCGACAACTTACATTCGCTGTATCGATATAATCATATCCCAATTTTAAAAACTAATTTAATTAATAACTTAATGTCGTTATTAATTACATTAATAACTTCTAACTGAATGTATAATATTGTACCCAAGATGTCTGAACATAGCGAAACGGGCAATATTGGCGATTAATAGTGAACAAAATAATAGTTTCCAAAAAATTTATCAAAACCTTTGAACCAGAAAGTTTTACGGTTGCCATTAACCAGTAAAAATGCTTTCGAGCGAAAAGGGTTAACATAGCAATGCAACGAACCAAATTTCGATAACGTATGATTTCGATATCGATATCTTGTGTTTCAACGCGTACGAATCCCCGATCGTCTCAACGAGAAGGTTCGATCGAATCCCGATCCAATCACAATCGAAGGATCAAACGTCCTCGAGTTCCTTTACGCGGCTCAAAAATGTTCGCATTCCTTTTAGCATTGAGCAACAACTCGATGACGTAACATACTATCGAATGACCGATCGGTCGCGTGTATCTCTGGTACACGAAACTATAGCTACGTGAAAGAATCGTCCGTTCGTTATCCTCGATCGAGCTTCGTGGAGTCGTGTAGAATCGACCCGACCAGTGGCGGCAATTAGACTCGACCTAATTGAAAGCTGGCTGGTCGGGTGGCCATCGTCTAGGTCGTCGATTAGAGGTGCGTCGAGCACCCAGACCTCAAGGTCGAACACTTCCAAGGTCGTGTAGCGTCTCGAAGGTGCGTAGAGACAGAAAGGGGAACACACGAACAAACCGGCGAGAATAAAAAAGTGTAAAAGAGACCATGAGAGAGAGAGAGAGAGAGCAAGATAGATGTACCATTTCTGACCGCTTAAGAATTTCCGCACCGTTTATACGTCACTGAACAATACCTACTCGAAGAATATATAGCGTTCTACGAAATATGGGTACGTCGAAATATTATTAGTTCAAGAATGATTTAAATATCGTTACACGAAAGGGACTCACTGTGTACAGACAATACGTACATTTTAGATGCACATATATCTACATCCCTAGGTATGTCTACATTTCAGATGTACATACATGTACATCTTTCAGATATTTGTATATGTTAGATGCATATAATGTACACCTCTCAGACATATGTATATTTTAGATGTACATATATGTGCATCTCTCAGGCATATGTATATTTTACATGTACATACATCTGCATCTCTCAGATATATGTACATTTTAGATGTACATACATGTGCATCTCTCAGATATGTGTACATTTTAGATATACATATATGTACATCGCTCAGACATATGTGTATTTTAGATGTACATACATGTGCATCCCTCAGATATGTGTACATTTTAGATGGACATAAATGTGCATCTCTCAAATATGTGTACATTTCAGATGTACATAAATGTACATCACTCAAATATATGTACATTTAAAGTGTTCGTATATCTATCTAATTCGATGATCATTTTCATCGCCGATTCAAGCACGAGTTCAGGTATATCATAAATATTCTTGCACACATCTAAACAGCGTTATATGATATGAGAATGCATAAGATTTGTTCCGATAAATAAATATGATGGTCTTGTTACGATAAATGAGGATGGACGTGGTCATGGTATTTCTGTCAGTCGGATGTCAATTGTTCGAAGTACATACGTGAAAGCTATAATTTACTCATTCACGTACAATTACAAGTCCAGTAGTGTTTCACCGGGTCGAGTTTAATTTCCCGAATAAAATTTTATATCGAAGTTTACTTAGTTTCTGGTAGAATGTTCGATAAAATGTCGATTTTTCGAGGCATCAAAGGTAGACCGGTCCGTTGCGAACAGTTAATACATCGGAATTAACGAGGCAATGGGGTGAAATGACGCAGCGACCGCAAATGGCGCACGTACCCTATATCCAGAGACGAAAGTCTCGTTCGGAATGGACGATAATTGCGCGCATGCATTCGGCCGGTTCTATATTGCCGTGGCGGGAATGATTTAACGAATATGGCATCCGGCGGCGTGTTCCTATCGGGCGAAGAGCGTGGCCGCCAAGAAACGCGAGTTCTCGCCTCTCGAGGGAACTCGAGTTCCACGGCAAGGGGTATAATCGACCCGACCACCGGCTAATACTAATGATACGAAACTCGCCGTCGAGGACCAGTCGATAAATACAGGCCAACTGTATAAATCCACTTTGTTCGTTGTGGCCGCGACTGACTTATGATCCTTATTCAAAGTTCGCGGCTACACCGCCGACCGTGCAATAATAAAATCCCTTTGCGTACGGCATAAAGAGGACTTTCTTTTTTCTCTCTCTCTCTCTCTCTCTCTCTCTCTCTCTCACGCACCGATCGTATATGGTGTATTTCTTAAATTATCCGCCAACGAGAACTGGTTGATTCATGGGATTAACGTTGTACGCAGTCAGCGAACCGCGATACGTTCGGGAAATATCCGCTCGCTATCGAGACGCGTTCCAAGCGTAAATAAACGTGTTTACGATCTCGCTTATAACGGAGGATGGTAATAGTGCTCGTTGTACTTCCACTGTCGGCTAATTTCAATGTAACCACGACACTTTTGAACGGTAGATAAATCGAGGGAATCACGATGTTAGGCGAATAGGCCGGTACATGTCGGAGGTTCGCTGTCGTGGCGGTTTTTTTTTGTTCTTTCGACGGTAATGAAATATAGAGAGATTTCTTGACCGGAGGTTCTTGCGATTGGTATTTCGAGTGATTTGTTGTCGGCGGTGTTCGGTAACGCGTTTTCATCGTTGATAGTCTGCGCGATGGATAATTTAGTTGTTCGCGATGGTGCAAGGATCTCTGGGCAGATTCATTTTCCGCATTTTCCGAATGAATCACCGTTAAAATTTTCTGCCCGGAAAAGTTGCGGACGTATGTTAACGCTAAAACTACCAGCGTGCGATGCACGCTTATTTTGAAGTTAGAAATGACGTTGAAAAATAAATAGACGAGAAATGAAACATAAATTCATGCATATATTAATTATCTTGATGAAAATTAACACGGGTTACAAGGAAAGTAGCACAAAACCTGGAATAAGAAACTTGCGAAACGATCACTTGTCCGTTTTGATAGTTTTAGTGTTAATAGAAAATATTTAATTTTACCCTTGTCCGGAACACGTATATCAAATACTTTTTCCGACTCGTTCTATTTATTCATTTATTATACTTGAAAGGACTATTTTTTATACGAAAGCATTAATCGCGAATTTAAATGTAAATATATTAACAGACACATTTTCACAAACTAATGTATAGTATATTTTTGATAAACAATAAATATAAGTATATGATATATAAATTTTATATTAATATATAAATATATATCAAAATATATTAATACATTAATTATTTTCAAATACAATATATTAATAAATATTAATTATTTTAAAATACAATATATTAATGTATATTAATTATATTAATTATATTAATTATATTAAAATACAATATAGCAATATATAAAATTATAATAAGATTCAAGAAAGTCAACGATAAAATTAATTTCGCGATCGCGTTAGCGAGGGTAGATTGGTTGATGGAAACGTTCGTGACGAAACGAATTTGGTAAAGAAGATACCCCGCGATTTTAATTTAGAAGTTCGACCGATTATCGCGTTTTAAGGAAATTCTTAAATGAATCACCGCATTTAATTTGGGACAGCGGCTGATCTATTTATACGGATCTTACGAATTTTACGTGATTTCACGCGTTACACAATGCGCCGAAAGGAACATCATCGTTTGGCACGAAAGTTCATTTTGCAAAGTGTGTTACGGTTCAACAAAAGCTTCACGAGTTATTATTAAACTACTGACTAATAAGAAGAAACGATACACGAGATCCAACGAACGTGCTAAACGCGTGCGTTCGTAAGCGCAGAAAAAGCGATTCGATAAGTCACAGGAGACGAATAACAAGAGACAAAGGAAAGTTACAGCGTATAATCCAGAAGAAGGAAGTGTTGTTCCCCGATCGCGCGCTCTAGAATGCGATGGTTTGCCATAAACATGCTGATTAAAACGAGGAGTCGATAGCGGCAAACAAGAAAACGTACTAAATGTACGAATACCGCGCGAGATTCATTGCGATACAAAAAATTTCAACGAGAAACGGGGAGAATCGTTAAATGGAAAAAGATTGAGCTGCAGACAGCGATCGAATTGATCGTTCGCGTTATTTACGACGACTTTTATTAACGTTCGAATACCGGGATCTTTGGGGGGTTAATTACTTATGCGATTATCCGATTTGAAATTATTCAATACATTTTGGGTAAAAAGCAAGCGATACCACCGACTTATTTATAATATTCGATAAGCATTTCTATTAATCCCTTTTTTTCCAATTTGGCGGTACATAAACAAGCGGCGACAACATGAAAATGGAAGCTAAAAATGTAAAATAAAATCTTTGTACGTGCAACTTCATTTCCGGATACAGTGAATTTAACTGGTTTTGAACGTTGCAAACTCGCAACATTTGCAATATGAATTTTCGTGCTATCGATTATTCTCACCTGACTGTGAAGTAAATTTAAAAAGAAGGTTGGTCTTGAATAACGAGCAATTTAAAATTGTTCTAATAACACGATTTAAAAGAAAATATTTTTCAATTAAATCCGTAGTGTTGTACATTTCATCTCTGAACACAGTGGAGCGAGCAACACAGCGGCAAATAATAATAGAAAATAATAATTTCCACAAAATTGATTAAACTTTACAGTCAGAGAAAGTTTTGTAGAAGTAAGGCACTTTTTAAGAGATTAATCGATTTTTTGTATTAAAAACGAGCATTGAATTGTTTATAAAAAAAAAATTTGGATTCAATAAAAAAACGGCTACGTACTTCCAAAGAGAATATTGTTGTACAGATTATTGATGTAACATTAAAAATTATTATTTTACCATTTAAAATAAAATAAGTAATACAAGAGCAATGAATCGCAGCACACCGCGCGCTATGAGAAGCTGCGGCGAAATTGATAATTGAATCTTCTAAAATTTGTTTTCGACTATAAATCAAATGGCATTCTATTTCTATAACCATAGAGTATCGTCTAAGCCAAAAAAAAAAAATCGATTTTTCGAAAATCCCTTAGTGGTTTTACCTCAATGGAATATTTCGCTCGCGATACTTTGCCATTTCCATCGAACGTGACGATCGATAGATTAAAACTGTTCACCGTAAACGGAGAACATAGCGCGTTAATAAAATTTTGCGATCGGTGCAATATCCTGGAAAACAAGGATGACACAGAACACATACATGGTATCCTGATCATAACGGTCGGTGTGACGCGTAGCTGTCAGTGGCGCCCGACAAGTAGGAATAATGATAATGGTAATCCGTGGTAAGACGAGTAAGTGCGGTAACCTCCTCGTCTCTAGCGTGCTTGCCGCCTGTTCCCCCACCAGCGGGTGTACCGACCCCCCACGCCACGATACAGCGTTGTGATTTCCCCCCACCTCAAAACTACTATATCTCCCCCACCCTTTGGCCGTTCTAACTGCGGGCAGGTTCGGTCAGTATGATGCCTCGCCCGCGATTCAACCTGTTTTCTGCCCCACCACGTGTCGCGATCGCTCGCTTCCCCTCCGCTGTGTTTTCCTCCCCACCCCTGCAGTCGTGTGGTGTTCCCCACTCCGCGGCCCCGTGCTCGCGCATGCGTGCGCCGGATGCGTGCGTGCGAGCGCCGACCGTGTGCGCTGGTGCGCGCGCGTTCGTGTAATAATAATAAGAAGAGAGCAACTCTATGAGGAACCAACGGCCTCCGACCCGTTCACCCTATGCTAGGTGGAGACGGTCTGATACTGTACCCTCAGTGGCTCTCATCTCGCGGCTCGCGATTTAATGTCGGTACAATTTTCGACCCTAAAACCACGGCCGCGGTCTAACGGTACGGGATTAGGGACGCGCGCCCGATCTCGGCGCTCCGTAAATTCTCCGTAACGCCGCGGCGATGTTTGAAACTGGAATTATTGAATGGCCACGTTCACGCGGAAACGATTGTTTCGTTAGAATGCCATTGAGGTTGAACTTTCTCGTCGCGAGTTACGTTTGTTCGTATAGAGGTCTCGGGTGACGTACGCTTACACTGGGATGCTTGTACGCCTGTGTACAAGGGGCAATTTGTTTTCGTTAATGGCTAAGAAGATACTTCTGGAGATAGATAATTTTATTTTATGCCCTCGTGTTAACGACCGTGTATAATGGGAGAGCATATAGTGGTATAAGATGGATAGTATGATTACTTCGCTAATATTAATGCTATCTTTGGACGTATGATTAAATTGTTTTAAAAAGGTGAATAAATGTATGGCCTTTTTACTTCGTGTGAAAATTTTGTAGCATTAATTGTTATTTTATGTTAGAACTTCAAATTAGTTCTAATTTTAGAACTAGAATTCGGAGAACTAACTGGATCATCAAATCTTCAAATTCCAAGTTCGTATATTTCTGTAAATTCAACTTCTGGATTCCAAGATTCCTAAATCGTCCTAATCTCTAAATACCCAAATTTTTAAACCATTTTAAAACTCGATCGAACAACAATCTGAAGCTTCTCCTCTTTATTACTATATTTTCCCCGAAGAGTCCAGATTTGATCTATCTATTTCGTAAGA
Organism: Coelioxys conoideus; assembly: GCA_947623535.1. NCBI lineage: Eukaryota > Metazoa > Arthropoda > Insecta > Hymenoptera > Megachilidae > Coelioxys > Coelioxys conoideus. The sequence continues at coordinate 6,858,916 of OX392449.1, read as the reverse complement.
GGCACAACTCAATAGCGATCGTGTTAAAAGTTGTCCGAGTTTCGACCTCCTTTTTTTTAAGCAGAAACGCGATCATAAGAGAGACACGTTAAGGTCGCGTGGGATATTCGAGTATCGATTGAGAGTCACTGCGGGTGTGACCGTGAACGAAGAGGCAGGAAAGCAAGACTCCACAGCGTTGTGGAGCAGTATCTCTCCGTCCTCGCCCTCTGCCTCCTTCCCATGCCTCGTCGTATTTCCCCTGTTACCTACCCCACCCATTCTAGCAGCGAGCGAAGTGGACAGTAGGTGAAATGGTAGTGGGGCGACGTGCCACAGAGGGGAAGTTCGCGGTACCGTAGGTAATGGGTATACCGATGCGAAAATATATAGAAGGAAGGGGGCAGCCACGGCGATGTTAGGTTAGTTTAGGTTAGACGTGCCTCCGAAGAAGAACGGAACTGGCCTGAAGAGCGAGAGGTAGGGGAGAGAGGTCACTCGAGAGATCGCCGAGAGATGACACCACTGCGCCCACACGATCCAATATAGTGGCAAATGCACGAGTGCAGGTGTAACGTAGCCGCACACCAGCACCCTCTGCCCTCCATTGCCTTTCTCTCGATCTTCGCGACCCCTCCTTACACCCCACTCCTATAATCCTTCGACTACCGATCGTTTCGCGATCCCCTAATGGGTCGATATAGACCCGTACACCTATCGCTTTTTCTTCTTATTTAGGTTATTTAACCTGTTCAAGGATACTGACACATATGCGCTGGTTCGATCTCTTTTAAGTTCTACAACAAACGGTCACGCGTTACGTATTCGTTCCTTTGGAAAGTTTCTATCGTCGATTCGAAATATGTAAAATATGATTATACATTTTGTGAGACCTTGATATTTTTGGTAATTACACAAATGAGATCATGTCTTTCTTGATCTTTTGATCTTTTTTTGGTTGTAGCAGCCAGTGTTCTTAATTTAAAAGACTTTTGTTTAACACAAAATTTGTTTTACATTGTATTAAGTGTCTATGTAATATAGCAGTATTTGATCCAGAATTCATCATCACTTACAAGTATATTTGTTGGAGCATAAATGTTTAAAATATCTACCATTCTTTCGAAACGTTGAAGTAGGTAACTATTCGTGTATCTTTTCAGTAGCATCTATTGCAGCCATAATTTCTTCGCAAGAAGCCATAGTTTTCCCTGCCTATCAATATTGCATGAAACTAATCGATTCCTTAGATGTCTACCAATGATATACCGGTACAGACACGGGTCTAGCTTGTCAGACTACGGGTCTATAAAGACTAATTCATGTTTTCTGGTACAGTCCGGTTGCAACGTAGGCTTTCTTTATCCAAGGCTAGGAACAGGAGCTTTTCGTCAGAAATTTCGAATTTTTAGTATTTATGAATTCAAAAATTCAATCTCGATCAAATTTGGTAATTTAACAGTTTCCAAATTTTTATGTTTCGAAATTTGGAAATTCAAGAATACAAAAGTTGGAAATTTGGGAATTTGAAAATTTGAAATCTTGGGAAGTTAGGAATTTGAGTTTGTGACTGACTATTTGGAATCCAAGGAATTTGGGTGTTTGCGAATCTAACTATTTGAAATCTAAGGAATTTTGGTGTTTAAGTGTTTGACAATTTGAGATCCAGGAAATTTCGACTTCAGATGATTTGCAATCTACAAAATTTGAATGTCCAGATAATTTGAAACCTGAATAAATTGAAACATAGTGATTCAGCAAATTGAAAATCAGGAGGACCGAAAGTCTGAAAATTCGAACGCGAGACCGATCTAACCAGTCCCGTGACACCTCGTCCGAGCAAATTGTAAGGGAAGTGTACGCCGCGTTCGAATATGCAGCTTTCCTTTCTCTTTCGCGTAATTCCTTCGGTTACCGATCCGTCGGCGATATCCCGTGTCTCCGCAGTGTTTGCACGGCGGGTACGTATACAATTGCAATTACGATTACGATTAGGTAGGGATTGACCTGTCGCCGCCACTGTGCGCATGCCGGCAACGTCGCAAATCCACGTTTCCCCTCCACCCACTCCTCTCTCGCGGTTCCCTCTAACCCTCTTTCTCGCGCACATTCTCCTACTTGATCCGTCTATCCTCGTTACACGGTACGTGCACTGGTCGCCGTCGCTGTGCGCAATACCGTCGCGCCATTGCAAACGCGCCATGCACTGTCGCCGCCACCTTCGTTCGCGGCGCAACATCACGTATTAACGCTTTGACGGCCGCACGTTTCACGTAATCTATGAACCTTTGTAACGTTCAGTTACTCGTTGTAACCTGGGTGTACGTTATACCAGGTGTATGCATAAGTTCTTTCCGATTTTTTTTTTTGGTAAAGAAGACACGTAATTTCAGGTGTGTAGACATTATTATAGATCTTAGAAAGTTTAAAATATCGATGGTTCAACATAACAGCAATAAAAGACCAAGGAACTTCATTTAATGATTTTGCCATATACTGTTGAATTTGAGTTGGGTCATTGTCCAATAACTCCTGCAATTGCTCGTCTTCGCACTTATGTGGTTTACCAGATCGTTGACTATCTTTTACATTGAAATCGCCACTTTTAAATTATCGAAACTAGGTACAAGTTTCGAATTGAGCTCCCCTTGCTATATTGCACGCGATGCAATATTAATTGGCAGATTTATGATGTCGTGATCATCCCCACGGGAGATGACGCATCGATACGTGAAATTGATTTTGCTACGGTATTTTGGAAAATATTATTAATATTTTTGATAAACGTCGCAGATACGAATGGTAATTTTGTCGACCCGCGGAAGAGCGATAAAAATTTTCAACGGTAGACCGTGTTTTCTTCTTCGTTTTTAAATGGATGCCGCGTTCAATTGTCGGGACGAGTGGATCGATAATAAACAAAAATAAAAACTAATAGCAGACGTATCTGATCGTTCTCCATTTGGTTCTCGCGTTGAGATGCCATGTCCAGAGGACGCGTTCTCATGGTGAATTTCCAATATCAAAGCCAGACCGATCCAATGAGACTGCTGCCATCCCACTGCTATTCGATTCACGGGATCCAGCTCGCGGCTTAATATCACCGTTTATTGGACGTTAGCATAAGCAAACACTGGGTTCGAATAGGTATCCCCGCGTATAGAAATTGTCGGTCGCCCGATAAGTGGAAGAATGAACGGAAGATTCAAACAATCATGGTTTTCGATAAAAAAAAAAAACTTTTTTCAATACTTTTTCATTAACATATTAATATATACACGTACGCATGCACATATATTTATATTTACATTTATACTTACACTTACTTTTGCATTTGCACTTGCACTTGGATTTGGACTTACATTTATATATACACTTTAATACAATTATAAATCTAAAATTCTTTGTGCTATTCAGTGTATTGAACAATTATTTCCAAACTTCATACCATTCTAGTAATTTAGCGATGTAGGTATGTTAGTACTCTGGAATTTAGGAATTTATGGATATCGGAATTTGGAAACCTGGTGGATTAGGAATGCGGGAATTTAGAAATTTTGGTATGGAGCAATTTGTGGATCAAGAGAAGCGTGAAAATGCAGTTTGGTCATATAGGGATTTGGGAATCTAGAAATTTGTAGGTTTAGTGATATGAGAGGCTGAGGTATGTAGGGATGCAGAGTTTAGCTGATCTAGGAATTCCGGAATCGAAGAATTTGGGGATCTACGGATTTGGGGATGAAAAGATTTTTACGTATGTAAATCTCAAAATTTATAAATTTAAACATTTGTAAATTTGAAGGTTTGGATATTTGAAAATTTGTACATTTGAACATTTAGAAATTCGAGGATCTGAACATTCGATGATCGAAAATTTGAAAATTTGAGGACTCGAAGATTTGAATATTTTAGTTTGAAAATTAGAAAGGCAGAAATTGGAAAATGCAAATGGTCGAAACTCGAAATCACAAAAACGCGTAAAATTTGAAAACTCGGAAATATAAAAAAAAATTGTCGAGTTCACGAATGGTATCCCCACCGGAAGTAAGCTTAGGTTGCTCAGGAGCAAGGAAACATCCCCCGTCGAGAAGATAAGGGGCAAGGAAAAGGGTATTTCGATCGTTCGCGGATAGAGGAGCCGGTCGATGGGCAAAGTTGCGGGTGTATTGTGTCGGGTGAAATTAAACCGGATTTCACGGAGGATTAAATGGTATTTCACGAGGCACGGGTATCCGCGAGCGAGAGTCTCTCTTTCCGCGGCATCTCTCTCCTCCTCTCTCGCACCCGTTTTGAATTTGGGCGTGAATGTGACAGTTGGTTTATACGATTTTCGAATTGATGGGCTCGCCGCGTGGAATGCCAGGAAATGACGAAAATAATTATTATCCGCGGAGGTACTCGAGCCCCTCTCACAGCCCCAAAACCCTCCTCGTTGCTCGTGTCGTACGATCACACGCGGATATCGGCGCGATAGTCGATGCTGTGTTGTGCTTTCAATCGTGGATATTAACTGGACGCGGAATCATTGCCCCGTACCGCGTACCCATCGGTCGTCAACGAATTGGCAAAACCCGAATTCACTTGTTTCGCTGATAAAAATTCGCTCCGCCCTGGGAAACACCGTCATCGACGCGATATCGAGCGTTGCGTCGCGTGTCAATGGTTTCGTTCGCGATCACTTTGTGATCTCCAAATACCGATTGTCCGCTTTCTCTTTTCACCCTCTTTCCCTTTTTTTTTTGTTTCCTCTATTTTTCCGTTTGTTTCTGTTTATTCGGATTGTTGCTTTTCAAATGCAACGTTAACATAAATCCATTCGACACCGACTTTTTTTTTTTAATCGAAATGAATACATCTGGCTGTTATCGAGTGCCGTGCCACGTGACACTTACTTCGATCGAGATAATATATCGCTTTTCGATCACTGTCTCGTTGGATTCGCTTTCCTTTCGAACGCATTCGTGCCTGATTTATCTTGCAATTAAATGAACTCGCGTTCTGAATCTCTAGATTTCTACGTTTTTAAATTTCTAATTTCAAATTCCCAAATCACGAAATTCTCAAATCACCAGGTGCTCAAACTTCCAAATTCTCAATTCCCAAATTTGAAATTTTCGAGTTATTAAATTACCATAATTCTCAAATCCCCGAATCTCAAGCACTCAAATTTCAGAAACGCCAGATTCTCAAGCTGCCGACTTCTCAAATCACCAAATTTTCTAATTCTCAAGCATCCATATTCTCAAAACACCAACTCCTAAAATCCCAGATTCTCAAATCCCCAAATTCTCCAGCTCCAAAATTCTCGAATTCTTGCACCCTCTCAATTTTCGTAAGCCTAAATATCCAAATATTTAAATTTCGGATTATGTAAACATCCGTATATACGAACACCCAAGTGTTCAAATATCCGAACACCTAAATTATCAAATATGCAAATACCAGAATCATCGAATTCCCAATTTCTGCAGCGCCAAATTCGACCATTATCAGCTTCAAAAATTGCTTATACCCGATTTTTCGAACTCACAAAATTTCCCCAGTTTCCCTTACATCGGCATTCTGTTCATGGCCGACGGTGTAATAATCACTTTTGACGGTGACTGTAAAGGGTTCACTGTGTGTGGCCACCGTTTCCAGCAACAATATCGCCGTTGCCGTTGAGCGTGTATCGCCGTAAGCAATGCATCAGCTTCGGCTGACCAATCCCAATAATTTACGATTATCGATCCAGCCGTGGTGCTCAAATTTGCTAATTACGCAATAATTATACGGCCTACATTAGATCCCCGACTACCGCGCCATTCGCGACTCCGGTGTCCCTGACTGTGTAACTGTTGTCCACATTCCTGTGCAACGTACCCGTTTCAACCCGGACAATAATAATTCCGATCGGTCGTGTCAATAGTTCATAGTCACGTCGGATCGTGTATGTATTGACTGCACCTCTGCACCACCTGTACACCGATCAAACGCATCCGGTGTGTCTATAGTTTCGCGGCGGTCAAGCTTTGAGAGCGGGAAACTCGTTCGTGTGTGAGTGCGTGTGTGTTTGTACGCGTGTTTGCGTTTGGCGCGCCTGTGCACCACTCGACAGACTGGAGTTTCGCTCATGGTGTTGGATACGCGATGGACAATGTTTCCTCGCTCTAAGCGACTAATTTTGCCCTAAGACCTGTTACCTGTTTGCCGTCAACCCTTTGGTTTTTCGACGCGTTCTTAACCCATTGACATACGATTTATTTGGCAAGCTTGTCTGTCCGTACTAACTGTTTGTAGCTACGCTATTAAAACGAACAAAGAATATCAGAGAATGTCTTATGAGTTTTGTAATCTGCGATCAATGACTTTGCAAATTATTCAGATCTATACATCCATATACTGTAAATACGTAGAAATCTATGTAGGCTTATAAAGGTTTAGGTACATCAAAAGGTTAGTCAAGTTTTTATTACCAGTTTATAATTAGCTATCGTTCGGACACGTAGATACGTCAAGATATTAGGGTGTCTCAGAAGTTTCTCCCTTTTTTTAATACGATATAAAAACGCTCTTCAAGAAATATTTTGTGGTGCTCAATAATTTTAGAAAGGGTAAATAATGTATTCTGAAGGGTGAAAGAGTGTGATAGCGTAGAACAGGTCACATTTAATGCAACAAATCAAACTTAAACAGTAAATATCGTGTACTCGTTTCTATAAAAAAGGGAGAGACTTACGGGACACCCTAATATTAATCAAATTTTTATCACCGATTTATAATCGCGTATTATAAATTGTAAGACATTATGCCTTTGACATACGATTTATTTGGCAAATGTGACTTTGCTAAGTGACGTCGCTACTTGGGCTCGAGCTTCAAATTGAAACGTATTCAAAATTCAAGTAAGATGTATCGTAATTGAGTTATGAGTGCGTCACACGTCGAATTATGGCAACTGGTTAAGTACATGCCGGGTTAACCCTTTGTCGAACTCTGTCACAACTGTATTGCCATTTAAATAAACATTTCGAATAAGATATAATATGTGCTTACTGTTATTCCCTTGAGATAGCTCAGAAATGTACTCTTATCAAGATAAAAAATCAAGCAACAAGATTGAGCTGTTAATCTATGATTTTTTAATCGCATCAGCCAGAGCTGGAAAATTATTGCTGTAATATTAAACTTAGCAAAGGAGGTTGAAGCGTTAGATGTATTTTGGATTTACGATCTTTAATTACACGAATTATAATTAGTATCGAACTCGAGTTGCGATATAAATATTATTTGATTTAGGCTTTTCACGTTCGAACAGTAATGCGCGTCACGGGTGCGACTCGATGTCAAGGGGTTAATTCGAAGATAAAAGGTGTTAATAAACACCGTGGTCCGACAGATTCAAGAATTATCGTGGATGAGTTTCAGCTCCATCAAAATTCGTTGGCACGGTGGCGTGGCGAACACGCGAGTTTCAGATAAGACGGTTTCGACTACATCGTTAAAAATAACGCGTGATTATCTCTGCAACGGTTAAATATAGCAATATCGATAGCGACGTATAATGACCGAACGAAATCCGACTCGACTCTTTCTGGCTTCTATATATTCGTTTTCTCGTTTTCAACTTTTACATCATTTATAATCCGTCTTCTATCGATTAGTAATTTTGTGACACAAAGAGCTTCTCCCGGTTAACCCTAAATTTACGGAACCCGTAAAAATGTGGGATCTTAGATTTCTTGTTTTAACGATGGAAGTATCAGCACTGAATACATATTTATTGTAAAATTGAAAATAAAGTAGGAAAATTTGAAGTCTTGAAGATTTGAAAATTTCAAAACTCGAGGTGTCGAAAATTAGAATTAAAATTGAAAATAAAGTAGGACAATAAATAAGTAAATGCTAAAGCATCACCTAACATATACATCCATCCATTAACACAATAAAACATGATGAGACATGTTGAAAAAAGCGCAACAATCAAATTTTTTAATATAAAATATCAAACCGGAAACTGTTCATTTTAACCGGTTCTAGTGTTAAATTGCGAAAATAAGAACCTTCTGTCAAAATGTAAGTTATTCTTTGTCGAAGTAAGGATCATTGCGTGAGTTGGTTCACCTAACGCCTATTATTAACTTATTTTTATACCTTACTTTCAATTTAAATATAAATGATCATTAATCGTTTGTAAATCTAGCGTTAGTGATGTACACGAAATAGAAGTAAATTTTTCAGCGCGAACACCGCTGGTTTCTAATGCACGCATTCCTTTTTGTTTCAGGTAAGTCTCAGTATAACGGTACACCATTACTGCCGCCTATCTTAGTAACCAATTACAGTGAGTATACGTACATACACTGAACTCGTAGAACGAACGTTGTAACTGCAGTCGGGTAATCAACGCTTCTAATTTCGTGTAATTAAATTAGCGAAAGGAAACAGAAGATAAACTTCGAACAATCGAAACGTCTATCCGGAAGCCTAACATCTTGAAAATAGACGATGTCTAGCCACGGTAAAAATGGAGACGCGCAGTCGTATTACGTGATACGTTTATAAAAGAGAATATGCGATAGAATTACGCGTGTGTACGTACACAAGCGGATGCGGAGGTTTGGGGTTGTGGGGACTCGAAGATTTAAAAATTTCAGAGTCTAACAATTTGAAGATCCAGGGAGTTGGGGATCTAGCAGTTTGAAGATATAGGTATTCAAAAATCTAAGAGTTTGCGGATCTAGCAATTTGAAGATGTTGGTATCCGAAAATCTAAGGATTTGGGGATCTAGCAATTTGAAGATATAGGTATTCGAAGATCTAAGAATTTGAGGATATAGTAACTTGAAAGATTTTAGAAATCCAGGAATCCGAGGATAGGGAAGATTTTCACGTTTAGAAATCTTTGAACATTCGTGAATTTAGAAATACGTAAAATAAAACATTCAAAAAATTTGTATTGAAAATGAAGTAGAAAAATAAATAAATGAATATTGCAGCGTCACCTAACATATACAACAATTCATTAGCTCAATAAAACATGACAGTTTTACTCATTTTTACGGGTTGGTATTTCTAGTGTTAAGGTTTAACACTAGATTTACGGAAGTTCGATGACCACTTACGTCTAAACTGAAAATGAGCCATAAAAAGAAGTAAATACTGAATAATACTTATATCAATGTATTGAAAGATCCTTCGTGCCGATGATGGTTAACATTCATTTGAACATAAGCTTTTTAATAATTTTTGCAGTTGAAAATAAGAATTCTAATATCCGCCATTTTGACGGGTCCCGTAAGCCTAGCGTTAAATGGACTCCGGTTGTATTTCAACCCCTATCTTCGCCAGCGTCGTACGTTTCCCTGTTGTCGATGGCATCCATCGGTCCGATTAAAATAATCCACGCGAAACACGTACGGAAGAAGCGTCAGGATGCATACGAGTTATCGGAGAAGATGGAACGGATGTCTCGGAGAAAACGGAAAGCGTGGCAGGCACCGAGAACGGGCTGAGATGGGTAGCCTCTCGGTGTTGGCGCACCCTGTAAAATAGGTTTCCTTTCGTCTCGTTCTTTCTCTTTCGTACAACAACTCTCTCCTCGTCCTCCATGGATTTCCTCGCGATAACGCAGAACGAGACGGAACGACGAAAGAAGACGACGACGAAACGGCTGCGAAGAGGTGAACTAACAGGATCGCAACAAGTGACCGACCGCCGCGCCCTCCTTCTATTATTTCCTCTCCCTCTCGCCTCTTCGAGCTCCTCTATTCCCAATGGTATCTCTTTCTGTCGTTTTCTTCACTCTTTCTTCGTCTTGACTTTTGCCTAAGAGCATCCAGCTCCCTCGTTTCGCGACCCTGTCCTCCGACACCGATTTCCTTCGACTACTTTTCGCCCTCTCGCGACCGTTTCTCTCCTCTTTCGCGATCGGCACGAGCTAACTGTCGAACGATTTCGATAGGGATTTCCTGTTTGCGCGTTCTTCGCTGGGAAAGTTTGTGGATGGTGATTGTTGGTGATGAAATAACGAAACGGTTTATAATTTTAGTGTGTGACTTTATTAGAACGGCTGCGAAAAACGCATCTGGTTGTTACGAATTCTCACAAAAGAAAGTTTGGTTCCGATTTTCTGCACGAGACCGTTTATGGCCTTGTCTGGCGATAAAGTGACTTCGGGTGACAAAATCCAAACTCCTCTGATTCTCTAACTATTGCCTTTGTTTGGTTTAAAATACATAAATGTTAGAATTTGTTGCTTTTGCTAGCTTAATATTAGTAATAATTCAACAGAGATCGAAGATCGGGTCGACGATTAAAATGTTCAATTTTTGAATGAACCCTTTCGTTGTTCAGACTCGAGTTCACTCGTGTTTAACCCATTGCACTCGAACGACGACGCACATGCGTCATTTGGTGTAATAGAAAAATTGGAGTAAATATCTTTTAGATAAATCAATAGTGTTATACACATGATGTTTGAACATAGTGAAACTGGCAACAGTGACAAGTAATAATAAAAAATAATAATTTAAAAAAAATTGATTATACTTTTTATAAAAATCCTTTCGAGTTCGAAAGGTTAAACTAGATACTTAGACCTATCAATTCCTACGACAAATTTTCGTATTGACTACTTTCAGGTATGGATACAGAAAAATGACGTGCTAATGCATCTCATATAATTATGAGAATAACAAATGATACACATGTATAATACATAAGGTAACGAATTAGATATTCGTGATAAATTTCGTGAAATTTCGTTTCGATAAGTTCGACCAGATTCTGTCGGTCGATATCTGTTAGATGGTATCGATCGATACGATCAGTCGACGTTAAACTCTTCTTGCAAGGCTCAGAGGATACAACCTGGCATTTGCCGTAACTTTCGGTGTTTTTGATCTTCATTTTCGGTACTTTTGAATGCTATGTAAAGAAGGAAGAAGGTAGGGGAACGTCTTACGTCAGCGTAGAACACATAAATGGCAACATACTATTTTAAGTTGCGAAACCGAAGAAAAAGGAGAAAGAGGAAGGCACAAAACTACGTATCACATTTACGTCATAAGTTATCGCAACGCGATATCTGTGCGACGTTACAAAGTGAAAGAATGTCGATGTAATGATATTTTTGGTTGGTCTTAGAGTATTCAAAGGTCTCCGAGTATTCAGAACCTCGTGAAACACGTGGTCCAAAGTTGACGAATCCGAGCCGACGATGATCGAAAATCGTTCGAACTCGAGGAATCGCGTTCAGATTTCCAAATTCCGCTCGCAGCGATCGTCTCGAAAAGCGAGTTCGAGAGTTTCCGAGTCGAATTTATCGCGAATCGTTGTAGATATCCGTACGAAACGAGCGATCACGCTCTGTTACCATGCCGATGGACGAAATTGGTCGTTTTCGATCGTCGAGGTGGCCGCGTAAGCCGGCTCCGAGCCGTGTTGCGTAACTGTGTCACGTAATAACAACGAATCGACCTTCTCCTGCAGCCCGTGTAGCCACCCACCTTCTCTCCTCCACCTTTCAGCTCGCTGTTTAAGCAGTTATGTTCTGGAAAGCTGAAACGTATCTCCCGCGAAGCGTGTAACGCTGCGAGACGATCCGAGGTGTCTCGCGCTTCTGTTGCGCGTGTCACCAGTCCTCCAGGCACTAATTTCTAACCATTAATTAGTTGAAACGGTCAGATAGAACCCCATTAAGCATCGGTGGGACCTTGTGTGCCGTGAAAGTTTCAGAAATGTTATGAAATAGTTGTGAAAATAAATGTAGCGAAATGGAAAATGGAAATTTGGATCACTTATAGATGCACAGGTATAGGCAATTGGGTCTACCTTAAAATGTATAAGTCGGAGAAATTGTTTTATACGTTTTAGTACGTTTTTAGTTAGTCTTCTCCATCTTCCGTCAGTCAGTATCTCAGAGTAAAGCATTAACCCTATAGACTCGAAAGATTACTCACACTCACCACCCTGTTTAATACGACAATGTAAAATAGGTATTTTTTAACTAAATCTATAGTATTGCACATATAATGTGTAATCGTAATAAAACAGCTAATAGTGGCAATTTATAATAGAGCGATAATAACTTCGAAAGAATTCAATGTAATTTTTCAAACAATAAGCTTTAGAGTTGCTATCTGCTACCTGTAAAAATACCTTTGTACAACATGTACAACTTGTACAATTCGTATAACTTGCAGAATTCGTACAATCTGTAAAAATCGCAAAATTTGTCAAATTTGTAGAACTTGTACAAATTATAAAGCTTATAAAATTCATCGAACTTGAGTTTTTATAACTTGTAGAACTTGTAAAATTCATCGATCTTGCAGGATTTGTAGAATATGCACAACATGTACGACTTGTAAAATTCGTCGAACTTGTAGATTGTACAACATGTACAACTTGTAAAATTCGTGGAACTAGCAGAATTTGTAAAAGTGACAAGACCTCCGAAGCTCGTGAAACTTACAAATCGATGCAAGCTAAAGAGTCCAAAATATAAATTCGAAGATATCTAGTCACCAGGTAAAAATGATCAGTTTGCGAATGATTCGATTATCTCGAAGTGCAACAAGTTGTTGTAAGCGGTTGATTTTAACGAATGTTTGAGACGTAGCGTGCATCGCGAGACGATGTTTCAGCTATTTCCTAGAGAACGGGGGGAGAAAAAAGCTGATAATAGGTAATGGCCGACTACCGTGGCTTCACCCAGTTTCTCTCGCTCCCCCTTACCATTTTCTGATTTCTGTAATCCCGGCTAATCACCGTTCTCGACAATTGCACGAACTTTTATGTAAATAGCGTAATAGCCGTGTAAGACGATCTCGAATCACGCTCGGCAAGGCTCAAGATGGAAAAATGCATGCGTCCACATTGCCGCGGGCTTCGATCATCGACGAGAAATCAATGTTGCAAGCCATGCAACGCGAAACGTGCAGCGATCATGTTTTCCTACAGAATTCTTTTCATTTGCATGAGTTAGTATGCGAAAGTACGTCGAAGTCGTTCATCTGATAGCCGATGAACTTTGTACAAAAATATTCGTAACATGCTAAAAGTTGTCATTTGAAACGTGTTTCGAGACACGCGTTCATTTTCACCGCGGCCAAAGACTGCAACCATGTGTCGACTATATTCTCGCGAGTAGAACATTTTACTGGCTGTTAGCTTGTTTGCACGATGTGTACAACGCTATCGATATGTTTTTCTTATCCTCCTCCGAGTACATAGAACCGGAAGCGCGTAGAAGCGTGCATGACTAACTTTTTCTATTGTTCCGAGATTTACGATGAATCATTGAGAAACTTGTTAAGTAACACGTGTCAACTGAAATCGTTTGTTTTGACTCGGACTTGGGAAATCTTTGTAAAATTTCGTAGACTCTCGGGAGGAGCCTGCGCATAAGAATCATTCAAATTTTAGAAATTTCAAGAAATTCCAACACGAGTTCATGTTCGATCGGTCGGAATAAATACATTGTCTGGTAAAATTGATTCGAATTAGATCACCGAAAGAAATTTCAACGAATAAAATCTCATATCGATACACTGAATAAAACTTCATGCACATATGTGAATAAAACTTCATCAACATATACAATTAAAACGTCATTCACATATACGAATGGAAGTTCATACACGTGCGTAAATAAAACTTCATACACATGCACCAAATAAAACGTCATATGTGCACATCGAATAAAACTTCATACGCATACATCGAATACAATCTCATATGCATACATCGAATAAAACTTCATGCACATATGTGAATAAAACTTCATGGATATATACGATTAAAACTTCACACACATATACGACTGCACCAAATAAAACGTCATATGTACACATCGAATAAAACTTCATACGCATACATCGAATACAATCTCATATGCATACATCGAATAAAACTTCATGCATATATGTGAATAAAACTTCATGGATATATACGATTAAAACTTCATACACATATACGACTGCACCAAATAAAACGTCATATGTACACATCGAATAAAACTTCATATGCATACATCGAATACAATCTCATATGCACACATCGAATAAAACTTCATGCACATATACCAATAAAACTTGATGGACATATACTATTAAAACTTCATTCGCATATAGGAGTGGGATGTGTGCGTGAATAAAACTTCATACACATGCGCCAAATAAAACTTCACACGCGTGCACGTATAAAAGTTCATACATTATGCAAGCAGTCTATTGAACGCGCGTTTGTTACTTCGTCGTAGACCTGTGACGCGTCACATCGTTCTGGATGATTTCGAAAGATTCGCGCGTTAATCGACCGATAAAAAAGATCAAATCGCACGGTGAATATTCAGCTAGCATCGCGCAGATTGGAGATTGATCGCGAACCAGCGAACGAATTTTCGCAAACGAACGGGCCTTCTATTATATCGCGTCCAATTAAAATGAAAGGGGAAAAAAATTGAATCCTCCTATCCGTTTGTGATCCAATTATCGTTTAATCATACCCCACCGTTCGAATCAGTTTTCGTCGCGAAAATTGATACGTGCCCAATGGTTGACGGTCTAAAATCTGTAAACAACAAGAAAATCTCGATGATCCTCGTTAATCGTACGATATAAAGGCAACCTTCTAACAACAACGCGACAAACCGGTCATATGTGGTCCGCAGTGTAATGCAGAGGCACAATATTTTTGTTGAATATTTTTGAACCCGACAGTATGAAATTTTTTCGACTTTTTTTATGACGAGAAGAAAGAGATTTTATTTATGATAATTTAATTTTAATTTCTGCTAGCTTGATTGATAATTTCGAGCTATATTTCGAATTACAAGATTCGGATTCACAAGATTTTGATTAATAGGATTTTGATTTATAAAATTTTTACGCACAAGATTTCAATTTACAAGATTTGGATTCTCAAGATTTGGATTTACAAAATTTCGATTTACAAGATTTCGATTCACAATATTTGGATTCTCAAGATTTCAATTTACAATATTTGGATTCTCAAGATTTGGATTTACAAAATTTCGATTTACAAGATTTCAATTTACAATATTTGGATTTTCATGATTTGGACTCACAATATTTCGATTTACAAGATCTTGAGATATATAATATATTCGAATTTACAAGATTTTTTTTCACAAGATTTTGATTTACAATATTTAGATTTACAAAACATAGACTTACAAAATTTTGTATTTGTAATTTTTTCCGAAGGACCTAACTTCGGTGTAATTCGGGCATGTGAATTCGATCGTCTGTATCGTAAGTCGACGCGCCGCGGGTGATTATGCTCGTCTTCGGCGCGAAAGGGTTAAAGTATAGCACGTGCCAGTTACACGAGACACCCCGTAGAACGGTGGCGAACGATCGAAGCGAAGCCGAGGTGTGCCCCGAAGGTTTTGCGTAGGACAGTACCAGAGTTCTCTCTGTTCCCTACAGCAACGTCACAAAGCGATAAGTACAGCGACCATGGTGGAGAGTAGGTACTCTTTGCTCGACGTACACCATAGGCCGGTCAGGTTCCCTCCCCGGTAAATCGGTGCGGACTGTACACGATGCATGGGGAAAGGATATACGGAAAGGTAGCGGTAGGTTCTCTAACACACCGACGGACATTCAGGTACTGGGTGTTAAAAAAGTAATGATAATCATATACGAACACACCTCATCGATTTCAATAATCTTTGAATATATTGTCGCAAGCAGCATCATCAGATATTTAATCATCTCTCAGTATTGGTTTTAAGAGACATTGGCAGTAATCGTCGATTACATACGAGCATACATCATACATTTCGATGATCTCCAGATATATTGTCAAAAGCAGATTCACTATACATGTAACCATCGCTTAGGCTTGGTGTTAAGAGACATTGGCGGAAATCGTCGATTAAATTTCTACCTTGATTGACATGTTCTGCTACTATGTATTCATTATAATATCGGTTTATTATTTTTAAAGAATATTGACACGATAATATAATATACAATGTACGATAAAGGTGTCAGTATCAACGTGTGCAAGTGTTGAAGTTAAAAAAGAACTAACCGTTCACTGTCCCAGATCTTAATTATGAAGGTGAAACGAATTTGTTTTCTGACAAACAAACAAAAAATTGACAAGTGGAAAATTTGATGAAATGTTAGAAGTTAATTTTCGAATAACTTACATCGATTAAAGTACGATCATCGTCAGTTTAAAACGTTTAACATTTCTTCTTTCTGAGACTTGGAAGAAAGTCAGGTTGAAGTCTTCGATTGTATCGAGTTCACGAGCTTGATCACATGTAATCTTAATGAGAAACGACACGTTAGAAGGTGATCATTCTTTCTGGAACGTTTGCGGAATTTCGAAGGTTCTCAGTTAGAAGGTGAACTTATTCCAGGCCTGTAAAGGAACCCCATCCGCATGGAGCACTGCAGTCGTTGACCTAGAAAGGTATCGGGTGTCAATACGAAGGGTTGTAAACAAGCAGCAGTATCCCTCGATGTTGAAAGGTAGAAGGTAAAACAAGCGTGAACCTACAATTTTGCCTTCGTACCGTCCTGTGTAGATCAGTAACTGTAGGGATCCTTGTCAATGAGCCTTCTCACAGCCTCCCCGTAGTATCGCCTACCTAAAATACGACCGTCCGCAGAACTGTAACGTATCATCACAATTTTGTAAAATTTCCATCAATTCTGCCTTTCCAATTGACTTTTACTCTCCATTTAGGGTTCTTGATTAACGCTTGCGGTGCTCGAATGTGGAAATGTGGGGAATAGGAATGTGACATAGTACGAGTGTGATATAGTATGAATGGTCGTATTATAATGTAACATAGTACGAATGTGATATAGTATGAGGGTGGCATATAAGAATGTGTCATAGTACGAATGTGATATAGTATGAGGGTGACATATAAAAATGTGAAATGGTACCAATGTGATATAGCACGAGCGACGTATCAGACTGCGACGTAGTACGAATGTGGCATATAGGAATATAACATAGTATAAATGTGTCATAGTTTATAAGTGTCATAGTACGATCGTGACGTACAGAAATGTGATATAAGCATGTGACATGGTATGAATGTGACATATAGGGACATGATGTGGTATGAACGTGACATGGTACAAATGAAACATTGTACGAACGTATAGCAATTCTGACCAGTTCTTGTTTGAACGCATTGATCGCCACAAGCAGTAGTAACCGTACCTAGCATGGCAATGGTAAAAAAAAATCCAGTGGCCGTTCCAAAAACTCACGGATGTGTACGAACATTTCAAATTTATAAATTTGAAAACTTAAAAATTTTTTAATTTCTAAAATTTCTAGATCAAAATTAAAATTACGAAGAAGATACAGATATTTCAAAATGGAAAGTTTATGAATTTAGTAATCTGAAAATCAGATCCATGAAACTTAAAAATTTGCCAATTTCGAAATCGGATCAATCGATTAATCCTGATGAAGTTTAATTTTGTAAATTAAACAAATCCCAAATCCCTAAATTATCAAATTTTCACATTTTCGAATCTCCAAATCCCCAAATTCCTAAATTATCAAATTTTCACATTTTCGAATCCCCAAATCCCCAAATTCCAAAATTCTCAAATTTTCACATTTTCGAATCTCCAAATCCCCAAATTCCTAAATTCTCAAATTTTCACATTTTCGAATTCCCAATTCCCCAAATTCCTAAATTCTCAAATTTTCACATTTTCGAATCCCCAAATCTCTAAATTCCAAAATTCTCAAATTTTCACATTTTCGAATCTCCAAATCCCCAAATTCCAAAATTCTCAAGTTTCCACATTTTCGAATCTCCAAATCCCCAAATTCCTAAATTCTCAAATTTTCACATTTTCGAATCCCCAATTCCCCAAATTCCTAAATTCTCAAATTTTCACATTTTCGAATCCCCAAATCTCCAAATTCCAAAATTCCCAAACTTTCAAAATTTGGGATTCTTCTCGATTGAAGTTTAATCTTATCTTATTTAAAGAAATCTGCACGGAATCGCGAAGAATCGAAAATACGATGCACGGTGATTACTTTCTCAACACCCTGTACGCATATGGACTCTGCATATCCTGCTCTCGCTTCGTTCTCCCCTCCCCTCGTTCTCCTTTCCTCGTTCCTCTTTCCGTCATCCTCTCGCCCTTCGTTCTCTCCCTCTCATCCCGCCACACCCCTACCCGACCGCGATCCTTCCCTGTCGACGAACTCACGAGTTCATAGACAAGGACTCGGTGTTGTTCACCGCAGGTGGGACTGTCGAAAGAGCGAGAAGAAGGGGGTCGAGGGGAGTAACCAGCGTCGGAGGAGACAGGATAAAACGGCGGGGAGAGACGAGAGCGTGAGAGGGGTGGAAAATTAGTGGTGGCGATGCTCGAAGCTTTAGGAGGGGTTGCGTTCTCTCTGGTGGGGTTGAAGGGGTTGTAGGTCGAAATGGTGGGGGCATAGGGGAAGTCGAAAACGAGAGGGGAAGGCGAGAACGTGTAAATACGTGTGCAATACCGGCGGACCGAGCATCGGATCGCTTTGTGTGTAGATGCACACACCCAGCTCGGCGTGTGAGTCAGCTTCCTGTATCACCGCTCGAGTCGTTTCGTGCATATTGATATTTTCTGTGTGCCGAGTAGAATGCGTTTTCGGCCGTGTTACTTCGCCGCGATACGCAATCGTTACCGATTTTTCTACAGTTTAGACGTTTTTCCTGGCACGAGGTCCAGAAACAAAACGCCGAAAGTGGAGTTTTAACTTTCGATCGACGCATTTGAACGGAGCCCGCGAAATCGTTGACTCCGCGCATGCGCAAATGCTTTCTGCGAGATAGGAATGAGACTTTGTCGGTATTTAATGTTTCTGACATAAAAGCAAGTACATTATGGCGCGTAGGATGTTTAAAGCTTAATGAAATTGTCGGAGTGAATAATTATTGAATATTCTTAATACAAAATGGCTGTCTTAAAAATTGGTTCCGAATTCATGACATAAAAATATCGTAAAATAATACTTACATTAATTTGAAGGTTCGAGTTAAAGATGATTCACCTATCATCGGTAATATTTCGATGTTCAGAAACTGGTCATTTGACCGGAAGTAAATACTATAACATAATATAATACGCAAAGTATATAACTAAATGTATCTGCTTCTTTAAAGTAATATGACTCCGAGGTTGCAAAGTTAATTAAAACTACAACTTTGGGTCGGTATAATAAGTTTGTCACAAAAAGCTGTTCATTGAAATGAATTAAAAATGAATGAACGAAAAATGAATTAAAATGAAGAGTTTCAATATGAAAACCACTGAAAACAGTTGAAGAACAATTGAAGATTTAATTCGAAGAATTAATTTTAAATTAAGATCCACGGTTTCGATGCTGACTATTACAATTGATGAGATTTAATTTTAAATCAATAATTATCGTCGGAGTTCGTGATTTTACAAGATTGCGTGAACGAAGTTTCAGTGGATCTGGCGCCATGGCCGGGGTTAATTCTCGCGAAGAATAGAGCTTAATTATAGTCCGATATCCGGGTGTTGGGAGTGTGCCCAATAACGTTGTTTTATCCCCGCTACGGTCAATGGCGAATATTTATGTTTTACCTATTTTACAAACTGCCATTTTCATGCTGCGCAGCTAATAGCGTATGAACAGTTTGCCAATTGGCTGGTCGTATTAAACGATCGATCATTTTAGCGCGTTCATTATTATTATCATTAACGCGACATTGCCGATCATATTTCTCTCCCTTATTTTTAATTACCCCGTGAAAAAGAAATACAACGAAAACGTCTCAGCATTCTGTTCGAGGAATCTTCGTAAAACGAAGGTAGTTACGTCGAGCATAATTAATCTATAGAACATCGTTACAGTCTGTAACGATAGCACGCGCAAAATGTTCGCAACTCGATTTTCTGTTCCGAAACTCGAACATCCGTACGTAATAATAACATCGAGCTAATATCTCTCGTTTAATTACACGATCAAACTCTCTCATTTATTACTCAAGCAAAAAGCGATTAACAATCGGCTCGATTACCGATGATTCATCGGCCATTCACTCGAGAGTTTACGAGCCCGTAATGAATCTCGACATTTTTAATTTGCGATCTCATCGCAAGAAAATGATAACGAGGAACCAACCAGTGTGTTATCAGCGTGATCGCGAAAGAGGAAATGCGCATATTTGTGATTCGCGTCGTCCTCGTAACCAGAGGACTTCGGATCGAGTTACTCTAGCGACGGCTTCCATCCGTGACGTCCAGATACGTCCAGACGTATTAGAAATGGCGAACGCCGGTATAGAGAGGCCATCATTCAACCCTATGGTACCCCTCCTGCCTCCCATGCCCCCTCGACGCATCATGCTGTACCGGCGCGGCGTTGTGGGTTTTCGTGGTGCTCCTCTGTCCTCGAGCAAACTGAACGAGACAGAAAAATAACGGGGATGAGAGGAGCACAGGGTGGAGACAGAAGATAGAGCAGGTCCACGAGACACTCGTCCGAAGCCTACCATTCAGAGAGCAGCAATTATTTTATTTCGTTGCGAGGCGAATGAACCCGGCGACGGATCGAATACGTAAAACGTCGCCATCGAGGATGGATCGTTACGGAATGTGTGCTTTGATCGGCTGTCACGGTGCAATTTTAACATTATTAGGAGAAATCTTTGTGAGCAATTATTTTTATTAACATTATGAATCATTATTTTATCGGTTTTATTAACACTAGAACTACCAACTAGTCAAAATGACTGGTTTCGGGTGTGGCATTTTTTATTAAAAAATTGTATTGCCGTCCTTTTGTCAAAATATCTGTCATGTTTCATTGAGCTAATGAATGGTTGTATATGTTAGGTGATGCTGCAATATTTATTTATTTATTTATTTTTCTACTTTATTTTCAGTTTTGAAGTAAGCATGCATTTAATGCCGATAGTGTTAATATTATGAATCCTTGTGTACAATTATTTCGATTATGATTATGAATCTTTGTGCATAATTATTTCGGAGCGATGACGATTATGACGTGATCGTCATACTAAATCACCGTAATTACAATGATTACGAGGTTGATGACGCGATGTTGTATGAGACGTTTATGACGTTCGAACGTTTGTTTTTGTTTCGATGCGAATAAAGAAGTATCGAGAAGGATATCATTCTATACAAGGACGAAGAGGATGTCTAGCGATGTAGATACAGAGATTTAGAGATACGGAGATGTGGAGACACGCATAATCTAGAGTCACGGGGATATGGAGACACGAGTGATTTAGAGACGCGGAACTATATGGCTAGATGTGGATCTACCTAGACACGTGTAGATCTGAATACAGACACGAAGGTCTAGGGACATGCGAATCTATCTGGAATCGAGGATGAGTTAGAAACATTGAAATAAAGATGCTTGTAGATCTAGCTAGACACATGTAGATCTAGCTGGACATATACAGATCTATCAGGATACGCGTAGATATAGCTCGACACATTTTAATCTAGCTAGACACATGGAGATCTACGAACATACGGATCTAGAAACATAGAGATCTGAAAACATATGGATTTAGGTGGAAGTATGAGGATCAAGGATTGTGAAGATATAGTCATAGAGATCTAGAGCTGTCTATGCAGAGAAATCTAAATCCAAAGACATAGAAATCTATAAATATACATATAGAAGTTTCGAAATGAAAGAATCTAGAGTTCTAAGAATATACGTATCTAGAAATGCAGATATCTAGATACATAGAGATTTATCTTTGTATATAAAGATTTAGGTATATCAAAATGTTAGTCATATTTTCTTTACCAATTTACAATTAGGTATCATCGAGTGATTCAGGCATGTCAAAATATTAGTCAAATTTTTATTAGCAATTTATATTTAGTTAACGCTCAGAGATGTGGACATGTCACAATATTGGTCAATATTGATCACCGGTTTATAATCCTGTATTAAAAATTTAAAGACATTGACGACTATAATACTATTGGAAAGAGTCTATGAAATGTCCATACTCGATCGTACACCCAATAAGAACGTGCGTGGCGTCGTCCACGCGCGTCGTGTCCGAACAATCATCGAGTTTTCTACTTGAAACGTGAAACGATCAAAGTACGCCGAATGTTCGTTCGCTTTTGGCGGAAAATTCGCGAATCGATCGCCGTTGCGTAGCGAACGTTGATAAATAAAAGAACGAAAAATGATTGCAAAGTGAATTACAGGTTGAGACCGAATCAGTTGCGCCTGCGGCTTTGTAACGTTCTCGGCGCTGTTCGTTGCTGCTGCTATTATGTTTCGAGTGTCATTTTCTTTTCTTTTCTCCTCTTCTTTTTTTCTGCGCGAACAACGCGCGTATAACGGTGTGGCTGCGGCACACTGGGATGTTCGTCGTGGTAAACATTGACCTCGTTTGCAACTGGCGACACGGTGGAAAGGCTGTTGAGAAAGAAACCTCGGCTTGCCCATTTTGTCGTAATATCCTGGCCATTGTGGAGCAACGTTGAAACGTCGCTCGCACGCAACCGAGTTGTGCAGAGATTCTCTCTCTGCCTGCTTTCCAGCACGATCGTAAGTGCGCGATCCCGAACATGCACCGAAACACGATTTTACCCTCTATGCGTACTTCCAGATAATAAAAGTTGTTTAGAACACCGCTATCGGGCGGGGAACGGGCTGCAAATTAACCCTCTCGCGTATAACACAATTCGATGCTAGGTCGAAGTACATTTTCCAAAGAAATCGAGTTAACTGTCTGAATAGTTACATTTTTACATGATCTTCTCATTCTGATGCAACTTGTTACTAATTTATTTAAAATCATATAAATTTTCTAACACGAAAATTTTAATTGCTTAATGAAGTGATGAATGTGTCTATTTTGAAGGTGATCTAAGTCCAGTTTCCAAAGAAATCGAGTTAACTAGCTTAATAGTTACATTTTTATATGATCTTTTTATTTTCAAGGAACTTGTTACTAAAATATATTTAAAATCATAGAGATTTTGTAATACGAAAATTTTCTGGTTAATGAAATGATGAAAATGTTTATTCTGAAGGTGGCCTAAGTCCATTTTCCAAACGAATCGCCTTAATTACGTTGATAGTTAAATATTTACATGATCGTTTTATTTTGAAGCAACTTCTTACTAATATATTTAAAATCATTAATTGTATGTCTAATTGTAATGTGCACATTGAGGATCACCGAATGCAAAACAGTCTTGGCATTCGAACTTTCTTTGGTCACCTCGATGTTGTAGCAATTAATGATTATGTCTGACGCAGTTACCGAATAAATCGTAGCGGGTGGGGTAAAACGTGGCGGGGAATGAAAAGATCAAATTGTAAAATGAAGTGTGTTCGCGTTTGGAATTGCCGTGGCTCGTGTATCAAATTATGCACATACCACATGGTACATATTGCGTACGTTGTAATCGCACACGTTGCCATTACAGAGATGTTTTACTACCCCCGCAACGTCGAATTAGAAACAAATTAATTTACGAGAATCGCGTTGTTACAGCCACGGTATAACCATAATTTCTATCGATGCATGTTACGCGTGGGATTAAACGAATCGAACAAGTTAGGCGTGTAAGTTCACCGAACTCGTCGTGATTGGATAAGGATCAACGAAAGTTTGGATAAAGAGGAGGCGTTCGCCGGCTTTGTTTGGCAACTATCTGGGTCATGAAATTCGTGTTACCCAGATAGAGAAGAAGAGCTATCATCGATATCCTACTGCTGTCGATACTTCTCTGAACGACGTCGAGGGATTTGGAAATGCTCTGTCACGCTTTTCGGCACGAGGGAAGTCGCTTTCCTTACATTTCCCGACATTTATACACCGAAGTGTCGATCAAAATTTTCTTCTCTCAACGTACGAACATAATAGATTCCGCACTCTTTAACTCGACCCACGCGCTGCCACATTGTTTGTAAATCATTTCGAACGTGTTTCGAAACGTCAATTTAGTTTAACTGTACCGGCAGCGGTGGTTATGGAGGGACAATATAAAATTTGTTATCTGCTTTTGGGACTCTTTGGGTTTGTGCGACAGGGATTATGGAATTCAGTAATTTCGAATGCGAGTGATTTGGGAATTCGGAGGTTTGAGAATTTGAGGATTTGGGGATTTGGGAATTTGGAGATTTGGGGGATTTGGGAATTTGGAGATTTGGAGATTTTGGGATTTGAGAATTTGGAGATTTGGAGACTTGAGAACTCTGGGATTTGGAGATTTGGAAATTTTGGAATTTGAGAATTTGAGTATTTGGAGATTTGAGAACTCTGGGATTTGGAGATTTGGGAATTTTGAGATTTGGAGATTTGGGAATTTTGGAATTTGAGGATTTTGAGATTTGGGAATTTTGGGGTTTGGGAATTTAGGAGTTTAAGAATTTAGGGGATTGGGAACTGATGTATTTGAGTGTTTGGAAATTCAGAATTTAGAGGTTTCAGAATTAGGATGTTTGGGAATTTCGAGGTTTTGGTGTTCGGGGTTTTGGAAATTTGGGTTTAAGAATTTCGGACTTGGAAAACATGGAAGTTTGCGAATTGGGGTGATCGAGAGTTAAAAATTTGAGGGCTTTGTAAATTAAAATTTGTATCGATTTCCTAATTTTCAAACTTTCGAACTATTTAAAACGGAACATCCATAATAATTAACACAATCTTCCTGTCCGTCGTCGTTTCCCGCACAAAACCCAACCATACTCCGTTCGATTGCGTTTGTAGATTCCAAAAAGGGCAGCCGTCGTCGTGACCGGTCCCCCAAATAATCGTCAACGAAGACGGTAAAGTCCGTGAAAGCGGGTCGGCAAGTAATGAATCGACGCTAATGCGTGTCGCTCGTAATAATTTCTCTATATTAATATCGTCACCGACGTCGTCGGCTCGTTGCACCTGCATTATCAGATTACGCGTGCAGCTGCCCCGTGCAACACTTTACGAGCAGTTTACGCGTAAAGCAGCGCGTCGTGATGGCGCTTCCATTAAATCGTGCATATCTGAGACGGAAAGGTTTCGATCCGCGATGCAACGCGGCTGATTTACGTCACGACCAAAACAGTTCCACCTCCTCCGCCTCCCTCTTCCTCTTCCTCCTCCTCTTCGTCGTTGTCGCTATTTTTCGCCGGACCGTTTAGAGAGGAAAAAAATTCGACGCAACGAAACGACGAGGCAACGGCGCGAACCTTTTTAGGTCACGGAAGCTGCAGCGAGAAATTCGCGCTTATAGGGTGTGGTGGGCAACCGAAAAACCGTAGGCGGCACCATAAAATATCCAACAGGATATGGCGGCCTCTCTTTGCACGCTGACGAGATCCACCGTGAGCGCATTATGAAAATGCATCCTGATGTTTCATGAATGATACCGACTGGATCCTGCGCCTTACGACCGACACTAAACAACCACTGCTACCATTTCGCCTACGGTTTTGCCACCGTGATAGTCTCTGGTGTCTCTCGCGATTATGCGATACTTCGTGCGATTGGTAAATCGATTTTTTAACTTTCTACGCTCGACAGGCGACTCGCGTCCGTCGTTTAATTTAACCCTATTCACTCGACAGCATTTTTCATATTTGCGAGCAGTATCTCGAAAAGTTTTTGACTGTACAGTTTCATTGTATTTTTTGGAAATTATTATTTTATGTCGTTAATTGCCGCTGTTGCATGTTACACTAGGTTGAACATCATACGTAGAATGCTATGGTAAAAAATATTCGTTTTCTTTTTCAGTTTTAAGTAAGTAAATTTTTAGTGAATTTGTAGTATTATACAACTGATGATGGAACATCGGGAGTTAGGCAATGTAGGCGATTAACGATAATGTTGATAATGTATAAACTAAGAATCATCCCGCTTCTGACATCAAATCTGTGTCAGATTTCGACAGCTTGTACTACGTTTTAGATCCCTCCGTCACGGAAAAAAATATTATAGTGTCTCTTACTAAATGTTGTACTCGATTCTAACAATAAAAAATAACGGTTTTAAAAAAATTCATTAAATAGTTCAAGTAGAAGGTTTTACCGTTGCTATTTGCTAACAGTAAAAATATTTTCGAGGTACAAAGGGCTAACAAGCGCCGCTGATCACTATAGTTGTCTCGGTTAAAATTCGAACGCAATTAAACTTCTCTCTAATCCGTCGATTCTGGCAATTCATTCGTTTTAACGATCCATTTTCACCGAATCATTATCCGAATAATAGTGACTATCACTTGTGATCAATGCCTAAATTATCTGAATTTCGATCGTCCACATTACGATATCTCCACATAATTTCGGTATCAGTTCAGTTTTTGGATATATCACGTATATTTTGAATGTTATATGCACAATATAGTACAATATATTATAATTGTTGTATATACAGTTCAGTATTATAATTGTTGTACATATAATGCAGTACATGATTGTATAATGTATATAATTCAGAATATATGATTATATAGTATGTATAATTGTCGAACCACGTAATAATCGACTTTGTTATTAATATATGCTTCGACGTGTCATAAATGGATTAATAATCTCAGATTGAAACTATCGGAGAAAACAAAAGTGTTAGGGTTATACATAAACGTACATCGCTCAAAACTTGTTATATGTCGAGTATAATAATACAATTCGTTTTATATTTACTTTCTCCCTTTCGCTGTTCCGTTTGTTAAAAATAGAAAAAGGTTGGCGTAATGATAGCGATGAACAGTTGTTGCGGTGTTATCGCTTTTCGAATTATAATCGGTTCACCGGGAAAGAGGGTATTTTCTGAAATGTCAAGCTATTTTCAATGACCCCGTGTGGGAGTCTCGGATACACCTACGACCATGGACGTAGCGGATCCTTTTAACATTACGATTTAAGGATCGCCGTTTAAAGGTGGAAGGCTCGAATAAATCGATGCAAATATCGTGCACTTTTTAAAAACGCTGGAAAATTAAGTAGTTACGTCTTTATTGCACCATTTTGCTCGATTTTGCCGAACAGAAACTTCTCAACTCTCATAAACAATAATAACCCGTGTATACAGGAACTTATCCCGAGGATTCATGAATATCATATAGACGATTTATACTAACAAATTTGATATATATGATTTAGATTATTGAATTTGACACATATAAATTAGATTAATCAATTCGATATATATGATTTAGATGAATCAATTCGACATATATGATTTAGATTAATAAATTCGACATATACGACTTAGATTAATAAATTCTACATATATGATTTAGACTAATAAATCCGGTATACATGATTTAGATTAATAACTTCGACATATATGATTGAGATTAATAAATACGATATACACGACTGAGATTAATGAATTCGACATATATGATTTACATTACCGAATTCGGTACATACGACTCAGATCATTGAACGCGAACTAGTGATCGAATCTAGATAAAGCAATCTGTCGATCCGTCAGCGTAATCAATAGAACGTTCGAAGTTCTTTGAAGTTAACGACGGTGGCCATCTAATGGTGGATCGGTTTGAAAAGTCGAAGGTTAAATCGCAGCTGTTTAACAATTACCGAATGAAAGGAATATTCGTCGCCGGTGATGCGAGCAGCCGGCCCATTATCAACATCCCGGAAACGTATCGCGTCGTAAAGAGGATTACGGAGGCGCGTATCTTTCGTGGACGTTGCCGAAACCGGGGTTAAAAGGAACACGAGGGTCACGGGTCAAGCAAAATTAGCGATTCTCTGCCATCGGTCCACCTGCCGATGCGGCTTAATTGCATCGTTAGCGTTGCACGCGCGTATGCGAACGTTCCGGCGAACGAACGACGAACCTGGTGATAACGATTCCGATCTCCGATCGTTATCTACGACGAAAACTCTCCATTTTTCTGCAGTCTGCCCGAACATTTGGTTGTCGGTGTCCGTGAGTGCCGGTCCACGTGTGTGGTCTATGCGCGATGGGTGTCTATGTGCGATGGGTGCTCTCGGTACCTGAAATAGAGACGCGATCGGTGTTTGCGATGGGTATGAGGAGTGTCTCGGATGAGGACACCGTGGATATGAATCCACACATAGATTCACATGTACATTCACGATATCCGTCGCGATCACGGGATCGGCACGATGGGTTTTGCGATTTTTGGAGATATGCACTGGGTGCTCGAAATAGAACCTAGAAAATTGCTCTGTAGCGGATACTCCCGATAGACTATGAGCGTCTACGATGTGGACACCATAGGTGTTCGTGATTAGGATCACAGATGCATGTGGTGAGTAACGTTACATATGCTGTGGGTGCCTGTAATCGGGACCATGGGTGCGTACCATGAATTAGAGAGGTCGTATGTGTGAAGTGTATGAATTTCAATGTTCAAAAGCAGAACTCAAATGAGATACTCATCGTATACGTTCATACATATACATATCGTATAAACATGTCCACTTTCGTTCATACTGCAACTACCTATAAATAATAAATACTGTTGTGAATGCCTAATTCATTTGCCACTAACACTGTGCATATTAGTATTCACGTGCAGAATGCAAGGGATGTTGTCGTTACTGCGTGTACACACATCGAACGAACCTGAAAATAAGAAATATTTTAATCTCAAAATTGATCCATCGCGCAAAAACGCAACAAAATTTCGAACTTTTTCACCAGAAAAGTTGCTATTTTGCCAGCGTTCCAGAGCAACGAGCGCCGCGCAAATTCGCGATTTTTTTTCTAAAAAAAAAAAAGAGAGCATCCACCTCCTCCGTTGGCTCAAAGGATGTAACGAAACTAACGGCGAGTTCGAGAGAGAAAAGGAACGAACCGGACTACGAAGCTCGAAACGTGCGGAAGAATAGAGGGTAGCGCGACTGCGAAAGCAAAAAAAAAGAATGCTCGCCCAATTTCACTGGCGAATTGTTACGAGGCTGAACCGTTTGTCCTATCGGCTCGATGTAATCTGCCGTTCAATTTTCATTACCGTGATTTGTTTCTAGTCCGCGTCAGCTGCGCCTCGATGCGTTTTCGCTGCGTTTTTCTGTCGTCTTCGTTTCGTTCGAAATCGCCATTGAAGTGCAAGGCGGTACAGTATTTCACACGGGAACAAAAGCTACGAAGAATTAATTATTGTCAATTATTTGCTTTTGGTACCTCGCTACCTGGCGTACATGATCGCTCATAAGTGTTTACACACACTCAATAAAAGCATAGATCATATAAAAACTCAGGAAAAATGAGAGAAAGATGAGGAAATTCCAGTGCATATTGAAAAAAGAATCGTTCACCAATTACGAAAAAAAGACGTTCACAAAATGCGAAGATATTGTTCGGGATGTTACGACAAAAATTCAACCCTATTCGGACGCGAGGTAGCTAGATATTTGACTAAAAAAAGTCGTCACGTTCTGTAATACATTCAAAAGCAAACCATATTTTTGTTTAGAGTGTTTTGATAAATTTCATTGAAGTTACCACATTTATTTTTTAACTTTGATACTGTCTGTCCCTAGAACCGACAAAGCTGACCATATTTTTGTTTAGATCATTTTCAATAAATTTCATTGAAATTATCACATTTATTTTATAATTCTGATACTGTCGGACCCAGGGACCGACACGGTGTACAACGTGTTACTGTTTCATAAGTATATATTCCAGCCATGCATCGAAAGATTCGATTAAATTTTTCCGAAACCAAAGACGAGATCGGCTATCAATTTGCTCGATGCGTTTAAGAGCACTTGTTGAATTAAGATGTTTATCGCCGGGAGCATCGCATTTTTTCGGTTAATATTTAACTACCGTTCTGTCGGCGGAATGACTGAACGGCGAGAGAGCAGCTTTGAAAGGTTCCCTCGATTATTCGAGAAACTTGGCACTTAGATCCTCTCAGGCGACGCCTTCCGCGCTCCCATTTCTTCGATGCACTTTCTTCGCTGATCTCCGTGAAAGTCGAGAGCAAATTACGTCGAGGCGAAACCTCGTGTTGAATTAGAACCATCCAGAACGTCGAACTTCTCCAGACACCTTTTCACCGTCGCTTTGTTCGCAAATTCGATGCCCTCGAATTATCGGCTAACGATAAACGTCGTACATCGATACGTATCGATGTTACGTAAATAGATATAAATTTGATTCGCGAACGGTCGAACGTTTTCTCTTTTCGTGGACGTTGCCTCGTGTTGTGCCAACGATTTCGAGTTACACCGGCAAGTTCCAGAACACTGGGAGCCCTCGTTTGGAATACCTATTGCGTCGGTGCATGCTGCATATATTCGCGATCGTATATATACGCGCATCGCGGGATATATGCGTCTACCTTCCCGAGGCCGTTGCGTACCATGGAAATTATTCCGGGGAGGAAAGACGAACGGAGCTCGAAGCACGCGGCTCAACGCGTACCACTGCGAATATAACCGCGCTCATTTGTGCACAGGAATCCGTGCTGTACGATTTATTATCCTCCCCAACTCAGAAAGTATGCGACTTACGGGAAATTCGTACCAATATCCACAGTAAATTTTATACGTTTTCGTTCGTTATTTCGCGCTTCTACCTTCTTGTCTCTTCAGCACCTTTCTGTCTTAGCTGTTGCCTGGTAGACTCTTCATTGTCTACGAGAACATTTACCATCTATCATGAACCACGACCCGGTCAATTTTTATTAGCATCCCCAATCGTTAGGTCGGTATGATTTTTAAAATCATGCGACAGAAGATGATTCACGTAACTGCAAAACATAGAATACTTGCATAGGTACATGGTTCGTTCACGAAAAAATTTGTTTGCAAGATACGTTGTCGGTTTCGTTCTGATTGCCTGAGACGCACCAGGTGCGTCCTTCACTCGGATCGAACAACGAGTAAAGTATTTGACGCGTCGGTAATTAGATTCGGAATGCATATAACGCATCTGCTGCCCTCTGGTTGCATTCGTGTGGGATAGGACGCATATGATGCGTCGTCGCTCGCGTTTTGATTGTAAAACGCACGCGGTGCGTCGTTAGTAGGATTCGAGCGGACTACCATACATTTCGTACATCGTCGATTGTTTCCACCTATGATAGAAAGCACGAGGTGCGTCATGAATTCCTTTTAGACGATGTACAATGTCAGTATAGGCACAACGAGAAACGTGTCACGTTGCATGCAAAAAACACGAGACGCAACGCGTGCGTCGTCTATAGCATCGACATAAGACGCACGCGTTGTGTCATGGATTCTACTTCGATCAAGTAACACCCATACGGTGTTTCATTCATTGAATTCGCATAAAATTAAATGCATGTGTTATATCACTGATTATGCTTTAATAAAGTAAGACGCACATGGTGTGTCATTGATTGTACTTCAATAAAATAAGACGCACACGTTGTGTCATCGATTGTACTCCGATCAAATAACACCCACCCGCTGTGGCATTGATTGCATTCACATAATATGAGATGCATTTGTTGTATCACTGATTTTACTTCGATTAAGTAAGACACACACGGTGTGTCATTACTGCATTCAATAGTGTAAGACTCACCCAGTGCATCGTCGATTATATCCATCTAAAGTAAGATGCCCATAGTGCATCTTCAGCTGCATGTGGAATAGGACGTATATGGTGCATCATTGATCGCATTCCAATTGAATAAGACACACACGGTGCGTCATGAATTGGAAACATGTAGAATAGGGATCATTGATTGTATCTAGACAATACAGAACCCGTACTGCTCGTCATGAATTGTATCCAGACATTAAGGGGC
Organism: Coelioxys conoideus; assembly: GCA_947623535.1. Lineage (NCBI taxonomy): Eukaryota > Metazoa > Arthropoda > Insecta > Hymenoptera > Megachilidae > Coelioxys > Coelioxys conoideus. The sequence continues at coordinate 6,827,195 of OX392449.1, read as the reverse complement.
ACGCGTAGTGCATCGTCGATTACATTGAGACCAAGCAGGACTCACCAGGTGCGTCCTTGATTGCATTTAACTTACGTAGGGCACACTCGATTATTGGTAGCATTTAGATCGCGTACAATGCAGACAATGCTTGAACGATCGTACTCGATTACTACAAGACGCACAGGATGCGTCGTCGGTCGTAGAATAGGACGCACCTCGAGCATCGTGAATTGTATGTAGATAGAATACAGCACGTCTCGTAGATCGAGAAATCGCGTCTGGACAGATCAGCGTTGTGATCGCATATGATTATACAGGGTGTCTCACAACTAGTGTAAGACTAGTTGTAGGTGCGGTGATTCTAAGCAACTTGTTCTTTCACAAAATAGGATGATGTATGACGGTGTATCGCCGATAATATTCGGGCAGTAACTATACTAACGGGCGTTTCGCGTATCGTCGATTGTATTTAAATGGCACAAGACGGATACAATACCGCGTCACATTTAAGTAACACGGACGTGCTTTGTGGTGTCATCGGTCATAGGATGCACGCAATGCGTCATGAATCGCATTTTGATAAAATTGTCGACGTATTATACGTGATCGCTCGATAGTATAGAACGCGCGTGTCTGGTTATTGCATATTCGACCAAACACGTCGCGAACTTCGAGAATGAGCGATTGCATCCGGATTCGGCGCACCCGATCTGGCACGACGCAGCCGGTGCGTCGCGCGATGGAGTCGCACGAGACAGGATTTGCATCGGGCGTCATCGGTCCTGACCGCGTTAGGGCAAAGTTGAAGAGTCGTTTCTTAACCTCGGTATACGTGACGAGAGGCTGTTTGTAACGGAGCTGGTAATAGGTGTATCGTATTCCCGGCAACAACGTGGCAATTCTCGTTTCGAAGGCTCGATTCAGCGGCGAGAGGCGAAGCGCACGAGCGATCCAAAGGGCGGATTTGCAGGGGACGTCACCTGCAATTAGGTGGACGGTCGCCGTGGCACACAAGCGACGCATGCTACCAACACACGCGAGCGGAGATCGAGCAGTCGCGTTTCGGCGCCGCGATGCTTAGGGCTACTCGCTCGCTCGAGTGCAGCCAATTTCGGCTTTGTCATGGTAATTTCTCGCTCGCACGAAATAATACGACGGCAGCCAGCGTCCGGCAGCCATTTTTTCGAATATGCGATTTTCTTCTTCCTACGATTCCACCGCCACACGTCGTTGCCCTCCGTTCACCGATCCGATCACGCTCCTCGACAACGTTATATGGTCTTCGTGTTGAATTATCATTAGATAATTAGCAAAAATAAATCTATGTTGAGAGTCTCTGGATCTACAATAGTAGAAAGTCTTGACTCTGTTACCGGAGTCAATGGTCCTCAAGTCATGTGTATATCTAAGGTCCATTTGGGCGAAAACGTTGCAGACCCAGGGCGTTATTTTTGATACACGCGTTGTTTCGTTCGGTGCGTACGAGTCAGACCACGACCCTGTTTCGTGTATATGTGCGACTGTGTGTGTATTGTTGTACGACGACTCATCGATAGCCGTATAAACTAAGAATCATCACGCGGCGAACAATCTAATCACAGTAAACTTCAACCCATCTAGCCTCCTGTACCCGTTATCTGTCCCTTTACATGTCGACTGTTTCTCAAACCTTTAGTCATGCATCCTCATTCTATATACAGGGTGTCCCATTTGAGTTGACGCACATTTTTCTTGAGGTAAGAAAAACGCAAATGTTTTGTAAGCTTATAAACTTAGCTCGTCCATTAATCGATTGTCAAATGGCATTACTAATTTTTTAATACATGGACAGCATTTTCATTGATAGCGTTGTAGATCCACGTAGATCCGCTGTAGATCCCTTCGTCATGCAATGAATTGCCATACTTTGACGAGAATGTCTTGTGACGCATTCACTACTTAAATGTAGTAAAACTTACGAAAATTTTGAATACTCTTATACGCAAATTTTGAATACCCTTATAATTGACAGACAATTATAATTTACATAATCAATGATCACCAAATATAAAATACGCATGACATTTTAACTTTCTTTGCTTGTGTTAATATCGACGTTGCAAATAGTTCTGTCTGACGCGCCAGAAAAGTAAATTGTATGGCATATAAATTTATAACAAAGTTAATTGTGTTCGCGAGTGTATAAGATACCGCACTTTTCGCGCGTGTGACCCATTAGCCATTATCGCGATCATTAGAATTAATGCATGTATCGTCATCGTTACAACGTATGTTACATTGTATTGTCGTCCGACACGCCATTAAATTTTGTTCTTAATAAATTTATGCGCTATAGGTTGGTGCCGTAATGCGAAACGCGAAATCGCGTTCCCGGCAATCGCGACTCGATCGATGGCTCGATTTATGAACGCGGCTTATATCGCTTATTCGCCGACGAGCGAACAACTCGTCGACAAAGAGGCTCCGGTCGGCATCGATTAAGCAGAGAATTTCGATTGACGTACTTAGCTCGTTAATTAATTGATTGTCAGTATGTAATTCGACGCTTCCGCATTCTAGATCACGATCGTATCTCGTCGCGACTGGCACTCTTGCCGCATACCGTCGAATGCCACGTTTTTTGCAAGCGCCAACTCTCGGGATTTTTATTCCCGATCGAAATTGCATCTTCCAATGCAGCTGCGCACGCGTTGTTCGGCTTTTTTTTTACCGGAAAACGGAACCAAACTCAAACCTTAAGTCACTCGCTATTCCCAAACGGAGTTGTGAATATATCTTTTTACATATATTCTTCTATCACTTGCAAGTTTTGCATAACCTATAAATTAATAAAATATTCAATTCTTTCTTACGTGTTTAAAACATACGCTTAAGAAGCTCATTAATTAACCAGGTTAGTGAAAAATTAGTTTATCTTGTATTTTTATTGAGATAGGCTTTACAAAGTAACAAAAAATGTATATGTTAGTAAACAAAAATATTTATTTTAATGTAAGAGTACTCAGTTATTTGCCTTCGTAATCAAGTTAATACAATAAAGGTAATAATAATAAATCAAAATATAATTAGATTTAATGGGTACAATTTATTTGTTCTTAAGTTACGATGAACTACAGAAGGTATAATAAATAGAATTATGAATGAAAAAATCATTTTTTGCTTCAATGTTTTCTAAATTACAAAAGTATTTGATAGGAATAAGTAATATTTTTAATATGTTGACTGCTATGACACTCTTGGATCGTATAAATAATTCGGATAAATAGATTGCTTGAATATATATATATATATATATATAATTAATTTATGTTTCATCGTCCGTTCATTTATTTCTCAATCTCATACTTGACTTCATATTAATCGTGCATTATACGTCGGTAGTTTTACGAATTTTCCTATTATTCATGTTACGATGAATTAACACGCATATTAATTCCTTATCTTGGTCAGAATCAATACACGTTTCAAGAAAATTATCTTAACGAAACTTGTAATTTGACATAGGAAAATTCGTAAAACAATCGACGTATGTATGAGATTTAAAAATCTCAACAAACCCATACATGTGTGACACTCAAATTTCTATACGTAATTTCTATTTCTTATAATTTAACGTCTGTATTACCAAAAATTTGATCACTTTTCTAACTGAACCTACTCGCATTAGTTACTTGGAACTATGGTAAATAAATATAACAAAGTACTGTCAAAATATGTGGTATAATGTGATAAAAATGGAAATACTTCCTAATGCAATATTCAGTTGCTTCAGTGTGACAGTCAACGTGTTAAGGGGTGTTGAGAGTAAGCGATCGAAAGTGTACACCCCGTATACCGGGGTATTTCACAGACATTAGACTACGCCTCTCTCGCGGCGACCTGTACAGACATTTTCGATAGCAGCCAACGTGAAAATGTATTCGGCGTGGCCGTCGCTGAAGCTTCGATAGGATCGATAGATGCTAGAAACGCAGCCAGCCAGAGGCAGCCTCTGCATCTCCGGGTCGCTTGGAAACTGGCTGCGCGATTCTGTGTCAGAGCGGCACATCCATATAGAAGAGCACGAACGCGAGAGGATACGTACGCCACGCGAGCTGCCAGCGCGGAAACGAGACGAATTCGTCTCGGCCGATGGAAAATCCGAAATTTCGAGGACCTCAGCCAGCTATTCTTTTCGTCCACGTCGCGATAACGACCGACCCGACGATCTCCTCGCTATCCACCCCGCAAAACGACCAAGAATTTTAATCGCGATCCTATTCTACGCCCTGGATAATCATCGGGCCCTTGGCTCTAGGCTGTGGCGATCGATCGATATTTTAAGGAAGACGAGGACGTTTCACGTCCTCAGGTTTTAGAAATTTATGAACTATTGTTATGCTGGTTGACGTCGGACCATCAGATAGTTACTCTGTACAGTCTGGGGGAAATAGTGTCTCCGAAACTTTCAAATTTCTGTGTTTCAAACTTTCAAATTGTTAAAATTTCGAATTTTTGCAGCCTCGAAATTCTAAATTTTCATGGTCTCAAAATTTTTTATTTGCGCATCCTCCAAATTTCGGACTTTTCCAGTCTCAACATTTCGAATTTTCACAGCATCAAAATTTCAATGTTTCGATGTTTCCAAATTTCCAGCTTTCGGAGATTCGGCATTTCCAAATTTACGGAATCTCAAATACCTAAATCTCCAAGTTTAGCATTCCAGATACCTGAATCCCCAAATCCCTAAAGTCACAAATTCCTAAATGTCCAAGTCTAGCACTCCAGATACCAGAATCCTCAAATCCTTAAACTCACGAATACCTAAATCTCCAAGTCTAGCACTCCAGATGCCAGAATCCTTAAATCATTAAAGTCACGAATACCTAAATCTCCAAGTCGAGCACTCCAGATACCAGAATCCTCAAATCCTAAAACTCACGAATACCTAAATCTCCAAGTCTAGTAGTCCAGGTACCAGAATCCTCACATCCCTAAAGTCAGAAATACCTAAATCTCCAAGTTTAGCATTCCAGATACCACAAATCACTAAAAATTTTAGTCACTCGACTCCCCAACATTCTAAATATCTATATCTCTGAGTCTCTAGAGTCCCGAACATCTCGAGCCCGAAATACCCGAAATCGCGAGCATCCAAATTCCGAAATCCTTGAAACTTCGCTCACCCGAAGTCCAAAAAACGCGGAAGTTTTCGAATTTCGTGAATCGTCGTGCAATAGATGGTAACCGCGGTAAAACCGATTTCAAAGTGTAACCTTCTTCGCAAGAACTTTCTCCCGGTAGACAAAGAGCGCGCCCCGAGCCCGTGGGTGAAGAACGAAGAAAGTTGGTGTCATCTCGATACACGAATACCGATTTCAAGGATAAAATCGAAACGTACAAAATGAAAGGATCGTAAGTGGTCCGCGCGAACATTCGGTAGATTCTTTTCTCCCCCCACGAGCGTCCATTTTAGGGGGGACCTGTATGTAGAAAGCCGAAATTAAGGCGATTTTCAATAATTATTTTGAAGAATACTTCTTCCGAAACTTCTGACTGAACCTTATTACAGGTATAGAAGCACTTCAAACAGGGATAATAAATAAACAAACTTTTGATTATTACTCCCGCGCGTCTTGGATCGTCGCGAAGGTGGGTCACATGTATAGGTCCTCACAACAATAGCTTGCACTCTACTCCAAATACCAATGCGTTTCGTATCCTATAGGTATTAAAGTAACTTTTAAACACTAGATTTACGGACGTTTAATGACCACTTATGTCTGAATTGAAAATGAATTATAAAAATAAGTAAATAATGGATAATACATACATCGGTTTATAGAAAGATTCTTTATCCCGATGAAGGTTAACGTGCATTTTGACGTGAACTTTTTAATAATTTTCATAATCGAAAACAAAAAATGTAAGATCCGTCATTTTGGTGGATACCGTGAATCTAGTGTTGAACAAAACAAACAAAAAAATAACTTTTTTGACTTCATCTACATGGAGGCCCCCCTTTAGTCCGATGTAATCCCAGTCGTATTACCGTTGCCAAGAGTGTTCGCTAATCGACTTATCGTCTTAGCGTAATCGATCTACGTGATTCGGATCTTGTCCCGTTCCGTCGTTTACGATTTCGCGTCGCAGAAGGAGACAGAGACAATGTATCGACGATCGAGACTACTCCGCTACTCGTGCTGGTTCGGTAATGTAATCGTTTAATCGACGGCTAAGTAGAGAGGCAGAGTCGAACGAGGAAGCTGACGAAACTCATGGAAATGAGAAGGCTATCTACGTAGCCGGGCAAACAATACCGTCTACAGAATTTCGATTGTGACTGGCCAACCAGAAATCGAGATCGCTTTCCTTTCGCTCGACTGTACCGTTAAGACGATGCTTTAACCTCGCACGCGTTTCTACACAAAATCTACCTCGCCGTGATCTTCGATATCTTTAGACAGTTTGGAATTTTTGTCCGTGTTGTGAAGTCCAAGTGGGAAAACACGAGCCCGGAATGGTCTTCGTTCGTCGATTCGATCGGCGGACTCTTCTTTGGATGCTGAAAATCCTTCCGGAGAGTCGGCGACACACGGTACTCGATAGTTAGGATTCTACGTTATTCGAAGCTTCAAATTGACTAAATTCTGATATCTTCCGAAATGTCGAATTTCCAATTCACTTAATTTCTGGAATCTAGAATTTTCAATATTCTGCATTTCTGTATTGCTGAATTTCTATATTCTCCCGTCTTTAAGTACAGAAATCTTTAAATTCCCGCCTTCGTAAACTTTTGAATTCCTAAATTCCCAAATTATTAAATATTCAAATCCTTCAACTACCCAAGTTCCTAAATTTCCAAATCCCAAAATTCCCAAATTCTTAAATCGTCAAATCCCGAAATTCCCAGACTCCAAAATTTCCAAATCGCAAACGATAAAATCCCTAAATTCCCAATTCCCTACATTCCCAAATCCCCAAATCTCCAAATTCCCAATTCCCTGCATTCCCAAATCCCCAAATCCCCAAATCCTCAAATTGTGAAATTCCTAAATCCCCAAACCCCAAAATTTCCAAATCGCAAATTATAAAATCCTTAAGTTCCCAATTCCCTGCATTCCCCAATCCCTAAATTGCCAAATCCCTAAATTTCTAAATATCTAAATCCCCAAACCCAAAAATGTCCAAATCGCAAATGATAAAATCCCTAAATTCCCACTTCCCTACATTCTCAAATCCCTAAATTTCCAAGTCTTTACATTCAAAAATTCCTAAATTCTTAAATCCTTAAAAATCCGAATCTTTCTCAAATCTTTAAATTCCCAAATTTTTAAATTTTCGAACCTTGAAATTCTTGTATTCCCAAAATCCCAAATTCCCGTATTCCCAAACCCCAAATTCTTAAATTTTCCAACTCCAAAATTGTTCAATGTTCTTTACTTATCCAATCATCCACTTTATCAACCCACCCATTATACTGTCGCCCCATGCATACTTTCTCCCAACAAAAATGTATTCGTAGGTACTTTTCATTTTGAAGGATGTTTAGAAACGTTGGACGTTTCCGTTACGTACATATGTTTCGCGTTTGAAGCACACGCGAAATAGTTATACGCTGATGCTTTTAGGGAATTAATGGTCTCGTTGGAGAAGGGTAATCAATGTTTTGAACGGGCGGTAAAGTTTATTGGATTGCGCGTGTAGATGTGTAAATTGGTCGTAAGTGTTGTACCGTAAGGACCAAGTACTGGTTTACATCGGTTGCAGTGCAACTCTGTCACTGATTAATGTTGCGTAAGAGGGATAGGTTTCCTAGATAAATTGGTAGGATGAAGGCTTATTAGGTAACAGATATAAATGGAGTCGATTTAACGTTTATAAAATATACGATCGCGCTAGATTCGCTGTTGCAATCGCGTTTATAAAATAAATTATCCGTTCGTGCATTTGATGCGTGAAATGAATTTTGTTTACTTCGAATTAATTTTACCGATCGTCCGTTTATTTATTAGCGGGATTCGTTGCATAATTTTATGCCGTTTCTTTAATTAATACCACGAACTGATCGAAATTTATTTCCTGTTGCAGGTGAGTACCCGTATCTGGTGAAACCTAGCGGTAAATTACTAGGTAAGAGTATTTTGCGGCATTTCGACGAAGAGCACCACGAAATAGCGGAATTCTATCGAATACCTGGCAAATAAGTTCATTCGGTTCTTCATCCGACGCAAGTTTCATTTGGATTAGCTTTTCTTTTGTCAGCGCTGTCAGGGAAATCGATAACACGTTTGAAATTTTATATTTGACTGCTTATGTTGTGCGGTGTTTGATTCTGCTAACATCAATATTGTGTGTGCTGGCTAGCTGTGAATATGGACACAAATAGCGTGCATTATCGTCACATTATTTTAAAAAAGGCAATGATGTCTTGACAGAACGTATGTGCCAGAAGAGGTATGCCAAATTCTGTTGTGGAAATTTTGCCGTCAATGATGCGGCCTGTTCGAATCAACCGAGATTAATTCAAGTGACATTAAGTCTATAGTCGAAGTCAATCCATCCCAATCGATACGAGAGATTGCTAAGGCATTGAATGTATCTTCTACAAGTGCAGAAAACCATTTCCGCCAGCTGGGTTATGTTTCTCGTCTAAATGTTTGGGTACCGCATCAGTTAACCGAAGCTAACTTGACCACACACACCTTGAAAAACCGGACGAACTTATTTGGCAACCCAATACATTACTGCTAAGTTCCATCAAAAAGTGAAATTTCGGTATGGTCCCTTGTTAGTGCCAGGGTGTTAGCGCAAAGTATCAGCGAGAAATCCGAGCGCTGACGATGCTTGGAAATAAAATTGTAGACGAGGTAGACGTTCATCTGGTATGCGTGACCACGCGAACCAATATAATCCTACCACTGAAAATACGAGTGAGTCGACACGCCAATTCCTGGGTCGTGGATAGTACATTACTGCTAAGTTCCATAAAAAAGTGACATTTCGGTACCCTTGTTAGTGCCAGGGTGTTAGCGCAAAGTGTCAGCGTGAAACCGAGCGGTGACAATGCTCGGAAATAAAATTGTAGATGCGTTAGACGTTCAATGCAACCGGGAATAAATAATAAGGACAAGACGGTGAACGAGAGCGATTAAGCGTGATCCAGTTCGCTGGTAAAATGTTGAAATTAGCAGAGACCGTGGTCGAACACGCGTACATGTAGCTGGTCGCGCGACGAGCAACCGCGCAACGTTGACACGAGGCGAGACCTGTCGAGATCAAAAGCTGCGTGCAATGGCACACGCCTCTCACTATTGCGAAAGTCACCTCGACGCAATTCCCGCCAGATACATGAAACGCTCTGTCGAAGCAGATGATTTACCGCTTAGAACGCGTCAAATCGTTTGTCTCCTCTCGCTTCTTTTCTGCTCGAACGACACGCTGCCCCGTCCGTCTTTTGTGCCTGATCCAGCCACGGTGCTTCTTCCGCTTTTTTTTTTTATCGATCCTCACGATCTTACCGGCTCGTTCGCGATAAGTACATCGCGATCCATTCAATTCGCCGCGTTTCAATTTCGCCTACCTAATTTCATTCGAGGCGATTCCGCTCCACGCACTTGATTTCAATTTCGCCCACCAGATACACTGTTCGACGAGATTCGGATTTAACGTACTTGATTAATTGAGGAGCTGCAGGTAGAAGAAATTAAGGGGCGCAGCGGTTAAAACGCGTTGAAATAAATGAGTGTAAAGAGATTTCATGTCCATAATGGCAGTCAGCGTTACTGAGATAATGAAGGTATTTAGGAAACCTATAGTATAAACGCGGATCTAAGTTGCATGAATATCGTCAAAAAGGTAGATTGTTTTAGCCTGTGACACTCTAGCGCTGCAAGTCTGTAAGCAGATCGACAAGAGACCATACATATAGGCATATAGGCAAGAGAGTATGGACAAGAGGGTAGAGGCAGGCTCAAACCTGGAAATCAATCACGACAAACCTGGACATGTTTTTTCCGCATTTATCATTGAAGTCTATTTTGTCAACCACTTGTCAGACTTTGACGACCCTGACTCGTGACGTACTCATAGCTTAAACATAATGAATTTGATTACAATTTTGACTACGCGCATGTGTAAAGTTCATATCCAATTACAACCTATATGATCAAGGATCATTGAATATAAAATACGCATAGTTTAACTTTCTTTGTTCGTGTTAATGCTGTAGCTGCAAATTGGTTGGTTCTGACTGACGCAGCAGAAGATTAATCTCTTCCTGTCGTAAGTATTTTTACCATTAGCAGATAACAACTGTAAAATTTTCTGGTTGAAAAGTTTGATCAATTTTTTTGATATAATTGTATTTTTATTATCAATTGTCAATATCGTCTGTCTCGCTGTGTTCAAACATCACATAATACTAAAAATGTAGTTAAAAATTATTTATTAAAAATTGTTGCACTAAATCAAATGGGGAGTGAGATTTGCAAAGGGTTAACCTTTTACGATCGAAGGTATTTTCATTGATAGCAGACATTAGCTCTAAAATGTTTTGGTTGCAAGGATTGATGAATTTTTTTGTAGTTATTATCTCTGTAATATTAATTGCCACTATTAGCTATTTCATTATGTTAATACCATAGAAATATATGTAACAGGACATGATAGAATATGTTAATACATCATATATGTGCTACACTACGGATTTAGTTGAAACCTATTTCAAATAGGAATACCTATTTCAAATTGCTATATTAAACAACGTGGTGACTGTGAATTTTCCACGATAAAAATATGATATAACATAATATTATATGGTAATTTATGATCTATGTGCAACACTATGGATTTAGTTGAAAAATACATATTCCAAATTGCTACATTAAACAACGCGGTGAGTGTGAGTCACCCTTCGAGTGCAAAGGGTTACATTGTATGTTAAGGGGTTAAACTGTGCTTTTTCCCTGTTTCGAAAGACTTGCATTCGTGACCCACCCACGCCTCGATAAAGCGTGAAATTTCGATCGTGAAGTCGAAGAGAATTTAATCGGGACGAAATGTTAAGGAGCGAAGGTATTCGAGGAATTCCGCTTTCTCTGATGATTCGTTATCGTCGGACGACCGAGTTATCGTGGAAATAAAGGAACGCCTCTCTTTGAGCGTGACGCGGCGATCTTTCACTTCCGGCCGCGTCGAAAGAAAGCGACAAGCCGTTGACGAGTCCCGGCTCGCTTGCAAAATCGCTCGAGAACAAACAAAAGGAACGAGGCTGCCCCGACAACGCGTCGCTGAAAGTGAAACGATAGGACCGTTCGTGCTTCTCGCCGGAAGGAAGAAATTTCGATGCTGAAACGATCCTTTCTCCTTTCGTTTCCCGCGACATCCTAATCCTTTATCCGCTTAACTGCGTTCGACGTCTATACACGTCGATCCAAAACGTCGTTCCTGCACGAAATTAACCGGTTAACTGTTTCGACCTCTTTGGAAAATGCGTACCTAAACTGCGTCGCACAAATTTACCGATGACGAGTATACTCGTCAGACATAGAGTGCGTGTTATGTGGAATTACGTTGCAATGAAATGATTTTTTATTTTGTTAGTCGTATTTGTTTACTTAAATTGATATGAATACTTTGTATATGAACGAAAAGAAAAACATGAAAAATCATTCATAGTAAAAATCATCCATAGACTTGGCCTCAAAATATTTCAAACATCATGAACTTTAGGTATACGTGTTAGTTTTAACTGTAATTGCAATTTAAACTGCAAATTGAATCTTCTTATTACTCATGACGAATATACTCGGCATGACACAAAATATTGCACTTTTTTCGTGACCAGTATACTGGTTCAAGACAAATAACTGGTTTAATCATTTTTCATCGCATGAACGTATTATTCTTCCTGGTTTTGCTTTACTTTCTTCATACAATTTGTAGTAGAAGCATTTGTCTCGTGGTTGATGCGTTTACTGGCCATTAGTTGATCTTAATAATTTTAATAAGTTCGTGATTTCGTGGAAATATACGCGGAGCCTCACATTTGTTAACCCTTTGCACTCGAAAGATTTTTCTTCGTTGACAAACAGCAATTGTACATATTTGCATTTGTAAAGGTGGATGAATTCTTTTGAAATTATTATTGTTTCTTATTATTAATGTCCAATATTGTCTGTCTCGCTATGTTCAAACATCGCGCGATATACTATAAATTTACTTAAAAGTTATTTAAAATTGTCGTATAAAGTCAAATGGCTAACACGATTCGTATTTTGAACTAAAGGGTTAATATTCGCCGAACAGAAAATTTTAACGCAAACCCGACAACTTTCGCGATCGTTAACATTAAACGATCTTTCGTGATCATTCGATTCGATTCTCGATATCGATCGGTCGCGTTGCGGACAGGTTTTAAGTTTAAGCTAAAGAACGACGAAGTTTTGCGTCGTTCACCTAGGGGAAAATAGATACCGATGTAACGAGACCGAACGTTGGTGGTAGATTACAATTTATCGTGCTCTCAAGAGCAAATCGAATCAATTAGGTGTCCGATAAATCAGTCTGAAATAACGTACTAACCGGACGACGCGGATTTAAGAAACGTCGAATTATTGCGCTCGATCGACCGCTCGCGGATTCGAGCGTACCACAGGAGGGCGTTCACGGTCCGCACCCTTTTCCCTGGAATTCCACGCGGAATTCGTGCTACGGAGAAAGTGAAATGCCATTTCTGTCCCGAGACAAAATAAAGCAGCCCGAGAAAACGCGCCGACAATGAGACTCGAGAGATACGCCCTCGAAGAGACGCGGATAAGCATCCGCTCGCTCGAAATCGCTTAACACGAATCGAACGTATGCGCGACACGAATTTCACTGACAGTTCGTTATTTCTAAATTCTCCAGGTAACTATTTATCTGTGGAACAGTAACGAAGTGACTGTAGCTCGAATATTTATCGGTATTGTTCGATAGGTTACACCGACAGATTTAACACTTTGATCGCCGGTCATCCAAATATGGGTGACGCTTAAATTTCTATATGAATCAATCACCTGTTTAGTATGAGTTTGTTCATTTATCTAATTGGAAACGCTAGTAGTGATTTCTTTGACCTATGAATAATAAATGGAGCAAAATATTGTGAACATATTTGGTAGGATTTATTAACACTGAAACTACCAAAGGGGTTAAATGACTCTTTCACAAATTTTCTACTTCGAACGACAAAATTAGTTAAGATGGTTTTCCTTAGGTCTATACTGATTATCATCGAGACAAAGAATCAATAAGTGTATTCATTCATGTTTCATTGTTTGTTAATTCATTTTTCAACTTCATTTTTAACTTCAAATTAATTGTGTATTATATGTCGGTAGTTTTAATGTTAATTATAAAAATACTATCTAATAAAATTAGTTCCAATCCCTTCAGTTCAGAATTTTCTGTTTGTTAAAGAAAAAATTATTTTATACTGAAATTAATTAATTCATGTGAATGAAAGCAACGCTATAATTTTTACAAAAATATTTATTTATAATTTGTAAATGTACATTTTAATGGACACATGGTCCTTGCGCAAAATTTGTTCAAACCTATAAGTAATAAAATACAGCACCAAAAGTATTATGTACATTACACTGTGCATTGGGTCCGAAGGGGTTAAAGCGATTTTACGAATCGATTCGAAGAATGTGCCCGACAACGAGGTTGTAACCGCGTTCGAGGCGTAAACCGCCAATCGATGGGTCAAAATGGTCGACAAAATCCATTTCGGGACTGGTGTATGGTGTCTGTCGATATTTTCATATCCTCCTGGCTGAATGTGTCAACCATTGACGCGGACCTCGAAGCAACGACAGCAACCTACGAAACAACATCCATTGTTTTATCAAATCCGGTTGCGACCTCTCTCATATTCGCTCAGCGATTCTCAAAATCGTCCATCAAAATTTAAGAAACAAAAAAAACAAAAATGATAGATGAAATTATAGATTGAATATGATATTAAGAATAAGAAAGATGAAATCATGAATCGAATTAGTAATTGATCAGGACTGTGAGAATGTGGAAGGCGAAATCATGAATCGAATTACTAATTGATCAGAACTGTGAGAATGTGGAAGGTGAAATCAAGAATCAAATTATAAATTGATCAAATGTAAAAAAACAAAAGAGAGAGAAATCATAAATGATATTATAAATTGTATGAAATATTAAAAATTAAAAAGATGCAATCGTGAATGAAACTATAAATTGATAAGGAGTTCAAGGATGTAAAAGATGAAATCATGAATCAAATTATAGATAAATGAAAATGTTATATTCTCTATTGTACCGTGCACCTACCACAAGGCTGCTCTAGGAATTCCGAGAAATACATCTATCTTCCTTGTTTTTCAAACTGACAGATGGGTGTAACTGTTGTAAACAATTGTTAATATATACTTGAAACACGAACTACAGCAAGAAGTACTTTTTTCATTTGAACCAATCGCTACCATGCTTCTTTATTCAGCTGGAGCTCGTCTTAACACGTTGACTGCCACACGAAAGCAACTGAACATTGCATTAGTCAGTATTTTCATTTTAAACAAACGTTACCAAATATGTTCACGATACATTGTTATATTTGTTCATCACAGTTCCAAGTAACTAATGCGAGTATTTACATCCAGAAAGGCGAACAAATTTTGAATAATATGGCTCTTAAATCTGTATAAAAATTTGAGTGTTACCCAAATATGATGGCACTCAACGTGTTAAGCAAACAGCAGAAGTATTTGTTCGTGAATAAAAAATTAATTCGTTGAAATTTGCATCGACCCATAACTTCTCTGCGGTTCACCCAGCGTTTGCAAGTGCTGTTCCGAAGTTACGAAAAATTTGTTTCTCGAAGGGTTTCCAGCGGGGGACATTGAACCCGCTGGTCGAAATTTCGTGCGAAACGAAATCGCCGAGAGGAATAGCGACGACTTTTACCGTTCGTTGATTTCCGCACCGATTACAGACCATGACCGGAGTAAATGCTAGGTTCAGATAAATCGATCCTCGCGCCCTGAAATATTCACGCTCATATCAAAGCGCCGCGTAGACCGTGTGGTCTGCGGTAATCTTGCCAACGATGTAGACGCGTACACGCTCGTGTAAAGCCTTCTCTCCATGGCTTGAGCTTATACGTCGCACCAGGATGGAGCTTAATTGAACCCCGTTCGAACGTTATCGAACGCGCACGGTTCAGATCTATTACTAGCTACCGTCTTTCGTGCGACGAATCTGATTTTATGCGGACCACGAACGTAACAGCTCTGTCTTTATCCTTCCTCGAACTTAAAGCGTACACTAAAACTAATCATATTCAAGATAAATAATAAATCTCTTCAGGTTGAATCACGTTTTATTATGGATTGTACTTCCCATTCTGTCATTAGTTATAATTTTCATTGTGTTATTAAATCATGTTTCATTATCCACATCTATTAAGGCAGGATCGATAAAGTTCGAGTTAGAGTTCGACTTTTGTTACTCGACTCGGTTATGTTATACTAATCTTCCAAGTACGTTACAACGTGTATTTGTACGGGTTAAGTCTGAACAGCTTAAATCGATAACGTAATTGTGTATACATACATGACAATTATTTATGTAATTGAAAAATGACATAGGTATCTGTTGATTACGAATAAAATCAGGTTCGAAAGACTTAAGGGATGTTAGCCCTTTGCACTTGGAGGTATATCTACTGGTAGCAAAAAGTAACTGTAAAACGTTCTAGTTAAGAAGTTTGATCAATCTTTTTGAAATTATTATGTACAAAAAAAAAACATTTTCAAGGCCCGCACAACTTATTAAAATTAAAAAATGTTAAGCAAAGCACTTGTTTCTTTAACTAAAAAATAAAAAGAAATTTATTTTGAAATTTCTTTATGAATAATTGTAAGTAAATCATCACAATAAATTAGCATAATAAAAGTTTTTATTCCTTATAGCGAAATCTTAAAAAAAAAAAACAGAAGTATATAGAGAATTCATTCGATTAATCACTAGAAGTTAAATGGTAATATTGAGAAATTGTTCACGGACCATATAAATTAATTAGTCGCACTGTATGTTGACTCTGCCCGAACTAAATAGTATTATTTCAACAAAATAACGTCGAACCACGTCGACGGGATCCGTTTGCGCAACGTCGAGCCTGTAAGAAAATCCGAATACAGGTTTCCGACCGATCCCGTCGACGAAGTCGATCCGCCTGCTTTGCAACCGGGCTACCGTAAGTACTGGTTGTGCAAATCGGAAACATTATCGTCGCTCGTTCGATTCGTACGTGCCGATTATAACGTCTACGCGTTCCCGATTCACGAACGTTAAGAAATCTAATGATAACCGTTCGATCGTTTTGTGGGCCGCGATGTTTGACTGCGAATTAACCCTTTCACCGTCTACGAGCCATGATACATACGCGGGTATGAAAAAGGACCGTGAACGCGTTGACAGTATGGCAGTTGCCGTTGGACAACATCGTGGACGCACGAGTTATGGAATGAGCGTGCTGGAAGAGAAACTCGCTTATGCGTTTTGATAGTGGATGGAAATTGCAGGGCACCAAGAGTTCTGCTTGCGGGATTTGGTGACAGGAAAATTTTAGATTTGAGAGCTTGAGAGCTTGAGAATTCGAGGATTTAAGAATTTGAGGATGTGAGAGTTTGGAAATTTAAGAATTTGAGATTCTGAGAGTTTGAAGATTTAAGAAATTCAGGATCTGAGAATTTGAGAATCTAAGAGTTTGAAGGTTTAAGAATTTCAGGATCTGAGAATTGGAGAATCTGAGAGTTTGAAGATTTGAGAATTTGTGGATCTGAGAATCTGGATGCAAGATCCATAAATTACAGGATTTAGGTATTTGGGAGATTGTAGTTACGGAACTCGAAATTAGGGAATCTATAAATCGTGGGATTTTGAAGTTTGTAATTCTGAAATTTGGACAATTGAAAATTAGGGTATTCGAGTACTTGGTAGTTCGAAATGAAAAAATTTGTATATTTGAGGATTTGGACATACTAGAATTTTATATTTGAAGATTCATAAATTTGAAGTTTCGAACACACAAGAATTTTATCTCAGTCTTCGAAAATCATAATATTTCATAATCTAAATTTGAAAATTTTCATATTGGAAAATTGTAGAATGTGAAAAATAAGAAACTGTGCTACCGATGCCTATCCAAGTTTGGTCCAGAACGCTCCCACGGTGAATCGTGTTTATGGACGCTTCCGTTCAAAAATTCCGAAAAATCGTTACCAAGAAATAATACCCGCATACAAAATTTTCTCCCACGATTTTGATTATTTACCACTGTGTAGCAAGTTTCCGTCCATAAGTGGCTCCTGAACGATGATGCACTCGCGTCCCTATCGTTAGGTACAGTTATCTTCTTCCACGCGTGACACAATCCAACCACACACGATTGGCCGGTCTCGCGACCACGCGAAACAGGGAATTATCAGAAAACGACACGAACGAGTCTGGCAATTTAACAGCTAATTGCGGCTCGTTGGTCCTCCTTCGAACGATTGCATCACCTCATCATTCTCTCGACCACGTTCGGTAAAGGAGCACCGTGTTTACACGTGTTTTACCGGCAGATGCATAATTCATGCATTGTTATTACTGTTATTAAGATTATTGGCGGCTTCCTTGGCAACGGGAACGGTTCGTTGAAAAATCGAATTGATCGCGACTCGGTGATTAACGTTTTAGACGGACGGGTATAGCTAATTACCGGATTATTAAATCGCCACCCACGCGGCTGCACGAGAGAGTAACGACTTCTGTGACGTACGAGCGAACGCGTACACGTGTGACGTTAGTTTTCTAAATCGCTAATAAAACCACGTAATTCGGAAAAGTATTCTTAATGAAAATACTCCAAATTTTTTAACACGAAACGGTGAACGTTCGATTACGGTAAAATCTCTTACATTGTCTTCTTTTTTAACCCTTTGTACTCCAGATGTGACTGATACTCAACGTTTCGATTAATGCAACAATTTGGAATAGACATTTTTTTTTAATTAAATCCATATCGTGACATATATAATGTATAAACGTAATGATACAGTTAATGGTGGCAAATAATAATGAAAAAATTATATTTTTGAAATAATTCATTAAACTTCTCAACCAAAGTTTTACGGTTACTATCCGCCAGCAATAAAAAATGCCTTGGAGCGCAAAGGGTTAATTTCTTCGCGTTGAATCACCATGTGTTGATTCTCAAGATTTTTGTTAAGGTAGTATCGATATCATTTACCCTTCCGGACTCAATTATTATTAGAATCAAGAGAACTCTCCAACCAGCATGTAGGATACACGGATCAATAATACTTGAGTTCAGACCGAAGAGTTTATTTTAGGATAAAATAAAAACTTCAAAGAGATTATTTCATTTCAGCAAATGATATTATTCGCGTGTATCGCTGATCATGCAAGGAGGGGGTTAAAATATCATTGTTCGAATTGTAACAACGTTTTTATTAAACGATGTAATAAAATTTAGTCGGGTATACTTAACGCTCCCGCTTAAAATACAGATAGCGCTCTTTTCAGCGTTAATTAGGTGTTGATAGCTCTTAATTAACGATCTTCGAGGCGGGTCGATCCTCTAACAAACCAATAATATCCTATATACACATCACGCGGCGGATGAGAAAGGAAGATTCTGCTTGATACATATCTGCTTACTCGGGGTCGAGCAAGATCTTGCGAGAAATTTGCTGAGCAATCGCTCGAGTGCTACTTGTGTTGAGGCTACGAAGTGCCCTAATAAAACGTATACCCACTTTGAACGTTTGTATCAAACACGAAGGTACGATTGTGTGACGTGGATTGCAATAACAAATATTATTGTATCACCGTCGATATCAATGGTGAACATTTTAAACAATTTTTCACCGAACCTAACAGACGTTCAACATTTAACGTACAGCGCGTCACCCGAGAATTGGCGCGTGAGAAGGTTGAAATGAAACATAAGAAGTACGCTTATTATTATAACTGCCAATTGTTTATATCCTTTGAGTTAACTGGTATACATAACCACGCGAACCAATAAGATTCTACCACTGAAAATACGAGCGAGTCGATTCGCCAACTCCTGGATTGTAGATAGTATATCGTTCGTTGAAGCACATAACTGGATACCGTGTCAGAACAATTAACATTTCTTGAGATACCTTCCCCCGAGATATTTTAGAGTAAAATCTGCGAACACGTTCACCCGATATTCCGTATGCATTCCTGAGAATAATTCCTCTCTAATTATTGGAACGAAGCGGGCAGGTGATTGCCCATAGTTATCATCCTTAACCCTTTCACTCCTAATGCAGACACGCGAGTCGCTCGGCCACGAACGTGCCCGACGAAAATACAATTTTGCAAACGGACGTTACACAGATCTGATTATTTGTTTACTGCTCGAGCAGCTTAATTAGTCGAGAGCGTAATAATTCAGATGCTACACGCGATCGTCGATAAATTCATACCAAAATACCAATATCGGTTCACTGACCCGTACTTAAATAGCAATTATTTATTCGCAACATTTTCAACGCTTAATATTATATCACAATGTCTTCAACGCGTTTTATTATGTTACTTATATACAATATTTTTAACGTATGATATTATATTATTTGACAAAATCATAAGTTAAGGATTTAAATTAGAATTAAACTATAGAAGAAAATAAATAAAGTATGATACGTAAACTGGCTTATACAATGATCCTCCATCTTGACAACAGATAACATACATTTTAACACTAGGTTTACGGAACCCGTAAAAATGACGGACCTTACATTTCTTATTTTCAATTACGAAAATTATTAAAAAGTTTATGTTAAAGTGCATATTAATATTCATCGAGGTAAAGAATCTTTGTATAAACTGGTTTATGTAGTATCCATAATATACTTATTTTTATAGTTCATTTTCAATTTTCACATAAGCGGTCATCAAATGTCCGTAAATCCAGTGTTAATAAAAGGTTCATCATAATAATTGTAATTCAAAATAAAAACCGTGTTACGAGTGATTTTGGCTCGTTCCATAAATCCAGCATTAAAGAACAATGTTGCAGAGGTAAGTAATGTTACGTTCGAGTACAAAAGCTTTCACCGATCGGACGATCGTTCCCTTTCTATTCTCTTCGCCGTGACTCCGTTCTCCATTAGGCACCGGATGATTTTTTACGATAAACCTCGCGGTGGCAGAAGAAAACGTTTGATCTAAGTCGGTGACTTCCCACGTTCGTCGTAACATCGTCGCGAGCTAACGTTTGCCCGGTAAGAAACGCGTAGGAGCTAAGAAGCAAAAGAAACGCTGGCACGACCGTAATCCGAACTCGTAATGTCTTCTTTGATCGAACACCTTCGCGAAAAGTAACAGGGTCACCGTACGAACGAACAAGACAGCCGACGGGGATGACTGCACGAAAAGTTGTGGGTCACGCTCGTTCGCCGCGTGTAATTAAGCGAGAACGAACGAACGACGACGACGACAACGACGTCGATTCATCGTGGGCAGATCAATTATTATTATATACGTTCACGAAATTAATGCGATACCCTGCCGAACAATGGAAACGATGTTGTCGCGTGGGCGGCTAATATGATGATACGTCTCGGCTTCGATATATCGGAAACGTTGTCCTCACCTTGTTCGCGTGGGCGGAGACGCAACGAGCGCGCGAATCCTCGATGTTGCACGCGCGAGCAATAAACCGGCGGGATTATATCGAGCGAAATCGGTGCAGATCGTTCCGTCGCGTTTCGACCACGGGCGAAACATTGTCGGGAAGAAATCGGGCTATTAAGATCGCGTTTATGTACAGTCAACGGCAAAGGGAACTCATTCTCGGTGATTTTTACAACCTTCTTCGAATATCGACGTTCGTTGATCTTAGAATGTAGTTACTTTGGTACTCGGAGATTCGAGAATACGATTTTTCTACGGACTTTTGACCATCTTCGAATTGGAGAAATTAAATATTTGTGAATGTCGGAATTCGAGGATCTGTGAATTTGATGGATTTGGAATTTGAGGATACTAGGGGATGTAGGAATACGAAGGATCGATAATATTGAAACTGGGGTACGAAAATCTGGTGTTACTAGAGATATGTGAAATTAGAGACGTGGGATCTACGAATATGAGAATCTAGGGATGAAAAGGAACTAGAGATGTGTGAATCTAGGGATGTGGGAATGTTAAGATACGCGAACCTAGGTATGTGTAAATCTACGGATATGTGAATCGAAATATATGTGAACCTAAGGATGTGTGGATCTACCGATATGTTAATCTAATATGCGAGTCTGGAGATAAAAGGAATCTAGAGATACGGAAATCTAAAGATATGTAAGTGCAGGGATGTAAGATTGTTGGGATTTTCTAATGTAGGAAAATGTGAATCCAAGGATATGGGTATCTAGAAATACGAGGATCAAGATATTCATAGATATGGAAGATTTTAATATCTGGGAATCTGAGAATTTGGGTATTTCAAAAATTTCTTTATTTCGAATTCCTAAAGATGGGATGGTTCGCGAGTGCAGACAATTTCAAAATATATAAATCATAAAATGTAAAAAATTCGCGACTACAAAGATTTGTAAATTAGAAAACGTAAAGTCTCGAACCGGTCTACATTTCCAAAAGAATGCAACGTTGCGCCCGTACTTAAATAAACATCCAACGTGGTATCCCTCTGCCAAATAAACAAACAAAGAACCGAACCGTGTCACTTGTCAATTGGCATAACTAAATTTAATGCAATCGAAACGTACAATACCAAGTAAGTAAATTGAAAGCTAACGAGCGATCGCGAAAGCAGAACTCGACGGTTCTAGTCCGGTAACGTCAAATATCGATGTAGGAAGATACTCAATTATCCCGGAGGACTTAGTCGTCGGTGGTTGAGTTAACCATCGACCAGAAGGGAAATTCAGCGAGCGTACTCGGTGTCGATGCAACTTCCATCTCGGCTAGCAGCGGCAACGGCATTAGCGCGATTACACGGAAATTACGCGATACGCGTGCGCGAACACGCGTGCACCGACAGGAAGACGAGCAAAGTTTCGTGAAACCCAACGGCACTCGGGGCCCGGGAAACGATTATTGGCCGTTGCACACCGCCACTTTGTATGCATAGCCCGTTTTCGAGAGGGAAAGTTACGTTATTTTCGGACGGCTATAGTCACCTGACTGTCGTTCGCGAAAGTCCTCCGATGCTTTGATACTTTATCCAAACGTTTAGCTTCCCGTTCCTCGCCGGCCATTATGATCTTACTATTGCGGTTGTACGTCTTATCAAACACGTGTCAGGTAGCGAACCCTTTTTAACATTTTGTAAATTGAATAGCCTTTTGTAAATTTATATTTTTACGCGTTTTTACCGTCGCAGCAATAATGTCCAAGGGCCCGGTACTTAGTCGATGCAGTTTTATTAGCTTTTTGTGAACTTGACCAGTTGAACATAGTCTTAAATTTTATAGTTTACACTAAGTCAAATTTGAGACTCCCTCGAAGGGACACTCGGGGTACAACGGTACCTAAGTTACCGCGAGCGAAGATCCCCACTTAATTAGAGTACCACCACTCCACTTGGCAAAAGGACACCTACAACCACCAATCGCGAGCGTGATCAATTTTGTAAACGTCTACAAAAAGGTCCTTAAATACGTCTACGCAGAAACCTAAAAGGAGAATTTTAACATATATTGTCAACAAGAACACATCTCGACTTAATATACATATACAGGGTGTCTCACAATTATGGTACGAGCCGGAAAGGGGTGGTAGATGAGGCTATTCAGAACATTTTCCTTTGCAAAAATATTGGATGAGGCTTCATTTTTAAATTATTAAGGAAAAACACCAACCAATGAGAGCACGAGGATCGCGCGCGCTAGGAGGCAGAAGTGCAGGCCCGAGTTTTAATTGGCCGTGGTCGCGATCGAATATACGACGCACGTGATTCTCGCGTTCTGATTGGCCGGTGTTTTTCCTTAATAATTTACAAATGTAGCCTCATGCGACATTTTTGCAAAGGAAAAAGTTGTGGGACACCCTGTATTGTCAATCGTTAATATTAGATATCAACGAGCCTCGAAGAAAACAACATCAAAATTCCTCCAAGTTTCACTAACTCATCATTAAAATACAGTCCACTAAAATCGAACTAGTTTGTACGTGTTTACTCTGCATCGCGAAGGAAAACGTGTACGCAACAACACGATACCGCGCGAGTAATCGAACGCGATGCGGTAAGACGCGCGTGGGTGGGTCGCAATGACGCTTTTGTGGCCATTCTGATGGAATTTCGTCTTTCGGTATCTACGAAGAGCCGTCTCGTTAAAGTCGTTTTACGACGCGTTGCTTTACTACGGGTTGTATCTCTATGCGTTAAATTTTCACGTGTTATATCTCTGCCTGCCGAATTTCCACGCGTTGAGTTCTCTCCTCGCCGAATTTTCGCGCGCTCTACTTCCGGTCGTTCAATCTCTGCGAGATAATTTCCCGCGCGGCGAATTTCTACGCGTTCAATTTCCACTTGTCGAGTCTTCGTGCGATGAATTTTCACGCTTTGAATTTTCACACATTGAATTTTCATTGATTCTATTTCTATGCGTTGAATCTCCATGTGTCGAATTTCTATATGTTGGTGTTCCACTGGTTGAATTTTCATGTGGTGAATTTCCACGCGTTGAATTTTCACTCGTTCTACTTCCATGCGTTGAATTTCCACGCGTTCAATTTCCACTTGTCGAATTTTCATGCGATGAATTTCCACTTGCCGCATTTTCAATCTTTCCACTTCCATGCGTTGAATTTCCACGTGACAATTTTCCACGTCTCGAATTTCTATACGTTGATGTTCCACTGGCCGAATTTTCATGCGATGAATTTCCAGTTGCCGAATTTCCTCGCGTTGAATTTTCACTCGTTCCACTTCCATGTGTTGAATTTCCACTTGTCGAGTTTTCATGCGATGCATTTCCACTTGCCGAATTTCCACGCTTTGAATTTTGCTCGCCACAATTTTCCACGTGTTGAATTTCCACGCATGGTATTTCCGTGTACGGAATTTTAACGCATCGAACTTTTATGCGTTGGTTCAGGATATCTGAACCTGAACACATGCGAATCTAAGGTTATGTGAGTTTAGAGATAAAAGGAATCTAAGAATATGGGAATGTAAGGATACGCGAATCTGGGGATGTGTGAATTTACGTATACGAGAATCTAAAGATAAACGAACCGAAGAATGCGTGAGTCTACGGATATGTGAATCTAACGAGATGCGAATCTAAGGACACGCGAGTCTCCAGATAAAAGGAATCTAGCTATATGGGAATCTAAGGACACGCGAGTGCAGGGATGTAAGAATATTGAGATTCTCTAATGTAGGAAAATGTGAATCCAAGGAAATTTGACTACTCATCGAACCCGATAAACATATTTTCGCGTCCGTTACGTCATACCCGAATCATCGAGGTGATCAGATATCTCTGGATGACCCGGTATCTGCCAAATAAGAGTTAATCGCGAGGCTACAAAGAAGAAAGCCGTTGTTGTTTCACGAGCATGAGCCTCTCACCGGCAACGACGATGCACGGAGCAAGTTTTACGAGCGGGAGAGCAACGACGGGAGAATGTTTTATGCATTCGCAGCACGAGCGCCGTTTATTGTTACACCACACCTAACGGAGAGGCCCGAAATTGATGACAATTGTGCCGCTGTAAAGAAACACACCGTGGATGAATCATCTCCCGCGTTCTTTTCCGCGACGAGCCTGACCTCTTTGTCTTTTCTGGGACCAATGACTCCGCCGCTGTACCAGAATTAACCGCGATTTCTCCGGAAGACGTACCGAAAGTGTTTAAACGTCGGTCGAGCCCGATGCCACCACGATTAATCAGGACCCTGATCATTCGTTAAATATTCAAAGCTATCTGGCTCGATGCTGTACCTTTTCCTTCGCGATTACCCGCCGGAATTATCTGGATGGAAATCGCGGCCGGATGTTAATTAAATCCGCGGATTTTTGATCACCGACAACCGTGAGTTCGGTTGGTGAACACATTTCCGAATCTCTGTGTTTTTAAACTTTTGTGTTTCGGATTTCTGTATTCTCGAACTTCCGTTTCGGATCTCGATGTTCTCAGGTTTTTTGTTTCTGATATTTGTACATTCTGAAAGTTTCATGAAAAGTTTGATGAATTTTTTTGAAATTGCTATTTTTTTATTATCAATTGCCAATATTGTCTGCTTCTTTATGTTGAAACATGACGTAATACTATAAATGTAGTTAAGAGTCATGTAGTTAAAATTGTTGCATTAATCGTCGTCGCCTTTTTATAAAAATGTCTGTCACGTTTTATTGATTTAATGAATGGTTGTATATGTTAAGATATGTTGTAATATTTTTTTGTATTTATTTTCTTACTTATTTTCAATTTTAAAATAGACATTTAACCGGTACTTTTAGTGTTAAACATACCAACAATTTCTGGGGAAGTTTCATCCGGTAAAGAACGAAACATTTTTTCAACGATAGCGAGACGATGTTTATCGGCAGCAAGGAAATCGAGCTTTCGCCTTTCACGGGGGTCAGCGATGTACCCGCACACCGCATCGTCTTTGTGACTCGAAGTAAAGATGTCGAAAAAAAAAAGGGAAAATAAAAGGAGAAAGAGAGGAGACAGAGCACGATAGCTCGCCACGACGATACGATCTCTCATCAGCAACATGAAGCTAACAAAGCTCGACTCTACCCTCGCTGACCGATAACACGAAGCGTCGAGTATCGACCCTTTGCTCCTTTCACCGTGCAATTTCTACCTTTACTTCCGTCAAAGAGAACGATTCCCTGCCGCTTTACCTCGTTTCGCGATCGACTCGGAGACACGGATATCGAACGAGATCGTTTGCCGACCGGCGTTAATAATCTTCTCGATTTCATGCTTCTGATTCGCCTTATTTAACGATCCGGCTGTTTCTACCAACTTAATATTTCGGTCGGTTGAAATTTTAATTAGTTGCTGTAGAATCGGCAGGTACAGCTTGTACATAAGTTGTTTTATGCAATAGTAAGCGGGATACGTTGGGTGATGCGTTGTACGTGGCTATTTTTTTGCCATTGAAAGCTGTGAGTACATGCTTTATTGTAAAATGTATGTGTATGTGTTGCGTCTTCGCATATTACATTTCCATGCGTCATAAATGAGTTGGATTTTCTGCAGTTGCAACTTCACGTGTTCTATTTTACCCTTTTTAATTTTCACCCATTGCGCTTGTATAGATTAGGTATTCATACTTTGGAACTCCACGCTCGGTATTTTCACGCGTCAGAACTCCACGGTCTGTATTTTCTCGCGTTAAAACTTCACATATCTACTTTCACTCGTTGGATCTCCACGTTCTGTATTTTCGCGCGTTGGTTTTCTACACGCTGTATTTTCACGCGTTAGAACTCCCCGCGTTCTACTTTCACGTATTGGATCTCCACACGCTGTATTTTTATGCGGTTGAACTCCACGCACTGTACTTCCACGCGTCGCATCTCCAAGCGCTGTATTTTCACGCGTTGCATGTCCACGCGCCTTAACTCTACGCGCTGTAATTTCACGCGTTAGAACTATACGTGCTGTATTTTTACACGTAGGATCTCAACGCGCTGTATTTTCGCGCGTTGGCACTCCACGAGCCGTGTTTTAAAATTTCTAATTTCAACGCGTTAACTTCCCACGCGTTATGAAATTCCACGCGCTATATTTCCACGTTTCTAATTTATACGCGTAGACCGTTTACGCGTTGCACTTCTACGTCTAACATTTCCGCTCGTTAAATGTCTACTCGTACAATTTGTATGCATCGAATTTCTACACCGTGTACTTTTGTTAGTTGTATTTCTGCCCGTCGAATTTCCACGCGTTGTATTCCTACTCGAATTTCGAAACTACCAGCACCGGTTCCAAAATTAAAAATCTCGCGACCTCAAAAATGCCACAAAAATACACTCGTCTATTTATTTAAATAGTTCGGTTTTCTGTTCAACGGCATATTGCCACCTGTAATTCATCCATCATTAACACTAAAACTACCGACGTATAATGCACAATTATTTTGATGTCAAATATGAAATCGAATAATAAATGAACGAACGATGAAACATAAATGAATACACTTATACCATAAATATTATATCTTGATGACAATCAGCATAAACGTGAAGAAGACTAGCTTAACAAATTTTGTCATTTGAAGTAAGAAATTTGTAGAAGGGTCATTCGATCCCTCTAGCTGTTTTAGATGACTCTTCTACAAATTTCCTACTTCAAATGACAAAATTTGTAAAGCTGATCTTCTTCACATTTATGCTGATTGTCATCAAGATATATAATAATATAAATTATTAATAATTTATACATATATAAATTTAATTTTATATATAAACATTTTATTTATATATAAATAATAAATATTTTATATTATATTAAATAACGAAAGTAACAATAGCAGTATAAACGTAATGATAAAAAAAAACAGTTCAGAGCAAAAATTCGGTTATGCTTCCCAGCCTGAACGGACAGGGTGAGTTTTTCCGCGAGAGTCAGTGAACGGGCACCGAATTAAAAAAAATTACGTTCCGAGCGTCGGAGTCGTAAATATTCTATCCAGGATTAAATGGAAAATCATGTTGGTCACTGGCCATTGTCCAATCTACGATCCTTGTTCACTTTCGCGCCGTTCATCGTCTCGTGCTCTCCATCGGTCACTCTCCTCTTTGTTCGTCGCCGATTGCCGAGGTTCTTTAATAACGGCACCGGTGATTTATCGACAACCATTCGAGGAGAGGTCCACTGCAGCTCCAGATTCGCAGATAGATGGACATGCTTGGAACAGGTATAAGTACATCGACCTCCGATCGATTCGCCACGCTTTTCGTTTTTCTTTCGTCGTTCTCTTTATACATTTTCATCTCGCTATGGATTCGATCAGAAATTCGACGCTTGATGGATAACGTAACTTCTGTTTTATGCGATGGCGGTCAGGCTCGTTGCGGGTCCCGTGAATTGCGCCAAGTATTCACCGTCTGAAAATTTACTGCCCAGTCAACTTTTTATCCTGGGATTTCGAAGATGCTTTATTACTTTCGATTCTGGAATTAGCTTTCGAAACTTTCTGATGCTGGAACTTTGTCTTTAGCAAATTATCGAATTTTCTCGTCGCCAAGTCCCGATGGAGAGTTTGAGTATCTTTGAATTTTTATGTTATCGAGTTCCAGCGAAATTTATGAATCTTTGCTTTTCTGTATTTTGAGGTTTTCATGATTTTGGATATTGCAATTTATACATTTTCGCATTTTCAAATTGCCATTCCCCAAATTTCTATATTTTTAAATTGCCATCTCCCCAAGTTTCTATATCCCTGAATTTCCATATTTTTAAATTGCCATGTCCCCGGGTTTCTATATTCTCTGATTACTTTATCCCCTAATTTCTACATTTGCAAATCTCTGTGTTCCCAAATTGCTACCTTTCTAAATTGCCATCTCACCAAGTTTCTATATTCCCAAATTGATTCATTCCCAAATTGCTACATCCCTAAATTACTACACCTGCAAATTTCAACGTTTTCAAACTTCTACATTCCCAAACTGCTATATCCCCAAGTACCTACATTCACAATTCACAGCGTTCCCCAAAATTTCGCCGAGAATGTCGAAAATGACCAAACCCACGCGTCTGCGTATGGATAAATCTGCAAATCGCCCGAATGCGGCCCCAAAATGGCGGCCGGTCATCGGGCGGAGAAGACCCGCAAGAAAATTGGTTAGGAAAGGGTTCGTCTCGTTGTCCCTTAGGAAAGCGTTCCGTCCGATATCGTGGTGCAATCCGCGTAAGGCACATTGAAGAACGAGAAGAAATTCCTTTCCCCTTGTACCCGGAAACCGGTCGAGGGAGTCCCAACAGAGGCGGTATCAGTGATCTTCTCGTGGAATTCTCGTTTGTCAGACGTCAGCCAGCTACTCGACTGACCATGACGATCGCACGAGCCAACTGCCGGGGAAACGATCGGAAATCCAAACGTTTTGTACGAACCATCGGCCTATCTGCCCCTATTATTCCGCTCCGCTCGAGCTTCTCGTACGCTCGATGATATTCAGCCGCGTCGGAATCGGCTGACTCCGTCGACAATCGCGGATTTCTCGCCTCCGTTCGACTCCCAGATCATAATCGATTCTTCTCCTACCGTCCCCTGTCCATCCGTTTCCTAACCGGTCCACATAAACGGCGTGTCTCGACGAAATATCGGCGAACGCGAATTACGATGCTTCTTTCTTTGATACGAAAACTTACTGTTAAGCCGCGGCAACGGGAACGGGATGAAGAACTCACAGTTGCTTCTCACGGTTAAGTTTTATTATTCACTAAAGTTCGGAATCACGTACAGAGCACTATGGTACAGATCGGCGGATTAATGGTAACTAAGCGTTTTTGGGGAGATGTCCGGGGTTTTTATGCCCTTTGCAAAACAAGATATGATTCTTAGGTTGATAGGGCGGTTGTGACGCGTGGAGGATGATGACGGTGTTGCTTCTGGTTATCGGTGCCTTTTGGAAGTACACGGTGACTATGGATCGATGGTGATGTGTCATCCATAACAGTACGTTGCGTACTGGTCGAGTTTCGTGTTTGGATACGTGTTATCGAAGAGGTGCTTTTTGTTATATTATTTAAGAGGAATGGTTTTATATACTGTTTAAGAGAGATTAATTTATTTTTATTATAATGTCTGAGAAAGAGGGATGGTTTTATATACTGTTTATGGATGAGGAATATTTTTTGTGTCCTG
Source organism: Coelioxys conoideus (assembly GCA_947623535.1). Lineage (NCBI taxonomy): Eukaryota > Metazoa > Arthropoda > Insecta > Hymenoptera > Megachilidae > Coelioxys > Coelioxys conoideus. The sequence goes on along the minus strand of OX392449.1, from coordinate 6,797,308 downwards.
TTTAAAAAAGAGGAATGTTTTTACATAATATTTTGGAAAGAAAAATGTTTTTATATATTGTTTAAGGGAGAGAAACGTTTTTTATATTATTTGAGAAAGAGGAATGTTTTATAGAATTATTTAATATATTATTCAAATAAATGGAATGGTACGAAGTTTGTCTTTGTAGCTGAATTCTTTGTCAAAAAGTTAAGACAATTAGCAATTCATCGTTGGTTTAGCTTCAATTTAGAGGTTGAGTTCAGTCACAATTTGCATGGTCAAGGATTGTCAAATACTCAGTTGACATAACAGTTCGACTCTTTTTATCTGTTTTAATATTATGTTATGACAATAATCATTTGAATAGAGTGAAAATGGAAGAGAATCGAAGTGGCTACCGTTCGTCGAATGATCGCGTGCGTTCAGCGGCTCGATAAGCGTCGCCGTAACGAAGATTAATCTTATCCGCGGTCGTATCGTGATTCGCGGCGCTAGAAACGGAAATGAAACGGGTAGCGAGCGTAAATCGATCGTATAGAGCCGTAAATCGCGGATCACGCGTGCACCTGTGCATAAAGAAACACGCCGTGGGTTTACGTCGCGCAATTCCAAAGAGGAAAGTCACGGCACTCGGTTGTAGCCTGTGTGCAGCCGCTCGTGGGTGGCATGGACCGTTGGAGCATACAATGTGAATGCATCCACGTTGATACGCGTCGCATAAAGAGAGCTCCTAGGATTCCGTTACACACGGAGATAGAACAGGTTACCGGTACCGTGGTACACGTTAACGCGGCCTTTCCGCCGGAACGTCTACTGTTTGCACGCCGCGAGATCACCTCTGCCAGGACACCTCGGTAATAATAGGACATTTAACTCGTTGCTGCACTTTGATGAGCTTCGAAACGTGATTCGAACGAGATTAATCCGACTCGAATTTTTAAAACGCTTGGCAGTTACCCAAGTGCGGTACAACCTCTTGCCATATAACCTCCTACTATATGACCGCTTGCCATATATGCTTGCCTCGTGATTTATTTATCGAGTGCGTCAGTCGAAAACAACTAATTGCACGTGCGATATTAAAACAGATAAAGAAAGTTGAAATATTCTGTCCAGTTTATATTCAACAATCCTTGTCTATAAGATATGTAATTGGACTTGAACTTGAACTTCAACTGCATTAAAAATTCCAACAAGGTTTACCACAATTAAAATATAGTGCGTCATGTGACTGACAATCATAATCTGCCAATCAAGGATCAGTCAAAACCAATCAATCGCAGGTACAATATTAAAGCAGATAAAGAAAGTTGAAATATTCTGCCCAGTTTATATTCAACAATCCTTGTTTATAAGATATGTAATTGGACTTGAACTTGAACTTCAACTGTATTAAAAATTCCAACAAGGTTTACCACAATTAAAATATAGTGCGTCATGTGACTGACAATCATAATCTGCCAATCAAGGATCAGTCAAAACCAATCAATCGCAGGTACAATATTAAAACAGATAAAGAAAGTTGAAATATTCTGCCCAGTTTATATTCAACAATCCTTGTTTATAAGATATGTAATTGGACTTGAACTTGAACTTCAACTGTATTAAAAATTCCAACAAGGTTTACCACCATTAAAATATAGTGCGTCATGTGAGTGACAATCATAATCTGCACGATCAAGGATCAGTCAAAACCAATCAATCGCAGGTACAATATTAAAACTGATAAAGAAAGGTAAAATGTAGTGTCAAGTTTGTATTGAACAATCCTTGTCGGCAAGTATATAGCAACGAGTATGTAGTAGCTATTTTACCTTTTCACGCGAATTCCGCAAGTAGTCGTTCACGATGGCCAAAGTAATAAGAAACGGCTTAGCCAACAGATTGCCACCTCGTAGCCGAGACTCTTCTAATAAAGGCTTCTTTTCCTAACCTGACACGGCTTCCTTCGATCCTCCTCGAGAGAGAAAGAAAACAGTCAGTCGCCGCCATTCAACTCCCTTGCAACCGTATCGAATGATATTCTACCGGTGAATCGTCAGTCGGACGTTTTAATAGCGCTGATGATCTGTGGAGGATCGCGAAGAATGTTTGCGGAGTTCGGTCGGGTTTTCATCGAATATCCGAGCGATTCTTTCATTGAGACGGTTTTCGAAGACGACGTTTACGCAAATTGAAATTTTGTAATTAGTACATTTTAGAGTTTTAGGCAATTGGTGTTTCTGTGAGGTTGGGATTTTGGAATTGTAGGACATTGAAACTTTTTGGTACATAGGATTTTCGAAATTAGGGAATTTGGAAAATTTGGGAATTTGCAAACTTGCGAATTGAGAATTTGGAAATTTGCAAACTTGCGAATTGGGAATTTGGAAAATTGCAAACTTGCGAATTTGGAGATTTGGAAAATTGCAAACTTGCGAATTTGGAATTTGGAAAATTGCAAACTTGCGAATTGGAAATTTGGAAATTTACAAACTTGCGAATTGGGAATTTGGAAATTTACAAACTTACGAAATGGGAATTTGAAAATTTACAAACTTGCGAATTGGGAATTTGGAAAACTGCAAACTTGCGAATTGGAAATTTGGAAATTTACAAACTTGCGAATTGGGAATTTGGAAATTTACAAACTTGCGAATTGGGAATTTGAAAATTTACAAACTTGCGAATTGGGAATTCGGAAATTTCCAAACTTACGAATTGGGAATTTGAAAATTTACAAACTTGCGAATTGGGAATTTGGAAAACTGCAAACTTGCGAATTTGGAGATTTGGAAATTTGCATACTTGCGAATTTAGAAATTTGGGTAGATGATTTAAAAATTTGGGAATATAGGAACTTGTGAACTTCGGAATTTGAGTACCTCAAAAAATTTAAAACCTAGAAACTTTTAAACCTGTAAATTTGAAAGTTGGAAAACCTTCGTAAATAACAAGAAATTGATCAAATTTCTTTAATGTCTCAAAGATGAATGTTATAAGTTGCCATCGAACGAAGTAGTGATTGATAGTGATCCAAAATCGATGCGACATCGATCCGTTAGCGTAGTACGCAAGTAACGAAGAGATTGGATGCGGACATAGGGGCAAAGATTGTATCACTGATACCACGTGTTCGACACGCTGCAGGACACGTGTTTTGATCCGAGCCAAAGCGCATACATCTGCATAGGGCATCTCCAGTTTTGGGCATGCGCCACACAGTCGCTGAACATTATAAAATCAAGTTTGTGCCAAATTGTGGCCTGGCGTCGTACTTGGAACTAGGCTGTTCCATTTATAATTTATCCCTAATCATATGATATGATTTCCACCTAATTATTCCTTAGCGAAATCTCTCAAAAAATGTTGCAAACTTATCCTTATTCCAAGGTCAAAGTCTTATCGTGAACACAAATCTTGTTTTGGAGATAGGTCTTCAATATTTCACACAGATGTCATATATTCTACACATAATACAATACAATACGCACAATAATATAATTTTATTTTATGCTTAAAATATATACAATAACACAATACATTCTTTTATTTAAAAGATGTACAATAACACAATGTATTCTTACATTTATGATACACACAATATATACAATATACATAATGTAGATTATATATAACATTATTTAATGTACTCAGTGTTTAAAACAGGAATAATAGTACATTTAATCAGCTGGGAAGAGAAAATACGTATTTGTGCAAACATCTGTAGTTTAGTGAATTTTTTCACAGTTCAGTTTTACCATTTTCCAAAAAAAAATGACCAACAGAAAAATCCAATAATTTCAATTAAAGTTTTTATTTTACCAACACGAAACGAAAATCCGCCGTTGTGACAGAAACGTCACCGTTTAGGAGTTGCGTTGCGCCTGAAAAATTCTATCAAGGGAATAAAATATATCGGATCCACTGATATTTGGAAATTCGCGTGTCCGGAAATTGCGCTAAGGATATTCGATGTGCTTTCGCACAATAAGTCGCGTCGGTACAGAATCGAAAGTGGGATGGCTTAATCCTAACCGAATTTCGAGCAAGATTCATTCTTCGAACCCTTTGGCACAACAATGGCCGCGCTTGAACATATCATCCACCTCGTTCCGCGATCAACCCGATAAATGAACGCCCTTCCATAAGACCTGCTGATTGCACGCTTTAATTAACGACTTCGTAACTTGTACACGACATTCTACGACCTGTTCTTGCCTACTGCTTCAGACAACTCTGGGTGTCTTTCGAAACGGACGTGGAAATAGTTGCTTTTTGTTAAATTAAATATTAGAGAATTTTTTTTTGTCGCTTTGGTTTGTTGATCGTTGCATTCTATTATTTTTAATACATTATTTTACGAAGTTCTGTATATTGTTAAATGGAACTACGAATTTCTACAAATTTTGTAGAACGCAACGATGACAAAATGTTCGAATTTTTGGTTGGAGATCTCAAAGATTCAAGATTTCAAAGTTTTAACATATAGTTCAAAGTTTGTAGGTTTATTTAAGATATTACCGTTGCAGGAATCGGAGTTAAGAAATTTGTTAATTTTAAATGTTCGATATTTCAACTAATTTGTAACCTATTTGTTAATTTTGCTCTGAAACTGCAAGATCACGAAGTATCAAGGTTTCAAATTTTCGAAGAACAGACATACTCAACATCTTAAAGTTTCAAGTTTCAAAATCCTCGAGCTCTCATGGTCCCAGAATATCAAAGTTCCAAAGTCCCAAAATCGCAATGTCTCAAAGTTTCAAAGATCCAAAACCTCTAAACTCTTGAAACTCCGAAATTTCAAAGTCATAAAGTCTCAAAGTCTGAAAATCTAAAAACTTGAGTCTCAAGTGCCCAAATCTCATGGTCAAGAACCTGAAAGTTCCAAAATTTCGAGTATGAAAAATTCTGGATTACAAAGTTTCCAATACCGAAAGTCCCAACGTTGCAAAATCTCAAAGTTCCAAAGTCTCAAAAATCCCAAAGATCCAAAGTCTCAAAAATCCCAAAGTTCTAAAGTCTCAAAAATCCCAAAGTGCGAAAGTCTCAAAAATCCTAGAGTCCTCCGAGTTCGAAAGTTGCGAAACTCGAAGGTCCAAGTCCCCGCACGTCGAAGATCCCGAAACCCGGCCGGGTTCCATAGTTCCAAACCGAGCCGACGAGAACGAAGGAGTGCCAAGGACGCAGAAGGCTCGATAAGCGCGATGACCCACCGTTTTCCGATACAAAAAAAAAAAAAAGAAGACAAACGCGCGACTCGGTGACGAATCGATTCGCGGGTCAAGCACCTCGTCCCTGCGGCATCTTCCAGGTCCGTTTTTGCAGCTCAGGTCCTCCTTCGGGCAGAGTAACAGTATCTCCAATTAAGAGCGGGGTGCCAGTCCGTTGAAGTCAATTTGTTCGAGTGGCGAGACGCCGTTAGTCCAGGGCAGGGGTTTAGAAGGAACGTCGGGATTCACCGGGAGCGAGGACTCGGTTGCCAACCCGAATTGCACGTTGTGCCGATCTCTGTTGGCCGTGGGTTGCCGGTTCTTACGCCACTGGGATCGATATCCCGGGAGGCCAAACAGTAAACAGCCGGTTGGTCAGGATAGAGCCGGTGGTGGGGCTGCATAACATGGAGGCACCTACTGCCTTCACCCGCCTACGTACACCGCCGCCGACGTTCCGGGGGTTGAAAGAAGGATAGAACCCCGTGCAAGAACGGGCTTAAAACCCTACCGAGAAGTAGGCGCGACGCTCTTCAACCGACAAACGAAACTGATCCCTTCCTCGCCTTCGGAGCTGATTTTTGGATATCTTCTTCTTTCTCCGGGGATACAAACCCTTTACGTCTGTTAACACCGAAGCTGGGGATCGAACGACCCCTTTACGAGTTTCTTGCCTCGAATCGCGACATTCGTTGGAGCGGTTTTCTTCGGATCCGTGGTGATTTTCGTCGGTGCAAAATTGTTTTTGTGAGAATTGTTTGCTTATTTGGTTTTCAACTTTGCACGACTCTCGCTGGCTATTTGGTTCGATACAATTTTAAATAAATTACTTTCAACTACATTTAGATTTTATTTGAACATAACAAAATAGACGACATCGACGATCGATAATGAACAAACAATAATTTCAAAATAATTCGTCGATCTTTTCAACTAGGAAGTTTTGTATTTACTATTTTTCAACAATAAAAATGCTTTCGAGTGCAAAGAGTTACTTTTGATTTTGAAAAAGCTGTAATTTATAGCTGCGATTTTGGTAAGTTTAGCGTTAAATTTAATAGATATCTGTCTGAGGTGGCTGAAAAATTCTTTTTTATTCGTTATAAGATTGCCTGAGACACGAGCGCAACCCTTATCATATTTTTTTGTATCGAGGAGGATACGGTAAAGACATATATGCTTAGGATTTGGGGTTGTTTGTGTATGTATTTGTTTGTTATCATTTTTCTCCAAAACCACGAAATCAATTTTGATGCGGATTTTTTTGCGTTTTGGGTCCCTAGAGGGGTTAAGCCCACCCTACAGGGCAGTTCCCAGGTTGCTTTTATCGTTAGTCAAATTTAAAAATTAGAATTTAAAGTATCTATATTTTTTTTCTCTCACGACGGTACACTATGCAAGGAGTAAGGTGTACCTCATCTTTATTCTTGACATTGTGTAGTAAATTTTCATCCTTTTTAAATAATTCATGTTATATCTCCCTAATTTCATGATTCATGTTATATCATCCCAATTTCATGATTCATGTTATATCATCCCAATTTCATGATTCATATTATATCCTCCTAATTTTATCATTCATATTATATCCTCCTAATTTTATCATTCATATTATATCCTCCTAATTTCATTCATGTTATATCTCCCTAATTTCATGATTCATGTTATATCATCCCAATTTCATGATTCATATTATATCCTCCTAATTTCATCATTCATGTTATGTCTTCCTAATTTCATTATTCATATTATATCCTCCAAATGTAATCATTTATATTATATCCTCCAAATTTCATGACTCATATTATATCCTCATAATTTCATGGTTTACATTATATCAATAACACTTGACTTTAAAAAAAAAGTTGATGTATTGTCATCAACTTGATGTTGTTTTAAAAAACATTTAAAAAAAATGTCCAAATAAAATGCATTTGCGTTACAACCACCCAACATGACGGTACACTTGGTAACGAGGTAACAAAGCATGTCGGCGATTATTTAAAAGGAATCAGGCTAAAAGACTGTCGGACTTCGCTTATCGTCGAGTTTCTCTCGGCCTAGCGGGGAGGCGAGAGAGCGACAGAAAGCGAGATCATTCTTGCGAGCGACAGCCTCCAATAAATCAGACACGGCTATTAACCGAATTGGGAAAACGCATCCCTCGAGGAACGGAGGGCATCGAAGGGGGTGGTATGGATTTCCTAGGAACACAGACCAGTCCGGACTCCGGAAACGAGTCGACGGTGTCGAAGGAAAAAAGCGGAAAGCTGCTTCGAGATGTATTCCCTTTATTTTCTTCCCCCACCTCGATTTGTGGCATGACGGGGGTGAGCTTCGTGAAAGAGCCCGGTCTTACTGGTGGGGGATTTCGTCTTCGAGTGGTTACTGCTAAAGGTTGCCGAGGGTGGGTTGATCTTCACGCTAGAACGTGATCGGCAGAAAGAGACCGGCTCTCCCTTCAAGTTCCATCAAAGCGACGCCGGATAATGCGACGATACCTTTATTCGGTGGTTTCTGCATCTCCTCTGTTACCCTGTTACTACACCTCTTTTTTTAATTAACAAGATTCCTCATTTTTTTGTAAGTTCGATCGGAGGTTATTTGTGTATGTACGGGGTAACTTTTTCGAAAATTTATTGCTTGGGTCGCGATATCGCATTGTTGGATTTATTCAGCTAACCGAGGTTCCTCTCGATTTGTGGCGGGAGAGAAGAGAACCGTGAGATGGGCCATATAAACGGAAGTCCTTGCATTGGGTGCTTATTTGCAATGCCTTGTCACTGGAGATATCCGGCGTTGAAGATAAATTTGAAAATTCTCGAATTTGTAAATTTCGGAAACTTGAAATTTGTAAATTTCTAAGATTAAAATGTGCTAATTCCTAAATTGTAAATTTCCAAAATGTTATATTCCTAAGTTTCGAAATTGCTAAATTCTAGAAATCCTAATTCTCTAATTTTCTAATTTTTGGAATTCTCAAATTCCCAATTTCCTAAATTTGAAATTTCTAAATTCCCCAAAATCCTAAATTTTTAATTTCTCGGCTCCTACAATTGAAAATTTCAAATTCTCAAAATGCTAAAATAAAGTTTCGAAATTTCCAAATTTCTACAAATGAAATTTCTAAATTCCTAAACTTCTACACGTAAAATCCCAAACATCCCAAACGTTTACGCATGAAATTCCAAACTTCTCGAATTTCCGCGCACGAAAATTCTAAATCCCAAAAGTTCCAAAAATTTGAGAATTCAAAATTTCTGCATGATCGATCGACGGCCACGAGCGTACAAACGGAACCGTCGTTGTAACGAAGGAAGGTGAAAGGTAAGCTTAACCAAAAATCACCGCGACAGAACGTAACACGTTGTTCAACCGTACGAGAAACGTGTTAACTTCGAGCGATTTCATTCAAAGGTGGTCTGGCAAACGTCGGAACATTTACGAACGTAATACGAACGTGACACACGGGTCAAAGCGTCCACGAACTCCGTTTATATTCGAGTGTGTCCCCTTTAAGCCTGATTCATACCTTCGCGACGCCTTCCGATACTCGCCATTTGCTCGTTATGATCTTTTTCGGCCCCTTTCATATATCGCGTCGAACGAATTGTTTTTTAGTGAAATTAAATACAATATTTATCTATTAACAACGACGGGAACGAAATTTATTATGCATTATTCATAATCTCGCAGTTTCGAACACGACTGTGCAATGTTGTATGTTCTATGGAGGCGATGATCTGTTATATTACTCGGTGGGATCTGAAAATGGTGACGTTTCGATGATTGCATTGCGCTATGGATCGTGTGTTTTACTATTTTACTGATTTACTATTTAGGCACTTTACTACTTTCCTATTTTACGACTTTCCGTGTTGTTATTTTCCTATTTTGTTTCTTCGGCATTTTACGACTTTGTCATTTTGTTACTTTACTACTTTACCAATTTGTTATTTTACTATTTTACTACTTTACCATTTTGTTATTTTACTATTTTTCCTCTTCGCCATTTTACTTCTTTACCAATTTGTTATTTTTCTATTTTACTACTTTTCCATTTGGTTATTTTACTGTTTTACTTCTCCGCCGTTTTACTACTTTACCAATTTGCTATTTTTCTATTTTACTACTTTGCCATTTTGCTATTCCACTATTTTACTTCTTCCCCTTTTTACTACTTCACCAATTTGTTACTTTACTATTTTACTACTTTACCATTTTGTTATTTTAGTATTTTACTATTTTACTTTTTCGCTATTTTACTACCTTGCCATTTTGCCATTTTACTATTTTACATCTTTGCTATTCCACTAATTTACTATTTTACATCTTTGCTATTCCACTAATTTACTATTTTACTATTTTACTATTTCACCACATAACTGTTACTCTCGTTCACTGTATTACTATTGACAAAAATTCGTGAATTCGTGTGTGTCGTATATCTCTCGTGTTTGAAAGTATGTACCTTTTACGCTCGAATCATTGACCTACTCTCGAAACATTCGTTAGAAACGCATGATCGTATCAAGTGTTTCCATCGTTTTGCATCTTCGTTTCTCTATCCTGTCGGTTATCCGTATACATGGGCAAATGGTGCAAGATTGAGATTTTCTGGCGAATATTTTCACGCGGGTTGCACTTCCCGATGCTCGTTTTTCCGTGAAAGCGATTCGTTCTCTTTGGCCGATCATCAGTTTCCTGCTTTGCATCTAGATCCACGATTTCCCCGGCGATCGGTGCTCGGCCGTGAAAAATGCCACGATCGTACGTTTATACGGCAAGCGAGAATACTCGGATTAATCGGGCAAACGCGTCTGTTTCGTGGACACCGAAGAAATGGCTCCCCAGATTGGAATCGGCAAAAGGGGAATTGGATCATCGAACCAGAGATATCTTTCGTTCGCGAATGAACGAAAAAACTTTCACGCAACGAACGGTTTAAATATCCGTGCATCCGCGTAACGAAAATCGCGTTTCATTTCGCGTTTACATAGGGTGTTCGATAAATTATGGTACAAGTGAAAATATGGTGATTCCGCACGAAAAAAAATAGGTGTAAGATATAATATAAAAATTTTTTAAACGAAGCTTCGTTTTCAAGAAAAACGACTTTGAATTTTCGCCAGGTACTCTTATAATCGTGTCTCTTTCGATTTGATTGTTATTTATTGAGTCATATTAAATCAATTGCGTATTCTGAAGAAATCACAAGTTGCGAACAATTGAAAGAAAATATTATTGCAGACTTTCATACGTCGAAACAACCGATTATCTTAGGAAGCATTCATAGAAATTTAATCAGAGGAGCAGAATTATGTGTTCGCCAGAATGGGGAACATTTTCAGAAATTTCTGTAATAACAAATTGTACGATCACTTCAACATCGTAGTTCGTTACGCTTTTCTAATTTCCTGTCACGATAAAAACAAACACAAACCGCGTTAATACCCTTCGAGACAACGATCTACTGTGAGATCTGTTGCAACAAGACACGAAAATTCAAAGTCGATTTTCTCGAAAACAAAGCCTCGTGTGACAAATTTTTATTCTATATTTTCAACCTATTTTTCCATTTAGAATCGCCCTCTTTTCGCTTGTATCACCGGTTACCGAACACAAATCCATATAACAAAAATCGGTACGAAATCGGTATAACAACAATTGGTACGAAATCGGCGTAACAAAAATCGGTACGAAATCGGTATAACAAAAATTGGTACGAAATCGACGTAACAAAAATCGGTATGACTAAAATTGTTACGAAATCAGTATAACTAAAATTGTTGCGAAATCGGTATGAAGTCGATACAACAAGAATGGGTACGAAATCGGTATAACAAAAATTGGTACGAAATCGGTATAACAGTAATCGGTACGAAATCGGTATAACTAAAATTGTTGCGAAATGGGTATGAAGTTGATATAACAAAAATTGTTACGAAATCGGTACGAAATCGATATAACAGAAACCGGTTTAACTAAAATTGTTGCGAAATCGGTATGAAGTCGATATAACAAAAATGGTTACGAAATCGGTATAACAAAAATCGGTATGAAGTCGATATAACAAAAATTGTTACGAAATCAATACAACAAAAGTCGGTACGAAATCGGTGTAACACAAACTGTTACGAAATCGGTATAACAGTAATCGGTACGAAATCGGTATAACTAAAATTGTTGCGAAATGGGTATGAAGTTGATATAACAAAAATTGTTACGAAATCGGTACGAAATCGATATAACAGAAACCGGTTTAACTAAAATTGTTGCGAAATCGGTATGAAGTCGATATAACAAAAATGGTTACGAAATCGGTATAACAAAAATCGGTATGAAGTCGATATAACAAAAATTGTTACGAAATCAATACAACAAAAGTCGGTACGAAATCGGTGTAACACAAACTGTTACGAAATCGGTATAACAGTAATCGGTACGAAATCGGTATAACTAAAATTGTTGCGAAATGGGTATGAAGTTGATATAACAAAAATTGTTACGAAATCGGTACGAAATCGATATAACAGAAACCGGTTTAACTAAAATTGTTGCGAAATCGGTATGAAGTCGATATAACAAAAATGGTTACGAAATCGGTATAACAAAAATCGGTATGAAGTCGATATAACAAAAATTGTTACGAAATCAATACAACAAAAGTCGGTACGAAATCGGTGTAACACAAACTGTTACGAAATCGGTATAACAGTAATCGGTACGAAATCGGTATAACTAAAATTGTTGCGAAATGGGTATGAAGTTGATATAACAAAAATTGTTACGAAATCGGTACGAAATCGATATAACAGAAACCGGTTTAACTAAAATTGTTGCGAAATCGGTATGAAGTCGATATAACAAAAATGGTTACGAAATCGGTATAACAAAAATCGGTATGAAGTCGATATAACAAAAATTGTTACGAAATCAATACAACAAAAGTCGGTACGAAATCGGTGTAACACAAACTGTTACGAAATCGGTGTAGTAAAAATCGGTACGAAATCGTTATAATAAAAATCGATGCGAAATTGAAACGGAAGATGGTGCTTCCCGTGGATCGTCGGCTTTATACCGACATAAGTATGTAGAACAAATTTCTAATTCACCTCTTCCCGTTGCACCGTTCATTCCACGTGTAAACCATGCAGAAAACAGCGGTCTGCTAACTAGACCGTGTTACAGTCGGCGCTGGTATGGCACACGATGCTCACTTTTCGTCTTCTCGCTCCACTAAATCGCTCACTTCGCCACCATTTGCTCCCACGTTCGTCTTCGTCGATTTTTCCGCGTTCATACCGAGATACTTTGACATTTCCGCGGTTGACCATTCACGACTTCGATAAGCAATTTACCTTTATAGTTACTCATCTTATTTATATACGACACATTTTTATTTAAAAATTATGCAATGACACTAAGACGATCAAATATCGTACCTTTATTCGTTCTTAAAAAATAAATTAAGCGACAGTGTTCAAGTTATGTTATTATAAAATATATGTTATGTTATTATAAATATCTTTGTTCATAAAGATTAAGATTTGTGTAAAATGAACTCTCGCGTACGGTGTCCTTTAAGAACTGAATCCTTTAAGGATTTAATTCGTAACGTCGTTAACTTCATTTGGTCCCATCCGTTTATTTCAGTGCTACGATATAACGAAACGTAGATAATATTAATAAAGTTCGCAACGAAGTTCGTTTTTAAACGACATTTTTAATCGTGTCGAATTACGTCGACTTTTGGACACCGTCATTGACACGTATCTTAATAAAAGGCGTGAAAAATAAATAGCTTCGTTAAAACGTCGATCGTGTTCACTCGAATCGGGAATCAGTTAAGTTGATAAGTAGGTGGACATCGCGAAGGGTTAACATTCGTGAATCGTTCAGTTTGTAAAGATTTCTGATGCTTCTCACGTTTCATCAGGGTTGTTCCATATTTTCTCTCGGTCTCTTTTCTCCTCTTCCTCCCTCTTTACACAATTTCTTCCTCTCCCGCCGGTTTCGCCGTGTACCCTACTTTATCGCCGTTCATCCCTTGCGGTATTCTCTGTGCCTGTTTCTCCCTCGTTTATCGTCATTCCGTCCGTCCCTCTTTATCTGCCCTCTCGTCTGTTCCGCACGTGCTCGCGCTGCTTCCACACCTCCGCTTAATAATACACACCAGCCAGCCAGCCAGCCAGCCAGCCAGCCAGCCGCTACTACACAGCACACCACCGGCACCGACAGTATGGCATACCACTTTATTGATCTTCTTTCCCCGCTTTCACAGGTTTCAACCCGAATTTTCCACCACTTTATGCAAGCGTCACCCTCCTGCTCGTTTACGCATACCCCCCGCCTCATCGATTCATCCTTTCGTCGTCGATAAATCGAACCGACCTATCGGGTCGTTGGTCGTGGAACGACCCCTGTGTCCGTTGCTAGATGTTGCCGACGATCCACGATGGAACAGATGTCCTTCCGAACTTGTTGATTTTTTCAGCCGGCAATCGGAATTTTAAACTTTCAACATTTCGTGGTACCCGCGTTCTGATGTTAAAAAATTTCGAAGTCTCGGGAGTGTCGAAGTTACAAAATTTCTATGTCTCAAATATCACGAAGTTCCAAAATTGAAATGTCTCACAAATCCCGAAGCACCAAAATTTCAATGTCCCACAAATTCTGAAGTTCCAAAATTTCAAAATTTATGTGTCGAAACTTTGCAATTCGAAGTCCGAAAATCCCATAATACTAATGTTTTAAGGTTCCAAGGTCCCGACGTACTCAAGTTTTAATGTTCCGATGTGCCAAGGTACCTAAGTCTAATGTCCGAAGATCCTGAGGTCACAAATATCAAAATTGCAAATTCCAAAGATCTAAGACCCCAAAATCGAAAAATTCCAAAGTTACGGAATTTAAAGGTTTCACGGTTCCCAAATGTTCTTAGGGTCTCTAGGTTCCAAAATATTGAAGTTTCAAATTTTCAAATTTCCAAAGTTCCAAGGTTATAGTACCTCAAAGTGTGAAAAATCCAAAGTCCCAGCATCTCCAACTCAACAATCCTAATCAGCCTAAAGTTCAAAAACCCCAAAACCTAATATACGAAAGTCCAATAAATCTATCAACACCCAAGAAATCTATTGATTCTAAATTGTTAAGGCCTAAAATTTCCAAATCTCCTGATCCTAAAATTTCCACTGGCACCCTTATTTTGCTCTAAGAAAACAAAACCGAATTGATCGAGAACGTTTAACACGATCCATTGGCATCAACAAGAATGAAACCGTCGTGACATTGCACTTGAACAAGATATCGACTTTGTATTAAAGCGAGTTCGTCATTGACGTCCTCGTGCACCGCGCTGACGTAAGTATTTCTGCAGTTTTGTTATCAAACCGGCATAAAAAGCGTTGATAACGAGAACGCTGGTTCGTTGTATTACTGACGAAGTCTGGCCGCCGCCGCGACAGCAACATTCCACGTTCGAAATTATTTTTTATCGAACCCGTCGCTATTTCCACTTCTTTGGTACGGATACCAACTCAACACAATTACTCGACTCGACTAGCTGAGTAATACCGATATATCATTTTCGTTATATTAATAGAAACTTTGTTTTTTGTTGCAGGTAAGTGTGTTTCAAATTTTCTGGACATCGACAAAGCGAATTCACGGACAAGGTAAAAATATTTGGTATTTAGTAGACTTTCGGTATATTGGCGAACGACGGTGGATAACTCCAAACGTTTTGGTATCCGATGAGAACGCGCGTTTTACGCGGATGACAAGAAATGTCCGTATTTGTCGTCGTATGTCGGATCGACGGAGAATCTTCGCGACTGTACCTCGTTCACGGTCAAAGTTGGTCGCTTATTTCCATGGAATCTCATTTACCGGGAACGGATCTGTTTAGCCGGTGACGAGCGTGATTCAATTACGTGGATGCACGATACCGAGTGGCTCTCTCCCGCCATGCTTGTGCAAACACGCTGTCGGTCCGTGCACGCTTCTAAGGCTCTAATGAAAACAAGTAGGCGGTAGATGTCATTCCTCACCAGTGATTCTCATTAATATTCGAGCACGGTGTGTAATTAACCAAAGGCTCGTCATAAAGGACGACGCGCCTGATCGTTCGCCTGGATCCGACATTGAATCGCGATCGAGCCGCGAGAGCGTGCCAATTAACTTGAAATTTCGTGCTAACATGATATAAGACCGATCCGGGGGAACGATTATTAAACGGCGATTCTCAGTTACGAGATAAATAAACGTCACCCCCTGGTCGCGTTTGATGGAACGATCGCGAGGATACCTAATTTAGATTGTACAGCACGCGATCGACTCTTTAGACTCCGATCTTTCGCTATAGTATTTCGCGAAACCTACACTTTTCCCTCGAAAAAATCTGCTCGCGTCGTTTAGATCAAGCACGATCATATACCTCCTTGCTCGTGTCTATAAGATCCTTGCTGCAAATTTAGGAACTCGGTTATCCGAGGGGTCAGCAACTTTGGGATTCGAGAATTTGGAAGTTTGGGCATTTCGGTGTTGGGGTATTATGGGATTTTCGCATTTTAGGTATTTAGGAATTTGGGGATTTGGTGGTTTAAGTACTTGGGAATGTTGAGATTTTGGGACCTTAAGACTTTGGAATTTTGGAACTTTATTACTTGGAGATTTGGGCGATGTGGTGTGTTTGGAGATTTGGGGTATGCGGAATACTTGGGGATTTGGGGGATGTGTATTATAGGCTCCACAAATTTATCAGTATCAAAATTAAAAGGTTTGCAGATTTAAAAACACGGGGCCATTGGAAACCGACAAAGTTATCAATTTCAAAATTTGATGCTTTCCCCGGTTCAGTCGAGTAAAAAATGGCGATTCTCTCGAGAGCTTCGCGCGATAATGCTTTTACCTGACCGTATGCGCCGTATTAAATACAGGTGACTTTAGGCGATGGCCACTCGCGAAGGAATCGCGAAACGAATCTTTTGACCGGACTCGTTTTCGCTTTGGCTTCTTTTTTGACAACTGGCTCGAGCTGCGATCTCGCGGCGCTTTTCTCGTCGCGTTAGCGAGCCGAGCGACGAACGATACGACTCTTTGTTCGCGAAAGGAATTCGCTGACGACAGGTTTCGCTGAAATCGCGCGATTACGCGCACACCTCGAGATAAATCGAGCTGGCTAGCGAGCGAACACGGGCCGGTGGTGCGCGAGTAATTGAAATTTGTCAAGCTTAAGAGCCTTCTCGCGACGAACTGTATGGAACGGTTGGCTCGTTAGCGCGAATGCCCTTGCCACGGAGATGTAAAAATGTTTCGCGTTATTTCGCTTCCTCTTTCGCCGCTGCCTTTTTCAACCGCGTTCATTTGACCCTTTGGCTCTGATCTTCCGCGCCAGAAAGGGTTCGCGTTCGTACGATTTCGTTTACGAGATTGCTACTACGGCACAGACCACGCTACTCTATGTTTCTTTATGAAAAATCGCGATATACGCCGGGCCTCTATTATTGGCGCACCGACGTTTGTCCGTGAAATTTTTACTCGTCGTTTGCTTCTCTTTTGATATCAAGTTTAATTAGGTAAACTGCGGAATTTAAAAATCCGTCGCGAAAGTGAAGCAACGACGAACGCGCACAGAAGGGAGAACAAATGTTCCTGTTATAAATTGTACGGAAAAGGTAAAACAGAGCTAGGAAGGGTTGCATTTTCATTCCATAAAGAATTAACGATTCGTTAACGTCGATAACACCGAAATGAAGTTTTGGACTGACGCGTGCACGCGTCAAACGCAGTTAACTGGTTAACTGACGTTTTATTTAAAGCGGGAAACTATTACGACTTAATTAAAAAAATGTATCGCGAATGAAAATTGTATACGATTCACGATTTTATCGTCCGAGTTACATTTACTTCGAGTTTCTATATGGACTCTGGGATATCAATTTCGAAGCGAAACTCGAGTTTCATTCGAATTTAACTTCATTCGTACAGGGTCTCGTTCAAATCGGAGACTCGTATGCTTCGGATCGAACTCCTCGGAATTCAGACGCAATTTACGATGGTAGTTTGAAGTTGTTCTAGTTTATCCCAAATCTAAGTGTATTCGTTTAGAATTTCGCTTAAATCCAAATAATCTGTATGCTCCGAGTCGATCCAAAATCGGACTCAAACTGATACTCGAAACTCCAATTACATTTCACTCGAAATTACAGTTACCCTACAGAAACTTAAATTATTCCAAATAGAAATACGAGGATGTTGAGATATAGATGTAAAAGATCCTGCGGAAACAGCCATCTCCGAGTATAAGGATCTTGAGTCAGAGGAATGTAGACATCTAAAAATCTAAAAATCTAAAAATCTAGAAATCCTAAAATCTAAACGCATAAAAATTAAAAAATCTAAGAACATAAAAATTTAAAAATCCTGAAATCTAAGAATCTAGGAATCTAGGCATCTAGAAGCACTCGGCACGTATAACACGTTCTGAAACTTTAGAATCTCCAGCAACTAAGATTCGATTAAAACCGCCGAAACACCGCGAAGACCCAAAATTAAGATCCCCGCGGTGTCCCCGGTCGGTCAGCGGTTCCGAAAATCCTAAAACAAGGTAGCATAACCGCGAAATTGCCGTGAAACGTTTGTACGGGAAGCCAACAAAGCTTACTAGCCAATAATTGTGCAGAATAAATGGGCGACAGAAGCAATGGAACAGAAAATCAGTCGGTTGTGTACCGTCAAGGAAGAGAGGTCGACAGAGTACTCTCGCATTCCGATGAACAGCAAACCCAGAAACAGGAGGGACTGGCAGGGTGACAAGTAGCGAGGAGAGAAAAAGCAGGAGAAGGTGAATCGCGAGGGAGAGAAAGGATCAGAAAGAGAGGGAGAGAGAGATAAAGAAGGAAAGAAAAAGAGATAGAGAGAATGAGAGAGAGAAAGAGTGTGTTCTCGCAAATCAGTAGGAGGCGGCATCGACCTCTGCCTCTGTCCGTCTCTCTTTCTCTCTTTTTTTTTCTCTCTCTCTCTCTCTCTCTCTCTTCCACCCTGTCTTCCTCCTCGTTCATCCCTGTTCTCTCTTTTTCTCTCTTGTTCCTCTCGCGGAATCCTTTCTTCTGTGTGCGCATTGTGCGGATAATGCCGGCGCTGGCTTCTTTCGCGTGGCTGTGGGTGAAAACGAGCCGGCATATACCGCGAAAGTAAAAGATAAAAGAAGCGAGCACGATCGGTATTCTCTCCCGCTCTCCCTTTCTCTGTCTCCCTCCGACCGGCTCTTCGCGTCTCTTTTCTTTCATACATTTTCGAAAATAGTCTAACCTAAAAATATGCGCAGAAACGGAGGACTCAGGAACCTCGTGGGCCTTTGTTCCTCGCGATTTTTCATCGCGACATCGGTGCCTCTGGGTGTAGCTACGAGATGTTCGTTGAACGCCGCTCTGATAATAGACTTTTCGATGTCGGCTGTTACGTTGTTGGTCAGGAAACAATTACGTTGACTGCCATAAGGTTTTTCGATTTAATATTATTAGGCAATCGACGTTTTTTGATGATCACGCTTTTTACGCAATTTTTCCCCTCTTGCAATTTTAAGCTCTCTGTTTCTAACTACTAATTTTTAAATAGCGGACGATGGTAGAGGTAACGAAATATAGGGTGCGAGATCTCTAGAGATATCTGGGCTACAGACAATTTCGGAATATAGATGTCTCGAGAGAATGTATGAACGTTCCCAGATTTCCATCTGGGGATATTTATGGGTCTCAAACTATTTGATTAAGGTTTAAAGGCATTTGGGAATTTAGAGATATTGGGGAATCTATACCTCAGTGATATAGGAACATACAAAGTTGAGGCTGTTGAGATACATAAATGTAGAGATATAGGTATTTAGGAATCTAAGGAATCTAGATATAAATATCGAGATATCGAGATATAAAATTATAGAGATATATAACCACGCGTGTATAAATATCTAGAGATTTAAGAATCTAGACTTACAGCGATTTTGTGATATAGAGATCTAGGGATAATATCAATTTTCACATGTTAGGTAAATTGTGCATAACTCGTCGACGTGTAAAGGAAGACAATATCGTTAATCGAATTTATGTTGTCTGAAGTACAAGCATATGTCACAAATCTGTGCAAACCTTTACGGATTGCAAATATTAAAATCGGTTATTATATAATTTGTCCGGTACCATTTGTATTAAATGTATCGAACAATTGAGCGATTACGTTGCCGCGCGAACAATTAATACACTAAAGTAGCACGCGATGGTTTAATCGTTTCAAAGCAGTTTCCGTTGTGTTTACAACAGGTGTAATTCTATGCTCCGTGCATTCGTTGAAAATACACTTTGGACACGTCATCCAATCGTATAAATCGTTTCTCTGTATCCGAACCTCGCTTTATCTTTATAATACTTCAATTTCGTTCAAAGTTTTCGAATTACCAGGATCGATGAGGGACTGCATGCTAGCACTGTCTGCACGAGATTATATCACCATCGAAGTTTATAGCTTCTCAAATAGAAATCAAGATTACTAAACAGTTCGAAGAAAATTCGTCATTTAAGTCGATTGTTTGAGGTAGATTATCACGTACGTCAATGAGCCTGTTAAGAAATTGAAGAACGTACAATGTTACAAAATTTATTTCCAACGCTTTGACCATCGTCGCATGTTCGTGACTTTGATAGGCAACTTTGTACCTTATCGCTCTTCGCTCCATTTAGGGTTAGTGTACTAATAGTTACGGATTGTTATCAGTAGTGTGTAGTCATACTTATCAATTATTCTTGGTAGTGCATAGTATTCGTTACCAGTTCGGGAAATATCACGTTTAACTTTATGACTTACCGACAAAATGGGACGACGAAATTTGAGAAATTATACGACATTGTACTCCGAAATTGAAAAACATTAAAAATACAAACGTTTATTGGTAACTTTAATACTAGAAATACTAAAATTAAATACGTACTTACTTTAGAATTGAAAATGAAGTAGAAAAATAACAAAATAAATATTTCAGCATAAGGTCGGCCACAAAATTTTATAACATAAAATGTCAAACCCGAAACCAGTCATTTTGACTGGTTGATAGTTCCAGTGTTAAACATTCGAAAACGGACGAAATTTAAAAAACTATAAATTAAAAAATTTTTAAATGTGGAATTGAAACTTTGGGAACCCGATAAATTTGTAATTCTAAATGGGGTTTATATGCCTGGAAGTAGTCCAGGGTCCTAGTCCAATATCTCGCAGCGAGTTTCTCGTACGAACGAACGGTCCCTGCGTAGGAAGTTCGTATCTGTAGATCGACTTGGTCATAGAGCATAGCAGTTGGACCGTTTATCCTGAAAATTGCCGGCAACGCTACAGGCAGTATTAATTGAAACGCGACACGCGGTGTCCAGTATGCAAAGAATGTACAGTGGACGGCCATCAATTGTGCGGGTGATGCTCGCACGATACTCGGCCCGTCTTTATGATACCGTGTCGGACGTTTAATTACAAACGTTGTACCCTTGGTCTGTCGTGATATTCGTGCAATATCTGCACGCGACATCCACGTTGTTAATATTTGTTTCTCGTTTCGAAGATACGTATCGCGTTCAACATTAGCGAGCAACATTATAGCGCGCGCTGATCCTTAATCATCGTATTTAGTTTGAGCAGTCGATGTAACAGCGATAACTCTTATGCACGTGACAGAAATTCTATCTGGATTAGCTTGTCAAGAATAAACGTGTAACATTTGTATCTTTCGTTACTACTTGTTGAAGAACTATCGATACCCGACAGACTTAAACTCTAAGTTCCTGTGAATCTTTCTAACGTTTGGAACGCGCATGCGCAGGTGTCTACTAAATCGGGATAAATCAGTTCGACGCATGCGCATTAACAAGATGCACGAACAAATAAATAGAGCTTTAGCAGGTCCGAAATCGTAAACTCTGGAACTTTGAAATTATGGAATTTTTGAAACTTAAGGACTTCACAGATCAAAGTTCCCAACTCCGACTTCGTAATGGGTCATTTTTGCGATCCACTGCGCATTTTAAAATGAACAGCGTGACGCTCGCCGCTTGAAGCCCGCGATTCATCGATGTGACGGAAGCCGGAAATTCGGGAATTACCGTAACAAAGCGTCAAACATACCGTAATAAAAACACGGTTATCACGAAGCCATTGCGTTAACAGGCGATTTACGTGGGTTGAGTATCACTGGCGGATTTGTAATAAGTGTAAGCGGAGCGATAGAAATGCGTCGCACTCGCAGTGGTCCCGTTTGCGCGCTCGCGCGCGCTCTGTTCTCGTCGAATCCCGGCACACCGTGAAATCGTGATGACGCAACGGCAAAGTGTTGGTGGAGGTTGGAAGCACGGATGCGAATGCGCCTGTGTAAAAGCTTCGCTGCCAGCTGCACGACAGCCGCTTAAGTCGCGCTCGCGACTCGATCGTTCACGATACGAATGCTTCCTACGTTTCGAAGTAATTTTCTATCGTTTCGACAAACTGGAGCTTCAAAGTATTTACGAGAAACAAAGACGTATTTGATACATCGATATTGCAGAAGTTTAAAGTATAGTGTTACAGTATATGCTTCGATTGCATAGATCTAGAAATATACGGGGAACACCTAACAGACGGTAATTGAATTTGTCGACTTATCAATGTTTTGATTTTGAATTTGCGTATTTAAAATTTTCAAATTTGTCAATTTTTCGTTCGCAGTCCCACGTACTGAAATGACACTCGGCGTAGGATACGCGCTCTGTTTCTATATGCCTAGATCCATGGTTGATCGTCGCTCACGCTGTCCCGTTCTCACAGTTCACGATGCATCGGCTCCGTTCCCTTCGCTATGCTCGCTCGACGCGTAGAACTATCGAAACCATACATAATAGACGCGTTACGGTACAGTCACCGTTGGAAGCGACGCTTTCGTATCCGAGGATGCGTAGTCGGTGGCGTAAAACAGTCGGGCAAAGCTCCGTTCGCAACGAGTGGAACGCGAATCGCAGTCAAAGTCGAAGTCGTGACGAGTCGGCTCGGGTCGGCTCGGTTCCGAGCCGAGCGGGGCCGAGCGTTCGTCTACGTGCGCGCTCGGTCGTAGCGTGCTGTTAGCGTAGCCGAACGGCATGGCACGGGACGGGACGAGTTGGGACGAGACGAGACGAGACGAGACGAGGCGACACGAGACGATACGAGACAGGACGAGACGACACGAGACGAAGCGGAATGGTGCTAGGCGAGGTGGGACGAGGCGAACCGAGGCGAGGCCAGTCGAACGGAGCCGAGCCGAGTCGAGTCGAGTCGAATCGGGAGTAGGAGTCAGTGGCTGACGACTCGTCGGGGCGTCAGGTTCTTCGTGTGGGGTTTGTTGTTGTTTCGCGCTCCCTACAAACCACGTGCGCAGCTCCGTGACAGCTCCGCTAAACGGATGTCGAAAGTACGGAAGGTTACCGTACGACTCGCCGATTACATTTATCGCAAACTTTTCCGTTGGTGACGTTCCTCGAGGAACGACTCGTTGAATTTTATCGAAAATTAGGTCGTCGAACGAGCCGCCGACGGAGAACCGTAACACGAGAGTACAACCGTTGTATTATTGTGATAACGAGTAAACAATTTTGTAAGTGTTACCGCGTTTAAACGGTAATCGCGCATACGAAAGAAACGAACCGATTGAACGACACGACATGATCGTGAGATTTTGTATAAAATTTTGTACGAGCAGTAGTGGTTCCTCGTTAGATTAGAAAAGTTCCGATAAGGACGGGAAAGGCGTTCGAAACTCGATGGGGTTCGTAGATATTACAACTCGAAATTTGTCACTCTGACTTGGCTACGTGCCCTCGACGGTTATCGCGGTCGAGACTTTCGTTAGCAACTCTTATCTGACTACGAGAATAACCTGACTGCACAGCGTAAATATTATGAATGCAGGGATCTTCGGATCGTGCGACGAGTTAAAATTACGCCGTCCCCTAATCGTGGCCGGAGCACCGCCAACCGCGAGATCGACACGGAAGAAAATCGTATCGGGGACAAATGAAATTCGAAAAAGTTATCGAGCTTATCGAGAAGAGGGGCCGTATCGTTTCTCGGCAGACGGCCGACGAAAAATAGAACGTTATCCTACACGAGGCAGTAACCCTACTCCCGTGGCGAGCGGACGGAACAAGTGGACCGCGGCAACTCGCGGGCAAATTAGTCACGAAACAGCCACTTACGTCCGCGACAAGAAACGGAATAATAACGACGAGCGTGGCCGGAAGAACGTGCAAACGTACGAAGAAGGTGTACTTTTATTTGCGAGGGACGAGAGATAGGAGAGTAGCAAACAGAGCGAAGGAAGAAAAGCAGGCAGGAATAAAGATAGTGGAAGAAGAAGGGAGCACAAGCGAACGAAGGAAAGAAGGATCTATGGAGAGGGAAGAGAGCGGAGAGATTTCTGGGCACGCGCACTCCACCTGCTAGCGTGTAGTGGCACGCGCCATACCCACCCCCTCCGCTCTGGACGTTTCGTCCTCCCCCCGGGTCCCCTCCGACCCCGCTCTTTCCGCAGTCCCTCTTTGGCGTTACCTCCTGGTTCTACCGCGACCGTCGCCACCGCCACCGCCACCGCCTCCGATTCTTCCCTCCGCCCTGCCCGCGGCCCTCTCTCCGCCGCCCCCTGTCCCCGGCGCCCCACCTCCTCCCACCGTCCCTCGTCCCGTGGTGTCTCTCCTCCCGCGGGAATCCCCTCCCGTGCTCCCCTCACGCGTGCCACGGTTCCAAGACCGGGACGCGCGGGAGTCAATCGCTCGCGGACTTCGATAGGACGAGCACCACAGGTCCTTGCTCTTCCTCTTCTCTCGTACGTTCTTCTGTCTCGCGATTTCGCGTGTTTCACCAGTTCTTCGTTTTTCTCCTGTCGCTTCCTCTCGTTTCGTTGCTTCTTTTTTTCGCTGCCTCTTCTCTCGATCACGCAACAGAATTCCCTGCGAACGCAGGAAGAAAGTAGAACGCGATCCTTAGGTGACGGACCCATGGGGTATGGTCAAAGTTCGCGGTGAATTTCGCGCGAACTCCGTGGTCGTGAACGGGCCCTAGCGGCGGGAGAAAGGAAAAGGCGAACGGTACGAGTGTAGTTGGCGGCCGATGTTCGCGTATGAAAAAACCCGGTCGTCTTCCACCTCTTCCTCCTCTTTCCGGCGCTCGTCCGCTGCCAGGGGGGCAACGTGCCGGCCGATCCGTGCATCGTAAACAAAGAGAACAAAGGGCCAACGGCGACAACGACAACGACAACGACGGCGACGAAGACGAGGACGAGGAACGAGGACGGCGACAACGAGCAGCAGCGGCAGAAGAACGTGGGAAGGGAAAAACGTAAGAAGGAGGAAGGAAAGCGAACCGGCGAGATAAAGGGTGGGGGCCTGACGCGTGCTACGGTAGCCGTTACTTCCATTGCAACAAAAATAGTCCGGTCTCCGCGGCGGAGGAAAGACGGAGAGGGAAGATAGTGGTCGCTCGAGAGAAACAACAGGAATATAAGAGTTATCGTAATGCACACACGCACACGCCCGATTACGCGTAACCGGACAGTGTAGACACGCGCGCTACGCGACAGTAGAAGTGCGTCCTTCGTCGCGGCAAACGGGAGGGTGTTTTTCGAGTAAACGCGATCGGGACTCGTCACGAGCGAAAATAAATTGAAGATAAATTCGGTTGGAACCAGACTGAAAAAACGAAAGAGAAAAATCGCTCTTTGGAAGGAGAGTTTTAATTCCGGACGCCTTTCCTCGCAGTGTCAGAAAGAAAGAAAGAAGAAAAGAGACAGAGAGCGAGCAGGCAAGCGTTGGTGCACGATCAGCTGTTGATTACGCGCGTTTCTCTACACGATCATCCTCCATTTTCTCTCGATCGAGATTCATCGATTCTCGATCGATCCCCGGCTCCTCTTACGCTCCTGCGTTTCGAGTCGGCCTCGAACCACCTGTTGACGATTTACGAGGGAAAATCGACGCGGCTCGTCTTCCGCGCGACATCGTCATCGTGCCGTGCAAAAAGTGCTGAACCAAAAATCATTTTAACGATGAATCGTCTCGAGTTCCGCGGAAAGAGTGCCGAGTCGATAGCAAGGACGTGCGCGCGAATCACCGACAGACATTGAGATGCAGCTTGACGGCCGATCGAAGGAATCGAGCGCGGCGAGTGTTTTTCGGTGCGAACGTTATCGAGAGCGTTGTTGATACGCGAGTATATCTGTCGCTCGCATCGACAGAGAGCGTGAGACAGAGAGAGAGAACGAGAGAGGCGACAAAGTTCGGGGGTCACGGAACCGTTGGACGATATGCGGCACGCAAACTCGTTTCGAGCAGAGAATTTCGGCTGGCTGATCCAAGCGGCGCGCTCGCGTCGATCGGACACCAATAGCAACGGGAAACGGTGGTGATATGCCGGCCGGGGGACACGGGAGCGTCGATTCTATTCCCGGCGTCTTTTTCTCGTCGCGGCGACGTGACGTTCGACGGACTAGCGAGGAGAGTGTAGACCGTCGTGCGAACGAACTTGGACTTCGCTGGTAATAGCTAGTCAATGTGAACGGAAGGGCATTACGTTGTACGGTGGCATCGTGGTCGCGTGGCGTGTACAATACGTTGTAAGAGAATTTCGCGACAAGTTGTAGTGGAAGCGATGATTTAACTCGGTTCGCGTGGTCGCGCGTTGTTGCATGCGTCGTCACGGGGCGACGATCTCGTTGCGTGGTCGCGCGCGAAAGAAAGTTCGCGGATACGCCGCGATTCGAGCGCCTCCAGAAAAGTGCGGAAGTGAGGACGAAAGGGAAAGTAAGCCGGTTGCGTTGGCGCGTTCGGAAAATGACCTTCAAGTTCCGTTGAGATGAATCTTCGACGCCTGTGAACCATGGATCTGTAACACAGCGGTGTACGAGTCGGTAGTGTGCCGTTAGCGTGAGGTTATTCTAGTGACGGGAAGGAAGAAGAGATCGTCAGAGGGGCATGGTGGGCCTCCACCGACCAGGGCCACGACAGGCCCGGGTGGCCCCCCTATAACGTGGAAATTCTCTCGTTGTCGCGCCGCTCGTGCTCCATTACACTGCCTGGAATGATGGTACGTCCCTGAAAAATAATATTCTTATCTGTCACGATAAGTGTCATCGTTTGTTTTCTTCTTGCGGTGCCGCTCGTAGGCCGTAAACTCTGTGCCGTGCCTCGATGTTTTCTATGTTGCTCGCGTTATTTCGCGTTTTTGCCCGCCCGCTTACCTATTTTAACGATCGCCTTTTTTTTCGTTATCGTCCGAAGGTCAGCGCTCGATAATGGAATTCAGGCACGACCAAGCTTTTATTGGCACCCTTCGACGTCGCTCGTGTCTCGGTCTTTTATGAGCTCAGAAAATTACCTACGATTATTTTCATAGTTATCGATATCTTTTTTATATTTATCGATAATGATTTAATATCGTTAAACTCTCTAGGCAATAATTTTCGTTTGCCTCTATTTACTTGCGTCTAAACTCGAAATACTGTATATCCAGATATTAAACGGGGCTAGTTTCAATGATAAAATCGATTGCCAGTTAAATCTGTTAAATCGAAACCGATTAGATCGGGTCGAGTTAACTAAGCCATGTTAGCCTAATTTGTTTGGTTCAGATTATGTTAAGTTAAGCCGGAGTATATCGGTTTAGATTATTTGACGAGGTTACGTCGAGTTCTGTTGGTACAACGGTACAACGAAATACGCGATCGTCGTTTTTAAAAACATTCTAACTCGGTGCGCACAAAAAAATTCGGGACCCGCCGAGCTCGGCTTTCAATCGGGACTCAGATAAAAGGTATCGATTCGTGAATATATTTTTTTTTCTCCTTTATCTTCGTTCTGTCTGTCGATAACTTGTAGCGTGCACGAAATGTCAGCAGATAACGGAAGTTCCGGGACGATAAAAACGGCTCGTTCCTGAAAACCGACGAAAACTGGCCGATGTATTCGTTCGATCGGATCGATGCGCGATTTATCGCGATCGCCGTGTGTGCATTGGTGGATCTTGGAACGACACCGTTCGGTACGTGTTCCCGCGTCTTACCCACGCATTGGTCTCTCTGGAAGATTCAAAGAAACCGGAAATGTCTGACCGCCGTAACTGTATTGCACCACGTATACCGGTTGTTTGTATTGAAATTGCGGTGCGTGTCTCTTGGAGCATAACACGAACGAATTTATTATACCGTGACTTTGTACACTGCATCGCCGCGATACTCGTCGATGATCTAATGAACGTGTCGCTTGTACGATTACGATCGAGCTGCATACGAATATTTCAACGTTGCGGGCATAATGTCCACTCTGCGAAACTACGATTTTGGGATTTTAGAGTTTTGGACCGTTGCCACTTCGGAACGTGGCGATTGTGGGTTCTTGAGGTTTCCAGATTTTTGAATTCTAAAATTTGGAGATTATTCTATAATTGGCATTTTGTGATCTTTGGTTTGAACCTTAACACTAGAACTACCAACCAGTCAAAATGACTGGTTTCGGGTTTGACAATTTATGTCATAAAATTTAGTGGCCGTCCTTTTGTCAAAATATCTGTCACGTTTTATTGAGCTAATGAATGGTTGTATATGTTAGGTGACACTGCAATATCCATTTATTTATTTTTCTACTTCATTTTCAATTGTAAAGTAAGTATTAATGTAATGATGGTATTTCTAGTGTTAAGGATTGTTGAAGGGGTTATGTGAAATAAAATAAACACGTGGATTAAATCAGAGCAAATTATTTGTATTTATAATAGAAATATCTAAAATACTCGCAGGCCCTAAATCCTAGTAAACGACGACTCTACCTTGACAAGGAAATATAAATTTGTGCGTGGAAAATTTTAATGATTCCTCACGGAGAACGGTGAGTGCAATGAGAAGCGGAAAAGTCCGGAGAGCGATGCTATTGATTTCGTCCCAGTTAGGCCGTTGGCTTCGGTCTTTGCCGTCCGAGGAGCGTCAAGATCGCATGCACACACGTAGAACAATAGATTGGCCGTCGTCTAACGGCATTCTGGTGGTCGGACGACCGATAATAGGGGCATCCAGTGCGAGCTCGCGGACATTCCGCGTTTTCCCCTTGTCCGAAGCGATTCCGTTGCACTAACGACCGGTTCACGATCCTAGCTAATCGGTTCATCGCGAACGATGCGGAAGACACCAGAAAATTGAATTATAATTGCGTTCGACAATTACCTTTTTCTCCGAGGAACTACCGAAGAACTTCTCACGAACCGTGAAGTTTATTTTGCTCACACTTATGCCTCTATAATTCGTACGATTCTGTTAAATGTGCTTCCTACATTTGCATTCCGATATTTTGCTTCGATCGAGTGTATCTTCATTCTGAAATTGCACTTGGTCCTTGTTCGCGTCAAGAATTAACCATCGTTTTCATAGCCGAGAACAGAGTAAATTTTAAAAGTTTCATTTTAAATAATACATAATAATCATACATAATAAAGACCGATGTTTTAAACAAGTTGTTAGATTCTGACATAAAAGTGTGGTTTCCATTTTCGAATGAAACGATTCGACTCACGAACACAAGATACAAAAAACGAATATCTTTTAATCCTCCTCTATTTTACCAAGTTGTTTATGTTTCAAAGAATCGTACGAGGCATTATAGTGTAAAATACGCCGAATGTTTAGAGTTTATTGTTTTAGAACAAGCGTGTAAATGTTGCGCCAGGAGTATAGACGTTGCTTTATGGATTTTAAAGCCAGGATATTTTGTTAACCCCTTGCACTATGTATCATTCGGCAAATACGTCAGACATAACGAAGTATTAGGTGCTACAACTATAAGACGACTAAAGAAAGTTCGAATGTCAAGACTATTTTACATTCAACGATCCTGAACTGTGCAAATGAAAATTAGACTGAAATTGAACATTGATCCGTGTTAAAAATATAAACGAAGTTTACCGTATGTTAACACTCAACCTAAGAAAGTGGTCAATTGACCGTTTTACAAATTTCCTATTTCAATAGTTGAAATTTGTTAAAGCGGTTTTCTTAAAATTTGTGCTGATTTCCGTCAAGATAAAGAATTAATAAATGTATGAATTTATGTTTCATCGTTTGATCATTTATTTTTCAAGTTCGGCTTGAACTACAAAATAATTGTACATTCCACGTTGATAGGTTTAGTGTTAACTTCGAGTGCGTCACAAGTGTAACTCGTTATTATAGCGCAAGGGGTTAATGAAATGGTAGGAAGAATGGAACCGCGCGTTTTTTGGACGCAAAGGGGTAGTTTAGGCGCCCCGGATTCCGGAGTGTCATAACAGAGGAACGAGCTTTCTGCTCGGGTGGTCGTGGCTCATGGCTGTTCCACGGAATTATTTATACCGCCCGATTACGCGCGTTGCTCGAAGCCGATCCGAGCGGAGCCGAGCCGCGCCGAGCGGGCAACGGAAGCGGCCGACAACCGACTTGGAGGTTTCCAACCGCGGTATCGCGCACGCATCGCTCTATCGGGCGTCGATGCGAAGAATCTGGCATACTTTGGTCGCCTCCGCGATATCGAACGAACGATAACGAGGACGGCAATTAACGAGAACGGCCGAAAGTGGCCACAAACCGGAGAAAATCGTAAGTTCGATTTTAGAGTTGGGTATTCAGGAATTTGATGATTTAGGGATTCGAAAGTTTGGAGATTCAGAAATTTAGGAATAATGCAATGTAGAGATTCGGGGATTTAAGAATATGGCGATATGCGTGTTCAGGAATATTGGAACTTGGGTGTTCGAGAATTTGGAAATTTTGGAACTTCGTAGTATGCAAATTTTGAAATGAAACTAGGGGACTTGTGAACTCGAAATTATGGAGATGTGGAAATTTGGGAAGGTGGCGATGTAGAAATTTGGAAATTTTGGAACTTGGGGATGTAGCAGTTTGGAAATTTTGGAACTTGGGGATGTAGAAATTTGGAAATTTTGAGAACTCGAGAATGTGGCGATTTGGAAATTTGAAAACTCGCGGATATAGAAATTTCGAAATTTGGGACCTCGTATCCTCCTCGTATCCTTACTTTTATCGAAGGAAGGCCTAACTTGTACTTCAGTACGTGATTCAGAGAGATAATGCGGTATTCGTATTGATCTACGCGAAACAATGTAAAAATAAGTACCTGATAATGTAGGATGAAATTTTAATGGGTAAAATACAATCGTTATGTCGTACACGATGTTGATTTCACGATTTTTAATTAAATTACTTCGGTAGCGAAACAGTTGATTTCTCTTTATTTTATTTTATATTGCATTTTAAATTTAATATCGGCTAGATTTACCGGATCGAGAGTAATTTTAAAAGCCTTCAAAATTTATTAGTACCAGACTGCTGGGAATTGGCAGAATTTCGACTGCAAAGGGTTAAATCCCCGAGGGTATTTAATTGCCAAATTTATTGATTGTCAAACTACTGCGCCGTTCTGTTTAAAAAAGCATTAATTACTGAGAAATCACATCAGATAGATGTAATTAATAATTTAAATGTATCTTCAATAATAATCCTGAATGAATTGTGTACCATAACGAATTTAACAAAATTGAATCACTGTAGCGTGTCTGACTATGCAACTCTGTATGCACTGTTGATCCTTAAAGTGTTAAGACCTAAAGTACAATTCTAAAATCGTAGAAAATTGATTCACTCATATTTAAAATGAATGTCGTTAAATAATCTTACTATACTTAGACCCAATTGGTTACACAACTCGTCAGGTTCAATAAACTGAGGTAATTGTCAGTTAGTATAGACTTGTCCAAAGCTAGAAAATGATCGATCTTGCTGCCCTATAAACTGTTGTATAAACTGGTTGACATTTTTAACCGATATTGTCATTCATCTTTCCACGTTTTAATTTCTGCATCGGGTCGAAACATTCTCTGAGTTGCAAACAAAATCACCCCGGTTTAGAATATTTAACATAGTTATTTATGATTCGTAAAATGGGTTGGTAACGCGAAATAGGTTGGCTGTGTGAAATAGGTTGGCCATGTAAAATTTGTAATGCGAAATAGTTTCGTAATGTAACGTTTGTAATGTAAAGTAGGCGCGTAATGTAAAATTTGTAACGCGATATAGTTTCGTAATGTGAAATTTGTGATGTAAAGCAGGCGTGTAGTGTACAATAGGTGTGTAATGTACAATTTGCAATGTAAAATAAAGCCGAACGGTAAATCTGTGCGGTAGTTTACTCGTAAGGGCCAGATACGGGTGACGGTGCGCTAAAAATGCGAGAGTACGGTGAATATTCCGTCGATCGACAGGCAAACGAATTATTTCCGAGTGAACAAATTTTCTCCGGATTTTTTCGGAATACCGGAACGATAAGCTCGTTCGGACGAGCCGTGAAAGTGAAACACGCGCGGCCACGAGCAAACGGTATCGCCTAAATAAAGCTTTAAGGACATTTTAATATTTATGGACGCGAGAGGGTCGCGTCTCGGTCGCTCCAGTTCGCGAATGCACGACCAGTAATAAACCTGTTTGCCCGGCGCAGTGTAATTTATTTTAGAAACACGTGGGTGGCCATCGGGAGAACAAATTTATTCCGTGAAGATGATAACGTCCCGAAATCATCGGCTTTCTATGCCGGAAACCGTATACTCTCTCCCTATATCGCCGTCGATGCGTTGTCATTTACCGAGTCGTCATTTATCGAGTTGCCATTTACCGAGTTGTCATTTATCGAGCCGTTATTTATCGAACCAACATTCCGCGAATTGTCACTTATCGAATCCTCATTTATTGAAGGTTTTTTAAACTGTACTTACAGCAATCCGATTCTGAGTGAAAATGTCCCGGTGTTGAAGTAACAGGTTAATCAGACTCGAATTGGCATTCTCGTTTCTTCGAAACGAAATGTGTAGCTACTCTTGGAGACTATTAATTCTCAGCTAGTCCCGTAATTCTCGATTCGAGGCACCGAAATACGCCTGTACGACCTTGCCACGTTATTAGGCTACGCTTTAAACGAGATTTCAGCATCTTTGCTGTTCTGTCGATAGACCCCGTATCTGTGACGATATATTTAGCTTCGTAGCGGATCGACGGTGCAGGGAAATGAGTCAAATTTTAAAAAGAAATTTCTATGGACACCATTGTGAGTGGCAGCGTTTCGTTCGACGGTCGTGAGTAAGCGCGAACAAGATTCCAAATTTTGGTGTTGTTAAATATTCAAATTCTCGAAACTTTAAATTTGAAAATTCATGAATCTCTAGATTTTCAAATTTACTCATCTCTAAGTTTTGAAAGGCTCTCAAAGTTAATTTAATTTAATAACGATCCACGTTAATAACGATTTCTTATTAGCAAAAAAATATAGAGATTTTTCGGTTTCGCCGCGTTCGAAGTATTCGCGAGTTTTATGGAGTAAATTTATTCAACAGGTCGACCGATATTCGTACGTGGATGAACGGTTAATGATCTCAAATGTTGAAAGTTGCGAGAATCATCATGCGCCGGTATTCCTCGCAATAGAGAGCATGAAAATTTCTGGAATAATCCGCCGTTCATCACAAATATATTGGCCGAACACGCGTCCGATAATCCGCGCCGCTGTGTAACTCGCTTCGTCGTCATTCACGGTTTTCCTCGACGCCCCGTTTTCCTCCGCTGTTCTCTTTTCCTCGCTGTGCTCGTTGTTGTTACAGTACGATCGACTGTTTGCTCGCGATGCAACCGCGCTTTACGACGCGATAAACCACCGTGTTTCTCAGCTAATTTCTACTGTGACGAAAACCCGTTCCGGCTATGAATCCTCCCACCCCTCGCCGACACGCACAGAAATATCGCGGAATCGTTTCGAACATGCCTTCGAACATTTCTGCACGCGCATTCTCCTTCGTCCATCGAATGAACATTGGAAATCCTGCTGCGTCGATGCCTGCACTTAACCACCATGTCAAAGCGTACTCCGAAATTTGTAGAATGAAAGTAGAAACTAAATTTCTACCGTTTGAGACTTCAAACACTGTTCGCATAAATCGATGCGGTATTAAACCTTTGCGCCTGAAAGCATTTTTATTGTTGGCAAATAGCGACTGTAAAACATTCTAGTTGAAATAATTGATGAACTTTTTTGAAATTATTATTTGTTTATTATTCGACGATGTTGTCCGTATCGCAGTGTTCGCGCATCACACGCACAATACTATAGATGTAGTTAAGATTATTTATTTAAAATTGTTGCATTAAATGAAATAAGCGATATTTTTGGAAAATGATTTTATTAATGCATCCTTGACCTGTTATTTTTACAATTGATTTAAAAGAGACTACCAACTTTAGATGAATCATCATCCAACCCGATAAACCGTGTTATAACGACAACTTACATAATATTTTAATAATTGTATAAATTCATAAATGCACGAATTCGAAGCGTAAATTGCCGACACGTTAAAGTATAGATTGATTTCACATTATCCAATGATGAACATTTTTTACTTAAAAATACTGTCGTTAAACGTTTCTCACACGAGTCACATAAATTAGAAATACACTTGCCACGCACCCTGTACAATTGCAATACATTCGATCGAAAACCCATTTCTTGATCTATTTCGTAAATCAATCAAGAACCAGTTAGATAAAAGAAATAAAAGAGCGCGAAGGGTTAAACGTGTAGGAAAAGGGAGGGACGTTAACGTGACTGTGCCGTTAAGTATAAACGCAGCTTCACACGATAAATGTCGGAATGCAAGCGATCACGCGCGTTACGGCACGAGGTACAATTATAATTATTCGGAATTATCGTTTTATTTTCCAATTCAACCATTCCGGAACCGTATGCGAAGTTAATACAACATTAAAGCTATTCCGAATTTCCCGTTAATTATTTCGTCGAGCGGGTTCCATTCACCGGGCCAAATTAGTTGTAAAATTTGTCAGAAATTCTTTTCGGCCGCGATATTTTCATGCCGAACGCATAGATCGATCGGTGGCGCGCAGTTTCAATCGGATGGGTGCACGTAACTTTCATGGCTGGGTCGCGGTCGACAGTTTGCGAACGGGGGATGAGAAGGAAAAAGGGGGACTGGCGACGGTAGTAGGCTCGATAGAGGGGCAAAGGTGGCCGAGAAACGTTCGCACGAAAGCTTTACCTGCTTGCTTTTCCTTCTCGCGAGGACTCGAGCGTACTGCGAGAGGGTGGAGAGGGTCGGCGAGCTTGCGGAGGGTGGAGGACGCGTAAAACCTCCGGCCACAGATCGATAGGAAGGTCGGAGGTGTGCCGTGTCTGTTAGACTTTGGGCCGAACTCGCGATTACGTAGCCAGCCTTTGCTACGTTGCTGGCTCCTCGTGTCCCTCGCCGATTCCTTCTTCGATCGATCGAATTTCTCGAAAAATTCGACCCCCTGCGCGCGTTCACGCGCCCCCCTCTCGGCCACGCGATGTCGCGCTCCTTACGCGCGTTCCCGATTGCGATCTCATCCCTTTAAAAGCTTCTATTATCGAAATAATCCAACGTAATCGCTGTTTATACGATCCCTCCGCTTCTTTCGTGTCGTGTTAAAAATTTACTGCCTGGATTGTTGGCGAAATTAATTTGTTATACGAGTCTTCCTGAATGTACCCAAATGTGGTCGATGGGTAACCGTGATAGGATTAAATTTCGTATGTCAAATGAAACCACGCCTTATTATTGTATGCCTTATTATTGAATGCCTTATTATTGTACATTTATACCACAATTCTATTTGACTTTTTATTTTTTTTTTTTTATAATTTGGGTAAGTTCAGGTGAAATGTTCTTCAGCGCAAGACTCATATATTAATATGTGAATTTCCCACCAGTTGTGGTAGTATTCAACGAGGTATCGAGAAATAATGTTTTCCTATTTTATTAATCAGTCTTCAAAAATGAAGAATAGTATTGATTAAGGAAGTTATTTGTCTCTCCTTAGAATATTACATACTCTCCGAAATAATTCACTTATTTATATTTTAGTTCACTTGTATCGCTTAACATTACAATTTCGTTTGAACGTAATTTTGCAAGAATATATTTATAACCATACATCGATCAAATTAATGTTATACTAATTTCTAGAAAGTAGGTTATCAATTCCTTGATTTCCAACGATTCAGAAACATAGCCTACAAAAATGAACAAATCGTACAGTATTTTAACTCAACTACTATCTCAAACCTACTCACAGTTACACATTTTGATCCCAATCGAACAAATACATCGAACTCATTCGAAGCAACGTTTTCTTTTAACGAAACTTTATAATATCGACTCGGTGCAGAAACGTTCAAGGATATCGAATCGAGCGCAAAAACGAGTGTACAAGTGAAGCTTACGCGTCCTACCGAAAGCACGTTCGCGGTTCATTTTTATTATACTTAAGCGACGCGTTATCAGTACGCGCGAGCGTGTAAAGTGATTTTATTGGAACGACATTATCTCGTGGAGGGGCGACGAAGAGTCGAGCAATTTATCGGTGACAAAAACGTGTGTTGTGGGAATTCTCGCGCTAACTTTGGTCGTGAACGAGCTTTAACCGTCGGTCGGCCAGTATCTTCGATGTTTTCATTGCCGGCGAAATAATCAGCGCGCGGTTTATCTGGCCTCGCGGCAACGCACCGCGTATATTTTTAATCCTCGCCGCACTTCGAACACGCGTCACGATTTGCGACCATTTATTTTGTCCACCCCGATTTCTAACCCTTTTCCGGATATCCGCACTTCATTTCGCGAATTCTCAGCATTTTTGATCCATTTCGGGACCACCTTGGAAATTCGAGGACGACTCTTATTCGGTGTTGAATAAAAATTAGCATAGAAGATCGCTGGGAGTTTTAAATGGATTTATTATAGCTTGTTTAAATTGAAGTTTTGAAACACCGTCATGTTGTTCGACAAGATCGTGTGAATTTTTAAATCAATTTATTATAGCTTGTTCAGATTGAAGTTTTGAGAAACCGTCATGTTGTTCGACAAGATCGCACGAATTTCTAAATTAATTTATTACAGCTTGTTTAGATTGAAATTTTGAAAAACCGTCATGTTGTTCGACAAGATCGTGTGAATTTTTAAATGAATTTATTATAAATAGCATGTTCACATTGAAATATTAAAAAACCGCAATGTTATTCGACAATTAAAGTATGACCACGTTAAAAGGGAGAATTAAATCGGTAATTTTGGTTCATAATTGTTGGTATTCGTTCGAAGTGTCGTCGAGAAGTGTATGATATTTCCATCGCGATCTTAACGCAGGTTTACAAGAGAAGAAAAACACGTGGCGCGTTGTAAACGTGGCGTTATTGATCAAGCATTAAGGAAGCCGTAGCTGTACGTAGAACGCGAACGAATCTCGCGAAATTTTATCGCTTGAAAAATTTTCTGAAAGGGAAGGGCTAGGAAAGTGGCAAACGATGGAGAGTCTTTTTTGTTCGATAGAGCGAATCGCGTAACGGAAAATTTGCAAAGAGAACGACGCGGAAAAAGAGAACATAACGGAACAGTTGTAAATCATTCCACGTACTCTTTTGCAATTAAATCGAACGCGCGAGCGCAGGTTCATTTTGAAGGGAAACATATCAGCCGCGAGGGTCGCTGTAAATCACGAACGGTTAATAAAGCTCGGTGGGGCAGCTTCGTGGGCCGTTGTTGCGTCGTGGCTTCCTCGTTCGTGAGGCCTCTTGACAGCTAAGAAATTTGAGAAAACCGCATTATGAGAACCGATCGATGCTTTATTAAAGTCTTTCGAAGCTCCTTTCTCAACTAAATCCGCGTTAGTGCATCGCTGCGCGTTATATCGTTGGCAATTTTCAAACTTGGAAATGGCGAACATTTGTAGGCATCCTTTGGTAATACAATTTTTCGGTTCCCAAATTTCTAGGTTTCTAAATTTTTATATTTCTAAACATCTAGATTTCCACATTTCTCGGTTCCCAAATTTCTAGGTTTCCACATTTTTCGGTTCCCCAATTTTCAGGTTTATAAATTTTTATATTTCGAAATTTCCAGATTTCCACATTTTTTGGTTTCCAAATTTCTAGGTTTCTACATTTTTATATTTCGAAATTTTTAGATTTCCACATTTCTCGGTTCCCACATTTCTAGATTTCCACATCTTTCGGTTCCCAAATTTTCAGGTTTATAAATTTTTATTATATATTTCGTAATTTCTAGATTTCCACATTTTTTGGTTTCCAAATTTCTAGATTTCTACATTTTTATATTTCGAAATTTCTAGATTTCCACGTTTTTTGGTTCGCAAATTTATAGGCTTCGAAATTTTTATGTTTTTTAAATTTCTAGATTATTACATTTTTCCGACCACAAATTTCTAGGCTTCGAAATTTTTATATTTCTAAATTTGTAGGTACCTCAATTTTCATATTTTCAAATTTCTATATTTTGAAATTTCTATATTTTGAAATTTCTATATGTCTAAATGCAAGGTTCGAGGGTCTTAAATAGCGTAGCAGGTTAATGTGGCTGAATATCGGAGTTTGGCCCAGAAAATTCACGAGGGCGAGACACATTATTTCCACTCAGGGGCTGATATTCGAATGCATCCAACACAGTGAAATACTATTATGGCGCGGAAAAACAACTTTCGGAAAGTTCGTCGAGCCAGAACTTCCGAGGTTACAGCGAAACTAAATACAAGCGAGTAAGACGTCGGGGTTAGTTCGAGGGGAATTCCGTGGACTCGAAAGTCTGTTGGAAAATTTATGCACCTGTATCGTTGCTTTACGTAAATGCGCGTTTCTTGATCGACAGCGATTATTCTTAGCCTTTCGAACAAACAAAACGATGTTTATATACAAGGATATACCTTACAAAATTAAACAATCCGTTTTCAAATTCTTCACAATTAAAACCGAAGCCAAGTTCTCGACTTCCGAATGTCTCGAAGTTCAAAAACGTCGAGATTTCAGGGTCTCTGGAGTTGCAGAATTCCAACGTGTCTGAATTCTAAGGTCAAGAAGGTCGAACGTTGAAAAGTTGAAAGAACGAGGACGTCAGACTGTCGCACACCCGCGTTATTTACTTAGTACCATCCCTTTTCCAATATCGAATAACGAGATTCCCTTCGAATCACCGTAAGTACGTAATCGATGTCAGTAATGGCGCGAAAATAAGGGTCGTTTAAAATTCGTCTCGCGACGAACGCGCGAAGAGAACGGAAGCTACACCGACAAGGTTTTTAACACTTCATCCCTTCGACGAGGGGTTAAACTACTGGGCCATCGGTCCGATTTTCACCGGTGACGTGCCGCCACCAGATATCGATTTCCCTTCGACCTCTTTCACCCTCCAACCTGGTCTGAACGCGTTCACGCTCGCACCACGATTCGAGAAAAGGAGGGGGTTGCTTCGCACGAACGTGTAGGGGCGAAGTCGCGAAGACCGAGAGAAAAGGAATACAATTTTTTTTTTATAATCGTACCTGTTTTTAAAGAAACCACGTGTTCGAATTTGTTAATGGATGATACTTCGTAGGGGGATGTAAATGTGTAAATCGTGATATTAACACATTGACTGCCATGTCAATCATATATGGCTGATTTATATAAATATTTTTTATGCAGATTTGACAGCTATATTATTTTTTACTTATTTAATTATTGCTACTGTTAATAAAATTGTAGTTACCAATATTATTTTTATTGCAGCTTCTCGTATTATTTTTATTACTGCCACAATTATAGTTGCTGCTACCATTAATATCATTACTGCTACTAATATTATTATTACTACTATACTATACAAGATTTATTCATTTTCCTAATTACTTGATACCGTGGAAAATAAGTGTTACAAAGTATTGTGAAAATATTAGGGAGACCGGAAAGTAATGTCGTTTTTTTGCAGATGAATTTTTAATACGTTTTTATTTTTAATTAATGATGCAATCACCCTCGTTATCAACAATCTTTTTCTATGTATTGTACAAATTTTCTATTCCGGATCGATCAAAATCAATCGAATTTTCAACAAAATATCTGCAGAAAACGAATGCACAGAAACGACATACAATTAAAAATGAAAATACTACCTAACGCAATTTTCAATTGTTTCGGTGTGGCAGTCAATGTGTCAATACTACGAGGCATCACGCTAACTCTGTTATAATAAAGTCACATTTCGTATGGGTAATAAATATAACGCAATAAGATATTTGCATTTTTAAACGAAGCTGTCGCGAGAGGGCAAAGTGTGTCGATGCTGCTTCGGCATATTCCGAAAGCGTTTTACATAGAGATTACCGAAACTACCCTCGTACGGGTGTAGGCGGTAAAGCAGGAGGAGACTGCAGGAAGAAGAAGGAAAATTAGGGAGGCAATCTTTCCCCGTTGGCCAGGCGCATATACATCAACGCGTGTACGTGTGGGCGTAAAGGGTGAAGGAAGAAGAGGGTAGAAGTGCCGGCACGGTCTCGTGAACTTTATCCACAAGAGGCAACTTCCGGGCGACGAGTCGCCTTTAAGTCTTCCTCGAGTCGCGAAAACTTTCTCGACTAGTAAGATCGAGCTGAAGAGACAATGTTTTGACTTCTCCTCATTCCCTTTGTGCTCGAAGAAGTTTCGTGGTGGCGCGATAACGCGATGTAACTGGCCGATCAATCGATCCGCCGTTTCGATACGCGTAATCAATCTATCGGACCCGATTCGATTAATCGGTAACGTCCCTTAACCCTTTCAATGCCACTCATCGTTTAAATAAAGATACTTTAACAAAGGAATCAGCCCTGAGTTTAGTTTCCAAATTTCCGAATTCTCAAATCTCCAAATTCCCAAATCTCCGAAACCCCGAATTTCCGAATGTTACAAATTGTTAAACTAAAAAATTTTCAATTACCCAAATTTTCAAATTTCCCAATCTTCAAATTTCCAAATCACCCGAATTTCCCAATCGCCAAATTTCCAAATTTCCAAATTTCAAAATCCACAAGTTTTCAAATGATCCAAATTTCTAAATTTCCAAATTACCAAATTCCCCGAATTTCCCAATCTCCAAATTTCTAAATCCCCGAATATCCAAATCCCCAAATTTCCAAATCCCCAAATATCCAAATCCCCAAATATCCAAATCCCCAAATTTCCAAATCCCCAAATTTCCAAATCCGCAAATTTTCAAATCCCCAAATTTCTAAATCCCCAAATATCCAAATTCCAAAATTTCTAAATCCCCAAATTACCAAATCAGAGTCATTCTGTTCCCAATCTCTATCGGGTGGTCCTTCGAGCGAAGACGTTGCTATCGTGCAATATATGGGTAGTATCAGAAGCTCCTATTCACGGAGAAACATCGCGAAATCGATAGATATCCGCGTCGGTTACAATCGGCGGGTTATAAGTAAACGTCGCGAAGGGAAATATTTAATTTGAACGGGTCCGCTAGATTGGATAAATATTCATTAGGACGCGCGGCTTATCCGTGCGACGAGATTATTCCTAGTTATCATTTATTCATCTATGTCATCAGAGACACCCGGATAGAGGAGGTTTAATTAAAAAAGATACGGTGCTCGGGCGTGAATTTCTTCACCAACGGGAACCAGGATAATTTAACGTCGGGCCCGCTGTGCACCCGCTCGAAAGGAACATTATTATTCCAGCTACCGAACCACGCTAATTCGCTAGTGGTCTGGCCACGACTACTGAAACTTCTCGTTCCCGACTATCTTATCCTGTAACGGCCGATTCAATTCTACGAGCCACTATATTTAATCAGTCAGTCGCCAACGCAAACATTGTTTTCATCTGCTCGTCGGCGATCCGTTAACGAACGCTCCGCGGACGATTGTAAAACGGAATTTCCCCTCGACTTCGTTGCGATACACAGTTACTGAGATTGTATCGGGTTGTTGCGTACCAAATGTCCGATTCCGAAACATCGAAACGAATATCGATCGGTTCGCTGAAACCACGTTCGTTTTTCGCGGACTGGTCGATCGTCGAACTTCTTCGATTGCTCCGCGGATAAGTACTTCATTCACTTGCGTTATTATTTATTCTGAAGATGAACTATTCGCTGTTACAACATCGAGGTGACCGAAGAAAGTTCGAATGTCCAGACTCTGTTCGAAACCTCTGTGTATTAAAATTAGACTGAAATTGAACATTCTATCGTATTAAAAATATAAACAAGGATTACTATACATTATCCGCGAGTGCGTCACGCGTGTAGCACGTCATGATGGCGCAAGTGGTTAAGGACGATCGTTTGTTGCTCGTAACTTTTATTAACCCATTGTCATTCTTTGACGTCTTCGACTCGTGACGCACTCGTAGCTCAGTTACGATGCATCTTACTCGGATTTTGAACACGTTTCAATTTGAAGCCCGAGTCCGAGCATAATTTACAAAGTGAAGGATCGCTGATTACAAAATTGACATGACATTTTGATATTCTTCGTTCGTTTTAATAGTGTAGCTGCTAACAGTTAGTACGGACATTGCCAAATAAATCTTATGGCAATGTGTTTGTACGTTTATTCGGGATTCAACTTAATGAATCGTGAGCTAGTTAGCTTGTGGAATCAAAGAATCTGCTTAAAAAGCAATTGTGACTAAGCAACTGATGATAATAAATTGTGTGCTTT
Organism: Coelioxys conoideus; assembly: GCA_947623535.1. Lineage (NCBI taxonomy): Eukaryota > Metazoa > Arthropoda > Insecta > Hymenoptera > Megachilidae > Coelioxys > Coelioxys conoideus. Next base: position 6,755,491 of record OX392449.1, on the reverse strand, counting down.
ATTAAAATTAGAACTTGACTTGGCACTTAAGAAAAAAGGTAATACCTTGTAAACTGATAACGCAGTTTAAAATAAATTTGTTTGTAGAATCAGAGTTAGTAGAACAATCTGCCGAAGTGAAAAGGACATGCTTTTTCTAGAATGCGGTATATAGCGAGGATTAGAACGCTGCGGGGGGGTGAACAAACGACCAGGTTGAAATTAAAGTATTTCATTGATTATAGAAATTTTAGAGAAGTGGACAATAACGTTCCTGACCAATTGCTCATCCTGAAAAAAAAGTACGAAATCGTTTATCACCTATCGACGGTCATAAAATAATAAACCGCACTGGCTCTCGAAAATCATGGTACATTAAAAAACGTTCAAGAGTATAAATTGCACGTAGTAAACAACTGCAAAGAACAGTAGTTGATCGTTTATGCATTTTCAAAAAGTTCCAGCTCAATGGCTTTCTGCGAACGCAACAGGGTTAACGTCTTATTAATAAGAGAACGATCGAAAGTTTCGTGCGGTAACTTTGCTTCGAATAGACGCGACACGATCGCTATTTTGCGATAGTTTAATGTCATCGATTCGTGTCAGACTGTGTGCCTCGAGACATCGGTCATCGTTCTCTGCAAATTGGCAAGCGGCCATTTTGCATTAAGAATATTAACGAACATTCAACGCGGTGGTTCACGGTGGTTCGCCACCATCGCAATTTCCCTGTGCCGCGTTATCGATTTTCCCTAACCCGAAAAATTGGACGCGTGACCGCGATAATTTGGCGGGAACAAAACGGTACCGAAATGGTCGCGTCCCGACGGAACGTATTTCGAGCGAGATAAGAAAATAAGAGAGAAAGCAACGAGTCGAGGATATCGTGTAATAAGGAGAGCTGTAAATTGCATCGTGGCCAGTTATAAATTTCCACGAGGACGTTCATTCTCTCCTATCCGTTTGCCTATCTTTCTACGGGCACGATGTGCCCGTGGACGATTCACGGAGAGGCGAAGTTCTTTCTATGAGGAAAACGGTCGCCACGACGTCGACGTAAGTCAGGTATCACGCTGTTTGTTCAATAATCAATTCGACGCCCCGATGGGAGTCGTGCCAAGGTGCTGAAATATTTTGCAGGAAAGCTGAGCGGATCGCGCTCGCCTCGGTACATTTTCTCTCTCGCTCCCGAACGGTTTCGCTAGCTAGCTAGCTAGTTCGCAAGCTCGCCAGAATTTATCGCCATGGCGAAAAGGCGGCCGGGCCTGCAGCTCGTGCCGTTGCACCGACCCGATCGATCTGCGCTTTCTCTCCTGCCTTTCCTCCATCCGTACGTTTCTCCGAAAAATTTTGGAAAAATTTCTACGCAGCTACGACTAACGCCCCGAACCCGGGCCCCGGTACCTTTCGAGCTTTTACGGCAAACCGAATCGTTTAACACAAAAAGTACCAAATGTGGTCAAATGACCCTTCTACAAATTTCCTACTTCAAACGACAAAATTTATTAAGCTGGTCTTATTGACATTCATGCTGTTTATCGTCAAGATAAAGAATCTATAAGTGTATTCATTTATGTTTCATCGTTTGTTCATTTATTCTTCATGTTCATTTTTAACATCAAAATTATTGTGCGTTAGGTTAGGTGCTAAATTTATTGACACTAAAACTAACAAAGGGGTCAAATGACATTTTTACAAATTTACTACTTCAAAGGACAAAATCTATCGAGATGGATTCCTTCGCATCTGTGCAGATTGTCATGAAGACAAAAGATCAATAAGTGTATTCATTTATGTTTCGTCGTTTGTTCATTTATTTTTCATGTTCATTTTTAACATCAAAATAATTGTGCGTTTTACGTTGGGAGGTTTATTGTAGGTTACGAGGTACGTTGTTGAACATATGTATTTTTAAAGTTATGACTTTCATAACAAAGTGTATATCAAGCAATTATATTGTTGCCTTCGTGAGGATAAAAAAATATCTTGACTGTTGTATAAAGAACACACGCGCGGATCTTCGATACGGCAAATTTCTCCGCCCGAGACGGCAATATAACGAGAGTTTACGGTCTCTCCGCGTATTCGATTACTCTTTTTCTATTTCCGAAGGAAATCTTCGCTACATTTGTTCGGCGGGATGTGCCGGTCGTTCTTTATCTCGCGGTATTCCCGTTTCACCATGGCGAACATTACGGAACGTACGGAAGGCCAGATATCTAATATAAAAATTTGCATACACATTGTAACACGAAACGGACCGACAGTGTATTGTACGTTTCGAGTCTCTATTTTTTTTCCCGGCTTTTTTATTCCTTATTATGCGTGTGCCTCGAGGTCAAGGTGGTCGTCGATAACGTTCCATTGTAGAAGTTTAATCCTTTCGCGACGGGTGCCGTATATATACTTATTGCTTCGCAGAGACTGATGCTTATTATCATTAAAAGTACCGGAATTAAATGCATGCTTGCTTCAAAACTGAAAATAAAGTAGAAAAATAAATAAATAAATATTGCAGCGTCACTTAACATGTACACCCATTCATTAGCTCAATAAAGCATGGACATTTTGACAAAAGGACGGCATTAAATTTTGTAATAAACAATGCCAAACCCGAGACCAGGCATTTTGACTGCTGGGCACTTCTAGCGTTATATACGGCAGTCACTTTTTTTTAATAAGCATTTTTCTGACTACCAGCCTTCTATGCGAATAAACTCGACGCAACATTTTTGTTCTAAAAATTTCTCGATACGGAAGTTCATTTATTTTCTAAAAGTTTGATAGCGTATCAAAATCGAATAATTTATAACAACCTACAAATATACAGTGGTGGCAAAATATGGAACAGGCGCGCCGTCTCGAAAGGGCTAAATGCGAAATTGCCTGAATCGACGACGATTTCGATCGTCGAAAGCCTCGTTTTATTCCTATTTTTTCTTTTGTTTTTTTTTGCGGAATTATACGTCGCGCGAGCTAAAACGCGTGTCGGTTCACAGAAAGGAAATAATGGCGGGAAAAAGTTGCACCGAATGCGTGCACGCAACGTGGATAACTCGCAAGGGTTGTTACACGTCGCGTGCGTGAACTATCGTTTCGCAAGTGGAATCTCCCACGCTTCTGTTGAATTATTTCATGGATATCTCGTGAATTATGCGAGAGTATCAACTGTGTTGTAGACCGGACGCTGAACGCGATAGTCGTGCTCGATTGGTCGATGCGAAATTAATACGCGCGTCGTATTATCGAGTATTGACGTCGCGCTCCGAATAAACACTCGGCTCCTTCATTTTTACGTTCGATTTCCTCTCGTGACTCGCGATCCCGAGAACGCGCAATCTCTGCGACAAATTAGAACAATGGTGGACACATCGTTGGTAGAAATCATGGCCATCGCTATACTCGATGAGGCCACTAACGGGATATGTTGTCGGAACCCATCGGTGTTTCGTAATTACGAAACTTGGAATTTGGAGATTCGATCAATTTCGGTGGAAATTTTGGTTTGGGATGAGACACTTTTAAAATCTGAGAGATTTGATTTATGTTGAACATTCGAAGTGTGTCGAATTTAGAGATTTGGAGTACATGGAGAATTTAGAGATTTGCAAAATATTGGAGAAAATTTTTATTTAGGAAAGGACATTTTGGAAATTTTAAACACTTGTTAAATTTTAGAAATTCGAGATCACGTTGGAAGTTTGAGAATTTCGAGATTTGGAGATTTGAAAATTTGGAAGAATAATTTTATTTAAGAAGGGACATTTTGGGAGCTTGTGAATATTGATAAATTTTATATATGTGAGCTATGCAGGAAATTTAGAAATTTGATAAATTTTGGTTTAGAAAGGGACACTTTGGAAATTTGATAAATTTAAAAAATTCGAGGTATGTTGGGAATTTTATATAGAAATTTGAAGATATTGATAAATATTTAACAATCTTGAAATTTAAAAATTCTCAAAGTACTTGAATATTTCAAAACCACAAATAAAAAAATCACTAAAACTTCACATTTTCGATTTAAAAAATTGTCACTTCCATGGTACTTGCAAGTGTCTACTGCAAATTCGACAATGAATTCGTTTGAAAAATCTTCTCCGTCCTTTTAAAGTCAGTGCGATATGCAAGAATTCGCACATTTCCGACAACGATAGTCGGTGACAAAAATCTGTGTATGGCGTGATAGAGTAACAAATAAGCAATTACCGAGGACTGTGACGAGGAGATTGCATAACGCGATCACCGCTTGGTCGAGTGTAGAGGGGTCTTCTCAGCTTTTCTCTGTTTTGCTTCCATTCACTCGCGGACGCGTCTCTGCTCGCGATACCCGCGCATCGAACCACGAACAAAACCGAACAAACAAAATATTTCTAAATCCGCAAGTTCTCAAATCGCCAAATTACCAAATGCCCAAATTCCTAAATCCCTGAAACCCCAAATTACCAAAACCCAAAATTTCCAAATCCCCAAATTGCCAAAACCCCAAATTACCAAATCCCCAAATTTTCAAATATCTAAATTTCCAAATCCTCAAATTACCAAATTTCCAAATCCCCAAATTACCAATTCCCGAAATTTCCAAATCCCCAAATTGCCAATTCCCGAAATTTCCAAATCCCCAAATTACCAATTCCCGAAATTTCAAAATCGCCAAGTATCCAAATCTCTAAATTACCAAAACCCCAAATTTCTAAATCCCCAAATTACCAATTCCCGAAATTTCCAAATCCCCAAATTACCAATTTCCGAAATTTCCAAATCGCCAAATTTCCAAATCCCCAAATTACCAAATCTCCACATTTGCAAACCCTAAATTACCAAATCCCCAAAATTCCAAATCCTCAAAATTCCAAATCCTCAAAATTCCAAATCCCCAAATTTCCAAATCCCCAAAATTCCAAATCCCCAAATTACCAATTCCCGAAATTTCCAAATCGCCAAATTTCCAAATCCTCAAATTACCAAATCTCCACATTTGCAAACCCTAAATTACCAAATCCCCAAAATTCCAAATCCTCAAAATTCCAAATCCCCAAAATTCCAAATCCTCAAAATTCCAAATCCTCAAAATTCCAAATCCCCAAAATTCCAAATCCTCAAAATTCCAAATCCCCAAATTTCCAAATCCCCAAATTTCCAAATCCCCAAAATTCCAAATCCCCAAATTTCCAAATCCCCAAATTACCATATCACTAAATTACTAAATCCCCAAATTTCCATCCTCCAATTACCAACTCCCCAAGTTTCGACGTGACATTCGAGAAAAAAGCCCTCGCAAACCATAATTCGACTCTTTCCTTCGATTTGCTTTCTGGCCCAGATTTCGGAAAGTCAAGAATAACATTGCGTAATTCTGTATCGAACACAGAGATTTCGTTCTCGACGATAGCTCAGAAATAGTTCTGTTAATCTTTTATCTCCCCAAGAATATTGATGCGTGTGTGCGTGTACAGTTTTTCTGAAAATTCATCAATCAATGATTATATAGAGACATCTAATATGAATAATAGTTTTTTACCGTAAACATAAACCAGTTACGATGTTTATACAGGGTATCTATTTATGGATATTATCTTCTTAAACGTATCATATGTTTTGGAGTTTTTTTTTAAGTCGGCCGAAGTTAATCGTCAGTGAAAACTGACGTTCGTGGTCAGACACGCTATGATACAAATTATTTAGAACAACATTTATTTATGTTTTATGGTATCGATGTGTCCATGATGATTTCTTTCTATTGTTTGTCCTATAAATAATTAATTTAACTAATTATGCAGCACCGATTACGTATGAGCACATACGACGATCCAGTGTCTTAAGTAAATAAAATACAATTAATCGAAAGAATTAGATCTGTAAAACAACGATGTCGGAGAAAATAAAAAGAGGAATATTTTATAATATATCCGAATTCTCTTTCTAAATCACCGATAAATTAGTAAATCTCGAATTCGCGAAAGGCAGTTCGAGGATTCTTCGAGCAGAATTATGCTAGCGGATTATTTCGCAGAGTTATCGATAGCTTTCTCGATACAGTGGCGCATAGGTGTGCAAGGAGAAGAGGCATACGCGAATCGGTGTACACGTACTGTTGTCGGTTCGCGTATCGCGTATGTGCCGGTTACGCACGTTACAATCACGTGATTCCATTATGTCTGCCCGTGCGCGATTTGTTATTGTAATTACTGGAAATCTGCATATCAAGCGACGAAAGTCTACGGCCGCGCTTGTGCTTTGTATCGTGACACGCAGATCTATCGTAAGCCGTAATAGTTGACGCGCGATATCATCGAAACGACGCACGAAACCTATCCCGTATTCGGAATCGCTGATATTAACTCTTCCTTATTATACACGGCCGTCTACGATACCGTACGAACGTTTGCTATACAAGCATTGCGACGATGTATCTTTCTAGCGAACGACGAATTAGATGATAGGGTTTGCTGGACTTAGCCACTGCATGTTTCGCCAACTATTATATTGGGCAACCAAATTTATAATATCTCAAATTTCCAAATTTCCAAATTTCCAAATTCTCAAATCTCCAAATTCCTAAATCTTCGAACCCCCGAATTTCCGAATGTACAAATTTTTAAACTCCCAAATTTTCAAATTCTCCCATCTCCAAATTTCCAAATCACCCGAATTTCCAAATCCCCAAATTCCCAGATCCACAAGTTTCCAAATTCCGCAATTCCTAAATCCCCAAATTGCCAAATTACCCGAATTTCCCAGTCTTTAAATTTCTAAATCCCCAAATTACCAAATCCCCAAATTACCAAATCCCCAAACTACCAAATCCCCAAATTACCAAATCCCTAAATATCCAAATATCCAAATTACCAAATCTCCAAATTACCAAATCCCTAAATTACCAAATCCCTAAATTACCAACTCCCTAAATTACCAACTCTCTAAATTACCAACTCCCCAAATTACCAAATCTCCAAATTACCAAATCCCCAAATACCAAATCCTCATATTCCCATGTCCCCAAATTACCAAATCTCCAAATATCCAAATCCCTAAGTTTCCAAACCCCCAAATTTCCAGCTCCCTAACTCCTCAAGTCTCCAAATTTTAAACTCCCAAATTCCCAAATTACCAAACCTCCAAAATCCATAAATTTCGAGCACGCAGCTGGAATCCGAGCATCGTCCACGGCGATATAGGGCGAGAGTATCCAGTGTATACCCGTTTCGGGAGCTACACCGAACGTGTTAAGGCGATCAGAAAATTTCCGAGATTGCAGGAAGGAAAGGTCGTCTCGGAAGCAATGACCCCGACACATCGTGTTCTATCCAAACTCTCGAAGGACTTTCGTAATGGAGTTGTATCAATAATATAGGGCCGTAATAACTTTGGAAGCAGGGGCTGCCACACCCTATTAACCGCATCGCTTCCACCGCAATTACAGTACGCCTTCGTACACTCGTGGCTTGACACGATATTACCAGCCACTGATAATAAACCTACATGGGTAGTCGATGCTGGTGCACGGTTCCTCTTCTCCTTCCCTCACCCCCCTCCCTCTCTCTCTGTTTACCTGCATTGGGCAAGGAAACTTGCAACTGCACCTTTGCAAATTATCGAGTTAGAAATCTTTAGCTACTTCGGTTACCCTCGAAGTTATCAGCCGAGACAATTTTATTTTGATCATTTTAACATGATAGTCTTCGATAATCGTCACCAGATCTACCTATCGATATTCATACACACACTTTGAAGCAGAGTAATAATCACAGAAGAATTTTTGAGATATTATACCAGTTATCAAAACAGTGTACATGTACACACTCTAAAAAATGATTAATAATTCACGAAAAGCTAGTATTAAACTACAGTTAGATTGATTCTAAATTGTCGTTGTTTTCGATTTGGTGTATCCTTTGTATAAATAGAAGTTGGATATCACTCTTTATAAAAGAATATAATAAATCATCTTAAAAAAAAATATACTAAATCATTCTAAAAAAAATATATGTAAAAATTATATTGTTGTATTAAAATTGAATTGTAAGGCTGTTTTATAATTGTGACCACCTAAAAAATTCATTTACGAACTTCATAGATTTTGTCTGATGTCCATGATGCAAAAAATGGTTTCGCACGAATGGAAATACCGTGGATGATTGTACCGTGTCCGCTAATTTTTGCCCCGTTCACGGCCGTCTGGATTTTCGGAAAAATTAAATTACCGCGTTACGGACAACGAGGGTGGTTGCGCGACGAGGGTGGGTGGATGCCGCAAAACGACGCCGATTGACCGTAAACCGGGACCGACTTCGTTCTGGTCGATAATTGTGTCTAACTATAGCCACAATTAGACCACTCTGCTGAGCATTTTATTTCTGGACTGCTGTCGATCCGGTTACTTGTCCCATACAGTTTTTCTGCGTGCGTATAGGCCGCCGGAAAAACGTGCTCAGGTATCCAACCTCCATTTTATTATCATTCTTGCAGATGTGCTAATCACTTAACGCGTGGATTTTGAGGACTCGATACTCTTATATCTCGGAATATTTGTGTTTTTGAACTCGGTTCGTAGTTTTTCTGTATTTCCGAATACAGAAATTCCGAAATTTAAAAATCCTCAAAGTAACAGATTTTCGCGTTTCAGGATTGTGAACTTTCAAAATTTAACATTTGCAAATTTTCATATATATAAATCTTCAAATCACTAAATTCTCAATTTCCCAAATTCCTAAACCCCAAATTCTCAAATTCTCAAATTCTCAAATCTCAAATTTTCAAATTTCTAAATCCCCAAATTCACAAATTTCCAAATCTCTAAAGCCCAAAATTCTCAATTTTCCAAATCTCTAAATTCCCAAATTCTCAAAAACCAAAATTTCAAATTTTCAAATCCCTAAATCCCAAATTCTTAAATTTCCAAATCCCTATATCCCCAAATTTGTAAACTTCCAAATCCATATATCCCCAGATTCTCAAATTTCCAAATCTCTAAATCCCCAAATTCTCAAATTTCCAAACTCCTAAATCCCCAAATTCTCAAATTTCCAAATCTCTAAATCCCCAAATTCTCAAATTTCCAAGTCCCTACATCCCCAAATTTCTATACCCCCAAATTTTCAGTGTTCTTAACCTTCAAACCCTCGAATCTCCGAATCCCCCAATAAAAAATTCGACGCGTTCACTCAGATCCCACTAACCAAATGTATCTATTACTGTTATACCCAATATTTTTTCATCGCATACAGGGTGAATCAAATAAAAAAAAGTAGGAGTTTCGAAACGTAAACGAATTGAATATTCGCTAATGGACGTTACTAAGAAGTAAATTGATTAATTCATCGTTTGTCTAAGTTGATAGGGTAATTGATGAGGTTTCGATCGAAAGAGCGTCAAAGGCAATTGTAACGCAATCATATATCGTCCACGTTAAATTGATATTTATACGTCTGCGACTAAATTAGAACGGCTTATAAATATCGAAGCCGCAAATAGCGTTCCATCGCGACACGTGCGTCCACATGAGACATGCACTTCGCATCTTTGTTTATTATTTACTGTTTATCCTTTGAATCGTCGACCCTCAGCCATCTGCCATTGCTCCTAACAATTTTATCAGTTTTCTATGAGCTCGGGTCGAAGAAGCCAACCTTGACGCTTCCACACTCATCGCTTTTCTGAAGACACATCGTCACATGTTACAACCTCAAATTAGGCTCACTTTCTTTCATTCTACTATCACTCGATTTCCAACTAACATGATGGATTTCCTTCATTCTATCTATCCTAATTCGGTCCTATGATATGTATTATGTTAGGTAACTGGAAACTGCTAGGTATTTATATTTGTGAGATTATAAAAAATCTTGTGAATATTTTGAAGAAATTAGTGTAGATTCCAGAGAGATCCTGTGAATCTGGACCCTGTGGATATTCTAAGACCTCAGGGAGAGTCTAAACAGAACTTAGTTAACCAAACCTTAGCATCAATTAATATTAGCTCTGATAATATCGTTCGAATATAACTTGGAACACAGTCACAGAGTTCCATGCATCGTGAACGCGATACATACGCTCGAGTCTTTATTTCTAAATGGTACACGTGTTGTTCACACCTGCGGTATCAAATGCATCGGTAAGCATTAGTAAACGTGTTTCATTCTATCCCGGTATCGTAATCCAATCCAACAGTGCCAAACAGTGTACGAAGGAAAACTTCTAGCGTCAATGTTCAACAGATTCCCCGGCTATTTCCTCGCATAATAAAACGTGACACGAAACGCGTCGATTATAAAGAGCCCATGAACGGGTAAAACTGTCCAGTCACGTCGGTCTGATGCGCAACAATGATCGCCCTCGTTTCGATACGCCCATCATCGAAAAAGGGTCAACAGCCTTCTAGTAAATTGAAACAGCGTGTTCAAAAATCGATCAACGAGTTAATTTTGACATCGATTATAACGCGGTAGTTTCACTTTGACTATCTTGTCCTCATTAGGTCCTGCTCGTGTTAGAAATCGCAAACTCGGTTTTCTAATTCTTCTGACATTTCGATTTCGGTGCCTCACTCTACATTTGCGGACACTAGATTACCACTTATATTTCAAACTAAATTATAGAATAGATATATGTACTAAATATACGAACTAAATTATAAAAGTACGTGTATAATGAATGATACGAAAACTAGCTGATAAAATAATTCATCATCTTTATGAAAATTAACATGTATCTTGATTAAAGTCTCTTAATAATTTTCATTTAAAATAGAGAATAAGGAAACTAAGGTGTAGTAAAGTATTATCGAAACTAGTATTAATTTAACGAAGTTGCAACGCGTTAATATTGCACGTACGTGTTTATTTAATTTTCTGAAAAAACGTCCGGAAACCAAGGAATACAGAGAAAGTGCACTCTGTGCGTCAAGGAATAACACTCTGACGACCATGCGTCACACACACATGTATCACCCATATTTCTATTAGTCAAACAAATACTTTCATACTCAAATTTCTATACAGATTTAACTGCTATGCCACCCAAAATTCGTTCGCTTCCCTAACTGAACACACTTGCTTGTAACCATAGAAAATAAATACGATGAAGCATCGTGAAAATATTCGGTGCGATTTGTTAAAAATGAAGATAAAAATAAATTTAATAATTAATTGAAAATGAAAAAACGAATGTTGTGACAGTCGATACGTTAAAGATAGCAGAATGTGGTGCAAAGTTAGCATAGGTGTTAGTGACGTTTCGCGGCGAGTGACAATCGGTAGAAACATCGACTTGGTCTCCATGTTTCGAGGATTAAAGTCACGAGAGAGACAGCGAGTTGATATTTAGGTCGTGTTAACAGTCGTCTCGCTAGAGGAGAGCTGGCGTCGTTAACGAAACGTAACGCTCAATAGATGCGGCGTATCCTCCCACGCAGGAGGGAGCTCGCCAGTGCTTCAAGGTTACTGACACGCTTCTTATCCGTTCGTGCCACAAATGCAAGCTTGGAAAAACTCCGTTGGACCGCTCTGGATCAATTACTAATTGGTTGCTTTTTACGGGTTGCGAGTTTAACCCCTTGCACTACTATTCATTCGGCAAATGCGTGAAACACAACGAACTATTCTCTGAGCAGTGAAAAAATAGGCAAATGTTGAAGGCTTGTAATTTTTTTACAAATTCGAAATCGGCAAAATGATGACTTAAACCTCCCCTACTTTCACATAGACTATAACATATTTTAATTAAAACAAAATCGCAGATGGTGAGGACAAAATGTGATCCATTTGGCGTGGAATGACCCTGCCGCAACATTAAGCTGGTTAAAGAAAGTTCGAATATCGAGTCTTCCTTTTCGTGATTTTCAACTGTGCAAATTACAATTAGACCGAAATTGAACATTCAACCGTACCAAAAATATAAGCATGGTTTACCGTATTTGAACTGCTGGTGCGTCACAAGTGTAGCTCGTTATTATAGCAGAAAGGATTAAATTAAATGCTCGTCGTTCGTGAAAAAATGTCGATAAGTGTCTTGGAACAATGATTACGTCTAACCCTTTGCACTTGAAAGATGACTCACTCTCACCATTTTTAACCCTCTTGCCACACGATTTATTTGACATGTGCGTCAGTCTGTACTAACTGTTAGTAGCTACACCATTAAAACGACTTAAAGAATATCGAAATGTCTTGTCAATTTTGCCACGGGAGGTCCTTGACTTTGAAAATTATACTGGGACTCGAGTTTCAAACTAAAATGTATTCAAAATCCGATCAAGATGTAACTGGGCTACGAGTGCGTCACGAGTCAGAGTGGTCATAGTATGGCAAGGTGATAACACAGCAATTTCGAATAGGTGTTTTTTAGGTGAATGTGTAGAGAGATTATAACGAAAGAATTAATCAAGCTTTTCAATTAAAATGTTTTGAATTTGCTACCAATCAAAATAGCTTCGACGGCAAAAGATTAAAAATGTTAGAGTGTTAGGTTGAATGCACTTTTACGCAAAAGACATTCCTACTAATCGAATACTCGATAAATATCGATCGTATAATTAACCCGAAAACATAAAGCAGTGTCGCAGTATCGGAAAACGTTCGTTATCATATATTTAGCGAGTGTACATCGTCCAGAAGCGGAAGCGGGTGTGTAACAGAGTATTATTTCCGGACGAAGTGGCATAATACGTTGGACTCCCCAAGTTCGGTAAACTCGGCGTTGCAGTAACCGATTTCGAGGGTTAAATCGGCTCCTCGGGTGGCCAAAAGCCACCCCCATTGCCACCGTCGGTGTATAGTCACCCTCTGTCAACACCCACACCACTATCGATTTTCTCCGACAGTGTACGTAACCAACTATTAATTCGTAATCGCTAAACGGCAGAATTAATCGGTTGTACGAATTTCTCGAGCGTAATAAAGAGCTGGACGTGGTCAGGGGTGAAATAACTTGAGGGAGGAAGATAGGGGTGAACGAGAGCAAGGGACGGGTTCATGAAATCAACCGGGTAGGGATAAAAGTTGGGGAAGATTTATTCCGGTGTTGATACTTGATTTAATAACTCTATTCGATATCACCTTTCTCGATTATTTCGCACGATATTATTTCGTTAGCGCGTGCGCTGCAAACCGTGCGTCACTGACGCAATCATCCTGGAATTTTCATTCTATAATTATGATAAGATTCTTTCGTTACTTATATCTTTCTTTCTTACAACAGAATCTGAACAGACTGACGAAAAGACAAATTAAACAATTTTTCTGGTAAAAGTTAGTTTTAAATCGATTACAAATTGCTATATAAATAAATGAATAAATAAATAAGTAATTAAATAAATAAAGAAATAAATGCGTATACTTATTTTTGTATATAAAATATAAGAAAAAAGTTAAAGCTATATATATATGTATATAAAAAAATATCGTAAAGTATTAATTTTGTAAAGTCTCCTCGATACTATATTGCATTCTTATTTATTCTTTTGCAATGCGCATACGTTTAACGTTTTATCGAAGGTTACCATATTGTACATTTAAGATTCAAATCATTTTTTTTTAATCAAACTACCATTTCTAAATTCGAGTATGCTCCAAAGTAATTAAATTCGTCACCAGCTTATTATACAAGCAATTAAATATCATCGTCAGTTACAGTACAAAATCGTGCTACCATAAGTGCACACAACTGCACACTGTCGTAAAGAAAACTCGAGAGTATGCAGGCTTCTGTTAAACATTTCGTTTAAGAGATTGTGTATCGTAGTTTAATGTCGACTGGAAATCGATCAATTTTCGTTGGAAACAGTTATCCGTGGGATCACGGGAATTTGGAAAACGGCAGCGTGATTTTACGGGGCCAGGTGAACAAAAAAAAAAAAAATTGGAGGCACCATAAATTCTCAGGCAACGTATATAGCCGGACGAGTAGAACGAGCCTGAAGCATAGGCAGTCGCGAGGAAATTGCAGAGAAAGCGAGCAGCAACGCAGACATTTCCGTCGCCTTTGCGGAAACCGGAACGCCCGTATTTTTCGCCCGGGAAAAACGAGAGAGCCGGCCTGGATTGTATATACGTAAGTTGTAATAGATGCGAGACGAGATCCCGGGGAGTAGTTTCGGTCGGGCATACCGCCTTTAGCCAAGCAATTTCGCGGGGCGAAAATGTACGCCAGCCTCTAGCCGGATAACGGAGCTACCGCTTGCTTCGCGTCAATATCTCGCGCTGCGGATCCTACGTTCTGATTTAACTCGGCTACCATTCGCCTACTCGATAACCTACGCCGATTCGTTCGATAATTATGGACCGAGTAAGAACGCGTCAATTTTTAACGACATCGCCTTAGGTATCGCTGCCGATCTACTTTCGGACTTCATATGTTTACACAACTCATATCTTCGTTACCATGTTACAGTGTCTTACGATAATAAAAATATATCATAATAAAAATACATACAGTGAGAGTCAAAACTGAGTATACACCTCGAGAGCGCGGCATTTATTTAATAATTATTAGGTACATGTTACATTTATGAAAAATGTTATTTGAAAAAACATAAGGTACAGGTTGATGACAATTGAATGTAGAAAATGTTATTCATTTTAATAAATAACATTTGAAAAACAACATAAAATAGTTGAGAATCTGCAAAAATATGAATCAAAAATGAGTATACACAATAAAAGTAATTAGTCTGTTATGAAATATAGTCCAGAAAAGACGTTTTCTAGAAACAGTGATTTCCGAATAAGCGTAAATTAGTGTAAATTTTCATCAGTGTTGATTACTTCGAAATTTTTAATGCATAAATAGAATTATGAATGAAAAACGTACAGAAACTTCAGAAGACATGAGGAAACTTATTGTTAAATTAAGAAACGAGGGCAAATCATTTCGGGAGATAGGGGAAATAGTAAATCGTTGTCATGGAACTGTAAAGAAAATCATAGACAAGTATAAAGGTACAAAAAGTGTAAAAAGCTTTCCTCGGTCCGGCCGCCCGAGAAGGTTAAATGAAGCAGATAACCGATTAATTACACGGATTGTGAAGAAAGATCCCACTACAAGTGCAGTTTCATTAGCTAAAGAAATATCTGAAATACAGCAAAAGTCTATCAGTGCGAATACGATTCGTAGAACATTAAATTCTCAAGGTATGCATGGTCGTGTTCCACGCAAGAAACCAGCGATAAGTGCAAAGAATCGCGTTTGCGATTGCAATTCGCAAAACAATTCATAAATAAACCACTTGAATTTTGGAATACCGTATTACTCACGGATGAAAGTAAATTTGAAATTTTTGGAAGGAAAAGGCAACCAAAAATTTGGAGGAAAAAAAATACGGAATTAGAACCGAAAAACCTTGTTAGTACCGTCAAGCACGGCGGTGGTAATATTATGGTTTGGGGTAGCATGGCAGCCTCTGGAGTCGGGGAATTAGCTTTTATTAATAGTACAATGGATAGATTTCAATATCTCGATATTTTAAGAACAAATTTAGCTGGAAGTGTCAGAAGAGTTCAGTTGCCAGATTCGTGGATCTTTCAGCAAGATCGAGATCCTAAACATACAGCAAAGATTGTTAAGGAATGGTTGCAACAAAATGCTCCAAATCAACTAAATTGTCCACCACAATCCCCAGACCTTAATGTAACAGAGAATTTGTGGGAAATATTAGATTTGAACTTACGCAAAATAAAAATTACGAACAAAGATAATCTTAAAATCGAACTATCAAAAGTATGGAATGATATTTCTGTTTCAACAACACGTAAGTTGGTTGAATCCATGCCAAAACGATTAGCTGCCGTAATTAAAGCTAAAGCTGGACCAACAAAGTATTAAATGTACGTAATTTTATTAATAAATGAAAATAAATCATTCTTAATGAGTTGTGTATACTCACTTTTGATTCATATTTTTGAAGATTCTCAACTATTTTATGTAATATCACAAATATTATTTATTAAAATGAATAACGTTTTCTACATTCAATTACCGTCAACCTGTACCTTATGTTTTTTCAAATAACATTTTTCATAAATGTGACATGTACCTAATAATTATTAAATAAATGCCGCGCTCTCGAGGTGTATACTCAGTTTTGACTCTCACTGTACATATTGTAGGAATACGGAAAAATTCGGACTTGAAACGGGAATCGAACCCGTGCCCCTCAGATTACGAGTCGTCGACGCTCCCAACTGAGCCACCGGCGTCCACCTGATGCACGTCCTTTTCCGCATCCTTTTGTCCTTTCGGGTCTGGAGGCCCCGCCAATCCCACAATATAATAGAAATATATATCACAATAAAAGTATATATCGTAATAAAAATATCTTATGGAAGTACCTTACGTTGGACGAAGGTCCAAGTAATAGAAAGAACATCTTCCTTATTAATACTCAACTTACGGGCGATCAATGATTTATATTTAAATTGAAACCAAGATATAAAAACGAGTAAATAATGGACAATACGAAAACTGATTTACAATGAGAAATTTAAGATCCATCATTTTGATGGGTTCCATAAATCTGGTGGTAAATATTTTGACTATCATCGATGATTATGAATATGCACAGCCGAGGTTGGATGATTTATTCAAATCAATTTTTCATATTTTATTCGCGTTCAACACTGGCCTTGACTTTCGTGATTTAAACAATTGATTTTATCACATTCCGTTCGGTGTTCAAACTGTTCGATGTTTAGTTACTATCAAATTGCTCGATGAATGTCTAATTATGTATATATTTGTACACTTCTTCATGTGTGTACTTATATGCTTGCTCGATGAATACATATTCATGTATGTATTTATACATTTCTTCGTGTGTGCACTTATATGCTTGTTTGATGAATATTTACTCATGTATGTGTTTATACATTTCTTCATGTGTGTACTTATATGCTTGCTTGATGAATATTTATTCATGTATGTGTTTATACATTTCTTCATGTGTGTACTTATATGCTTGTTTGATGAATATTTACTCATGTATGTATTTATACACTAATTCATGTGTGTACTTATATACTTGTTCGATGAATACGTATTCATATATGTACTTATACACTTATTCATGTGTGTACTTATTCATCGATGTATGCTCACCGATGAAAAACGTTAATTATTCGATGAAATTGAATCCGTGACGATGACGATCGCGGCAACAAAATGTTAGGCAGCGCTTTTTGAAATCAGCGTGATGAACGCGTCGATGGAGAAGGGAACTTAAGAAACTGGGGAAGAAAAAGATGCTCCTGGCCTAGTTTCCCAAGATCCACGGATGCTGTCCTCCGTTGGCAAGCGTAAACACCGTTGTTCACCTTTACCTTCTATTCTGTTGTAAGCTTCTTTTCAGTGCCCTCGCTTTTATTCAATTCTCGCACGCGTTATTCGCGGTGGAAAGTTTAAGGTTACTTCGTAAGCTGTTTCCTTTGACGATTAGCGAAAGAGAATGTTTTAATTTCTCGCGGAAGTAATAATTTCGTTTAACGAGTTCTTACGGACTCGTTTGCGAAAAAGAGCATTCTTTGGGATGCGGTTGAATAAATAAATAAA
Source organism: Coelioxys conoideus (assembly GCA_947623535.1). NCBI lineage: Eukaryota > Metazoa > Arthropoda > Insecta > Hymenoptera > Megachilidae > Coelioxys > Coelioxys conoideus. The sequence continues at coordinate 6,737,971 of OX392449.1, read as the reverse complement.
GAATATTTTGCGAAAAAAATCGTGTTTAATTTGGAAGAGTAACTATTGTCGCGTTCAGTTTCTTGAAGACGTTATGGCGGAATTACAATCTGCGAGAGACACAGATTCGTTTCGAGACAGGACCAAAATGGGGTTGCACACGGAAACGTAGGACGGAGCTACTCCCCTATTAGAGGGTAATACGTATTATCGATTTTGGAACGAGGTGGAGGTTATCCCGGTTCAAATCATGACAAATGTACACCGACTGTCTGTGGATCTGTGTGCGATTCGTGGCGGCTCGACCGCGCCCTGGAAAAAACTTTTTCCAATCTTTTCCCTATATCCGCGTTGCGTATTTCTCCTGCACGAAATTCACCTCTCGTTTAGGGTGTTGCGATAGAAAAGGTAGTGACGCGATTGCGATCGAATTTTCGTTCGATCCGATAAATTTATCGGAGTGTTCTTCTGTTTAACATATTCATTAAAGTATCGAATACGTCATAAGAATTATTCGAATTAATCTGTACAAGTTCGGTGTACACATTAACCCTTTACACTCGAAAGCAATTTCATTGTTGGCAACTGTAAAACTTTGTACTAGAAAAGTTCGATAAATTTTTTTGCAAATTATCATTTTTCTATTATTAATCGTCGATATTGTTTATTTCACTATGTTCAGACATCGCGTGTAAAATACAATAAATTTTTTAAAAAGTGTGTTATTTCTCGAGTGCACAGGGTTAATTCGAATTGTGTGCATGTTCTGTACAGATTAATTTAAATTATACATGGACTCCCTTTTGCGACTAAAACAGAGTAATCATTATTCCGCCAGTAATATTCGTTTATAAAATCTCCGATAATTATCCTACAGAAATATCAAAATGTCAGTATTTTCAATTCGAGCAGCCGGTAATTAATTAAGGAATGCAGTAACGCGTGCAGGAATCTATGGTACAGGGTCATCACGTGCATGATACGTAAGAAGGTCACTTCGACTCCTGCGGTATGTAATTAAGAGTAGCTCGGAAAGGAAGTTCTTTCATAACCCTTAAATTAAATAGAAGTAGGTTATTTGTCGCATGATTTACTATGCTCCAGGATCGAGTCTTTAGTTCGATATTTCGATATTCCACTAATCGAGTTATTAAACATTTTTCGTGTCGCATATTCTTTTTTAAAAGAAACGAACACCGTGATACACTTAAAAATACACCTTTTCAATGATTTTATTGTGACTAAGTCAGATTGTTTACAATGAATAATACGTGTAGTAGAAAACGAACGATAAATTGAATATATAACAGAACATGTACAATAAAGCCCTTGCAAAGCATTCGTTCATCTTCTACTTTATCGGAAGAAACCTCGAAAGTTGAACATGCATATTCTCCTCGAAATGTGGTTTAACCTTTAATGATTTTATTGTGACTAAGTTAAAATGTGTAAAATGCATAGTACGTCTATTACAAAATGTATGATAAGTTGAATATGTAGTAGAATATGCACAAGTGCCCTTAAAATGCATTCGATCTTCTTTACCAAAAGGAACATCCAAAGTAAGTACATAGTACGTGCATGTTAATCCCCAAATGTGGTCCGACTTCTAACGATTTCATCGTAATTAAGTCAGAATGTTTAAAATGAATAGTACGCGCACTATAAAATGTCCAATAAATTAAATATGCTATAGAATATGTGCAAGAAACCCCTTAAAAGTCGTTCCTTTATCTCCCCACTTCATCAAAAGACAACATCGAACGTCGTACACGCATATTGACCCAAACGTGGTCCAACCTCGAATTGGACTATTCCGTAGCCACGAAAATGTTCACCGACGTCGAAAATCGAACCCATCGATCAAGATGCAGGCATAACGGAGAAACGTCTCCTTTATTTGCTTCGTTTCTCAATGGCCGCGCATAAATCGCGCCGGTAACAAACATATTTCACCGGCTTCCGTTCGAAAGCTGGTCAAAGCTGTGCGTACACGATAAACCATCGGGGTGCGTCTCGTTATCACGATCGGACGAACGGTGCGCTGAATGTCTCGCGAATCGCCATAGATTCACGTGCGCCGAGTGGTAGAAACTGATTCGCGTCGCAAGATTTATGCCCGGCGAGCAGACACGAGCCACTGGCCGGGCAAAACAGGCTGCCGCACGGTTCGATCCGATGCCGGTGGACACCGTAGCGGGGCCCCGTAGAAAAACCGTCGCCAGTATTGACAGGTACGGTGAGAAATAGCCGGGTTAATTGCGAAAGAAACGGTGAACAGAACGTGGCATCCAGCCACCGCGAGCTAAATATCCTGCGCTACCGGTTACCGGGAGCCCCGCGAGCGCAGAAAAAGCCCGGCGAGTTTAGAACACTCGTCGCGTTTTGCCTTGACCCACGAACAGAACGCTGTCCGGCGGCTTCTCCGTGTCTCTCTTTCGCCAATTTTTTCGCACGATCGGTCGCTTCTAATGGGAATCGCGAGCCAACGCGGGATTTACAAGACGTTGACGAGTTTCTTATCCACTGTAATTCGCACGATTTTTCGTGGTATTTTCTGCCTGGGTGGTTCCCGACGGCGGGACACGCCGGGTGGATTTATTTCTGCTCCGACTTTCACGCTCGATGTCCCCGGGGAAGGAATTCACACGCGGACCGTGTGGATCGGTCGGATCGAACGACACACGAGCGACTGGCATACGTTTTTGGCGCAAATACGATTGATCGCAATGTCCGTGAACGCGTATTAAATCCACCAGTGATTACAAAATTTGATCGTGATTTTCGAGGGTATGGTTCACTTTGCGGCAACGTTTATGGATCTTCATAGATCCAGAGGCGTAGCCTGTCGCATACTTCTCGAATACCTGATACATATATAACTCGTCATCCAGAAATTGGCGCGCGAGGAGGTTGAAATGAAAATTAAGTTTGCCTATCCTCACCGTGAATACTCTAAACTTCGATGCGTCAATTCCTGGGTGACAGACTGTACGTGTATGACCGATGGAGAAAATCAGTAGATGTTGACGTTATAATCGTAACTAATGAAGGTCATTGTTTTGTCGTTTCAGCAGCAAAAATTCGTGAAGAGGACGGCCGAGGAGTTGGAGCCAGCCGGAGGCGGTAGCGGAGACGGCGGGTTCGGCGAGCCCCCGGTGAAGCTGCAATGCACGCAGGCGCAACATCAGCATCAGCAGGGTCCCGGCGGAGGAGGCGGTGGCGGGCCCCATCACGGCCACGGTCAGCATCCTTCCGGAAACGGCACGAACTCGACGGGTCCGACGCACGGCGGTGGCGGAGGCGGAGGGGGCGGCGGTGGCGGGAACGAGGGGCTGACCAAGTTCTCGGTGGAAATCGTGCAACAGCTGGAGTTCACCACGTCGGCCGCGAACTCGCAGGCGCAACAGATCTCCACGAACGTGACGGTGAAGGCGTTGACGAACGCCTCGGTGAAGAGCGACCTGCTGAACGCGTCATCGTCGCCGAAATCGGGTCCGGACACGCCGGCGTCCGGCACGTCGAGATCTCAGACCGGAAACGGTAGCGGGGGCGGGCCGGGTTCAGGTGGCGCCGGCACTGGTGGCCAGAGTGCCCCCGGTGGTATCGGGTGCGTCGATATCGGTAACCTGGTCGAGTGTAAGCAGGAACCCGACAACGAGTTCGTCGACCTTGAACAGTGCGCCGCGGCGCTGGAGAAGGACGCCGCGGCGAACGGCGCCGGTTTTCCCGGCTTCTCGGACTTCATGGGTGACGACACGGGCGACGAGATCATCACCTCCGACGCGTTCAAGGATCTCATCTCCGAGATCTCCGACTTCCACCCGGAGTTCATGAAGGACTTCGACTTCGAGGAGAAGATCCCGGTGGACGCGTTGGCGAACAACGCGGTGGTGGCTGCTGCAGCGGCAGCCGCCGCCGCGGCCAACAACAACAACAACATCGCGACGAACAACGGTCAGATCAAGATCGAGGACGACAAGGACGCGATACACCAGCAACACGGGACCACCAATAGCAACAACGTGAACAACGGCACGGGCCCCAACAACGGGAACTCGATGCCCGCCAACTCGAGTCCGGGCAACCTCGGCTCGGCCCAGTACTCCCCCGTCAGATTACCCTACTCCGGGCTGGACTTCAAGTCCGAGATGAGTCCGGCCGCCCAGACCCTGAAGCAGATGGCCGAACAACATCAGCACAAGAGCCAGCAACTCGGCCTGGGTGGTTTCAACCCCGGTGCCGCGGCGGCCGCCAGAGGACCAACAGCTCGTTCCCCGTACGCGGAATTCCCGCAATTCGGCGGCGCCTCCGACTATTTGGGCAGCCCCGGAAGCACCGGTCCACCCGGCGGACAGTCACAGAACACTTCCGGTACCGGCTCCTATCACAAGAACAACGGCACGTCCGGATTCCAGAGTCAACAGACGAACGACATGTTCGTCGGCTCGCAGACCCAGTTCGCTGCAGGACTGGCGGACATGAAGAGACCGCAACCTGCCACCGGTGGCAAACCGAGCATGCTTGGACCGAGCGGAGGATACAAGCAGCAGTATTCGCCGTACGGTAGCCCGGGATCGATGCCGAATCACGGCAGCCCCGGTTACCCGCTTCCACCGAGAGGCTCCCAGGGCGCTGGACCCAATCAAACCGGCTCCCAGGGACCCTTCACCAGCTCCACGCCCCCGAGACCTCCCTCGGGACCCGGCACCTCCACTCTCCAGATTAACCAGGCGCAGCAGCTACACATCAACAATCCTGGACATCAAATTCAGGTCAGTGGATCTTTCGTTTATCTATGCTTTATTCTACTTTCTACGATGTGCCGCGTTTTCGTGGGTTCGTGTCGTCGATTCATTTTTTAATCATGGCTTGCACCATGATTTACTGATACAACATTATGGTGACTGACTAAAATTCGAATGTCAGAACTGTTTTGCATTCCATGCCCTCGATTTTGGGAATTAAAATTAGACTCGAATTGAGCATTTAATCGTATAAAAAGTATAAATAGAAAAAAATAAACATAACAATATAAACATAAAATACAAGATTTATCATATTTTACAGTGCAGCTTGTCGTTATAGTTCAAGGGGTTAATGGCAATATTGGTAGCGTCGGTTTTTAATAGCAACGTTAGGTTGTTGATAGTAGGTTGGTAACCGAGTTTGCGATTTTTCGCGTACCATTTATAATCGAGACCCATGCAACTTTCAACAAATTTTATAAATTAAATATTACCGAAACGAAACACGATTGATTAGCGAGTAGGGATGAAAAAAAAGCAGCGAAGGAAAAGTGCAAGGACATGCAGGAAAATGGTGGTACGCGAGTCGAGGTCGAGTGATATCTGTTGCGTCGCGACGACACGTCTATTTTTGTCGTCGGCATCACGAGTCGATGCCGGGGGTGGCGACGACGCTGGCCGTCGGTGGTGGTAGCGACGTCGTCGGTGGCGTCGCCAGCGAAAGGGCATACCAGCGACGCTGACGGTGGTGGTAGTCGTCGAGAACGCGAAGGGTGAAAAGGAAGAAGGGGGTGCTGGCGTCACGAGGGCGCCGCGACGCGCAACAAGTAGTTTACCCCCACCCCAGTCTCTCTTTATAAATTTTCCCTCTCGGTGTTTGTTCCTCCCCACCGACCCACCCGTGATAGACGGCGAAACGCGGGGGCGGAGAGGGTTGCACGTTCGCGCAGCCGGCGTCGCGACGCCGCCACCGTCTGCTCGATTTAACCTGCGCCTGCAATTCGCGTCAATACGCTCCGGCAACTAGTCGCGAGGCTGCTGCACTCGCGACAACCTGCACGCGTTCGGCTCGTTCTCGCGATTTTTCGTTCGATTTATTTTCTTTTTTTGTCACGACCCTTGTTATCGTCTCTAACGAACGCGATTTTTCGTTCGATTTAACTCTTTATTTCGGCCCTTGTTATCGCGGCTCCGATACACGCGTTCTTTTGTGCATACGCGATGCACTCGGAGATCGGAATTCGGATTTAACCCTTCGATGCTGCATCCGTCGTATGCACGCTACATGCCTATAGTAATTACGTCGAGTCACAAGTAACTTCCGTTTTTTTTATCAGACATTTATTTTGCTTTCATTGAATAACAAAATTATATTAATTTATTATGTATTCGCCACTATTACGTATCACCTTCTCCCATCTTCCCGGCAGTTTATCAACACCTTCCTTGTAAAATGTAGTTGCTTTGGACTGGCAGAAATTTTCATGCAAGGCCATACATAATAGTGGCGAATACATAATAAATTAATATAATTTTGTTATTCAATGAAAGCAAAATAAATGTCTGATAGAAGAACGGAAGTTATTTATGACCCGACCTAATACATGTCGTAAAACGGTGTATCATGAAATTGTATTCTGTTAAACATGTTTCATTAATGACGAGGTAATTGAAGGTGCACGTTGTCTTTTACAATTGTAATTTCTGTTTGTTTTATTGCACTATTGTGTCCCTGTATAATTTTCTGAGATAAAGGAAACTCATTAACTGACCAACTCTAATGTATTACTTAACGTAATGTGCGTAAACCTAACCTCGCCTGTACGATACGTATAAGAAAACGAAATGCATCCTAACCCGAGTAGATTTAGCATAAGTCAATCAGATAGGGCTGGACCAGATTTCTTCTACTTTATTATCGGTAGATTCGATCTAACCTACGTATAAGAAAACATGTAGATTTTCTTACCCGTATAAAGAAGGGAAATAAATTCTTGGAAATTCGTGAAATATGCAAATTCATATACTATTGCAAATCATTCGAGGTTTCAATTATGAATATTCGTGAGAATGTACGTTTGCATGGATATTCGAGGTGTACCTATTTACAAGCATGTTTTAGCTTCGAAAGTCTGAACTTCGTATTCCACGGAATGAAGAACGAATCTGGCGACGTAGTTTCCGGATCCGGAAATAGCGGTCGTGACGCGTTGCGTTTCAAAGGTGCTGTTGCGATGCATATAAAAACGAGAGAAAGAAAATGCACGGAGTAAAGAAAAATCGATCCGGGAGAAGTGGCGGAGACGAAGGACAAGAACGAAGAAGCGTGATCTGTCTGAACGCATTGAGATGCAAATACGTGATGCCGGTAGTCGTGATTTACGACGGACAGACGTGTCCATACGCGATCGGGTCAGAAAGAACGAAAGTTTGAGACTCGAAGGCTTTCGAGGGACAGACAGATACGATCTGCCCGGAACCGTCAAAACGGCCAAGGGATTTTATGGAGTCGGTCGTTTCGACCGGTTATACGATTTCCCCGATCGGTAGCTTCCTTTTCGACGGAGATATACCGAAAACGTTATTGTGTCCCGAAACGATGCCGGGTTCGATCGGGAATCATTTGTCGGCCTGAAATAAATATTTCTCGTAGACGAAAAACGTAAAGATCTCGTAGAGGATACGCGTGATGATCGTGAACTTAGCTACCTGATAAATCGGCGGCCATGTTTTTTTTATAAATTTTCATCGAATAATTGCATTTGGAGAAAATGTTTTTTGGTGAATGCATAAATAAACGTACCATACCTGTTCGTTTACATTTTGTACACAGACTCGATAAATGTCATTTGTTGTATGTATCAGAGTGTCCCATAAATTTCTTCCTCTTTTGATACGAAATTAAAACGCGCCTCGAAAAATATTTTGCAAGTCGTAATAATTTAAGAAAGAGGAAATGACGAGATTATTCAAGAGATGGTAGAGGATGATACAGCAGAACAGTTCATGTTTATTTCGACAAATCGACCTTAACACTGAATCTGCCAAAGGAGTCGAAATGACCCATTAACAAGTTCCTTGTTTTTACTTACATGATATATTAAAGTGATTTTCATGAAATTCGTGTTGACTCTCATCAAGATAAGGAATTAATAATAATGAAATTAAAGTATATATTTGCTTGTTTCTCACTGTTCGTTGATTTAATTTTCAAATTTATTTTCAATTTCAAACTAGATGCGCATTATCCATCGGTAGGTTTGGCGTTGAACAATAAACGTGAACTCCTGCATCAAAAACGGAAGAAACTTATGGGACATCGTAATGTTCACATTTAAACGAAGCAAATGAATTAATAATGTTAAATAATGGCGGAGAATAGTCGAGGAATATTGAACGACGAATTTTTGACTCGAAATCGTCGAACGGAATTTTCCATATACAACCGTTGAAAAGGACTATTTGCGTGTAATCGTTGAAAAGAATTTTTCCTCCCGTTTGTCGGCTTATCGTCGGAACGAAAGAGACGGTTGCATGCGTGCACATTGCAAGCGCCCGCACGTGTCCACGTGACGGAACGAATCGAAAATTTCAAAACAACCGGTATCGCCGCGTGAAGAGAACGTTATCGCGCGACGAAATTTGCATATCTTTTGCCGTGCGACACCGAAAACCATCCGTTTTCCCACGTTTTCCACGACGCGTCGTTCCGCTTTCATCGATCGTCACTGCTTATCGCGACGGAAGTCGAAAAAGGTGCCGAAACGAGCCACGCGCAAATCGTCGTTCCCCTTATCGTTCGCGTTATACAAACGTTCGTGTTCCCCCGTGGCTGGAAAGCTGCTGGAATTACAACGATTAACGCATTGTTATCGAATTCAAAACGGCGATGCACGGAATGTAAACGACTTGTAGATTCGGCTCGCTGTCGGAGGTTCCGTTGAGTCGTCTATTGTGGGGATAGATTAGCTTCTGGAAAATTAACCCTTTGCCTTATAATGACGCCTCTCAGGCGTGACGCACACAACCGCTGCAACGCGACAAATTCGGCCCCTAATTTCACCACGATCGAACTTCGAGCTCAATTTTAATTTGATCCTGTCCACCGATGATCGTCATATGCAAAATATCCCGAACATTCGAGCAATGTTTATCCATCTTCACGTTCCTACGATAATTGAATCGCTCCGTCTGACGCACTTGCCGACGAAATGATAAGTTAAGGGGTTAAAGGGGTTGCTTGGTTGGAAAGTGGGTCAGAAAGTTTCTCATCCTTTCTACGATCGATCGTTAAAAATTTATCGCGGAGATTCGGTAGAACCTTTTATCCGCTTCTAAATTTTCATTTTTCTTCGTCCGCTTATAATTTTTCCTGTTGGAGGGAATAGAAGTTTGATGCTTAACGCAGGCGCACCTAAATACTGGTGTAGACATTGTAGACAGTGTCTGGAAATTATTTTTGTGTTTTATTACTCGGGGATCGAACGTGACAACGTTAGGGTTGTTTCAGTGTTAACCCTTCGCAGTCGAAGCATTTTTATTATTGGAAACTGTAAAATTTCCTACTTGAAAAGTTTGATGAATTCTGTTGGAAATTATTATTTGTTTATTATCAATCGTCGATATTGTCTGTTTCGCTATGTTTAAACATCGATTGCATGATACTATAGATGTAGTTATAAGGTATTTATTTAACACTTGCTTTACGGAAGTGTAATGACCATATTTAAATTAGAACTCAAATAGGATTATGATCCTTTATCTTGACAAAAGTTAACATACATTTTGATAAAATCTTCTGGATAGTTTTTGTAATTTAAAACAAGAAATGTGTCGCGAGTCATTTTGACACGTTCTGTAAATTTAATGTTAAAATTGTTGCATTAAATCAAATTGCGAGCGAGAGTCGCTGCAACAGAGGGTTACAATTTAAAATTAACGCATAGGGTTAAATACTGTCAATGGCGTCGCAAATTTTGTTCCCCACTTCCGGAAGAAGTTCATCTGTTACAAATCCTAGACGGGCAGTATAATAGGTTGAGACATCAACACCGGTCATCGGCAATTAAATATTTTAATATCCAGTCGAGATCGGCTCGGACGATTGAAATAACGGTATCCACAATATAGTAACTCGCGCGAGCAGATTAATCGAACAATTAGCATTTCATCCTCGGGCTACAACGAGGAGAGTTACGGAAGTTCTTGTTGGACGTTTTTCTCGCGGTGCAAGATTCCCTCATATTTTGGAGAGTTTCCAACTGCGAGGGATCAGAATATCCAGGCACAAGCATATTCCTCGTCGAGCGCGTTAATAAACGGACGAACACGCGCGCGCTACCGGAAGTCGAGCGTGCGCGTAAGCGTCTCCCGTTCGGGTTCAAAGGTTACGTAAACGTTCGATCGTGGACGGTGTCGTTGATACCGTGCTTAGACACGCGGTGCCCTGCTCGGTTTTCCACTTCCTCGTATTTATCCGTCGTTGTTGTGAAAAATTTAACTCTTTACAATAACCAAAGATGTGCCAAAAGTTGCTATACGAAAAATAACAATATTCTATATCGATCAAAAATGTTGAATAATCAAAATTTGTGATATCAAAAGATCTTATCAAGATATGATCTCGCTATAAGATGTCAAATAATGGTTTCGACGTGTCGAGCAATGTCGATCGTGACAGAAACACGCTTTGATTATTGTACAAGTAGTCGCTAACCTACGAGTAGACCTGATCTGATCCGACATGGGTAGTCCTAACCTGATCCGCTGCTAATGTAGACAGATAAGGTTAAGTTCGTGTTAAGTTAGGTTTGATCAGTAGCACTTGTGTTACGTCACGCAAGGTTTCTCTCGTACTAGGCATTTTTACAGCGAATCACAAGAGCACATTTTGCACATTTTATCATGAACGTAACAGATACATTGTATTAACTGTAACCTAACCAATTCGGAACCTATTTTATTATTCAATAAAAGTGAACGTGCCAATGCAATGCACTTTAATTAATTCGGAGATTTTCATGAGTCTTGAAAATTTATGTATTTCATGAAATGCTCTTATGTTTTAATGTTCTTCAACTATTATTTGAACAATAATATACATATTGTTGTTAACGACACTTGTCGAACTGATCTAACGTAATTTAGTAAGGTTTCAGAAATAAAAAGAAAGTAGTAAGTGCTATATATGCAAAGTATAAAATTAAATTCAAAATTCAAAACTAAAATTCAACAGTACGGAATAAAGAAAACAGTAATGTATGCCAGTTGTATTTTGCTAATATCGATATCAACGATATATTGTTCGGTAATAAAATGGATTATAAGAGTACGAGACTCGAAATGAACAAAAAGGCACGCCATAGTGTTGCGAAACTGGTTAAGGTAAACCAGTCTAGCACTATGGACACGGAGCATCGCGATGTCTACGATGCGAAATCTAAGATTCTCTAACGCTAAATGGAACATGTTGCGGTGTAACACACCATGCGTGACACTGTAAACCCGTCGAGAAGATATCATGAACATCCGAAGTCTCTAAGCTACATCGCATCTTCCGGGTGCAGTCGGGACTCTCGCTAAGCGAAATACGAGAACCTTCAGTCGTTCGTCGCTGACACGAACCGTTAACACTTTATAGTACAAACCGTGTGGAATACTTTCTCGAAGGAACGTACAATTTGCATTCGTAATCCGTCGATAATGAACCGTGAGCGAAAGACAAAACGTTACACGTTACCTGTCGAAAATGTATCGCGTATCGCATCCGTAGAATTGCCGACATTAGAACGATGAATATTCATGGAATCATTTTATCGTCAATTAAAAACAAATGTACTCGAGCAAGGAGAGGAAAAATACAAAATCGATCACTCCACGGAGTCGCCAGGTAAATGCGAACTATTGTTCATTTATAATGGAGATCTTCGATTATCGATATAGAGGGACAACAGTGTTTGTACACTTGGAATACAGAAATAAAAATAATAATATTTTCTATATTATTAACTCCCGGGCATACAATTTATTTTTCTGATGCTTCAGGACCAACTATTTGCAACTACTACATTAATACGAATAAAGAATGTTAACATGTCAGACGTATTTAATGTTCAATGATCCTTGATGATGTAAATTATAATTTTATATAGAGTTTACGTATAAGCGTATACAAAATTTGAGTTTTATTCAAGTTTTAGTAAAATTTTAAAGTGTCTCAGTGGGGCAGTCAACGTGTTAATATTTCTGTTAAGTGTTCATTCAGCGTCATATCATGTTCAGTTGTTGTTCTGTTATGTATAACACACGGCTATAAATATTTAAGTATACTTAATAACATAGAAAATATTCTTGTTTTTATTTCTACAATTCAAGGGTAGAAATACTTTCGTCCCTCACTGTATATACATATACTTAATTTGTGCACTCGAAATGTAAAAATAAAAGCAATATATATACATATATATTATTTAACCATTAATGTATATCGTTTAATTGAAATGTTCGATGGTACGGTCAGAATCAAGCGGTTCTTATTATATCGTGCAACGACCGAAGTTTCCGCCTAGGACATCGAACGAATCGAGACGACAGGATTTAAATAACTGGCCGCCAAAATGTCTGAACAACTAGGGTTCAAAGGTGCGGACCAAGATTCCGTTTCCGGTTCGTTGTTCCGCGGAACAATGATTCCGAGCAATTTATATTTAACGCGAGACCGTGGCACGGCGTCGGTCGGGCTTTCGAGCCAGTCAAGGGTCAAGATGAAGGTCAGTCGAAAAAGGAAACGTGTCCTTGTTGGCCGATGTTACGGATATGTAGATCGACGCGGATCGATCGATAACCCTTCAACCGGGATCGAGTCGCTCACAAAACGAGCGTAGCTGGATCATATCGCGAACAAGATCTGAAACAACGATGAGCAACAACGACTCGAGGATGCGCCGCGAACAAAAAAAAAAGAGAGAGAGAGAAGAAAATAAAAGGACGCGATCGCCAAGTTTGAAAAGGTGGAGGAAACCCGACGATATTACCATTTGAATACGCCTTCGAGCTTCTGACGATTTGAATATTTCGTCAATTAAGCCGATACGCGATTTACATAGGTGTGACAGGGTCACCAACCGACGTCGCCGATTTATTTCCGTGCGTGAAACGCGATCGATACCGATTCCTGCGTCCCTTTAGATACCATCTAGCGTCATTTCCTCTCCGATTTTCTGTTAACCTCGACTTTTCGATTGTGAAATATGCCTCTCTGGTCGCGGACGAATACGAGGGACGAAGAGCCAGGGGAAATCACATTCGGCCATAAACGTTACGAGCCTTTCCTTGCGCTTACATCTTCTCTTATGATGCAATAGTTAACAAAAAAGTAGTAAAAACGGTCTAAATATTGGCTGTCGGTTGGCAACTCACCGCATAAGACCGAAGCTGAGAACGTCGAGATCTGCCACAAAAATGAAACGGGAAGATGTAACATAAAAATGACGTCAGAGCAAGAAAGTCATAAACGTCGCTGACAACGGAGTAAAAAAGTTATAAACTTAAGCGACATCAGAGCAAAATGGGAATATTGCACGCGTTATAAGTTGGCTTTCTAATAAGGGGCATCGAACGGATTAACACTTTGACTGCCATATCACCCATATATGGGTGGCACTCAAATTTCTCTGCAGATTCAGCAGCTATATCATTCAGAATATGTTTACTTTCCTAACTGGAAATACTCTCATTAGCTACCTGGAGTTGTGGAAAATAAATGTAACAAAGTATCGTGAAAGTATTTAGTGCGGTTTGTTAAAAACGAAAATACTACTCAATGTAGTTTTCAATTGTGGCAGTCAATGTATTAATCGTTTGACTACCAACATTCTATTTTGTGGGGAATTTTTCTGATTATCCTAATATTAACACTTGGCCGATCGAATCGGGAGATCTCCCTACTTTAAAATTTTGTACTTTTTGAACAACCTGCAAAAAATAATTGTTATATACTTTTAATTTCATGTTATGCATTAATAATATCTGAAATCGTTAAACGAAATTGCTACCGCAAGATATAATTGACCGTTTAACACTAGAAATACCAACTAGTCAATATGACTGGTTTTAGGTTTGACATTTTATGTCATAAAATTTTGTGGCCGACCTTTTGTCAACATATCTGTTATGTTTTATTGAGCTAATGAATGGTGACATATATTAGATGATGCTGCAATATTTATTTTGTTATTTTTCTACTTCATTTTGCATTCTAAAATAATTATGCATTTATTGTTGGTATTTCCAGTGTTAAATAATTTTCAAACTTCTTTGATTTAAAGTATCGAATATCAGCTTAGTGGTCGGCTAAGTGTTAAGTAAAAAAGGATAAACAATGATAACAAAAGCGTGATTTCTCGTAGAAACTTACTCGTCATTGAAAAATGTGGATGGTTTCACCAAGTAACCCCAGCGGGAGTGCGCGTAAAGAAACGTATCGTTGAATATGCGATTTTACCGTGAAACGGATGTGATCGAAAGGGTTAAACGAGCACGAGGAAGGTCCTAGAAGATGCAAATGCCATTTTCTTGTCGTTCGTACGCATCTCGAGCGTCCAGTGGATATTCCAGTGGACGGGTCGCGGTTTCAACACGCACCGCGACACCACGTTAGAAGGTACATTCCACAAACGGTGCTGCATACCGCGCTGAAATCGATACCCATGTCCCTCTGTTTGTAACCTACATCGTGTCGACGCGTACAGTCGTCGGTAAAACGCATTGTTCCGTGTTTTGTGGCCAACTCGGCCATTCTTTCTGCGCGATTCGACCGAATACCGCCCCGTTATCGTCGAAACAACCGGGCGGACAGAACGGCCGGCTTCGATTTTTGTTTCCAGCCCGTTCCCATGTTGGACTCCTACCCGCGATATGATTTTGTACGTGTACAGATATTCCGTATTCGAGACTCGCAACTTGCATTTCCTTCTTTTTTTTATCGCTTACCCCCGCGTTTATCGAACGTTTCACACTGCCGGTTCTCTTCATGGTTTTCGGCGTACGTTTCGTTCGACCCGTTCTCTGGACTTCGAATCTTCAACCCGTGTTTTCGCGTCCACCATTTTTATTAAATCCAGGGATCACTTTTGTAAATCGTGAGACTCAACCCTTTGCGCTCGAGAGACGATTCATGTTCGTCGTTTGATTTGGTGCAACGATTTTAGATGTGTAACTTCTATCTAAATCTATGGTATTATGATGTTTGAATATAGTGGAACTATGCTCTAGGAGGAACTATAACACGATTTTCAATAGTCAATATTCTATGAATTATTTTCTTTTTCTCAAAGTATAATTTATTTTGTATAATATATTTAATGAATTAAAATGTGCAAGCACGAAATAAATTAAGTGAACTCTAACAAGAATTTTTTAATATCGTTTACACCTAATTCTCTTTTTACACGAATTTTTTTGGGAACGTATCTATCGTGTAAAAAGAGAATTAGGTGTAATAATAATGAAAAAATATTCATCATCATTAATAACGAACAAATTTCAAAAAAATTCATGAATTTTTCAGCTGGAAAGTTTTACAGTTGCTATTTGACAACGGTAAAAATGAGTTTGAGTGCAAAGGGTTAACTCCGTACACTACGATTAATTCGTCAAATGCGTCAGACACAGAAAAACATTAATTGCTAAAATATTAAAGTGATTAAAGAAAGTTCGGATGTCAAAGCTGTTTTGCATTTAGCGATCCTCAACCTTGAAATTACAATTAGACTAAAATTAAACATTCAACCGCATAAAAAATATGAACAAGGTTTACGGTATTTGAACTGCGAGTGCGTCACGATTGTAGCACGCCATTGTAACGCAGGGGGTTAATCTAAGTTGCGCGTACTGTTTAATAAAGCTTCGTACAAATAATTGTCTCGCATTTTCGCTTCACCCGCGCTAACTTTTTATCCTTTGTCGCTTCCGATTTAAACTCGCATCCGAAAATCAAACGCGACAACGTGAATCTTTAAATAATTATATGAACGCGCACGAAATGAATCTTCGGGATAAAAGCGGCATGCCCTCGACGGCTGTAAACGCGTTAATTAATCAGGAAATATAAAGCCTGTAGCAAAGAGATTTAAAAACAATTCTCGTTGAGCTACACTCATAGTCCGGCGTGTTCAGCCGAACGGTAAATACGAGAAGTACATTGTTCCGTAAAAACGAAATACACAAAAAAAATAAACTGCGATTTACTTATTAAAAGGTAAACGTTGCGCAAACAATCGAGCATCGAGCACGGGTCAAATATTTTTCGATTCTCTGTTTGCCTGTAAACTGCGAAGTGTCATAGGAATCGATACGCGACACCGAGTTCATTGTTTTTTCGTTAAGTGGCGATAACTCGAAGAACATTTTTTTCACAAATACATCAAATCGGACGAAACTCGCATTTTAATTCGGTTTTTAACCCGTTTCGCTTGGCTGTACGGCAAACTTAAAGTCTGTATCGATTACGCGGGCTTCCGCGCGTTTTATGTACGCACGCATGTATGTACGTACGCATGCATATATGCATGTACGTACATATACTATACCCTCGTTCATTCATTATCCGTTGTGTACGTTGCAATATAAATCACGCATGGACCGTTTTAATTTTTACGCCCCGCAATGACAGCAGTTTTTTCTCTCCTCCCCCGCAGTATATTTGCATGTAAAACACGATACCGCCGGGTAACGCATAAATATTAACCGAGAGCAAAGTGTGCACGCTTAAACGCGAGCATCAAGATCGCTTCCGGAAATCTTCCGGCTCGTTCGCATTTCGAGACCGAAGAACACGGCGGAATATATCAGTTCGTAATTTTTGTCCGAACGATTCAGCCCTTTCTGGTTCAATTAACATTTAGGCACATTTTACGAAGATGATAAAATCATCGAAGATACCTACAAAATAAATTCAAGAGAATTTGAATACTTGGAATTTTGGATTTTTATTTAGGAATATACTTAATTTCCTTCAAGAAGATTGGGATATAATTCAGTTTAGAATGAATGAAATTTATTTGCTAATTTTAGAGGAAGAATTTCGATGTGCAACGACATGAAATTAAATGATGCATAATTTCTTAACTACCAACGGGGTCAAATGGTCGTTTTATAAATGTTCTATTTCGAATGACAAAATGTGTTAACACGGTTTTCTTAAAATCTGTGTGTGAATTAATAAGTACATTAATTTATGTTTCATCGTTTGTTTATTCTTCAACTTCATTTTTAACTTCGAAATAATTGTACATTACACATCAGCAGTTTTTGTGTTAAATAAAGATTCCTCGAGATAATCAATCGAATTATCGAAAAAGTCAACACGTTCCACGAATATATCGACTGACTTTAACACTAGAACTACCAACCAGTCAAAATGACTGGTTTCAGGTTTGACAATTTATGTCATAAAATTTTGTGGCCGACCTTTTGTCAAAGTATCTGTCATGTTTTATTGAGCTAACGAATGGTTGTATACGTTAGATGATGCTGCAATATTTATTTATTTATTTTTCTACCTCATTTTCAATTCTAAAGTAAGTATGCATTTAATGTTGGTATTTCTAGTGTTAATATCCGATGAATCGAACACGAACCACAGTTTTTGCACCCGCATGATAAAACATCCAATTTCCCTAAAAATATCCACATAATCGAATCGAAATGCATTGCAGCTGTTGCAATTAGAACGCGATGAAGAGCGATTAAACGATCGCATAAATAAATAAAACCACACACAGCTTTCGTTCTCCGTCGTTTGAATAAGTAAAAAGAAAAGCACGTGCAATTTCGTTGGCTGTCGGGTAAATAAATAAACGACTAAAAGTAGGTGCAATTTCGTCGCGGAAACCCTTGTATCTCGAAGACACAGAGAATCGCGTCGCGGCCGCGTTCTCGATAGATTTATCAGATATCGATTTAGCGAGGAAAGTGGCAGCGAGATTCGTGGAAATCGTCGTAGCCGGTTCACCCAGTTTCACCCGGGGTTGTATTTTATCGACGGCCTGGCGGAGAACAATGGAATACAAGGAACGTCGCAGCCGCGGCGAGCGTATGATAGTTTGGCGTCGTTGAATTCGTCGTTTCAGCCTCGGTTGCACGCCTCGCCTCCTCCTCGCGGCCGGAGAATCCGCTTGACTTGCTAATTTTAACTCGACCATGACACCGCACAAGTGCACTACACGATCGCGGTTTCGTGTACGATTGTCGCGTAGCCTGCGGCCTCCTGTTCTCCAGCGAGACAAACAGGAAAAACGGCCGGCCGCGGTTCGTTCCCTTCCGTTGCGCGGCGAACGGGTTAATTAAACTGTCGGTTAATTATCGCGACGCATCGCGTTGGTTATAACGCGTTCGGCGATCGCGCGCACGCGTCCTTTGCCTTCGTTTTTGCCGAGGATGAGTTCGCGAAACGCGTACGCGGGATAATTCGAGCGTGTTACACGCTCAATGTCTCGTAATTAATCGAAACGATATAAACACCGCTATCCAGCCTGTCTACCGTTTGCCGATTAACGCCGCCGATGCACCAGCCCCTTTACCCTTACGATATCGTCGAATTTTAACACATTCACGTGGGAGCAATTGAAAATTGCATCAGGTATTTTCATGCTTTAACCCTTTGCGGTTCGATGTCGAGTATGGCTCGGCGTGGCGTTTCTCTTGGATCGTAGAAATAATTCGGATAAATAGGTTGATTCAAGGGGTTTTCATTTCTTTGTCACTTTGTAACAAATTAGAAATATATTTGTTACGCAATCTGCATTATTAGAATACATTTTATTGTAAACCCACTAAACCTACCGGCTGTAGGCTGTACCGAATGTAGTTGAAAAATGAATAAACATATGATGGAACACGAATTAATATACACATTAATTCCTTAGTTTCATGAAAATCAACATGAATTTCAAAAAAGCCTCCTTAACATACTTTCTAACTTTAAATTTCAAACTTGTTTAATGGCCATTTTGACCGCTTTGGTAGGTATACTGTTAACAAATTCAACCAAATATTTTCACGTCACTTTGTTATATTTATTTTTTATAGTTCCAAGTAACAAATGCGAGTATCTTCGGTTAGGAAGTTCAACAAATTTTGGACAATACAGCTTTTAAATGCTTGGAGAAATTAGAGTGTCAAGTGAAAGGTTTTATGGGACCAAGATATTTATTTTTATATTTTTCCTGCATATTTTCTTCCGTTGTCAATAGAAACTTTGTCCTAGAGTTGTCTTGTAGTTGACGCTTGGAAAATGATTTAGTAAACATGTGGATTCTTAGTAGGGGGTATATCGAGGAAATCATTTACCGAACACCCTGTATAACGTATCGGACATAGGATCTGTGTAAATACGAGTGATACTCGGCTGTTCCGGTGTTTTAAAATAGCTTCCCGTCATGTATGCTTGATCTTCATCTCTCTTTGTACGACACATCTATTTACGAAAAATACCTTTACAAAATGCGGTCCCATTTCGTAAAGTCGTGTCAACGTCTCGCATCGCTCACTAAACTTTCTTTCGTTCGCCAGACTGTGTCGCAACGTGGTTCACCCTTTATATGACGAGCTACACTCGTGACCCATTCGCGGTTCAAATAGGATAAACCTCGTTTATATTTCTAATATCGTCGAGTGTTCAATTTGAGTCTAATTGTAATTTGTACGGTCGAAGATTATTAATTGCAAAACGGTCTTAACCCTTTCATTCGAAAGATGACCTACAATTACCACTTTGTTTAATACAGCTATTTGTAACAGGTACTTTTTAACAAAATCTAGATTGTTGCACATACGATGTATAAACACAATAGAACATATATTAGTGGCCAATTAATAATAGGATGATAATAACTTCAAAACGACTCATCATAATAGACTGAAAACTTTGAAGAGATGATATGTGATTCGAATAAAAGCACCTTCGAGTGCAAAGGATTAACATTCGAACTCTCTTTAGCTATTATAATATTGTAGCAGCGAATAGTTGGTTACGTTTGACTCATTTGTCAAATAAATCGTAGTGCAAGGAATTAACACTAGAAGTACCAACCAGTCAAAATGACTGGTTTCTGGTTTGACAATTTAGGTCATAAAAATTTGTGGCCGACCTTTTGTCAAAATATCTGTCATGTTTTATTGAGCTAATGAATGGTGGTATATGTTAGATGATTCTGCAATATTTATTTATTTATTTTTCTACTTCATTTAATGTTGGTATGTATTTCTAGTGTTTGTCAAAAGATCGTATACCGTATTCGTCGAATTTGCCCCTCTGTGTCGGGCATCCACGAAAGCGTCCGGTTACCTGCAACGAAATAATTACGATTGTCTTTGATTCGGTGAAACGAGTATGGAGATCCATAGATCAGCCGAGTAGACGTTGACGCGTGGCAAAGTGCCGATGCGTGTGTCGAAGCTTTAATCTGGCATTCGGCCGGCGTTCGCGGATTCCAAATTCGTCGGTAAGCGAGTTAGGGCGTTGTGCGCGCGAGTACGCGTATTTTTGGTCGGTCCTCAACGAAAAGGCTGGCTAATAATGACCGGTTCGAGGAACTATCGGCTGCCTTCTGGAACGCATAACTATATATTTGATCCGGGCCAGATAAACACCGCACTCGAAAATAGTAACCTCGCGGGCGCGCTAAAACCGCGCGAGATACGTCTTCGGTAGGTCCGAGACGATGACTGCTTTTTCTTCTCGGAGACGAGCCGATTTTTCTTTTGGAACGAGGAACGATAAAGAGGGCGGCGGGTCCAGGAGTGTTCGCAGACGAGCGTGCAACGCAGACGCGCGCGGGTGAAACCGACCGCGTTCGAGATCTCTCATCTGCTCGTTCGATCTTGCGTACGTTTCTTTCCACGGCCCGAGATAGCTCGCCTCTAAAGATAGATCCGCTTGTTCTACACGCGTTTCGTATTATGCCGCCATTATCGATAAACCGCGCCGCGAGTGGATATTTCTGGCCTGTAAAAGGCTGTTCGCGCGCGAACCTTTTCGGTGCGTCGCGTTCCCGGCATATCGTTTCGCGAGCCAATAAAATTTCACCAACGGCAGAGACACAAAGTAACAGTTCGTTCGCTTCCTGGAGACGGCCACGGTGCTTTCGGTGAAAGTGGCCAATGTCTTTTGGTTTATTTCTGCGTTTATGATCGAACGTCGAAGGTTATTGGTCGATGCGAGTTTAACGCGCTCGCGATGACGCACCACCCGTATCGTATTTTATTCATTGCGGGACACTCGATGACGCACCGTTCGCGTCTTACCAGGAAATTATTAATTCCGTGTACAGAATTCCTACATTCTTGATCATGAAGATGACGCACCGTGTGTGTCATATGTTGTTTCTTGCGGAATACTTAACGACGCACCGTATGTGTCTTACGAGGAAGTTATTAATTCCGTGTACAGATCGGGAGTAGTCGAAACAATATTCCTATATTCTTGATCATGGAGATGACGTGTGTCTTATGTTATTTGTTGCGGAATACTTAATGACGCACCGTCTACGTCCTACAAGGAAATTAACTTCCTTCATTATGAAAAAAATTTCAACTAACGCTGATCGTTTATTATCGAGTCCAGAACGAGATAGAGATCCAGAATCTGTTCTGAATCTGGGTGCCTAAAGTCTGGGGGACCCGGTTGACAATCAAACGGAGCATCAAAGTCAACAAGAACGTATGAAATCTCGGATATCACGTACCGGTAAACTTCGAAAGAAGAATCGTTGATTTTAATATTCATACGTCAATTTCCCTAATATATTCAGCGACGTAACATATTCTACATGTCTACGGAGTTAAACGCGCGTATAATAAAAGCATTTTCGTTTCCTTGTTCCTCAAATAATAACGAATTTCTGTATCCCGAAAACATGATCGTTCGAGGATAAATGCGGCGAACGTTAACACTAGACTTCCGGGGGATGACTGACTATTTATACCTCAATTTTATACTTCAATGCAGAATAAAGTATGTAGTGACATCCTGCTAGGGATGGACAAACGACTAAGTTCAAATTAAGCTATTTTCATTGGTTCTGGAAAATTTAAGGGAAGTGGGCAAGAACCGCCCAAATGCTCATCGTGATGCCACTCTTTACCTGAGTGACCTAAGGTAAAAAGTAGGAAATCGTTTGTCACCTAACGGTTCGGCACTCATCAAATAATAAACCCCACCGACTCTCGAAAGTCAGTTAAATGAAAAATAGTTTAGGAACACAAATTGCACGTTACAAAGAGCTGCAAAGGCGGTTGTCGATTATTCATGAATTTTCTAAGGTTAAAAATAAGTCCAATGACTTTATGATTCCATGAACGCGCCGCAACATAGTCGTTATTTGCTACCCGTAAAAGTACCTACGAGCGCAAAGTGTTAACAGTTAAGTATCTACATTAAATGCGTACTTACTTCAAAACTGAAAATAAAGTAGAAAAATAAATAAATAAATATTGCAGCATCGCCTAACATATACAACCATTCATTAGCTCAATAAAACATGACAGACATTTTGACAAAAGGATGGCAATAAAATTTTGTAATAAAAAATGCCAAACCCGAAACCAGTCATTTTGACTGGTTGGTGGTTCTAGCGTTAATCCTTGGAGACACGGGAGTTCGGACGATCGATAAAAATAATTCGAAGCAGAAGATGAGTAACACAGCGCGCGTTATTCGAGCGTTTTCCACGGGCACGTTCGAGGCTCGATTAATCTCCCCGTGCCGGTATTCATCCCGCCACTGAATATGAAGTTATGAAATGCGACGTAAAGTATGCGATAATCTCGTCCTCGATGCGCCGTTTATCCGTGCCTCTGGTCTCTCTTCTCTTTGGCGCAAAAACAGGCCGTGATCCGGGTGCAATCGCGCGACGACTGCAAATAACTCGGCTTCTGGCCGACGCGGGATGCTTCAAGCTGTAAACACGCTTCGAACGGAAGCTCCTCTTGCTTCTTACAACGTCGCAAAAATCTTTCGTTCGGTACTCTGCACGCGACTACCGTCTTTCGTACGCGTTGCTCATGCTTGGCAAATATGCCTTATCGCGTAGCACTATTTTTTATTCCGACGTACATGATTGTTTAATAGTAACTGATAGTTAGCTGCATAATATAACGAATCCGTGATATAGGAATCTGGGGATGTAGGAGTTTGAGAATGAAGAGGTGGGAGACACGTGACTCGAGGGATATAGATATCTGTGGTATTCGGAGTTTGGGTTATGGAGATTAGAGGATGCAGAGATGCGAGGATACGGGGATCTAGGGATATAGGGATCTGAGAGTGTAGGAATCTGGAGATTGGGAAGTCGGGAAATGTGGGGGTCTGGGTATATAGAGACTTGAGGATATGTGGCTCTGGGAAGAGATTTGGGGTATGTAGGAATTCGGAGTTATAGGGATTTGACAATACAGAAATTTGAGTTGATAGGAATTTATGAATATAGAGATTTGGGGATGTAAGAATTCAGGTTTATAGGAATTTAGGAATGTAGTAATTTGAATTGATAGAAATTTGGGATTATAGAGATTTGAGAATGTAGGAATTTGGATTTATACAAAGTTGGGATTATAGGAATCTGGAGTCATAGGCATGCAAGAATTAAGTAATCGAGAATTATAGAGAATCTGACAGAAATATGGAAATTTCGATTATGAACCTTGGGGCACAGAAATCCAGAAATATAAATATCTAAAGATAGGGATCAAGGAACGTAGTGGTTACGAAACCCAGAAGGCAGGGATACAAAAATCTAGGGTTAAAAGAAATAGCAAAAATTTGTAAAGGGTCTGGGAAAATAAGGATTTGCGAATATCTGAAATGTTGAGTAAGGGTAATTTATGACCATAACTGTTCAATTCATATTCACTGTTCGATTCACATCGAATAAATACCTTCTCGAAAAATTACAAAATTTGTTCGATCGTGCAAGTTGCGCAGAAATTGAAATTCGCACGGCGTAAAGGAACCTCCGCGACTCGACTTTCGATATTATTTCCTGCCTATCGATGATAGCGAGCATACGCGGCCCACCACACAATATTCACGTGTACGCACACATCGCTCTATTTTTCGCCGAGGCAGCCACTAGCTGCTTGTTTGCGCAACCACGCGACAATAAAATTCGTTTACGAGTGCATTAGGTCCGCGCCACGGCTTTTGTGCGATAGCCACTTCCGCTCCACTTGTAAATCACGAATTTAGCACAAGCGTCGTTCCTCCGCGATGCCTTTCCTCATTACCGTCGAACGGTGTCGATAATTCCGTTCTGTTCCTCCGAAAATGAACGCGTTCCCCGCCTTCGTTCCGTTTTTCATGGACAAAAATCACGAAGAGACTCGAGTTTACCGACCGCACATTTCGTACGAATTAATTAATCACCGTGTTGGAATATGGTGTGGCTGCGTGTTAAATTAACTAGAATTTAGTATCTGGGAATATAAAACTTTTTAAAAACGGCTAAGAAGAATATATGTCCGTTTCAGCGATTGAACCTACAGTAAAAATTGTTGGTAAAAATGTATAGAAAGCTTAACGACCACTTCATGAAAAAATAACGGTCTGCAACATGTTTTGCCCAGTCGGGCCTTAAATATGAATACAGACCCATTGTCTCCGGTGACAAAATTAAGGTTTTCTTTATTAGAGTCCCAGTCACTCTCTACACAAAGATTTATTTCTGCACATTCTTCGAATGGCAATTCAACACACCGAAAACTATGGTGCTTTAAAAATTATTGAACGTTCGTATAATGCAAATTTACCCGCTGTTTTTAACAAACGCGCTCGTGAAAAAATATATCTATCGATCTATTCTACCACGTTGATGTTCTATTTAAACGATCGACCTTAAACGTTGGCTCACGGCTACTCGAGTCAGACTCGGATTTATCGCGAAGATGTTCGATCGAATCCCCAATTCGATCTTACAGGGTATAAATCGAGAAACCGACATTAAACACGTGAGACTTATTAATAACTTATTTGCCAATTATACCCTGGTCCGATTTCGAATTTCGTAGTCAGCCGAATACTCATCGCGCGCAAAATACCTGTAAATAGTCCACGTCGCGTGAAATAAGACATGTTTTCGAAATCGTCGAATACACCGTATCGTATCTGTAACTTCGTTGCACAGATCAGAAGCAATGGAAATAATATTTCAGTGTTTTAGATTATCAAGATGACGCACCGTGTGTGTCTTATGTTATTTGTGGGGGAACACATGACGCACCGTGTGTGTCTTATGTTATTTGTGGGGGAACACATGACGCACCGTGTGTGTCTTACGAAGAAATTAACTCCGTGCACAGATCAGAAGCAATCGAAGTAATATTTTATTGTTTTTGATTATCAAGATGACACACCGTGGGTGTCTTATGTTATTTTTTCTGGAACACATGACACACCGTGTGTGTCTTACGAGGAAATTATTAACACCGTGTACAGATCGGGAACAATCGATATAATATTTCAGCGTTGTTGATTATGACACACCGATGACACCTTTTCGAAATCGTCGAACATACCGTATTTCTCATTATATGCGCTAGCGTAAGCATCGACAGCTTAAACGTCATCGATTACGCTCGTTCCGCGGATTACATGTCGACCAACAATTAACAGTATATTTTCGAGGGTGCATAATACTTTTGGCGTTCGTATAACGAAAGGGTTAAGTCAATTTTCGTGCGTTCGCAACACGCGTCGCCCGCAGCGACTGCAGTCGTAACACCATAAATTCTCTCGCGCTAGCTTTAACAACGGGCAAAAGGAACCTTCCAGCGTGATCGATACACGCGAACCACCGCGCATAAACATCCTGTACCCTCCAGCAGAAACGAAAAAGGGAAATCGAACGGTTTCGCGACACGCGCACGCAATTGCGTTCGCATTGTACAACGCGTGCAATGCGAACATGCACGAGGAAGCCAGGGATCGAAGTGAAGAAGGTGGCCGAAGAGCTGGAGGAGACGGAGGTGGACGAAAGAGGTCGTGATCGAAGGGAGAACTGTGCTGGATTAACCAATAACCGAAATAACCACGTGCTTACAGTACCTAGCATAATAGCCTCGCAAATTTTGTGAATTGTAATATCTTCTAGCAGTATGATATTCACAGGACGTTTATGATAGTGCTTATGCTACCGTGTCGACTTACTTGAGCTTTTGATACGACATAGAAGTCGAATTATTTGTAACATCGTATTCGTACTGCAAAATCATATTCGTATGTAACATGTGGTACCACGTGTACCTACGCGCGTATGTACGCGTAAACGTGTAGTACCTGTGATTCGTGCATATTCATCTAATGCTCCAGAAACATATACTTTGTACTAACTTCAAGACCATAGAACATATGTCCACCGAAAAGAACGAGGCATAATATAAAAATTCTGTATACATAGAACAAAGTGGCATATATGACAAGCCCTTCAAAAACGGCTCCACAAATACGTATCAAATAACCCTTAAAATCAGGGTTGTAAATAACAATTTTAAAACTATAAGTTACTTTTTAACTAAACTTCGATTACATGGATAAACGTTCTACAAAGTTATTTGTAGAAGCATATCAGAAATTGATATTCGTACGAAAATATTCAGTTTGTGAAACTGATTCTTTTGTACGTCCGAGTGAACAGCTCGTACGATTTGAGAAATTGTTTGGTGCCGAGGGCGTCCGAAGGTGTTAATCCGTCACTGGATGCGTTACTCGGGGCCCGTTAGTCGTACACGCATACTATCAGCACGGCGACGCTTACTAGGGATGATAATTAGGCGTGGCGAGCGACGACGAGATGCTCCCAATGATATCGAAGCTTGTCTTCCCGTATAAAGATGACGTAAGCTGGATTCAATGCTGAGCTGGTGTTTCGCTGGACGCAGATAGTGTCGTTTGCTGGTGCGAGTTCGTCGCGTTTTCAAAATGTACGGGTGATTCTTTGTCGCTGTTGCCGTGCGATCAACGTCGATGAATTATTTATATCGGGATGTTGATTCGCGATTTCGCAGTCGATTTTTTTCGGCGTTGCGTCGCCACGCTGTAATTTTTCAGCCTATCTTATTGGGGGAACGCTTGTAAGGGGAACGCGACCTTCGAAGCAACGTTTTCGTTTGAACTCATTGTGGGCATAGGACACCCCGTTTTGAATAATAATAGGGAAAAATTAGACCCATCGCCACTTCGAAACGACGGGGGAATTTGCATAGAATTGTTTTGAATTTTTTCGTAATACAATATTTGATTTTTTTTAATTTTTAATTCGATAATTCGCGGAACTGGCGTTCAGGTAATTTGTAAAATTAGAATTTTGATAATTTACAGCATTGAAATTTTTATAACTTGCGAAATGGTAACTCTGGCAATTTGCAAATTACAGGATCTGCAAATTATAACTTGCAAACCGGTAAATCTGATAATTTTCAAATTAGCTTAATTTCGAGTAAAAATGGTACTCAACTAAATTTTAAGAAATTATCATTGCAAAGATACTGGCTCGCCTGATGTCTAATCGGACAACAAAAATTCCGCGATTTAACCTTCTGTAGTGTTCGGCACTTTCGAAATTACCTATTTATTAGGAAAAAGAATGAACGACGATAAGCCACAACGTGATCCGAGAAGGGTGTTATGCAATATCGAGGTGCACGCGATAACGCGCGATCGACCTTGTCCGCGCGTTTCAGAAACGGCCGGCGACAAACAGCGTGTCGGGTTTCGCATTAGGCTGCTCGTCGAGTAACCTAATTATTCAAGAAGTGGACTAATTTGAGGGGCGAGGATTAATTTCTACGGCTCGAACAAGGAAGAGCGCAATTACGAATATATGCTGGTGGATCGTTTAGGTTTAGACCGTGCAATTCCGCTATGTTGCGGCCTTTTGACCCTTTCGGGGTTCATTCGGTCTGCAACTTCAATTCGTTCGGTGACAATGAACGATACACTGGAAATAGGAAACAAAATTGAAACGCAATTGATTCATTGTATTTCAAAATTGAAATATATTTCAATATATTTCATTACATTTAAAAATTCAAATAAATTTCTTTCATTACATTTCAAAATTGAGATATATAATACTTTATATATTTTGTTTAAAACTTGAAACATATTTTATGCGTTATTTTTCAAAATTGAAATATATTTTATATATTTCAAATCAATCTCAAATTCTCAGCTTATTTTCGAGTGTAAATAATTCAAGGTAGTTTTAGTTTAATTTTAATGCGTGTATTACTGAAAGTGTCAACACACGTATAAATTTAATACGATACACTTACTATTCCATGTTGTACACTAAAAGTCACATTAATAAGTAATTGACAATGATTTGTATACAGCAATAGAATGTGTCAACGTACGAGTTTGACTTCATAAATTTCAACGCCAATTTGTAAAATTACCTCGACGTAATTGAGCAACAGTTAATTCCTTATCGGTTTAGAAAGATTCGTCACCGGTGATTTAATGCGTATGAACGAATGTATCACTGTTTCTACGAAAAATAGCTTTCCCCTTCAAGCAAACTAAACGCGATTACAAAGTGTTTGTCGGACAACCAGCGTGACGCGTGATCCTCATCGATCGCATGAATTAACATCGAGCAAGGCTCATGACGTTTTGCAATTTCCCGAATCGATTATGAAATTACTACATCTTATTACCTTCGACGTCATTGTAGCAATAACCGAACGAAGTCTAAACGATGTTTAACAAGCCGAATAACATTCATCGTTTTCATACCTCGGCACGATTCAGGATTGACAAAACATCGGACTGACGTAGATCGTTGCTTATTCTTTGACGATAATCGCTCTCAGCGGCTTTGTAGGGAAACGTGTATGTTTTAATTTAGATATTCTAATTAAGATTTAGCCGGATCTAGCTTCTCAAATCCAATAGTAATTGACGTAATCTCGCTAACGTGCAACCCTTGCCTCTGAACTGCCCGTTAACGTGGCGGACTCAAAGCATTCCGTGTTTCTAAGTGGTTGCTAAGTAGCTTTCATTTTTAATACGAAAGAATCATGCAACCGGAATCCACGATTCGCACGCAATTCTTGTGTTTCGGGGTCTTTTTTAAAAATATCGGATATGCTCCTCGATACGCAATGCTCGAATAATCAGCTTCTTCATTCGCTGTTGGATCTACAAGAATCTAAATTCGCATAATAATTCGAGGCGAAAATAATTCGATCTCGGACAACACACCATTCACCTTTTTATGTTTTCGTCGAACAGTTGCTTACTTTAATTATTATATTCATCGATTTGAAAATTTGTGATTCAAAAATATTAAAAATTCTTAATTCTAATTTTTTAATATTTCATACTATACATTCCAATAATTAAATTTTTCAAATTATAAATCATAATTTAAAAATTGTTCAAATTACAAGTTTTAATGTAAAAATATTTGAAATTGTAAATTCTAATGTACAAACATTTCAAACTATAAGCTCCGATAAAAAATTATTTCAAATGATAGATTCGCGAGATTGAAAATGTGAAATTTCGCAAAATGATCGATCGACGCGTACGAAATGTCTGTCTCAATTAAAAACGGCCCACCATCAGGTGGATTAACGATTAATCATCCAGAAGAGGGAGCACGAAATCTCGGCGAAGTCTCGCGTTTTAGAGAGACAGCGAAAGGTTACTTTTGGAAATGAACGAACAGCTTCAGTCGCGAATACAAACGGTCTTGTGGACCGGCAGACGAGATGGAATGGCGTCGACGGACCGACGAGCAGGGAGAACGAACGAGAGAGGCCGGACGCAAAGGGAGACGCATTGTTTACAGTAATGAAGGCGTAAATAAGTGATGAGCCGCGCGACGCATCGATCTCGCCAGGGCTACGGCCACGTTTGATACGGTACTGCTCTTGGGGGAGGCCACCCCCGCTGTCAGCCACCCTCGAATTGCACACAGACGTCGGCCAGCTCTTTTTCCGCCCGCTCACTGTCTCTCTCTCTCTCTTTATCTCTCTTTCCTCGTTCTCTCTTTCGGTTTAATAACCTTTTACCTGCCGGTATCGCCAAGCGGGATAAGCGGCTACGTTTCGCGGATCATCGAGAGCGAGACGTTAATTAACAATTAAAAATTTTTCGAACCCGACTCTGTCTCCCGCATTCGTTTTTTCGGTGATACGGATTAACGTCGTTCCTACCGAAAAATCAACGCGCAGGAATTTTCCCCCGGAAACCGGAGAAATTCGCCACGGTTCGTTGCACCCTCTGATATCCGCAACAAACAAGGGATGAGAGGTCGTTGAGTCGATCAAAAGATGGACCCGATGCCCGGAGCGCCGCTCAACCGGTGAATAATTTAGAGACGCAATTAAAAGGAACGTGCCGCACACCTACGACATTAACGTTCATTAATAAACCACGAACGGATAAGCGAAGAAGCGAGAAGTGGTTAGCGGCGGGGAAAGAAGGCGTATAGAGCCGGTATCGCCACCGAGGAGGCGGCGTTTTCAATTAAAATGCCGACATCGCCGCATTGCAGCAGTCGACGTTGGCGTCGGCGTCGGCGTCGGCGTCCGCGTCGGCGTCGGCGTCGTGCGTTATGTGCACAACGTGGCACACGTGAGCGTCGCCACGCAGGACGTTTATCCTCTTTACCGTCTTCATCGTCGCATCCTCTTTAACCGCCCTCTCGTTGCTAGCCCACCCATCGTTTCTTCGCGTTTTATTAGCCCCTCGGATATTCTACCCTCTTTTCGTCCTGGTTACCTCGACGCACGAGGACCACCACTCCTTTTGCGAGACTCTTTCTGCTTGTCTCGTTGACAAAGGAATTTATGCCTTCTAGTGCATTCGGATGTATGGGAATTTGTTTCAACATATCGAAATTTGGAAATTTCATGATTCGAAGATTTAAAAATGATGTAAAGTAACCGGCATAATGAAGTGACCATCCTATTATAACCAACACAGAATATTTTAAAAGTAATGTTTTTAATGAAGAAGAACATATCGGAATTTAGAAATTCCAATTCATGATTCGAAGGTATAAAAATGATGTACAGTAGCCGGCATAATAAAGTGACCATCCCTGTATAACCAATACAGAATATTTTAAAACTAATGTTTTTAATGAAGAAGGACACTATTATCGGGTCTTTTTGACAGGTCTATCGTCACATCAACAATTTCTTACAAAAATTAAAAAGAATATTTGCAAGTACTTGTAACTTGATTTTAATAACACAGGCATTTTCATACATGATCAAAAAAATGACTACCTTAGAATTTGTAATGTTAAATTTAATTACGTAAACGCGATGTACCGTGCATACGATATAAACAGAACATGACTAACAGTTCGTTTATCTGATTATAAGAGACTATGATAAATTAAGTATAAATTAAGATTTACGATTTGGTCATATTCTTTGTCATATATGAAAATCTTTGTTTTGATAAACTAAAGTTAAAAGGTTTTTGTTATTACAAAATAGTCTTTTAATTTTTGTAATAAACTATTGATATGACGGTAAGCCTTTCAAAAAACCCCGATATTAGGATCGCTTTTCATTAAAAACACTAGTTTTGTGCTATTCTATATGCGATATAGAATGGTCACTTTATTATGCCGATCACTGTACCTTGCGAATTTGGAAATTTCGAAACTCGAGGAAAGAACCGTAGTTTTTCAGTGTGAGATGTCGAAGAAAGTGGGCGAAGGACGCGGGATGGTTATTCAGG
This sequence comes from Coelioxys conoideus, assembly GCA_947623535.1. Taxonomy (NCBI): domain Eukaryota; kingdom Metazoa; phylum Arthropoda; class Insecta; order Hymenoptera; family Megachilidae; genus Coelioxys; species Coelioxys conoideus. The sequence continues at coordinate 6,706,483 of OX392449.1, read as the reverse complement.
AACCATTTCGTGACCGCCGTCTGGTCCCGCGGGACAATCGTGAATCTATCAAAAGGTAATTCTCATGATCTCGAGAGCATTAGCTAAATGAGGACACTCTTTCGTCCAGGGTCGAGTCGCTGCAATGAGCTTTCTCGATCAGAATTCTCGCTTGGCTCCCCATCATGGTGATAAAAGTTTAATCGAGTCGTGGCATCGTCGTTGCATATAGAATCACCCCTACTTTGAATTTTAGTTATTTCCTTAGCCCCTTTTTCGAACTCCGCAATTCATTCGCGTGACGCTTTTGTTCTATTTGCTTTCGAAAAATGATGAAAGTTTAAATAATCTTCTCAAGTGTAATCATTTCTATAAATTCATCTCGAGTATAATATTATTATATCGTTTTTTTTTATATTTTTCCATAGACAAATTTACACTATCAAGTTTTTGAATTACTCCAATTACTTGAATTAATTGGGGCAAATCCTTTTAGAAACATAAATTAAGGGACAACTACTTATTGCATAAATTCATCAAATTTTCAAGTTGCAAAATTTTCAGTTCTCTAAATACTCGAAATTTCGAATTTACGAAAGTCTGAAATTCCCAAATTCCTTAGTCTTTTCTTATGTTTTCTCGTCAGAATCGGTAAACATTTCCCATGTAAATTCACCTTCTACATCGCCGTTTCCTCTAGCTTTGTATATTGTCGAGTGTACGCGTAACATCGTGATCAGTTGATCGAAAACAAGCATGGAAAAAGCCTGTGATCCTTTGATCAATGAAAGTCTCGCGAGGAATCGGCCGTAATATCAAAGGTAATCCAATTTTCCGTGGATGGTTGTCGAGATTAATCCGACGCTAAAATCAAAGCCATAATACTCGGGCGGATGCGAGGATCGATGCCGAAGCATTGGCAAATCATCGAACTTGCAAGTCAAAAAGTTTCGCCGTGGCTCTTGGTGGATCGTTTGCGAGAGTTACGTCAACTTGTTCGTTACGGAAAAATGGCCGAAGTCGTTATGTCATCCGTGATATTTCCAGCTACCGGCTTTTCTCATCGGGAAGCTTCGAAGTCGTTACGAAATTTTACGTAGAAACTTTGCCATTTTTCCGGGAAAACAGAGCAGCCCGGGCGTCCAGGTTTTGAGGAAATGCAGCAAGTTTTTCATTATTCGGGATGACGACGGACGTTTACTCGGACAGAGGAAAATTGGGTGTAAAATTGGACGAAATTTAAGGGAGACGCTGCTCGATGATGACGAGTGAAAAAGTTGATGCTTTCGTCCTTGTTAAGTTTCACGGAGGCGAAAAGACGTTTACCGTATGAAGGCTTGTTGGTTAAAGAAAATACTATCTTTTTATTTACTGTAGACATTCTTAATTGTTCATTAGATATCACTAATGTAATTCTTGTAATCTGTGCATTTTTTTATTGACGACTCTTACACAATAATTGCAACATTCACAGAAAAATTAAATCGTTAAATGTTTCACAAAGATAAACTTTGAAATGGTCGTTTAAACTGCAATTATAGAATGTTATCCAACACGATCCATTTTCCTCTAGCAAGCGAAACAAAATGAAAGTTGATGCAAACGTTACTTCACAGATTGCGATTGCACGGCAAGATCTCATATTTTCGGAAATGTTTCCTGACACCGTAATCCTTTTTCCATTTTACAAGTAAAATTGTGGTTGTTTTCGTGGAGTTTTTTGTAGCTTTCACGAGGAAACAGCAGCTAGGATTTCCGGGTCTAATAGTACACGCTTTTAAATGCACCATACTACGCGTGTCTGGTGTTTCAAGCACGTCAAAAAGTTCGCCATCCATTTTCATTGTCCTTCGTATCGCTGCGTATCCCTTCGCCATTGTTTCAACTTATAATACACACGTTTTCACCGTCGAACAAAACGGTAACATTTCGACGATGTCAAACAATTTCGATGGAACACGGTTATGATATTTACCTTTCGAGACTTTGGAATTCGAGGAATTCAGAACTTTGAGCATCAACGTTCGACGTCCGAAATGTACGAAACTCCGTATAAAAGCGGCAATATAACTAGAGTCTACCGTATTCGATCGAATTCGACGCGTTAGCGGAGTAATATTGAGATTATTTGGTATTTTATAAGCAAGCGTATACGTCGCGTTCGAGTTTCGTTAAAAATGCCTCATTAAAAACACGTTCTCCAATTCTTCTGAAAAAAAAAAAAAAAACGGTAACGCAAACGGTTTAGAAAAGAAGTTGAACCTCGGCGTCGAGGAATCTTTGTTCTTGTACGAGGTGACGTCCTTCGTTGCTGTGATTTAAAAGGTTCAAAGGTTAGGGCAAGCGTAGCCTGTAAATATTTGTCCCGGCACTTGACACCAATCCCGATGCTGTCTTTGAGGAACACGGGCTATACGAGTAATAGCTTTTTAAGTTTGGTTTCTACTTCTCCTTTTATTACGCTCCACGCGTTCTCGACTGCTCATTCTTCCGTCTCGTTTTGCGACGACTTCGTACTTTCGTGCTTTACTCTCGCTGTTCTAGAAAGGCGAGCAATTTTTATGCGATACAATGATCGGTTCGCATCGATTAAAGGTGAATTTACGATCATTGCTAAATGGGTGTAGATCCAATGGACACTATTTTATTGTACTTTCATAACGCGAAGAATTTTTAAGAAGTGAATGCTAGATATTATTTTATTAAGAAGTATGGTGTAGCTATTAGTAGGTTGTTAATTAACGTAATTTTCTTACAATTTCACTCTGATGATTACGATAAGTAATTATTTATATATAGTTCCTTAAGATTCGTGGCAAGATTAGCTGATAAAATATTTGACAGAAAAACAATGAATTTTATTTTATTGTATAAAAGTGATATCGTTGTGAATCATTGTCATAATTTTCTTGCAACACATCCCTGACAGTCTGCGACAAAGAATTGTGTACGTATAATTTTCGAAGAATCGTAGAATCATTTATTTGGAGAATTAATCAGTGAACAACGAGGTATATGCAATTCTCCGAGACTCGAATCATTCGCCGATAAGATTGTACTTGTAAGAGAGGCCATAAATTTGAGCGTGTTCATTTCAGCCCCTGTTTGCATGGCGTCTAAAATGCGCGTCTTTGAACAATCGGTGGAAACGTATTCAAAGGATAGCGGCCATTAACGGGTTCCAACACGAGGCGTAGCCTGCCAGTGGCGAGTATAACCCCCTAACGCCTAGCTCGCATCTACTACCCCTCCATAAACCACCCTCGCGACTTGACACTCCGGGCACGTAGTATAATTCTTTACTCTTCCGTCCCGCTGCACCCCTTTTCCCAAGGATGCACGACTCGACCGGTCTTTAATATAACCAGCGGCGTATCTAGCAACACCTCCACCCCCGTATGTCCACAGCAAGTATCTGTGTTTTATATTTCCACGTTGGTCGAATCGACGCATTCTATCTCGTACGATCGATGTGTCGTTGTATCGAACAGAACCGTGGTCTATAGAAATAATAGGATTCTGAGTCCTGATCGTACCGCGGCTGATCTAATTCGTAATCCAGGCTATCGGTGATCACCCTTACCGGCGCTTATGGGATTGATCTAATTCGGCGCGGTTGTAATCGAATTAAATTAGCGACGGCCACGATCAGCTTTCTTCCGTTGCCAAGTTTAATACCGTAAACGGCTGTAACCTGTTATACAAACAACGATACGACCTCGATATTTATCTTACTCCGATGGACGAACGAAACGGGTTATGAAATTGAACGGCCACCGTAATTCCCCCCCATTGTTCCCGAGAATCGTTTCCCCGCGGTGGCGGTAAAGAAGGAAAAAAAAGGAACAGCCAGCCTCGTACAATCGACGAAATACCAGAATAAATGCAGAGAGGAAGAAAGAAAAAGGAAATCGATGAGCGGAAATACCGAGCGGACGTTTAAGGATAAAAAAAAAATAGGGGGTGGCCGGGGTTCGTTGGCGGTGCGAGAGGCCTTCGAGCGAACCAGAGCGAAACGCGGTTACAGAAGTAGAACGAAGGACATGCATATCGAGCCAGGAACAGGCCGAGAAAGGGGAACGGGGGAGGGAGGGAACGGGAGAGGATGGAAAGACGGCAATTCGAAGGCTGATGGGGGTTGGAAACGGGTCGCCGAGGGATGCCAGGACGTGAAATGGAAGAAGCCCCGAGGACGACGTGCCACCTCGTCGCCTCTCTAATGCAACATGACGCGATACGAGCGGACTTATGGTTCTCCTAGGGGCTGAAAAACGAGAGAAAAAGATGGCCTCGTCGGCTCGGTTCGAGCAGTCGCCATCTTCACCCGCGCCTGTCTCTAGGAATGTTTTACCAATCAAGAAGCACCTCGAGTCCTGACGCTAATAAACCGAGAGATTGCGTCGACGTGTCTCAAAACATCTGTGATCAACCATTCTGTTACCTACTTTGTTATATACGAGGGAATTGGACGACCAAAATGTTTAACACATCGACTTTACACCTTTATAATATTTTCAGTAATGTAATATAATATTTGCATTTATATAATATTATTATATTATAATAATTGTATTATAATATAATATTTGAATTAATACAATATATTTGTACGAATATAATATAGTATTTGTACAAATATAATATAATATTTTTATTATTGTGCAAATAAGAGGATATATATTTTTAGATACTGTACAATCATTTTATATGGTATTTTCATTTGATCGAACGCGTTAAGAGTCGGTGACCCGACTGTAATTCGCGTTGGATTTCATTGTTTCTCGAATTTTCATTTTCCTCGTGTTACTTCGCTCTGCAGATTAATGATTTATGACGAACTGAAATTGCATTCGATACAAATTACATTGACTCCTGTGTTACCGTGTTAAATCACGACGTTATCCTTCGTCTCGACGATATCGATCGTGTCGATATTGCCTGGCTCTAATTTACAATCTCATTAATTTATAACGTCGTTACTGGGAGCTAGGTGCGTCCGAGTTTCCTTAAATATCGACCTCGGGAAACGCGTCCCTAAAAATCGTATTTTGATATCCGAATGGTTAATCTAGCCAAATCTAGTTCTATCCTTTCATCCACGAGAGGATGTGAATTCTTGAATTCGCAAATTCACAAATCTCGAAGTTCCTATATTATCAAATTGCCTGAATCTCCAAATTTTCAAGTGCCCAAGTCCCTGCATACTCGAATTTACGAATTCTCAGATCTCGAAATCCTCAAATTCTCAAATTTCAAAATTAAAAAATTCCCAAATCTGTAAGTCCTCGAATTTACAAACTCTCGCATTCTCAAATAAAAAATTTCTCCAAGATTCCGAATTCCTAAAATTCAAAATCTCTAAGTTCCCGAATTCTCAAATTTCAAAATTCCCAAATTTTTCAAGTCCTCAAATTCTCAAACTTCCAAAGCCCCAAATTCATAAATTCCAAAATATCTCAATTTTCCAAGTCTCGAATTAGAAAAAGTGCCTTTCTAATCCGAATTTCAATCAACGCCACCAAGGTGTCCCGTGGAACGAATTAGGTGAACGAATCGAAGGGACGCGAGCGGAGAGGCCGTCAGACGAGAAAGTGTATGGGGAAAAAAGGAAGTGGGCGGTGGAAAAGCTTTCGGAAGGTGCGATCTCGTTGAAGGTATCGACTTTCCTCGCGGTTAGGTCCTCGTTCTTGCTGGTAGCTCGATGATGATACCACTCAGGGAGAGGACCCTGCTTACTCTCTCCCCCTCTCTCCTTCTCTCTCCCTCCTTCCCTCCCTCTCTCTTCTCTTCTCTATCTGTAACAAGCTCGTCTGTCGCGTGGGTGTGCGCGTTCTGGTTTTGGAGCGTGCAGGATACAGCGAGGGTGTGTTTCGCGTGTAGATGTGTAGAACGTGGATATCGAAACGGTTGCTTCCACAAGCCCCAGATAACGTCGAGGAAGCTACTAGCTGCTGGCTGACACAAATCTTCGTGGAAAAAACGATCTTCCTGGCTGGGTCGGGATGTTCTACACCTCGGCCTTCTCGCTAGTAATTTCGAGGGACTCGAAGGACTAATATCTCACCCTCGTTTACACCCTACCTTGGAAAGCTCTTCGTGGTTGACCTTTGCGTTTTCGCCTTGCTTCGACGAGCTTTCGAAAGTCTAGAAAAAACGTACGCGAGATTTTCTCCTCTAATAATTCAACGCTCGTAAAACGTACAAGTTTTCCTGCAACTTCGAGTAAATTAGAAAAAATCGTTTGGGACTTCATTGTTCAAGGAGAACAAGGTTGGTCCTCGTAAATTGTGCAGCTTGAAAACACAATTTACCGATCGACCGTTGCTTCGTTAGTCAAAGACGAGTAAGATATTCTCGACTTTTATGGCGGCGAAGTTTATGAATTTATTCGACGGAATTTTTAAAAGGATGCCGCAAATAAGTCGCAAGAATAATTACACGAACAAAGGATTAGGTTACTTGAATATTGTGTCGTCCAATTATTTTGAACGGTGCATTTAGAATTCCAGACTGGCCGGCAAGGTTCATTGCCTCGATACTGTTCGACGGTTACAGAATCCATCGATACCATCCCGTGGTCGCAGAATCGATAAGTTCCTACGTCTCCTTTCGTTATGCACCTTGGAGATTATCAGTGTATTTCCTTTTGCCGTTGCCGAATGGAGACCGAAAGACAGATAGGATCGATCGTCTCCGAGGCTTCAGGATGACCCGGGATCCGCAGTCACGATAACATCGATTATCGATTACCGTTAAGGATGGTCGTTAAACAAGTTACCTATCTGCTTTTCAAAAGCAACTCGTCCAGTCTCCTAAACAGCGGCTCTTCGAAACTAATCAGTTTTATTTTTCGACCGAAAATCTGTGCACGAAATCAATATCGATACAAAATTCGATAAACCACGCGTTATTAGAATAATGGGCAATTAATTCAAACTTGATTACAGAAAAGGAAAGTTGATTAACGAGCAATGAATTTGTGCAACGATAGTGCCAAACTGGATATTAGACGAATGCTATATAATCAACATACAGTTTAATACAATCGTTCAGGTATTAAATAATATGGATTCTGCAAAATGATCGTAAGAACTTGTGGTAAAGTGATTATATTAACAATGTGTAAAATTTGATTAATTTGTTCGTAATTCGCAATTTAAGACAAATGTTATGGATTATTAAAAATGTTCCTAATAATACGTCATATTAGTATGTCCTACTATGAATATATAAAAATTAAAGTCACATTAGTATGGCGTTACACAATGCTATGATGTACTATCATAATCACGAATTTCGTAAAAGAAAAAATAATTATATAAATAATCAGTCGAGTTTATTGTCAAGCGTGACTGACCATTAGTTGTATCTAACATTTTTCGGTCGGAATTGCAAAAGTGTAAATTAATATCGATCGTTGTGAAAACAATAGGGTTTTCATTTGTCACGAGAGTGACAAGGTGGCACCGGAAGCGATCAAAGGCGAAATCGTAACACGGATCGCGCCCGTTCAAAAATGAATCCGACTGTTTGCTCGAGAACGAGAGGATCCAGCGACTTTTTCATTCGTCGCCTGACTATTTCACGAAGGCAATCCGCTTTTCACGCGGCGCGATAGCCATTCTCTGTGCTCGACTTCGAAGGATTAAATCGCTCGCTCCTTATCCTGCAGGCTGGTCGATATCCGACTCGACGCCCGCCACCGGAAGAACGTTGACCAGCAAACGAAACTTTGCGAAGATACACTGTTCCGCATGTATCCGCCATGTCTATGCGTTCACGCGACCTCTTTATGTATGACAATTTGCCAAATATCCTACGTTCCTTTATTTCATATTTTCTTGTTCATTTCTGAGCCGTTTCCGAATTCTTCGCATTCGTCTTATCTTTTTTTTCGCCGCAAGTCCTGGATATCGTATTGAATCGAACTTGACTTCGACTGTCGCACGAATCTGTACTATCAGGATGATACTCTGATAGAATCGGACATTCTGATAGGATTTGCTAAGGTAATTTGATACTGTGTCATGTAGGATGCTCATGAGACTGTTTCGTAAAAAATGTTGCTATTGAACTTTAAGATGTCGCGAACTGTTGATTTTCTAACAGCCTAATTTTAACGCGTGCATACAGTTTCATTCCATATTTCAATCTTGTATCAGTACAAATAAAAATTGTGAATAAATATTGTCACACTCGATACTGCCGATGTATAAGTATCGTTTATTAGGTGGACCGGAAAGTAATGTTAATGATGTAATCACCCTCGTTATCAACAACCTTTTACCATCTATTGTACAAATCTTCTATGCTCTATGAAGTACATAATGAACTGATAAATTGCAAACGAATATCGGCCTGCGCGGAAACAACATTACTTTCCAATCCCCCTAATATCATACTAATTCACTGTAAGTACTTGCTGTAATTAACAGTACCTATCAAGAAGAAGAAATACTCAAGGTATACATCGTTATTACGAATCCTCGGTCAAAATAAGTATATCAGCGACTGTTGCAGCGGCAAAATCAGTAATCAAAATATTTCTCGGGTAAAAAGGTACCTGCTGCAACATTACCTGTTAAAAAGCAAAAATACTCATCCGTTTTACAAATCCTCGGTCAAGATGTGTACGTCAGCGATCGTCGCAGCGGCAAAACGAGTAGTCAAAATATTTTCAGGGTAGAAGGTAATCGAGGTAAGCTTATTACCGTAATCGGATGATCTTTTAATCGGCGACTCCGAATGGTCGCGGAACACCTTTTTGCTCTAAACAGAAATCCCCGTTCGGTGTGACCTCTTCTCCCGAACGAGCTGAAAGGTAAACGAAGCCGATCGAAAGCGGCATGAAATCGTCGGAATTTCTCTGGCTGGCCTGTTAATCGTCGACTGCGGATGAACGTTGCGGATCGCAGCAGGATCAGCTTCTCTCGGGCTGCGAAGGAGTTTCAGAAAATCGATCGGCCTCTCTCCGTTCTACCGTGCGTTGCTCCGTCGAACCGGTTTAAAGCAGTTCGACGCAGGGTGGTTTTACTAATTGGTGCTGAGCATCGATTACCCGACCACCTCTCCCCCTTTGCCCACCCTTCGTGCCTGCTTTACCGATGCAACGCGTTTCCTCGTTCCCCTCCCCTTCAATTTCTCCGGCATATTCGAAGACTTGGCCGCTCTATAATACGCCTCTCGAACTTCCTCGGTGCTGTATGCCGTCACTCCTTTGCCGCACTTTGTTTCCCCTCTACGGTCGTTTATTCGATCGACGTTTTCTTATTAACCCTTTCGCCGCGAGCCTACGCGGAGGACAATCGCTGCGATCGCTATTGCGCGCGATCGATCGGTGATCAACTGTTCGAAGGGTTTGTGGCGAATAATTATTTGATAATGATTATCACGATTTTATTGCGGCCAGTTCGTTTATTCTGCATATTAGAGTCGATTTGATGATAAGTTTGCTTTTCCTGAACGCGATCGATAGAATTTTTAATGTATGTTTTATATAAAGTTAAACGTAAGATGGTTTTGATATTTGTCGTAATGATTACAGTCACGATATTTATTTCTATATCTCCATATCCTGTGATGTATATTTATATTCCTGTTACCCCCCAGATAACTATATTTTCATATCTTTATATCTCCAGGGCTCTATATTCTCAGAACCCTATACTACTTGCTATAACTATATCTCTAGTGCTCTATGTTCCCAGATCTCTATACCTTGAAACTTTTATATGTTCAGATCTCTGTATTTTTTGAATCCGTATCCTTATATTTCTACATCTCTAGCTCGCTATATTCCGAGATCTCATTGCACATGTTTATAATCTCTAATCTCTACATCCACAAATCTGTAGACTGACAAAGTTTGTCACTAGGAGAAAGATATTTACAATGAACTGTTTGTACTTATTAATTGCACATACATTAAGATTAATTCTACATTAAGATAATTATACATTAAGATTAATTGTACATTAATTGTTAGTACAATTGTACTACATAACCCTAGTAGTGGGTTAATAACCCCTCCAAAAAAGTGCAGTATGAATGTGTTATCCGATTAAACTAGTAAAGCCTAAATATACAATGGTATTAGGATGCTCGAAATGCGCAACGACAACTTTCGTGCGATCGATTTTTCACGTGTCATGTAGCACGCGTCCTGTGGGCTACAGACGTTCCTGCGTTTGGAATCGGGGAAAGAATAGGCGAACAGCGTGGTTCAATTGATCGAACCGCTCGGACGTCGAACGAAAAAGCCTCGAATTCGAATTCCAGTTACGTAAATCGCAGGATTGATTCTTTTATCCTGAACGGTTCAGAATGCTGGAATCCTTTAGGGAATGTTGACCGCTCGATCTCTTAAATCTTTATGGTGAACCGTGCCGGTTCTTCCGTAAAGACTGCGTAGCTTCAGCTCACACGGTATAAAGATGTGGCAGTTCCTGTTCTATTATCGTCGTTGCTAATTTTACGTGTAATATATTTAACTAAAAATCGTTACTTCCTTATTTGCAACGCGTTGCGCGCGTATATAGACGCAAGGTGATCAATAAACCCTCTACGACTTCGATTAAAAATAACAAAATATAACTATAGGAGACATCAAAGGACTATCTACGAACGTCCGAACGGAATAAAAGAAATTTAATTAATGATATTCTATAAAAGAAATTTAATTGGCGAGATCGTCAAAGTGCTTGCGCTCGAAAGTAATGGTCATACTCGATGGTTCATTGGTTGAAACGATCCTGTGATACCGATCGAAGAAATTCGAAGGAAACGTACGTCGGTGTCCACGTGATCGTGACCCGGTTAAGCTTCCAGAGATGAAAGCACGCGATTCGATGCGCGAAGAATCATCGTACAAAGTTCCACGAAGCTTTTCTTCTCGTCGGCCAAGGGAATCTCTGGTTTCCCGAAGGGCAACCGGGCCGTTAGAAGGTGGTAAACAAAGAGCAACGCCAACGATAATTAATACGCGGTTGGCTGTACAGCCATGAACGAGGAGATGGGCGAGGTCTTCTCGGGGAAGCCGAGGATGTGATTAATGACGAGTTTACCGGCTTCTTCGCCATTGTGCCGACTAATTATGCCCTGGTCGCGCGGTGAACCCACTCGACGATGCGAGAGAGCATCGTTCTCGTCGCGGACACGGATGCAAATGGACCCTGTGTACAGTCGCCAGCAAATTCCGCTTCTCCGCGGAAAATATCGCAAACCGAGGATGAACGGACCTACCGTTCATTGACTTCTAGGGATTCTTTGGACATTTGGAAATTTCCGGACGATTTAAGAACTTGTGGATTTTCGAGCAAGAAGACTTGTGGATACGGGGATCTAGGGACTTTGGGGCTGAGGAATTTGGGGATGTAGAGATTCGAGGGCTGAGGAATTTGGGGATGTAGAGATTTGTGGGCTGCAGAATTTAGGGACGTTGAGATTTGTGGGCTGAAGAATTTGGGGACGTAGAGAGTTGAGGACTGAAGAATTTGAGGGTTGAAGAATTTAAGGCCGAAGATATTGGAGGGCTGAAAAATTTGAGGACGTAGAAATTTGGGGGTTGAAGAATTTGAGGGTTGAAGAATTTAGGGCCGTAGATAATTGAGGTCTGAAGAATTTGAAGACGTAGAAATTTTTGAACATTCAACTCCGGAGACAGAAATATAACGACTTTGGATCCTACAAACTAACAAAAAAAAAGAAATCTCGTTACAAACAACAAGGTCTTCGAATTAAAACTGAATCCTTACATTCAAAAATTCACCTTTGTGACAAAGACGCAACAGTAAATTTTAATTGCAACTACATACTCGATGCATAAAATATCTCGATATTTCGTTCGAAAATCGCGCTTCGATATTATTCGAAATAATTCCCGTCCCCGTGCAAAAGCCATTACGCGAAAAATCGATCCCCGCTGGCTGGCATCATCGTCAATTATAATATTTCAAGGAGACGCGATCGAGTCGACGTTCTTCGGCAGCGTGTCGACGATAACGTTCATCGTTATCGAAAAGCCCGATCGATACGCTCGTTCGGAAGCGAATCTCGTTCTCGTTCCCGCTGCCTCGGCTCGAGCGTAGCCGACGTAGCGGGGATGGGTTCGAGCGACGCGGAAAGAATTTAAGGGTGGTTTTGCGCGAAGGAGTCTGCCAGCTAACCCTTTGAAGAATTCCTGGCTGCGTGGGCGCGAGAAACAAACGCGAGTCGAAGCCGAGCAGAAGCTGGAGAAAGATCTAATGAAATTGCGAAAAGCGAAATAAAGGAAAAAAAAATTGGAGGGAAGACGAAAATCGTGGCAGTGAGAGAGGACGAGGAGGGAAGTAGGAAGGGTGGGAACGAAGGGGTAGGAAGAAGGAAAGTGAAAAGGGAGCTCGAGAGGAAAGGGATACGAAGAGTGGCTGCTGCCGGCTGTGGCTGTCCGATATCGATTTCCGATACCGGCATTTAGTGCTCTGTATATTCTGTCTACTCTCATACGTGGCTGATACGAGGACGTACGGGTATAGGTAGCCACGATGAGAGCCTCTATGATAGCAGAGAACCATCGGTGATGGTGGCCATATAGCTTGTACGTCCGATCTACGTATTTCGGACGAAGGTGCCAGAAAGAGAGAACACGTTTTTTTGATGCATCCACGGAGTTTGACGTTTCGATACTTTGCCAGGGCTCCGCGTACCAGACAGACCGTTTGGCTGAAAGGCAAATGTCGACCGACCGATGACCACCGGCAAAGGGTTACAGAAATGATCAAACGTCGCTTCTGAAATTTGGTCTTCTTCGTCGTAGTTTTACCGATATCCCGAAATTATACAGATATACGGAGTATTTTACGAAGAATCACAACGCGTTTAATACCCCTACGTCGAAAGATGGCCCGTCCATGTTAAAAATAACGGTATTTTAATTAGTCTGTCTATGTAAAATTGTCTGGACTATCAAATCTCTATATTCCTTAATCCACAAATTATAATATCTGGATCCTCAAATTTTCATCGCATTCCCAAAATCTCCAAAATCTTCCAAAAAGAGAAAACTTGAAAACTCTTCACCCTCGAATTTCACGTTTTTGCTAGAAAAATCAAATTTGCTTTCGGTTGTACAATTTCGAATCAAGGAAGATATAATGCACAGCAATATAAGGTTTTGGAAAATGGTTTCCAAAGATCTTCATATTCTATGAGGTCAACTTTCGTGTTCCATGTTCTACGAGGTGAACTTTCGCGTTCTACGACGTAAATTTTGAAACCCCGGCTAGTTTTCGACTTGATAGGGCGCGCAGAAACGGCGATATAACGAGAATGCATTGTACCTGCGAAAACAGTGACTATTTAACGCGGTATCGATCAACGCAGTCGCTCGCAACCGCCCTCGGCCGTAAACACTTATTTTCGCGTGTGCGTGCTGCCGTATAAAAAGGGGGTTCAAAGGGAAACTCGAGGGAGTGCATGACGAAAAAAAGAGAAAAGAAGAAGCATACCGCGAAGTAAGGGAGCGTCGACTGTACGGAAACGAAGAAAGAAATAAAAGAGGGAGACGCAGGAAGGTGGAAGCTCGAAGTCACAGAGAAAATAGCTGGCAGACACAGGTTACATTAAACGACGTAATGCAGCGCGAGCTTTGCGAGCGCGACGCTTTTTAATTCGTTCACGATCGCGTACGTTCCGCGGCATCAAAGTGCCACCGGCTCTCGAGTATCCGCGGTGAATTTCATCGTTTAATTGGTAACCGAGTCTTCCCTTTTCTTTGCCGTAAACGTCGTTTCGATCGTGTCACGATCGATACCAACAGCGAAATATACATTTTTCAGAGCAGACTTTGGAACGACGATAATTTTGGGACGGGATATCCGATTTGACGCGTTCGTCTGGGAGAGTGATTGACACGACGTTTCGGCCAATTAATTATTGTATCTAATCCACGTAATAAATATATCCTACACTCCAATATTACGTTCCTCTGTTACGTCGCTATTCTATTATACTGTTAAGGCCAACAACGCCCTTACATTTACAATACATTTAGAATTTCTATTGAGCAATTAGCAATAAGATCGCCGTCCCATCGAAGAGTTCGAGGTCCGTTCTGTGGCAGCCATAAACTCAGGAAGCCATAAAGACGCGCGTTTTCCACGTAGTTTTTCTAGTCATTGTTCGCATTTGGGCGCCAGATTGATCATTATTACCTGCCACGGTCCAGGAGCAAAGCTTGTAATATTTTCGAGTGGAGGGCGTCAACTTTGCTTCCCTTCCACAATTTGTACATTTTTCCATAGCCCATTAGAACGATTCACCCCTGTCAAGTCTACTCGACCGAGATGACATCGAATAGATCAAATAGAAACTCGTCTAGTACAGAAGTTAGTCTAGAAGAACATAGAATGGAAATCAACCTAGTTAGAGAATAAATCGAATAGTTATACCAGATCATAGAAATTTGACTTGTATAGAACCCCTAGATTCGAATAGTAAGATAGTTTAGAAACATAGATAGTTTGTATAGTCTTCAAGTATTGGAGTGTTCCTTCGAATACTAGTTATAATATAGATAAATAAAAAAACTTAATCGGCACACCACGAACATATACTATTCCATTTTTTTATTATTTATTTTTCTATTTGCTATTTTTTACTCGGACATATTACCGCGTCGCTATTTTCCTATTTCGTGATTCACCGTGGTTTCGATACACGTTAACAACGCGGTCGCTCCTATGTATCCCAGATAACATAATTAAATTTAATTAACTCCTCGGCGAAGTGTCGGGGAGGGAGACCCTCCGCGCGGAAATTTAAACGCCGGCTCGCACGTGAACGCTCTAATTAAAACGGTGCAACTTTCGCGAATTTTCGTGGAAATTTAAAAATTAAACCGTCATCGAACGAGCGCTTATCGCGTGGTATCGTCGCGATATTAACGTCGATCCGTGAAGGGAAGGAAACTCGCTTCCGTCGCAGAACGAACGGCCCGGTAAAAATTTAATGGAACGTACGCGGATATGAAACATCGTTCATGAAAATTGCCACAGTGTTTACGAAGCTCGCTTCAGACACCGGTGAACAGTTCTTCGATTAATATCCGTTTGTTCTGCGCCGTGAAAAGAGGTGTCGATTCCCGTTGATCGCGTGTCCATTTCGTTTTGCGCCGCTCTAGATGATTCAATTTGCTGGACTAACGCTGCCTCGCAGCTTGATGATTCCAGCTTCCCTTTGAAGGGTGCAATTTATGGCGAGCCATGACAGCAGGCTATGGAATGTTCATGGTGGCTGTCCTGCGCCCTTCCGGTGGCACGTTCAATTAAACCGGTAACATTCGGCGTTAAAAATTCACCAATTCTTCCTTCGAACGAGATAATCTTTACAAGTTGCTGTGCAAGGATTTTGGCGTGTTGGGATTTTGAAATTTTTGAATTTTTAGATTTTTAGATCTCAGGATTTCAGGATTTCAGGATTTCAAGATTTTAGGAGTTTAGGGTTGTAGAATTTTAGAATTTTAGAAATTTAGTACTTTAGGATTTCAGAATTGTAGGAATGTAGAATTATAGAATTTGGGGATTTTTGAACATTAAAACATTGGAATTTTTAGATTTTGGGACCATGAGGTTTTCAGATCTTCTTTGACATCTTTTTTTAGGCTGAGATTTTAGAACTTTAAGATTTTGTACTTTAGGCCCATGAAACTTTCTGACTTTGACACTTAGGGGTTGTTTGACGCATAGTACGTTGGGACTTAGTAATCATCGAACATGATTTTAAAAAAGGCTGTGAAACGCTTCTATAACGTGTCTCGAGGTTTAAAACCTCAGTACCTTCAGACCGTCGAACGTCGAGAGTTCGGAATTTTTTAAGTTAGGAACCACCGAACTCCGACGCTTCGAGAGTTCAGGATTTCGGAACTTCGAGACTACGTAAGATAATTCTCGTTACAAGGTCGTCGTGAACGAAGTAGGTCCCGATAAAAGTTCGGAAGCCCCTCGTTGCAGCGTTCAGCCCCGCAATTATCACGTAACCCGAGCGATTGCTCCCTTCGTGGACGACACCGTTTCTGTTCGGTGACACAAGATAGCGACCGATCAATCGCGCGAGACACCTCTTCGAAATTCAAAGCGTACAAACGAGTCCGATACATTGATCGGCATTCGTCCATGTCGAGACGATCAACCGACTCAAGGGTGGTTCTTGAGTAAGAATTAGTTGGTTATAAGGCACAAGTCAACATGATAATAAGAATCAGTTAGTTAGAAACAAGCTAGAAATACTCAGTTAGGAGTAACACATTCGTTAGAGTTACATCAATAGCTCCACCCTTATCAATCCTTTACACTTTCTGCTCTACAAAACTGTGCTAATCGTCGAATACATAATTGATTAATTTATAAGTTACTTATGACACGATCTAATATTAGTGGACATTGTAGGTTCCCAGATAGACGGTGCTCTAACAGCGGGTCCTTTTTCGCGCATCCACGTAACCCGGCCGTGGTGGCTGCTAATTATCTGGTTATGCAATATCCGTATGCACCGGTTACCGTGCAGCCAGCATATAGGACACAGTTAACCGATCACAACGCGAACGAGTATCGACCAGGAAGCCGTGCACGATGCCGCCGCCGCTTCTGGCTACCGGTTCGACACGCTGGAGTGTCCCTTACCCTGAATATTACGCTTGTCACCCCCTTCACTGAACTTCTACGCGCGCAGCTTACGCGCAACCCCCGCTTGAACCGTATTCAAGCGTTTCCCTTTCAACGTGTAACCGAACCTCTTCGGTTCGCTACATTCTTGCTCGCCCTTTCCACGAGTCATTAGCCACGCGTTCAATTGCACCGGCGACGCCTGTTTGGACACTCGACGCCGAAAATTTTCGACCGACCCTCCTACCCTTTCGTACAGAGAGGCTGTTGACCGCGATACGATGCCCTCCGCGCTTTCGTTATGAATGCGTATCGATTATCTCGCGCGTGTCGTTTCGTTTAACGCTTTCGATATCTAACTGTTGCCCCCCTCCCACTGCTTCGACCCCTTTTCGCTCCTTAACGATAGATTTACGGACGTTGGATGGCCGTTTGCGTCTACATCGAGAATGAACTGTAAAAATCGGTAAATATTGGATGATACTTAAACAGATTTATAGAACAATTCTTTATTGAGATCAAGGTTAATATGCATTTTGACAGATGCTTTTTTGACGAGTCAAAACGTTTGTTAATTTTTGACAAGATGAAGGATCATTTTCAAATTAAATTTATAAAATAGATGAGCATTTTCAATAAAATGTACTGTAATTGTACAGGGTGCGTAACAAATATATTTTTAATTTATCATGAAAGAATATATATTCAATCAATCCATCGATTTATTTCTTATTTCAAATGATAAAATTTGTTAAATCTATGCTAATTCTTATCAGCATAAATAATTAGTATGTGCATTGATCTATATTTCATTTTTTGTTGATTTATTTCTCAACTTCAGTTTTAACTTCAAAGCAACTGTGCATTAAACGTATCAACAGTGTTAGTATTAACTAAAACTGACCGTTTTACAAATTTCCTATTTCAAATGACAAAATTTGTTACATCTATTCTAATTCTTATCAAGATAACGAATTAGTATGAGCATTGATCTATATTTCATTGTTCGTTGATTTATTTTTGAACTACATTTTTAACTTCAAAGTAACTGCATTATACGTGTGGTGGTGTTAGTGTAAACGTATGATCGTTTCACAACGTGTCTCCGAACGGAATGACCCGTATAAATTACGGTCTCTGCAAATTTCTCAGCCGAAAAATGAAAAAACGACGGTACCTTCGAAATTAGTCGAGCGAAATTTGAAAATTGAAGTCGACGGAAAGAAACGCGGCGAACGGTTGATCATTTCGTTAATTAGTTTCCGACCGCGTCCGATCCGCCGTTAAATCGGGGACATGCTAATTCGCCCGGGGACGTCTTCCTGGCTGTTTCAGAGATATTGAAGTCGTTTCTGCGTACAGGAAGCGCGGCACGGCCGATGGAACGCTGAAAGCGACGAGTATACGCGAAAGATTCCTGCTGGTAATCAGCTTAATTACCTTCCGCTCGAAAGTGCCGGACAACGTGAGCCGGTTAATGCACGGCGACTAATTGACCGCTGTAAGGGTTCACGAGTGTAGCCATTTAACACAGCGATGGTGCGCAGTGTGAATCATAATAATAGAACACTTGTGCCGGGCTTGTGGGTCCACGGTGCACACGGTGCTTAATGTTTCAACGTTTTAAGCCTCGGTTGGGTACTTTAAGCGCCTGTTCCCTCGATATTTTTACCTCCTTCGTGGCTGTTGAATGGAAAGGGAAACGCTGCGGAGATTCGTTGAACTCGAACGATGTTTTGGTCATTTTTTGATCGTTGCTTGGCGGAAGATGTGTCTGAGTATACCTACTTCTGCCGAACTACTTAATAACGAGCGTTACTGTTCGACTTTTAATAGATTCACCGTCACGACGGATTTTATCAGAGCGAAATTGATTGAACAATTATTTTAAGCGATAAGTTGTGAATTATAAAAATAATGATTTCAAATAATGAGTTAAGAGTAATAAAATTTAAGTGATAAAAGTAATGATTTCATGTGATAAGTTGTAAGTGGTAAGAACAATGATTTTAAGCGATAAATTGCACCATCATGCTACAAAATTAATTATCAATGTCTTTGACACCTGATTCGTTGATTGAATACTTTTGGTAATTTAGATGACTACTTATTTTCAACTTTAAAATAAAATACAAAATAGAAGAGGGATCCAACGTAAACTAGCTTATACAACTAATTTTTATTTCGATAAAAAATAATATACATTTGGACAAAAAGTTCTTCATAATTTCTATAATTTGAAACGAACAGGACCCGCCATTTTGTTCTGTAAATTAAGCGTTGATAATACATGTGGTCTATGTAAGAGACGCTGAGTAACTTCTTAAGCATGCTCCATAAAGAAGTACGTATGTTAAGTATGCCCCCTTAGACCTTGCAGTCGTAAATAAAATTGCTTTAAATAATGCATATTTTAGAATTTATTTTTGGTGTACAAATTATGTGGATCCTCCGGTGCATCCAATATTATGTATCGTGTTATGGATATATGTCATAGTGTCATATGTTAACGCATGAACCCATTCTCCGTTACAGAGGTGATGGACGTGTGTTGCAAGATGCACCGAAACTTTAATGTTCGTGGCTGCGAGTATGTCTTGTTACACGTGTTCATTTTCACTGTAACGGTAAATATGTCAAGACGTCGCCTATGAAAATTATTATATATCGTAAACACTGTTAAACATGTTAATTTACCAATTTCTAAATTTTTCAATTATAGAATTTGACCATTTGTAAATTCTTGAATTATAGTGTTTGGCAATTTCTAAATTTTTGAATTAAAAAATTTGACAAATTTCTGAATTCTTAAATTAAAGTGTTTGGCAATTTTTTAATTCTTCAATGAAAAAATTGGACAATTTCTAAATTCATCGATTAGGGAAATTGGCAATTTCTAAATTCTTGTATTGCAGAATTTGACAACTTTTAAATTCTTGAATTGAAGAGTTTGACAATTTCCAAATTCTTGAATAAATTGTTTGACAATTTCTAAATTCTTCAATGAAAGAATTTGACAACTTCTAAATTCTTGACTTCAAGAATTTGACAATTCCTGAGCATCCGTATTTAGCAACTTGAACGCAGTATCGTTTCTAAGCGTCCGCATTAAAAATTTGATAATTCGAGGATTTATAAAAATGAACAAATTCGACGAGGATTATCGATAGTTAAGAGTCCATAGTAATCCCGCGGTCCGGTAATCGGTGCATTTGGATTTCGTAGGTACGCGTTTCTTTTTTTAATCGCTCGGCACGGTGTTCACGTCCGCGTGATAATTAGTTACTTAAAACACCGACGCGTTTGCCTCTCGTTGGTCGGCGGTGGCGCCTGCGCCAGCTCGATGAATCGCATTCTTGCCGCCACGTAAATGCATAATGCGTTCCACCTCCTCGTTGCTCTCGTTCTCGCGAGGATGCGCAGATGCAACTACGTCGAGACCGAGTACAGCGAAATTAAAATTATCGCTTCTCCAACAGCGTGGAGGGTTTCGTCGCATCGTCTACCAACACACTCGCGAGGGTGCAACGCGAGGCTGGATGCACGATAACGAGCACGACTGAAAATCGAAGCGAAAAGCACGGTAAATCTGTCGACGCCTTCGAAAGCATCTCGTTTTCTTTTTATCGAATATCCACGGAAGCGCGTTGGATTCGATTTAAGCGCGATCGTTGCGTCTGCAATTTGTATTTATATTTTTTCTTTCGCGCGAGAACGGCAAGATTATACGCGAGGCGATAAAACGAAATTTTCTCGAGCTTCCGAAGATGCAATTTGCAAAGCCGCAGAATCGGACCCGATCGTTTCGATTCGCGGCTGTTCGACTTGGTTTCTAAATTCGATAACATTGAATTTATGAATTATTCAATGCAATAACGATGCCGGTAGCGCGCGACGAAGTAACCATACGAGGTGGTGCCATATATCGAGACTCTGTCCTTTCCCGTACGGTCGCATCATTTTTCGGTATCTTGTCGCTTCGAGATCGATAACGCGTCGCTATTAGAAGATCGGAGACCCAAGGCGATTTGATTAGCTCGAGTATAAATTTATCAACGTTCGACCGATTTCCCCGGCGTATTCGAGAGATGTTATATCGGGATCGTTCGGCTGTTGGTTCCTGGCACTTACGCGGGTGTTTCACGACGTCGGTTCCTCGAATCGACCGGGCAATCCGGACGAGAATTCTGTTCGAGTGGCGACGAAGGGAATGTACTTACGTCGAAGCAGGGGAACCCGAACGGAACTTGGGCGCGGAACGGTTTAGAACGGAATGAGAAACGCGACGGGGAGAGGAGAGCAGGCTAAAACAGGAGTGCAGGACTTCCACCACCTTCGTGAATACTATAGAAGGGAAAACGTACGAGGAGCCTTCGAACGAGGGAGGAGGATGGTTGAGTTACGACGTCGATGGACGAAGAGGTGCGGGTCGCGTGTGGCCTTCGAATTCTTCATGGAATTTCGTTCGCGACCCTCTTCGTTTTATTCGACCCTGTCACCGTTACAGTCACGTGACCACACCCTCGCGTGTCCCGGAAAATATCCTCTTTATATCCACACTCGAACTTTCGACTTCCGTCTGTGTCCTCATCCAACGTTTCAAACTCTTTCTACGCTATTCGCGCGAAGTTTTGTACTTCATATTCAATGATTTTTATGAACGATCGTTGTGAAGCTTGATTATTACGAATGATTATTATGAAGCTTCGTGTAAATAATTAATGTGAGGCTTCAGACAAACGATTATCAAGGGTCATGATTATTATGTGGACAATTATGTTATAAAGACGATTATTATGTAGCTTCATAGAAATGATTATTGCGAAGCTCAATACGAACGATTGTTGTGAACATCGTAACAAACAATTATTATGAAGCTTCGTGCAAACAATTACTATGAGACTTCATACAAATAATTATTACGAAGCTTCGTACAAATGATTCTTAGAAAACTGATACAAATAGTCCTTGTAAAGTTTCGTAAAAATTGCAGGATCAAAAAAGTTGCGAGAGGACAAACATGGCGGAAATAGTAACGATATCGGAAAGCAATATCGGAAACTTCGGTGTATATTATTATCACAAATATTTGCGACCACATAGTTTGCATATCGTTACGTGCATCCTGTACTTCTGGCGAGTGTAAATGCCATTTTCGTTTGTAAACGTTGAACAAAGTGGAAACGTCCCGACGGTGATTTCGATCGGTTAGTCGAACAGATCCGATCCGGCTTATCGAGCAGCTCGGTTAGGAGAAAAGCTGTCGTGTCTGACAATAGCTACGGCTATACTACTGAAAAGCGGCTCTCCTTGTGTCGGGCTACTCTACTGTAGTGATCCGTGCTCCGGTTTGCCTCCGAGGGTGCTCTAAAGATCGAAGGACGAAAACCAGGCAAGAAGGATATCGAGACGGGGACTTTATCCGTGTCGAGGTCTTATTCTCTAGAATTAATGGGGAAACTCGTTCGTGGCATGTTGCGAATGCTTTTTTAACCGGTGAGCATCGCTGTGCACGATGCGATCACCAGAGACGAAGTTCCAACATTTTTTAATTTAGAGAAAGTGCAGTTTTTAATTTGGAAACTCGGAAATTTAGAAATTTAGAAGATTAGAAACGGTGAAGTTTGAAAATTTGTAAATTTACAAATTTTGTAAGATTGTAAATTTGTGAATTAGCAAATTTTGTAAGATTGTAAATTTGTGAATTAGCAAATTTTGTAAAATTGCAAATTAGTGAATCTGACAATTTGTAAATTGTATGTACTAACCCTGAAACATAAAAACATCGAATTTCCAGATTCCTCGTCGCGAAAATTGGCGCATTTAAGACGTAATTAATTACGTCGTTGCACGATCAACGAAATAATAGGTTCGCAACGTATCGATTCATCGGTAATCACGAACGATTGAATATTGAAATGCGCGTTTGCAGAATTGATGGAAATTATTACGCACGAGCGATCGAATAAAATTCCAAAACTTAATCCGTTATTCAAACTGTTGAATTAGATATTAAACGGGGAATATTACGAAACATTTTCGAT
The DNA here is from genome assembly GCA_947623535.1 of Coelioxys conoideus. Taxonomy (NCBI): domain Eukaryota; kingdom Metazoa; phylum Arthropoda; class Insecta; order Hymenoptera; family Megachilidae; genus Coelioxys; species Coelioxys conoideus. The sequence continues at coordinate 6,683,823 of OX392449.1, read as the reverse complement.
CGGTTTGAATAATTTCGAAGTTACGCGTATTACGTGTCACGGAGTAATTGTGAATTCATCGGAAAAGATTAACGAACGGCGGGAAATAACGGCGCTGATAATGAAAAGAAAATGAACGTAACAGAAGAGAGAAAATGGGGGAAAAAAGTTTCGGCCATAGGAGGATTACGACCGCGAGCGGGAAACGGTAGAAGCTGAAATGCGGTTTATAATTTGATTCGTGGAAGAGCATTCCGGTGTTTACGGTGTGAGAGGTAACGTGTTCATACCGTACAGAGTAAAATGGAGGAGCTGTTCAACAGACAGAGGAAAATGTAACGGCGTGTTCTAGCGATACGATAAAAGATAAAGCACGTGTGAATTCTCTTAACACCGATACAGCCACCGTCGAAATAGCTGTAAGAACGATCGTTCCTGGGTCGTTACAGACCCACCAAATATCCTTGTAACGTTCGCGTAATTACTCTACGGAACGTTAACGCGACTCGTAATCGCGTAAACGATTATGAAGTGTACGAGACGCAAATGTTTCGGAATTTCTTTTTCTCGTTCGCGTTCGAAGGACATAGTTCGTCCGATTACGTCGTCGTCTCGAGAAAATGCACGATTTTAGATGGAAAAAATGAACGAAAACCATATCGCGATATTCCTCTTGTCGAGATGGAGTGCTCGAGATGCGTGTATGTACGTGTAAGTGCTGTAAGCAGAATGTGGATGACCGGTTAGGCGCGAGAAATAACGATTCCATGGTTCCCCGACGAGCTTCACCTCCACCGTGTTCACGATCCACCATCCAGCTCCTTTTTCCCTCGTTTTATTCCCGCCATTATACTCGACAACACGATGCATGCTTACCCGTGATTCTCTAACCAGTCCGTTCGATAGAACCGCGTCCAGCCGATTTTCCAGGCGTCATCTATTCATCCTGCTGTTCAGAAACATTAATTACTGGATAATAAGTGGGGAAACGATGAAGAGTAATTTCGCGCGGTTCGCGAGAGACGTAACAAGTATTACGATTCAATTACATCGTTAAATCCTCTTCTATAGTTTCCACTAACCAAAGTGCGATTATGAAATTTATCGTCTCGTGTCTGTTCTAGAATTAATTAACCTCTTCGCACATCGAGAGGTTAGAAAAGAAATGAATTTATCGGTGTAATTACAGTCTATTTGTTTTCGATCTCTGGTAATTACATAAATAAATCTTGAAAGAATTTATGATATACGTACACAATGGTAATGCTCATATACATGATCTCTGGTTAAGGTAATGTGAGACCCATTTAAACATCCACGTATGTGTATTTCCACACATACTTAAATAAGTTAACTAGAAAATCTCCAAAAAATGTATCAAAATATTATTAATTTATGTAACCAATTTTCAAGCTAACAAATTTTCTATTTCAATTTTACAAACTTTCGGAAATATATCATCAGCCTAATACTATAACCTTTCACATTCAACTCGCTACGTAACAGGAGTCGCTCTTCGTGTATACGGTTCTCCCGTAATTTTTTCTCCCACGTCGGGTGCCATATATCGAGACTCCGTCGATTTCTCACGCCTCGAGGAAACAAACTAAAATTTTAAATCGACCACGAGCAGCCTCACCGCATCTCGAGCGAGTAGCTTCAAATCCTGATAGCTTCGGCTCCCTTCACGCTTAATCGTCCGCGAGGATAAGGATCACCGTTTCAGAGATCGTTCGCGTAAAGTTAATAACGCGTTGCTCATATTTGTTGAGCTAATAGGGGAACGCGAGAAAGGAGAAGCCAGTCCGGTTGCGTCAGAGGTATCAGAGATCCTCAGTTTCTCCTTTCTTTCTTCTTGATTCTGCGTACTCTATGCCGAGAGAGGGATTACGCGAAGCAGAGCAGCGACTCGAAACGCGCCATTGTTCTACGGTGTTAACTTTTCGACCGGATTATTCCGTTACCAGCACTGCGTTCGCAGTTTCCTGTTCGTTATCCAGCAGCCATTTTTCGGCGCTGCCTACATTCCGAGGATAGAAACACGGATGGCCACCGGATTTCCGTCGACAGATCAACGATACACCCGCTCTCTTTTCCGATATTCTTGGGGGAATGTGGCATCGCGTTCCGTCGTCGTTACCTACCAAATAAATTCAAATAGTCCCCCGACACATATGTATATTACGTATATACATTGTATACATGTATATTTTTATAGTATATATAAAGATTTTTATAAGACATATCAATATTTGTATGATATACATCAAGATTTTTATAATATATGTAAAGATTCGTACAATATGTGTCACAATTTTTTTCTTTTTTGATATGACATGACAACGCAGTTGAAGGAATATTTTGCAAGTAATCCCCAACAATTTTACAAAGAAGAAATAATGTTTCCTGAGGTATGAACGAGTTCATATTTAATGCAACAGATCAATTTTGAACAATAGATATTATATATTCGCTTCTATGAAAAAGGGAAGAAACTTATGGAACACCCTAATACAGGTCACCAGTACCCGGCGAAATTCGAAGTCGATTTTCTCGAAAACCAAAGCCTCGGAGTAATTTGTATTCTCTATTTTCGACTTATTTTTTCATGTGGAATCATTTAGCTCGCACCGTCAGTGATCGAGGCCTCTGTATATTAACACTGAAAGTACCGACGTATAATGCATAATTATTTGGATGTTAAAAATGAAGTTGAAAGATAAATGAACAAACGATGAAACGTAAATGAATACACTTATAGATTACTTATCTTGATGACAATCAGCATAAATGTCAAGAAGACCAACTTCACAATTTCTGTCATTTGAAGTAGGAAATTTGTAGAAGTGCCATTTGACCCCTTTGACGTCATATGATGACATCTTTTGACAACGATACGTCGAAACTACCCGGTCAACAATGTGTTAAAAATCCCAAATATTTGAATAATAGAGCGTGCATATGACTCGTCCATAACGCTGTGTATCGTTGGAGAGCTAAGACTACGTCGGTCTGTGAAGTAACCTCGTGCACTGGCGGTCCCACGATTAGCTCGTGAAACGAAAAATTCCAAGTTCGAAATAGCGTTTCGCGTGGATTCAGCTAATACAAATTGCCTTAACAGGTGTGTTGGTCGTGGTCGGTGGTAGCATCGTCCGCGTTGAATGTGTACCGAGTGCGGCATGCAGGGTGGGGACGAGGGTGGAGGTCACCGTCCGAAAGAGGTACGCTCGTAGAATCCTCCGCTTCGTTTTCGTCGTTCCTTCTCCCTCTCGGATTCTCTCGTTTCTCGTTCTCCTTGGTCTTGAACGATATACACCTCTTCCTGCCACGCAATCGCCCTCTCTTTCCCTCTTTCCCGTCGTGTACACGACGCCCGATGCACTTTGGATTCCTGCTCGCAACGAGGTGGGATTCTTCGCGAGGTGTCTATCTGAAGGTCGCTCGGCTCGAACTAGCGTGCACTCGTCGATGTACGTATTTTCGAGCGTGTTGCCGCGAGCAGAAGATGCTCCGGGAGCTTGTACACGCCGCTACGACCAGCGAATATGCACGCAGAATCGTGATGCTTCGTTTCTTTTTATTCAAGGGTCGTGTCTCGATTTCCCTTTTCGATTTCCAGAACGCCATGTTCTCGATGTTTAGACGGTTTTCTATGGCGAACGTGGAAATATAGCGTGGCCGTAAACTTCACCCTTCGTTTGCTCCAGTAACGAGCACCGATAATGAGACAAATATGGCGGGATGTTCGGTACGACGGCCATATTCGTTTATCGAGAGTTTAACTATTTCAATTTTTTATGTAAACAAAAAAGAGAAGGGAAGAGCTTCTGAGATAAACGATGTACACATTTGGATATAAGACTGAAATAACTGTCTCTATTCTTATTAATCTGTGTTACTGTGTTAATCTATATTCGTACATTTTATTTTATAGTATTAATTATAAATCGACAGTTAGAATAATACTAAGTGAATTGCAGTTAGTCGGTACCATTTATCAATTTATCGTCTCAGTACCCAGTTTAATTTCGCACAAATTTTTAACTGTTCATAAAAATATACATGTATACTATAAATTATAAAACATGTATATTATGTATATGTATGTGTGTGTGTCTCAATATGTATGTTTAATACCCGCTCTGAACACTTCAAATGTTCGACTTTGACAGACTTATCCTCGCAACATGCGTTCACGTATTTTCTTTCATTCCCAAAACACTTCATTTTTACTCTCAAAATTTTATACAAAATCAATGTTTCAAGTTCGGTTACGCATTTCAAAACAGTTCTCAGTCGATGGTTCGGTCATAAACACTCTTCGTTCGCACCTCAATCTCTCGAAAACTCTACGGATATCCAATAGAAAGCAGAGGAGCTTGATAGTTCGATAAATTTCAACGAATTCAACGTTCGTACTTAACGAACGATCGAGATACTGCGAGTCGTGAGACAGCCGGTGAACCACGAGATATACCTAGCCACTTTCGAGCTGAAATCGACGAGTCTGCTCGCTTTCGAACGAAACAGCGGGGTATGAGTAAGTTGCGAGCATCTGCCGTTCTTGAAATATGTAGTAGAAAGCAGATGAGCTTGAAAGTTCGATAAATTTGACCGAGTTTAACGATTACACTTAACCGATCGAACGAGATACCGCAAAATGTAGGAATGTCGGTAGAGTTTGCAGATACACGGATACTTTCGAGCAGAAGTCGATTGGTCACTAGTTCTTTTCGGACGAAACATTGTTGAAGTATCTAGTAAGACGCGAAACTCATACTCGCTATTTCATTTAATGCTACAATTTTAAATAAATAACTTTTAACCAAATTTATGTATGAACATATGTATGAACACTGGGTACGAACATTATGTATGAACATAGTGAAACAGACAACATTGATTAATAGTAAAAAAAATAATAATTTCCAAAGAAATTCACCAACCTCTTCAATCAGAAAGATTTACAGTCCCTCTTTATCAACGATAAAAATTCTTTCGAGTGTTGACAATTATACTTAACAGATCGATATTACCCTCGTATCATAAATTTGTAATATCACGAAGCACATTTTCATGTACTATAAGATCTATTTAAACTAGCCCGTGCAATTTGAAGATATTCTTATTCCGTTTCGCGAGAGACAAGAGTATGTAATTTCTCAATGTTTCATTAAAAGAAAATATGCATCCGTCAATCAGTTCGCGGCACGATAAGTTTAAGTAACAGAACGGTGTTGGCGAAATGAAAGTATATTCAGCCGGTAATCAAGAAAGTACCCGGTGAACAAGCAACTGACCCCAGAGCCTCCAACGTATCAAATTCGAGCGTCTTTCAGGCCATTCATCGGACGCTTCAAACGAGCTTTGTATTTCCATTCGACTTTTCAGCCTGTACTCCCAATCCCATCTCCTCGGCTAACCCCAATCTCGGCAAGAACCGTACGCCCACGTTTTCCGGCATTCGAGCCTTTTTCAGCGTCTCTATTCCCATCTCGGCTCGTTGTTGCTCGGCAACGATCGAACAGCAGAAGCTCCGTGAACACACCGGCGACTTTCTCGTGTGCTCTCGTGTCTGTCGGTGTGCGCTGACTCGCAGGAACAAACTGTGCTCGCTCGACAGCGGAACGAGCCAAGTCGCGAGTGCTATGATTAGCGATTACGACATCGCGATATTAGCCGCAACGCGATTCCTCGCTAGCTACCCGCTCACGCTTCCGTGCAGCTCGACGACCACGATGCTTTTATACGCGAATTAGCCACGCTTTCGTCCGTGCCGACCTGCTACCCGATAATTGTCTCGAGACCTCGCGAATATTATTTACAAGCCGATCTTTTTGTCCCTCGCCAGTTCCGATATGGACGACGAATAAATATTAGCAACAAGTGACGCTGACAATTAGCATCGGCCTACTGATAATGTAGTTAGTATCGAGAAACTGGTAATGGATTTAGTAACGAATAACACTGGGGATTAGTATGGAGTAACAGATAATGTAATTAGTATAAAGTAACTGGTAACGTATCACTAAAAAGTAACATCAGCAATTAGTATCGTGTAACTGGTACTGTAGTCAGTAACAAATAACGCTAGAAATTAGTATCGAGTAACTGGTAGTGTATCGGTAACAAATAACTGGCGATGCAAATAATTAGTAAGAAGTAACTAGTAACGTAATTAATAACAAGTAACCGCTAACCTAAGTAATTGACAACGAACCGTATATGTAATAAGACAAACACGGAGCAAGAAACAAGTAGTTAAATTAAATAATCCGCAACAAGTAGCTACCGACACGAGTAATCGATAACAAATATATCGTATCGAAATTGTTCATTGTGTGACTAGCGACAGGAGTTAGTCCCAAACGACTAGTAAGGCAAGTGATAGGTGTCGGGTAACCTGTAACGCGAGCAATTACAAACTGTGGATAAGTGCATAGCAATGACGAAGCAGTACCGTGAATAATTAATAGCGAGAA